>SNVD02012544.1:0-695284 GCA_013180625.2 Boswellia sacra | reverse complement strand
CTAGCCGAGTCTCTCGTGTGTCTATCCCTTGTGTAATCCCTTTTTTAGTAATGGAATCAGAGCTTGTACTCTGAGCCTAGTTGTATTAATGGTATCAGAGCCTATCCTCCCAAAAGGAGTTGAAGTTTAAGGTTCAAAATAATAAAGTTCTCTCAGTTCGGCCCTGCCGTCGGTTGAATTTTATCATTTTGATATCTTATGAATTTCTGAGTTAGAAGTTGTGATTCAGTTAAGGCTATCCAGAGTGAAGAAATATAGTTTGAGGATACTTTTCTATTGTGGTGTGAATGCTCGAAAAGAAAGCCAAGGTGGCGTGAGAAAAATGAGCTAATATCCACAAGAAAAGTTATATCTATATTCTCCTTTTGTAGTAAGACCCTGAGAGGCAACATAAGGACAATGGATAACCAAGAGATAGCAACGACTGAATTTGCAAAGTCTTCTTCAGAAGTTCCTTCTTCTTCTAGTTCGGTCACAAACTTTCATTATGAGGCAGAGTATAAGTCAGATACTAAACCCAATTCTCTACAACCCTTTCATCTAGATCCTCTTAACCCTTATAAGTTCTATGATGTCAGTGTTCTTATTCCTAAAGTAAAAACCCTTGTTCCGTTTAGAACCCCTAAACTCAAGTCTGTGTACAAGTCCTCGGAAGTGTCCGTCCAATCTATTTCTTCAAGTTCATCAGAAACCTATCTTCCTATAATTTCCGCACCAGATATCCAAAGATACAGTCGAGAAGGCTACCGTGGAATTCATCTGGGAGCAATTCGAATAGGATTGCAACCATTATTCCTTGGTGGTAAAAATGTTACTTGTTTCATTGCAGTTCTAGATACTCGTTGGCAGTCTTTTGAAAAAGCTTTGATATCAGCTGTTGAGGTAGGTCTCAATCAAGGTCATGTTATCATACAAGTTGAGCCTAACTTTACCCTTGATATTTCCAAGCCTACTTTGCCAAACACTATCAAAGTCATGATCCAGTTACATGGATTAGAAATGAATCCCAATGAGTCAGCCCTTGCAATTCATCATTCCATGACCTATAAAGTCCAAACACATCTCTTTTCCCTGAACCACACAAATATGCCAATTACTAGACTCACTGGTAATGGTATAATCATTCAGCCTCAGACTTTCAAGCAAAATCAGCTCGTTTTTCCTCCAAAATGGATTAATGAGTATGAGCAGAGTACAAGCTCTGATTCCATTACTAAAAAAGGGATTACACAAGGGATAGACACACGAGAGACTCGGCTAGTATTCCGTGTCCCAATACAAAGCCCAAGTATCCTTTATATAGGCCAAGCCAGGATACTATGCTAGGATGCTTCCTTATCTCTAAGGAATCTCCTTTACACGTTACACTACTTTACAACTCACACCTTATCATTATCATCATAACACTGGACACCTCACTACATGACTCACACATAAAGATAATACAACATCATTACACTAGCATGACTCAACTCATGCTTTATTGCTTTATGTCACATCAAGTCACATCATGTCTATTCACCATTGCTTCCGCTGACGGGTCCACTTTGCTTCCGCTTTAATCTTCATCATTGTCGAAGAAGAAGTCGTCCTGCCATGGAACTTGATTGATTGGTGGAAGTTGTGGATCAACTGGTTCGTTAGGCAGCTGTGGCTGTGGCCAATCTTCCCATCCTTCATCGAGATCTTCCCAAGGTGGTGAAGGATTCTGAATCTCATTGGCTCTTCCTTGCTTGCGAAGCCATTCATGGTAATCATGCCGATATTCTTGAATCGACTCATCTTCAGAACTGTCATTTACGAGCTCTAGACTTTTTATCCTTTCTTTATAGAAGAGATCTGGTGAATTGAGGACATTGTCTGAAACAGGACTGTGAGTACAGTATAACAACGGCATTTGATAGACTTCTGCCAATCTCTTTCTTGCGTGCAGACATCCTTCCCAACACGTCTGGATATCATCACTCATATGATCATGGATAATTGGCTCAATAAATGGTTCTCTTGTTCTTCCCCATATATCGCTTAACTGAAAAATTACTATCATCTTGTGGACAATTTGAAATCCACCTTTGAGCGTAAGCGTTAAGAGATCTTCAAAGATTGGAGAGAACATCCGATCAAACCATCGATTAGGGTTATACCTTCTGCTCCTGTGAATTAATACAGGATCAAATACCATCGCTATTGGATATAGGTTGAACAATAGCCAATAGGAATAGTATCCTAGAGGAGAAGCTTCAGGTATGACTGAATGACCCCAATTTGTGTCTTCATCATGGACCACATGAAAATTTGGAGAGATCTGGTAGACCGTCTCAAAAATTTGATCTGGATTTGGTGAAGGAGAAAGCAATTGAAATCTCCTTTCTTCTGTGCTAGGACTCATCATGCATTGATATAAAAGATCCCATGTTCTTCCAAAAGTTTTGTCTGATGTTTCTGGATAGTCACGTGCATAAAACACCCGATCTTCAATATCTGTTTTGATTTCTGGAGGCAAAAGAGAACAGAATGATGGAAGATCATAAAGGAATTCTGTTCCTTTCATTTTTGTTAGACCTGGTGGTTCCATTATTGTTTTGCCTTTGTAATCTTCAAGAGTTTGAGGAAGTTTTCGCCTTCTGAGACCTTCCTGTCTTCTTTCAAAGGCATCCTGACCCAGCATGTATGGCTTAGAGGAACTGGAAGCCATTGTTATAACTTGAATAGGTCTAGGAATTGGTCTGGACAGAAAATCTGCTAACACGTTTGATTCACCTTTGATGTAGCGAACCTTGAACTTGAATCTCGAAAGAGACTCTGACCATCTAGCGAGTTGAGGATCTGGAATCTCGCCTTCTCTTCTTCTAAGCAATCCCTCGAAATATTTGTAGTCTGTTTCAACCACAAATTCCTCAAGAGAGAGATGAAATTGAAATTTTTTGATAGCGTTGATGACCGCTAACACTTCTTTCTTGGATGAAGGATAGTGTTGTTGAGAGTCTGAGAACTGCCCGGATTTATATGCACAAATTCTTCTGTAGCTCCCTTCTTGTTCAAGTAGCACTGCTCCCCAAAATTTGTCACTTGCGTCAGTCTGAAGGATGAGTTGTCCCGTGTCAGGAATCTTTAAAGGAGGAAGAGACCTGCATTTTTCTTTCAAATCAATTACAGCTTGTGTCGCTTCGTCAGACCAGGCTGCTGCTTTCTTCCTTATATGCCTTGAGATTTTGCTAGTGTATCTGGACAAATTCTTTATATAATCTCCTGCATAATTGACGATTCCCAAGAATTGTTGAATCATCTTTCTGCTTGTCAACTTGTCAGGGAACAAGAATATCTTTTCAGCAATATGTGGCATTGGCTTTGTGTAGCCATCCTTGATATGTAATCCAAGGAAATCTACTTCTGGGATTCCAATGAACATCTTTCTTTCGGATAAGACCAAGCCATGCTCAAAAGTTAAACTCTTGAACTGTTTAAGATGCTGGACATGATCTTCGTCATTATTGCTGAAGATAAGGACATCATCAATGTATACAAGACAAAAGTTAATTATGTCTTTGTACACGTCATCCATTCTGTGCTGATATTCTGAAGGAGCATTCTTGAGACCAAAGGGCATCACGTTCCACTCATAGTGACCATGTGGCACAATGAAAGCTGTTTTGTAGCGATCTTCTTTTCTGACTCCCACCTGCCAAAATCCTGACTTCATATCGAACTTTGAGTAGATCTTTGACTTAGCCATTCTCTTTAAGAGACAAATCTTTCTTGGAACAGGATATCGAATATCTCGCAAACAGTCATTGAGCTTTCTGTAATCAATACAGAATCTTTTCTTTCCACGAACACGCTCAGCTCTGTTGTTGACGTAGAAAGCTTGACTTGCCCATTCAGATTTTGAAGGACTGATGAGATTTATTTTGAGAAGTTCAGAGATTTCTTCTCTGCAAAGATCTTCATCATGTGGTAATCCTGGATGTGAAGCTGTTTGATGCGGCATCTCCCAATTATCTTTGTAAGGGAGAGAAACAAAATATTGTTCTCTAGACCAGAACTTATTTGGAACATCTCCACAGCATTCTAGAAGTTCTTTGTGCTCTGTTTCAAACTTTGGAGCAAGAGATTTGACATTTTCACCCCTCCTGGAGATGGAGAATTTCTCTATCCACGGTAAAAGACAAGAACGAGAGTTCTGAGTAACAGGATCAAGCATAGTGAATGCAAATCCTTCAGGATGAAAAGTGAATGGAGAGAGAATACTTAGGAAATCCATCCCAAGCAATAGATCTTCGCCTGACTGATCAAACGCAAAAAAGCTATGCCGTTTATGAAATGGCAATAGATTAATAGCTCTAGTGCATTTGCTGCTTTGAAACAAATCTCCACTAGCGGCTGAAAATCTGACTGCTGTAGGAATAAATAGAGACTTTGGAAGACAGTTGCTATGGATTATAGAGGAAACTGCTCCAGTATCAATAAGTGCAGAGAGTGCAACTTGGTCTTGATCAGAAATTTGAATTACCACTTTGACATATGGGCGAAAAATTGGACCTGACTGCATAGTAAGATCAATAGGTACCTCACGAGGAATATTCATGATAACTTCTGATGCACTGCTGGTTTCATCTTCTGAATCATCTGACTGGACCTCTATTGAGAACAAAGCATCTTCTGCATCATCTGACCAGTAATACCATTCATCTGAAAATTCTGGCTCATTGATAAGTTGAAGAAGTCTGATTGGAGCTTTCTTTTTCTGCTTGCATTGTCTGGCAAAATGTCCCTTTTTTCCGCAAATAAAACATTTGCCTGATTGCTTTGGGAACTTTCGCTTTTTGACAAAACGATACTTAGTCTTTATACTCTGCTTCCAAGACTTGGCAAATTTTTTCTTAGAATTCTTCTCTTTTTTGCACTTGCAATGGGATAGATGAGAACATCCAAATTCTTGCGGCTTTTTGTTGCAGTATTTTGTAAGAGAAGTTTTCTCAATCTGCTTCATGTGCTTTTTGAGATCCTGATTGCGGCAATGAGTTTGAATCACTTCTGTTGCTAACTGATAGAGACTGGCAAGGCTGTATGGTGCAAGATCAGTTATCCCATCTGCTTTCAGTTTTGCTTCAAGCATCTCTGCTACAGGACCTGGCATATTAAGAACAAAAGTTCTTTTGATTGTATCCGACTGGTTGTTAAATTTGAAGTAGAGAGATTCTTGTTTGAGGAAATATTGCTCAAGCATTTGGACATCACAGCACTTGTTCTGAAGATATTCTTTCTCAGCAATTTCGCTTTCTCGCTCTCCAGTACCGAAGAAATGAGCAACTATATATCTGATTAACTCATTATATGGTTGATCATGACTAAGGATATACTCCTTTTCTGCCACAGTAAATGTATCTGCCCACCATCTTCTCAAGGATCCAAGAAATCCTGAGACAAGTCGAAGAGTGACTGCTCGTTTGCTAAGATGTGGAGCGCGTTGTATTTCTCCTTCTGCCCAAGCTAACATCTTTTCAAAATATGCTGGTCTTTCTTCTAGTTTTAGACCATCAATATTCCAAAAAGTTTTTACATTTGGAGCGTTTGGCACCTGAATCTGAACATCAAGCTCTTCTTGATTTTCTTGATTTTGGTTTTCACCAACATTTGCCGAAGAAGATACTCCTGATGTTTCTCCTCTGCTCATGTCTGGCTTAAACTGAGGAGTTCTCTGTCTGAATCTACCAGTAGTATCAACATATGTCGGATTTGCAGGAATATGTGGCTGCTCCATCATAACCGGTTCAGCAACTGAGGAAGATAAAGATTCAGAGGAATTGTTTGATCCATCTGATGTAGAACCAGATTGATCATCATCCCAACCAGAGGCATGAATAGGCCATGGTTGCACATGTGGCATTTCATAATTTCTCCAAAAGCCTTTGACACTGTTGCCCGTAGGACTTTCTTCCCAAATATCAGAATTCTTTCTTGGCTTATCTTTCTTCCAAGAAATCTTCTTTTTCTTCTTTTGCTCAAAGAATCTTCGCTGCTCTTCACGAACTTGATTAAGAAAATAGTCACTGTCAACTCCAGTACTGACAATCATGTTGATTGGACGAGGTTTTTCATGAGCATCTGAAAGTTGTTTGACTGTTAGCCTGTGAACTTTCTTCAGTCGCCTGCGTATCTCTTGAAGTTCTTGCTTTATCTGCTCTTGCTGCTCAGCAATGGCTTCTAACGCTCTGTTTTGTTGTAGAGCATTAGTGTTGTGCCAGTTGACCGCCTTTTCAATGGGACCAAACTCCGTTGGATCAAGCTTTTGAACAACCCAGCTTCCAGCAACATAATTTCCAGAGGCATTAGAGACAAAATCATTTTCTGGAAATTTGAACATATTGATGGATCCGCCATATTTCACTGAATGAGATCTAGGAAGGAAATGAGTTCTGGGCATATGAGTGCAAGATCTAGGATTCTTGCCATCCAGCTGACACTTTTCGCAGGGATAGATAGGAATTGATTCTCTTGGAAAAGAAACTGAGGTTCTACCGGCAGACAGCTTTTCTATCTTTGGCTTGTCATGAACAGTTTGAGGCTTGTTACTCTGCTCATACTCATTAATCCATTTTGGAGGAAAAACGAGCTGATTTTGCTTGAAAGTCTGAGGCTGAATGATTATACCATTACCAGTGAGTCTAGTAATTGGCATATTTGTGTGGTTCAGGGAAAAGAGATGTGTTTGGACTTTATAGGTCATGGAATGATGAATTGCAAGGGCTGACTCATTGGGATTCATTTCTAATCCATGTAACTGGATCATGACTTTGATAGTGTTTGGCAAAGTAGGCTTGGAAATATCAAGGGTAAAGTTAGGCTCAACTTGTATGATAACATGACCTTGATTGAGACCTACCTCAACAGCTGATATCAAAGCTTTTTCGAAAGACTGCCAACGAGTATCTAGAACTGCAATGAAACAAGTAACATTTTTACCACCAAGGAATAATGGTTGCAATCCTATTCGAATTGCTCCCAGATGAATTCCACGGTAGCCTTCTCGACTGTATCTTTGGATATCTGGTGCGGAAATTATAGGAAGATAGGTTTCTGATGAACTTGAAGAAATAGATTGGACGGACACTTCCGAGGACTTGTACACAGACTTGAGTTTAGGGGTTCTAAACGGAACAAGGGTTTTTAGTTTAGGAATAAGAACACTGACATCATAGAACTTATAAGGGTTAAGAGGATCTAGATGAAAGGGTTGTAGAGAATTGGGTTTAGTATCTGACTCATACTCTGCCTCATAATGAAAGTTTGTGACCGAACTAGAAGAAGAAGGAACTTCTGAAGAAGACTTTGCAAATTCAGTCGTTGCTATCTCTTGGTTATCCATTGTCCTTATGTTGCCTCTCAGGGTCTTACTACAAAAGGAGAATATAGATATAACTTTTCTTGTGGATATTAGCTCTTTTTTCTCACGCCACCTTGGCTTTCTTTTCGAGCATTCACACCACAATAGAAAAGTATCCTCAATCTATATTTCTTCACTCTGGATAGCCTTAACTGAATCACAACTTCTAACTCAGAAATTCATAAGATATCAAAATGATAAAATTCAACCGACGGCAGGGCCGAACTGAGAGAACTTTATTATTTTGAACCTTAAACTTCAACTCCTTTTGGGAGGATAGGCTCTGATACCATTAATACAACTAGGCTCAGAGTACAAGCTCTGATTCCATTACTAGAGAAAGGGATTACACAAGGGATAGACACACGAGAGACTCGGCTAGTATTCCGTGTCCCAATACAAAGCCCAAGTATCCTTTATATAGGCCAAGCCAGGATACTATGCTAGGATGCTTCCTTATCTCTAAGGAATCTCCTTTACACGTTTACACTACTTTACAACTCACATAATACAACTAGGCTCAGAGTACAAGCTCTGATTCCATTACTAAAAAAGGGATTACACAAGGGATAGACACACGAGAGACTCGGCTAGTATTCCGTGTCCCAATACAAAGCCCAAGTATCCTTTATATAGGCCAAGCCAGGATACTATGCTAGGATGCTTCCTTATCTCTAAGGAATCTCCTTTACACGTTTACACTACTTTACAACTCACACCTTATCATTATCATCATTACACTGGACACCTCACTACATGACTCACACATAAAGATAATACAACATCATTACACTAGCATGACTCAACTCATGCTTTATTGCTTTATGTCACATCAAGTCACATCATGTCTATTCACCATTGCTTCCGCTGACGGGTCCACTTTGCTTCCGCTTTAATCTTCATCATTGTCGAAGAAGAAGTCGTCCTGCCATGGAACTTGATTGATTGGTGGAAGTTGTGGATCAACTGGTTCGTTAGGCAGCTGTGGCTGTGGCCAATCTTCCCATCCTTCATCGAGATCTTCCCAAGGTGGTGAAGGATTCTGAATCTCATTGGCTCTTCCTTGCTTGCGAAGCCATTCATGGTAATCATGCCGATATTCTTGAATCGACTCATCTTCAGAACTGTCATTTACGAGCTCTAGACTTTTTATCCTTTCTTTATAGAAGAGATCTGGTGAATTGAGGACATTGTCTGAAACAGGACTGTGAGTACAGTATAACAACGGCATTTGATAGACTTCTGCCAATCGCTTTCTTGCGTGCAGACATCCTTCCCAACACGTCTGGATATCATCACTCATATGATCATGGATAATTGGCTCAATAAATGGTTCTCTTGTTCTTCCCCATATATCGCTTAACTGAAAAATTACTATCATCTTGTGGACAATTTGAAATCCACCTTTGAGCGTAAGCGTTAAGAGATCTTCAAAGATTGGAGAGAACATTCGATCAAACCATCGATTAGGGTTATACCTTCTGCTCCTGTGAATTAATACAGGATCAAATACCATCGCTATTGGATATAGGTTGAACAATAGCCAATAGGAATAGTATCCTAGAGGAGAAGCTTCAGGTATGACTGAATGACCCCAATTTGTGTCTTCATCATGGACCACATGAAAATTTGGAGAGATCTGGTAGACCGTCTCAAAAATTTGATCTGGATTTGGTGAAGGAGAAAGCAATTGAAATCTCCTTTCTTCTGTGCTAGGACTCATCATGCATTGATATAAAAGATCCCATGTTCTTCCAAAAGTTTTGTCTGATGTTTCTGGATAGTCACGTGCATAAAACACCCGATCTTCAATATCTGTTTTGATTTCTGGAGGCAAAAGAGAACAGAATGATGGAAGATCATAAAGGAATTCTGTTCCTTTCATTTTTGTTAGACCTGGTGGTTCCATTATTGTTTTGCCTTTGTAATCTTCAAGAGTTTGAGGAAGTTTTCGCCTTCTGAGACCTTCCTGTCTTCTTTCAAAGGCATCCTGACCCAGCATGTATGGCTTAGAGGAACTGGAAGCCATTGTTATAACTTGAATAGGTCTAGGAATTGGTCTGGACAGAAAATCTGCTAACACGTTTGATTGGCTTGGAAATATCAAGGGTAAAGTTAGGCTCAACTTGTATGATAACATGACCTTGATTGAGACCTACCTCAACAGCTGATATCAAAGCTTTTTCGAAAGACTGCCAACGAGTATCTAGAACTGCAATGAAACAAGTAACATTTTTACCACCAAGGAATAATGGTTGCAATCCTATTCGAATTGCTCCCAGATGAATTCCACGGTAGCCTTCTCGACTGTATCTTTGGATATCTGGTGCGGAAATTATAGGAAGATAGGTTTCTGATGAACTTGAAGAAATAGATTGGACGGACACTTCCGAGGACTTGTACACAGACTTGAGTTTAGGGGTTCTAAACGGAACAAGGGTTTTTAGTTTAGGAATAAGAACACTGACATCATAGAACTTATAAGGGTTAAGAGGATCTAGATGAAAGGGTTGTAGAGAATTGGGTTTAGTATCTGACTCATACTCTGCCTCATAATGAAAGTTTGTGACCGAACTAGAAGAAGAAGGAACTTCTGAAGAAGACCTTGCAAATTCAGTAGTTGCTATCTCTTGGTTATCCATTGTCCTTATGTTGCCTCTCAGGGTCTTACTACAAAAGGAGAATATAGATATAACTTTTCTTGTGGATATTAGCTCTTTTTCTCACGCCACCTTGGCTTTCTTTTCGAGCATTCACGCCACCTCTTCACTCTGTATAGCCTTAACTGAATCACAACTTCTAACTCAGAAATTCATAAGATATCAAAATGATAAAATTCAACCGACGGCAGGGCCGAACTGAGAGAACTTTATTATTTTGAACCTTAAACTTCAACTCCTTTTGGGAGGATAGGCTCTGATACCATTAATACAACTAGGCTCAGAGTACAAGCTCTGATTCCATTACTAAAAAAGGGATTACACAAGGGATAGACACACGAGAGACTCGGCTAGTATTATAAAAAATTAAATTAAATTAAAAATGACTCGAACTCATAAGGAAGAAAATATATTTATAGATGAATCAAATATGCAGTATTTATAAACAAAAATATTTATGATAGTTATCCATCTATTAATAGTTTATTAATCCAAGTTGTAAGATAAATTTATTATAAATGAGTTGTAAGTCAAATATTATTTAAAAATAAAAATCATTTAATGATCGAGACAGTTTTTGATAAGAAGTAGGTATACTGTATAATTTTTTATATCCATTCAACATTTTACTTAATTTTTATAAAATTCATTCAAAATATATTTTTTATTAATGAATTTTGTCAAATTATTTTAAAACTCCCTCTCCTCCCAACATGAAAACAACATGTGAAAATATTAAATAAAATTAAATAGCGGTTTCATGTGCATGCTTCCTTTATATGTCGACGCAATACAAAGGATTTTGTATTCTCTTTCAAATATCTTTAATATTGAAAATATATTACGAAAATTAATCTATTTTTAATTGAAATAAGCAAATTACGTAAATATAGAGTGACGAAATAATAACAGCAATAATCAAGTGAAAAAATTTTAAAAAAATTTTAAAAAATATCCATTTAAGTATGAATTTGAAAACAATTTAAAAAAAATTTCGTATGTTATAATCTTTTATTAAATATAAAATATTATCAAATAATATTCTATATCGTCATATATTTTTAAATACTATCTGATAGCAAAACGGTATCATATAAATTTATAAATTTTTAAGAATCATTTATGAAAAAAAAAACCCTTAATATAGGATATTTTTTAATTTTATCGAAATTTAATCTAAATTAAAGATATTTCTTGAAGACTACAACACAGAGTCGCGACAGGACACAACACCGAACAGAAACACACGCCTATTCCTGTACTATACGGACCGCCAAACTAAACTCTAACTCAAACTCAACACAAGAAGACATTTTGAAGCTGAGACACTTGCAGACAGAGTCAAAAGCTCCAAGGGAAGACCAAAATGGTGTTCAGCAGCGTCATAGTATCAACAGTTGCCCACGTATCAGCCGATGCATGGCAATACGTGGCATGCATACCGTCTCCAGAGCGTATCAGCTCTCACGAGCTGTTGGATCTGGTCTGCTGCTTCCCTTTACAGCAATTGGGCCGTTTTGCTCTTTGTCTTTGGACTTTCCTTTGCCTTCCCCCTCCTGACTCTTTCTACACTTACCCTTACTACGATGATGATTCTTCTTCCGACTCTGATGACGACTCTGATCTTCTTCATTTTCGTCACCATGGTGGTGGTGATTCTTCCGCTGCTGCTGCTTATGCTTCCTCCTCCACTGTTGATCTTGATGATTACTACTACCACTCTCATTCTGATTGAGATTGAGTACTCTCCCCATTCATGATTGTAAGTTTTGAATTTTAATTTCTACAGTAACCAAGCTTCTTCTTTTGCTCTTTTTTTCCGATTGTTTTTTCTATTTCTGTTAATGGGTTCCTGTTGATTACATTACATGAGATGATTTTTTTAGGGTTTAATCTTGGTATGTTGCTTGTTGTGTGTTTTTGAAAGCACTATTCATCGATGGGTGATTGCACGGTGGTTGACTTCACTCTTTTATGTTTATTGGGTGAAATTTTTGTCTTTTTGGGCCTGAAATTGGAACATGCATGACAACAATCTTCTTGGCGTTGTTGTTATCGGTATTTCGATCCACTAGAAGAAGGGTATTCTTTTTGGAAAGAGCTATGAAAAAAGTTTGATTTGTGGGATCTTGCGAGTGAGTGAAGTGGCTTCTAATCTGTAATTAGATTGGTTTTTTGATAGAATTAACATGTTGAAAACATTTAATTTGATGATAGATTATTCTTTAGTGTAGTGAAAACTGAAAAATTTTCTTCGGTGATTGTCATTGCATTTTGTAGAAGTTTTTTTCTATAATGTATATGAGACTAGATTAATCCTTTCCTATGTGGTATGTGCACTAGCATTTTTTTAATTTCCTAACATAAATGAGCTCAAGACCTTTTTTAATACTTTTAAAATGAAAATCTTTTTCCACCATCTAAAGATGAAACTCAGAATTAGCCTCAGTATTACTTTGATATGTACCTAAAAAGAAGTATGTATCATGACCTCAGGCTTGTGTCTTGAATGAGAAATAACACCACGTACATCACTGACTATGTACCAGAGATTTAACAAAAAGCAAAAAAGAATCCTGGAGATAGCGTAGTCTTGTGACCTCAAGAAAATGAGGAGTTGTCTGTTAGATGACAGCTTGACTAGAATTGCCCTTTCAAGAGAACTTAGGAGACCATGTTTAGTTTGTTTTCAACGAAGATGGCTAATAATGGTAATAATCAAGTGACTTATGTCAAAGGGCACTGGTCTGTATCTGGGTTTGGGTTCAGCCCAAACTTTTTGGTCAACATTACACTAGGGGAAGTGCTAGAGGGCAAGCTTAGTACTATTGGTAGGCCCTAATTTAATAGTTTAAGCTTTTAGAATAGATGGTTACTTAAAATGGTGTTAGAGTAGAAGGTCCTAAGTTTGAATGTCAACATGTGTGTATCTACATCTGTTATTTGTTTGTATTTGGTCCAGGCAGTCTTTTTCTAGGTTTGGGTTTGGCCTGAAACATTTGGTGCACATTAAACAAGAGGGGGAGTGTTAGAAGGCATCAGTCTATATCTAGGTTTAGGTTTAGGTTTAGCCCAAACTATTTGGTCACATTACACGTAAGGGGAAGTGTCAAAGGGCAAGCTTACTACTATTGTTAGCCCCTAATCTGATTGCTTACATTTTTGAAATAAGTGGTTACTTAAGAACTTAATGTAACTAAAACTCATTAATGAGTTGGTTGAGTACCAAAAGTGTAGTTTACGCCGTTAGTTTATTGACATATCAGTTACTAAATCATGTAGCATGGGTATACACATGGTAGATGATATAGGACTTGCCATGGCTTTGAAAAGTTTAATAAATGAAAAGACTGGATCATAATGCTAAGACACTCTTCATCAGTAACTTTTGTTGTTGATCTTAGAAGATTGAGATACACAGATCCCTACTATATAAACCTAAAGAAATATCAAAGTGCTGTTTTCCCATTAACTTAAACTAATGATCTATAATGAAATTTATGCCAATTTATTGGATTGTATAATGCTTTCTAAGTGAAGCTTTGCTATTTCATCCAAACCAGTTTGTCACCTAATAAAGCAATTCCTTGGATTACCGTGAAGGAAACCATAAGAAAATATTATCACTTTTTCCAGTTGCAATTGGAGTTCATTAACATTAGTTGTTTCTCTTGGATTTCTGCCTCTTTTAGAGATGTTGGTCTTTTTCTTGCTGGATATGTTAGGCTGATATTGATATACACTGAGATTTATAGATCTTCGGGGAGTGCTTTGGGTATCAATAAATTATGAATATTTGCCTTTATGAATATGGGGAATACTGAAAGCTTAGTAGTATTCAGTTAATTTAGTGGAATGTCAATTAAAACCTGTGAAGTGAGTATGCACATAGCGGATGGCACAGCACATGTGGCTTCAAAAAGTTTAAACAAAAGAAAAAAATCCATGGATCACAATGCTAAGACGCTCTTCATCCGAGACTTTTGTTCTTGGTCTAGAAGATTGAGATACATAAATCCCCACTGTATAAAGATAAAGAAAGATCAAAGTATTTTTTTCCCCTTGACCTAATTAATGATGTATAATGAAAATTTACACCAATTTATAGGATTTTATGTTGTATCATAAGTGAAGCTTCACCATATTTATATAATCTAGTTTGTGGCCAAATAGAGCAATCCCTTGGATTACAGTGAAGGAAACCATTTTAAAATAGCCAAGGTCTTACTGACAAAGCAATTTCGGTTGTTAATCACTTTTTCCTGTTACTATCAGAATCCATTAATATTAGTTGTTTCTCTTGGATTTCTGCTTCTTTTAGAAGAGTTGGTCTTGCTCTTGCTCTTGCTGAGTATAGTAGGCTGACATTGATATATACCGAGAATTTATGCTTCGGGAAGTCCTTCGGGTATCAATAAATTATGAATATTGTCTTATTAAGGCATTGGTGCTTGAGATTCATATTTTTCTACTGGAGCTTGCAGGACCTGTTGTAAATTGCATGGATATCCTTTTATCGATTTCACATGTTGATAGAGCTTCATTGGAGGTCCACAAACGGAGATGATTAATAAGCCAGTATAGGCTTCTTGGCCAGTCACTTTTCAAGGTGAATTCTGTGGCAGGGGCAAAGCTTCCATCAGAAGTAAGATAACTTGGAGAACTGTCCTGCTTTAGCTTCCCTTCTATGTTTCATGGTGTCTATTGAGAGGTTTAGATCCTTGCAGTTGGGCATCTGATCTTCAGAAATTTCATTTTTCCTAGTATGATTAAATCTGCAAAGCATGACAAAATTGCATGTTGTACTAGGAAAAAGATATGTGAATATTGCGTTTGAGGTTTTGCTTGGATTGCTCCACTTAAAGTATTTACCTAAAATTGTGTAACATTCCCTCTTTTCTTCATGTGCAAAACCTCTTCTCTCATAGAATTAAAAGTTCATTTACGTTATCTACTTCTCTTTCTTCAAATTCAAATTCTGTTCATGGATAGTCTTCATATAATACATTGCTTCCTAAGTAATGAAGTGCAGACATATGTGATGCTTTCGCTCTCCATTTTCATTAGTTTCTGGTGTTTCCATCATTGGATGATAGTTTTGGATAATTAAAAGTTTTTGGAAGATAATTTGTGATTTCTGGAAATATTTACAGAATTTTGTCGTTATTTAGATATGTAACTGGTTGCCAACCTACTAAAATACCCATATTGCAAATATTTGGCATCACCTCAAAAAAGAGGATGTAGATTCCTCGTACCACTTGAAAAATTGGGTTATTCACAGAATATATGTTGAAAAAAAGAATTGTAACTTGTGTATCAGCAGCTTACTTGAATTACTGAATTTTTTTCAAGTGACCTATAAGATCTTCACTAGACTTACCAGATGTGCAGAAAATACAATGAAAGATTAGCATGCGTTAAATGGGCCAAGATCTAAGAAAGTCTATAACATGGTAATTTCTAGATTTTGGGTGCAGTGGAGGAAAACGACCAAGTAAACAAACTAATTGCAAGTCTCAATAGCTGTGCCCTCTGGTAACTTTTATGCTTCTTGCATGCAGCTCTTTAAATAGAAGCTTTATGAACTTATCTAATACCCTAGGATTTTTATCATCTGCCAAGATATATCAATTCTTTCAATAAAAGGACGCATAAATGGTGTTGGTGTTTTGGATAAACAAGAATCAGTTGTTTGCATGTTGCTATTCGATAATACGCAATTATCTGGTGTGGCCTTTAAGTAATCAAGTTTCAAATATACCAGTTTTTGTTTATATCTGACTAAATGTATAGGCAGTAGCAGTAACAAGAGTCATTGGTGTGGTCCTCCTGCAAGACCTAATTCAACAGTGTACATGCATGTTTGTGGTTAAATAGTTATGGATGGTCGTGCACACATGCTCATGTGACTGATTAAAATTGGAAGTCTAGTCTGTAGTGAATTTTTACGCTCATTGATTTTCATCAGAATGTTGATCCGGTTGAGCAATAAGTAATCTTGACGGATATTTATTTTGCTTTATTACGATTGTCTTGGAGGAATTCTCTAGTTACTGTGTTCTATTTGCAGGTGAAGTCTGCTTAATGTCAATTTTGCAGTTTCTAGTCTTTTTAGTCAATTTTGTCTTATTAGTTGGACCATAATCCATGTCAATTTGGTATGTTCATTTACTTTTTTCTTCTTCTTCATTTTTTTTTTTTTTTATCTCCCTTTAACCACTCATTTCATGTTGCATGGTATTAGCCTCCTTCCAGAAGAAATTGATGTCTTAACCTTGTCGAAGTGTTTGTACAGAAAATTTATCTTGTGAAACCATATGTATTGGCAGCCAAATTTCTTTGCCTAATCTCATTTTCATCTTCAGAAAAGTTATATTAAATGTCTTGTGGGTGACTTTGATTGCAAAGATGTGTATGTTACACGGAGCTTGTTTGCAGTTTGTGAATTAGAGTTAGAAAAGAACTGGAGATCCCAAACCAAAGGTATGAAGTTCTGCTAGTTATTGGAGTTTAAGATTCTATGATATTAAGTGATTTTGGATCGGTTTTTTGGTCAATGGTGGACTGATTGCTTTTAGTTGGACCTGCCATCCTACCTAACTTGATAAATTATAGATTGTACTGGAAGATGGAGATCATTTGGACTCTAAATTAGCCGATGCACCCTGGTATGTTCTCGTCTTTGAGTTAACATATTTCATTAGATTCGATGGAGGATGACTGGATGAGAGAGGTCATTACATGCTCTGCAGTGTTTATTGACCAATATCTACCGTAAGGGACACTTCTTGCACCTAATCCTCTTAACCTCATATCAATCCACAAGAAAGCTGTGAAGCACTAGCTGTTATTTCCCTTGAAAGTAATCCATTTTATTTTATACAAGATATGATCTTGTGAATGTGACTTCTCTTGGTTTTTATTTATATTCTGGATAAAGTTTGCAACTTTTCACAATAGAAAATACTCGAGGTTAATCCGATGATGGTTTGAAGTCAACAGCTCTCCACTATCATCAATTTGACTCACATATGATAATTGTTGTTTTCTTCTCTGAGAAACTTATACTTACTGTATGTTACTTTGTGTTGATCGTCACACGTATGGTCTTACCTATGTCTTACAGGAGCTTCAAGAAGTCTCCTCTGTGCATTTTTGTGGTTTATTTTTTTATTTTTTTTATCTTCTCTGGCAGATCTTTGTTCATTAATAACTTACTATATCAGCAGAACTGAATGTAT
Source organism: Boswellia sacra (assembly GCA_013180625.2). Classification (NCBI taxonomy): domain Eukaryota; kingdom Viridiplantae; phylum Streptophyta; class Magnoliopsida; order Sapindales; family Burseraceae; genus Boswellia; species Boswellia sacra. The sequence continues at coordinate 677,996 of SNVD02012544.1, read as the reverse complement.
GCCTCATCACATGTCAAGTTGAAGGCAGGCACAGAAGAAAAATAATTAGAAAACAGATTGGTACCAAGAAAGTGTGCATAGTACTTTGAATAGAGTTGCATTTTGTTGTTTCGGGGAACTAAATTGTTGCAGAATGGTAAGTGGAGGTAAGATTCTCCACTAGAAATGTCCTAATACTTGCATAGATGATGATGCGGAAAAGGGCTCTGGCCATTTACTTAAAGCGCTCTGCAGTGGTTATGGTGGCTGCATATATGCTTGCCACTTATATCGTCGTACTAAATTAGTTAGAAATACTGCCATGAGCTTGCATGAGCAAAGAGTAATGGGTGACAGCCATTTTAGAGACCTGTTAATGAGCATTCTGTGCATGATGGTAGATTTTTAACGAAATGATTAACAATTGTCAAATCACTTATCCAGTCTCCCGTAATTGCTGCTTGACTCTGTGCTTGTAACTACAGAACAAATTTCAGGTCAATTTTGGATGCAAAATCAGATAATCCTATGCTAATGCCCTCCAGGTTGTCTTGGCTCTCGAGTCAACTAATTGGCTTGTGATTCCACAGTGAATGAGAAGGTCACATGCCCTCCATACGCCATGGACCATTACGGAAACTTTTCCCACCATGAAAAGCAGTCAGATATGCATGGTTCTTGAAGTTCCATCGAACACTCTTACTCTTGTTCAAGTCAATGTTTGTATGCAGATTGCCCATTAAGCTTCCAAGTCAACAGTTTTTACAAGAATATTGTGATTGAATTAATCATATCTGAGATCATTAATGATTAATCCCATTTGCTTCATATCAAACTTTAGTGATTACCTCCAGGGAGGGACCATTAGATACGCAAACAATAAGGCTAAAAGTGAAGTAGAATTAGGAGACTCTTTAAATTTCTCAAAATCATCTAAAAGAAAAAATTATTGAAAAAAAAAAGCCAAATTAATGGGGTTGTTATGAGTCATAGTCAAACTCGTTTTTTGTTTTCTTTAAATAATATAACAAATAGTTTAACAACTTGTTTGATGCTTATTTGGTTCCATGATAGTAGTCAATAAACATCGAATGGTCCCTTAAGAAAAAGAGAAAATAGAGCTTGTCGAGTTGTCCCTCAAGAAGAAAGAGAAAATAGAGCTTGACTGACAAACAAAGCAGAATTAGGGTTTGGAAAAATTTTAGACCACGCCCTAAATTTTGGTTAATTTTTTTGTATTTTCCCCGTATATTTTACTTGAGCTTACATGGCAGGGCCTAGAAATACCTTGTATTATATATGATGCTTCATCATATGATCAATCTCTATCATTTATTAGAAAGGTAACACATTTTTCATTTTTTGGGTCCTGAATTGGAAGCCCACAAACACCAATCACGGCACGTGTGTCCACACGTGTGGGACCTTCCCTTCAAATCGAATCACTTTTAGGTATCCAATTAAAAGCTAACTTTGGGTGGAGGGTAATGCGATGGCTAAGAGTCTAAGACTAGATAAACAACACAATCATGGCTTCATAAAAAAAGCAAAAAAAAAAAAGGCATAAAAGAATAGCTAAGGAGGTTAAAGGCCTAGGAGGCTCCAATTTCATCATCCTATCTTGTAACATTTGACAATATCAACACTATACATAACCTAACATATGCAACATAAATAACCCAGTTGAAAAAGCACTTTTTTTTTTTTTTTTAATCTTGGCTGATAGAAATGGGCTTCTGGCTTTTCTCTTCCATGCCAACTTTTCAACTTTCTACTTGGTGGGGTGGGGGAGGATGTGGACTGCCAATGCCATTGTTTGTACTGACCTCTTCTGTCTCTCACTGCCTTAAATTATCATCTCCTTGTCTCGTGTATTATCTAACGTGTATGGGTAAAAGTAAATAAATCCAAATACAGGTAGCAGATAACTTTTAATACTGTAATGTTAAACATTTATTTTGACTTACTAATGGATCACAAGACCCTTTTTTTAATACTAAAAGTTCTTTTAAATTTATTATTTATCATTGTTTGGCTGTCATTTAATCGTTATTTAAAATGAGTTTATTGGTGCTTAAATAAATTTTTTTATATCTATTAGTATAAGCTATTTTCAAACTTTTAAAAGTTATATTTTTTACCCTTCTTTTTTAATGAGGCATTTTTAGTGTTTTACTATTAGTCATTAGAGAAAACTCGTTCATTTATTTAAGATGTCATTAATTTTTTAATAGGAATCTATTCTTATAACAATTTGTATATGAGAGTTCATACAAACTGAGTTCTCTCTCACTTAAGTCTTAAACTTTGACCAATATCTTCTTAGTTCAATGGTACTCACTTTGAACTTGGACACGTAAGTGCCACTTGCAAGTCGTTGCAATTCTACGAGCTCTGTTATGATAAAATTTGTTAGTATCATAAACTTTATTTAAGGAATCATAAACTTTATTTTAAAAAGCTGAAAGGAACCAATTCTTAGCATGATTTTTAGTTAGGTATTTATTTTTGTGGAGTATAGTTGAAAAAAATGAAAATAAAGAATAAAAAAGCCTTTCAAAGTATTTCTCAAGAAAAGTGTTTAACAAGTGCTCTTATATGAAAACACTTTTTGAATAAAAAAGTCACTTGAAGTATTTTCCAGAGAAACACTTCTATATTTATTTTTGCATTTCGAAAAATAATTTCATTACATAAAATGATTTTTTTAAAAGAAAAATAAACAAATCCTACCAAAATACTCTCAAACCCACCTTTACCATATTTGATCATCGGATTCACTCGATTACATGTGCATTTGACTTGGATGTAACATGAGAAAATAACGTTTAGCATAAGATTGGAATGAAATAATTAAAGAATTAGATGTCATCGAATAGAATAATTCTTTTTGTATTCTTACTCGACCCTAAATCCAATAAAAAGGTTACTTCATCATGAATCTTTCACTTTTCAAAACCCTATAATGGCTTGATGTTCATCTTTTCAACGGTTCTAAATTGATATTCTAACTAATTGATGTTGATGTTAAATTCATTTCCTCCCTTTTACAGAAATTTTTATTCATTCTAAAACGTATTTTTTTCTTTTCTTTGTTGTCACTCGCCATCGAAGCTGATTCCTAAAATGCATCTTCTCCAAAAAGAGGAAAAAAAAATCACTTTCAATCCTCAAAGTGGGTTCAATTTGATTTTGTATTTGCTAGTAAATCCAATTAATAGATGTGATGGACAAAATTGTGCAAAAAATAGAGCATGCCATTGTTGAAGAAATGACTTCAATTTGATATCTAGACAGTTTATAGAAAATCCAAAACTCTTTAAACACATTTACTATTTTAAGTAAAGAAATCCCTATTGGACTTGCATTATTAACTCAATCATTCAACATTTTCTATGTATCTTATAACTTAGTGTAGATCCCACCAAGTAAAGTTGTAATTAAAAATTTTCTTAGTAGTGTTTCATTTTCTATACACAAAAACAAAACCATGTGTCCCCATACAACTCAAATTCAACCCCACCATTCACTAAATTAATAAATTAACTTGACTTAACTTTACACCACAATCTTTGCACATAAAGTCCATACCCCAAAGCCTTTTTTTTTTTTTTGTGCCGCTAACCAAGGCTTCTTTGTCCAAGTGTGTCCCAATCTTACCAAAACAATATCCTTATAATATATACAAGTGATTTTAAAAAAGAAATTATTTGCTAATAATTGATTTTGTATGTAGATCAAGAAGTGAGCTATATTTTAGTGCCTGCCGACAACATTGATCACCCCAATTCGTGTTGGTGTAGAATAAATAATATTATCATTTACAAACATTGATTTATATAGAGATGAATGTTAGTAATACTTTCGTACGTGTTAATTATCTATATATATGTCTTATTATTATACAAATTTAAAATGTCGATATTTGAAGAACATGACAATGGTGCAATTGGCTTAAAAGGTATGCACGGCCATAAGAATAAAGTTGCTTTTGAATTTGGATGATTGATGATATGAGCTTTAAAGATATGGGAAAGATATAAACATTAATATTATGGGATATGATATGATTAATCATCTTTTTTCTATTTTGTTTGATTATTTCTTTCTTTTGATTTTATAGTAAGATTATTTTAGCATTTCTTTTGTGCACAATCAAAGGCATGCATTGATTAAACATGCTTTTGCCAAAAATTTATAGAAAGTTCCTAGTTTTAGTTTCAAAGATGATCATGAACAAAAGAGCCCAAAAGAGATTACCAAAGGTGATGAATGAATTAATTGACATAAAATTGAAGCCATCATAGTATTTGATTTTGTTGATTGATAGCTAAGAAAGTCAAGGCCTCATTTCTTTCACAAAACCAACCATTGTTTTAAAATAAGAATACCACGAATACAAATTATATTAACTAATAATTAAGCCTGTATTCTTAAAAATAAGGGCTACTTAATTGAAGAAATCCAAAACTGGATTAATGATTTATGATGCAAAAATTCACATTATATTTATTAATTATAATTATGATTACTTTAATATATATATATATATTTATATATAAAACCCAAATTAAGAGATTTTTTTTTATAAATAATCACCTTCATGAAAATTAGTATGTTATTGTCTTGTTCAACGTCTAATACTATCCGACGATGTTCGATCGATATATTTGATAGTAATACTCGACAAAGGATTATAATATGTAAATTGTTACGGATAATATTATTTTATAATTTATCTTTAAATTTTAGATATTTTTGAATTTTTCCATTAAAAAAAGATAAATTAGGATGGGAAAAATGTATGCCGTATAAATGGTGGGATGCATAATCTAAGAATGACAAAGTCTCGAGTCACAGGCAGGGCAGGACCTGCCATCGACAACGTGTATGAATGTATACGTTGCAGTTGCAGTGACAAGACGAGCAAGAGCAATCAAATCAACCCAAACCCAAACCACCAACACCCCCCACGCCACCACCCTCCACCCCAACCAAAAAAACACCAAACAAAAAACCACCGATTCACCACCACCCCAGCAGCTCTCATGCACAAAAGTCTACAAGACAACTCCAGCTGGTGTGACCCTCTTAATCACCCACTCACCCAGACTCATTGAACCCACATTTGTCCCCCAATTATTATTCCTTTTTATTCCTATTATTGCACCTTTTTCCTTCTCTTATATCCTTTATTTTACTATGATTATATACGTAGATATCCAAAGTCATCTTTCTAAGAGAGAAAAAATCATAAAATACAAAAATAATCGGATTAATATTATTTTTATGAATTTCAAATCCAACTCTAATTTTCTTTATATATATATATATATATATAACAAAGTAATTGATAAATGTCAAGTAAGATGTTGATCTCTTAACAACTCGATTAGAGAATGAACAAACATTAGGGTTGGTATTCAATGAAGAGAATCAGGATTTGCTTAAGACTCAAAACATTCTTCCAATTATATTATATTTTGCATTAAAAAAAAACTCAAGCAATATGTAGATTGTGCTAAACATTTATTAGATATAATTAAGTGGACAATATTAAAATATATTTTTTGTTTATATGATTTGAACTTTATTAGATTATCAATAAAATTTTGAAATGCATCACTCATTATAACCCATAAAATTTGGCCATTTCATTTTATTTTACCTTGAATTATTAATACCAAATTTCTAAGGTATGAAAATAGTCCCCTTTCTAAAATTTGATAAAATGAAAATAATTTAAAGTAAAATGTAAATTTTATATATTATATGGGTAGTATTAATTAAAAAAAAAATAAAATAAAATAAAATCCTCGTTGTCATTGCATAGGGTAGGAGCTCTAGGGCATAGAGCCCAGAAAAGGGGCCCATTATTATTCTCATGATTGCTTTTCGATTTTTTAATATTTTCAAATTTTTTTCTTCCTTGTCATTGGATTCTCTCTCTCTTTGTTACCGTTGCTAATTTTCCTTTTCCCTTTTTACCCCTCCTTGTGATTTGTGCTTTGCTAACAATAACCTCTACTGTTCACCACGTTTGTACTCACTCTCACGCTCACGGGCGTGATTTTGCAGTGAAATCGTGCACGTGTACGGCCGCTGATGCTGTAACTCACACACGGGTTGCCCTGAAGAGAGATTGCGTAAACCTCTTGGTCTTTGTCTCGTTGGCGGTTTTCCAGTTAAGGTCACCGACGGGTAACTGCTTTATTTAACGCCGTTAAAGGCAACTGACGGCGACCGATCTTTTATAATTTCAATTGCATCGGTTATAACGAGGGAACACAACACACCAGCGCCTCATTGGGAAAAAGAATTTCGGTTTCTGCATTAATCTGCAATTACCAAAATACCCCTTTAATTTCGCCCTCCATCTTTATTTTTTAGTATTTCTTTTTCTCGCATCAATGCAATCGCAAAATGATAGATGAACATCATCTTAATAATTTATTTTCATATTGGCAACTATATCAATTATATGATTTTGAGTATCAATTTTGTATAAGAAAAGTATGACCATGATATTTAATAAATTATATTGTTTTATATATACATATAACACATAAAAAAGTCCATCAATCGGCCGATAATTTGAATTTTTAGAAACCCTTTTTTGAGTTATTTGTAGATAGTCATATAAGCTTTCATAAGTTTCATTCTACACATAGTCTATATTCAATGTTTCATTTATTGAACAGTCTCAAACTTTTGATGTGAGGACACATCACTCATATGTTAGTCCAAATGCACCCATAAAAAAAATATCCAGTCCTGGTTGTTGTTAGGTAGAGAAAAAAGAAACACATAGATAACATAATTCTATTACAGATAAGACCAAGTATGTTCTATTATTATGACTTTTTTTCAGTGTATTAAATAACAATTATATAACCAATGAAAAAATAAATGAGAGATTAATAAATCACGAGGTGGTTGCTAGTGATTGAAGCATTTTTTATATTGAAGAAATGAAGACGGAGGGGAATGGCTTGGGAAGAATGGGTAGTTGGTAGCGAGGAGGAAGGTTGAAATTGAGTTTTTACTCAAAGTTGCTTTACAATCAATAAATAGTAATAATTAATGGGCTCTGTTGATTATATTCTATAACAATAACAGTGTTTTGCAAATGGTTTCATATTAAAAATGTTGTGGAAAGTTGTGCTCTCACAAAGTTGAACACATAAAGTATGTAAAATATCATATTGACCATCGTTCTTGTAATCTCTCTTAATAAAAAAATGTATAATGTGGTTAATTATAAATAATAAAAAAATTATACATTAGAGATAATAGCAGAAGAATCTTTGTCTAGAATAATTGAAAAACATGATCGTGGATGAAACGTCACGTTGTCAACAATTCGGCAAATAATGCTCAGTGTTCATGTACAAATAAATGATTCTAGAGATAATGATTTTAATTAATTAATTTTTTAATTTTTTGATTGATAAATTGATTGATTCCTTTTGAGAATATGCAATTATTCTACCAGTCTAATCAAGAGGATGAAATTACTAACTCAATAATTAATCACCATCTTTCCCTCTCTCAAATTCAACCCAAATAATCACAAGTAAAAGTAAATCAAATGAAAATCTTTAGGTAAAATTGAGGGAAGGGAATGCAATGAAATGAAAAAGAGAATTGTGAAGAACCCAGTTGGTAAATTAAAAAGGTAAATAATGAGATTAAATAATGGGCCATGAAGCATGGGCATGCATGATTTAAGAATAAAAAAAGGGCAAAAGGTGGTAAGTAATTAATGTTAAAAAAAAAAAAGAATTGGGGTGGGGGATGGAATCAAAATTTGAAGAAAAAGGAGAAAATAATGAGAAACCCAAGAGATGTATGTCATACAGGGGACCTCCCAAAAAACAGCCTTTTCTAAACGACAAACAGGCCTCATGTGAACACTAATACTCTACCATACCCATCATTATTTTATTTATTATTTATTTATTGTACATATATAAAGATAATATTTATTTATTAATCAAGTATTATTTATCACTAAATTATGCTATATCTATTTTTAAATTCTTATACTATTAAAAAAAACGATATAAAATTGTGTTAGTTTTATTACTACCACTTTTTGTTTTATCGCAGTGTATATTGAGAATTGAGTTTTTAAAAAATCATTAAAAACACTCTTATTAACAATTTTTTAAAGACTTTTATTAATAAAAGCAAAATAATTTGGTAAAATCTAGTAATAAAGATGCTAGACCGTCTATTTTACAAATTTATCACTCATTATAATTTATTAATAAGACATCTTTAATGATATTAAAAAATATTTTTTATAATGTCAAGGCAAAACACAATTATATTTATTTTAAGAAATTAATCCATTATAAATTATTATAAAATAATTTTTTGTAGATAATATTTAATTAGTAGTATAAAAATACCCATTATTGTGTCATTATATTTAAATACATGAATTGAATTGACCAATTTTTTCTTTACACTTTTGTCTTTCAAAGTTCTTTTTTTGAGTTTCCTTTTTAACCCTCATGCAGAAAACAATAAAAAATAATTTTAGGAAAAAAAAGACAATAAAGAAGAGATTTGTGGAGAGAGAGAGAGAAGTGGCCACCACTATTAATGGAGGAAAAAGTAGCGAGAAAATGACAAAGAAAGTGAGAGAAAGAGAGAGAGAGACTGATTTTTTAGGCAGTTTAATTGGACTTTTGTGCAAAGAAAACCACACCCGCCTCTAAACTCTACCCAGACACCGCAAAGTTCAAGTCTTTAGCCTCCTCGCTCTCTCTCTCTGTGCCCTCTGGTGTTGTTAATGCTTACACTCCTTTCCAACCTCCAAGCTTAGCTTTTCACAAAAGGGTTTTTGTTACATTTTCAGCAAACGTGGCTTGTGAAGGAGGAATGATGAGGGGAGGAATGTTAATGTTGGTTTTGTTATGCTGTAGTTTGATCTCATTGTCTTGTGCTGCTAGGTTGAGCTCAGAGTCAAGGCAGAAACTTGAAGTGCAGAAGCACTTGAACCGCTTGAACAAACCGCCGGTTAAAAGCATTCAGGTCTGCTTGCTTGCTTCATGTTTGGTGTTTAGTCTACTGTTCTTACTTTACTTTCTTTCTCCAAAAGGGGTCTTTTCTTTTTTTTTTTCTTGGGGTGTCTGTTTGGTTGGTGGGAAAGCAAGAGAAAGTGTAGGAAAATAAAGGAAAGTGCACTTTCTTTGAGGTTATATTCTTTTTGTTGTCTCGAGTAATTTTTGAATGAGTGGTTATTCTACTCTACTTTGCTAAGTGTATTATCAATCAGTGGTTGGGTTTATTAGGCTTGGTTGAGTAAAGTTTTTTTTTCCTCCTTTTAACTACTAATGATGAAAATTTTGATGCAGGATTTTTCATAAAAAATATATATCTTTTACTGCATTTTTGGTATTGATTTTACAGCATAAAAGCGATATTTTTTCTTGGGTTTCAACCAGATTTTTATTTTGAAGAAACAATGATTTTGTTTGATTTGGAGCTGTTAAAGCTATAAAGAAAATGAGGTCATAATGAGAAGGCCAATTACTTTTGCTGTATATTAATACGTTTTGTTAGTTAATAAGTGGAGTATAAATGGAACTAGATTGTTTTATCAACTTTTAATGCAATTTGTACAAGCATTTGACAAAGATCTTTAGTTCTAATCTTCTGCCATTTGATGCATGGGCGGACAGAGTCCAGATGGGGATGTTATAGATTGTGTTCACATATCTCACCAGCCAGCTTTTGATCATCCTTATCTTAAAGACCACAAAATTCTGGTCAGCTTTCCTCACCAAAAATCTTCATATTTTGTTTTACATTTTTTGGGTATTACTGTTACTGATGTTGTGTTTTTGGGTTACAGATGAGGCCTAATTATCACCCAGAAGGGCTTTTTGATGAGAGCAAAGTGTCTGAGAAGCCAAAAGAAAGAACAAACCCCATTACCCAATTGTGGCATATGAATGGTAAATGTCCTGAAGGAACCATACCCGTAAGAAGGACAAAGAAAGATGATGTTTTGAGGGCAAGCTCAGTGAAAAGATATGGTAAGAAGAAGCACAGAAGCATCCCTCAGCCGAGGTCTGCAGATCCTGACCTCATCAATCAAAGTGGTCATCAGGTATGTCTTCATTATTACTTCAAAAGAAGTAAAATAAGTTCCTTTAGTATCATCATTACAATTCTTTGCTATTCAATTTCATGTTCTTACTTCTTTCTTTTGTTTGGTGGGATTAGCATGCTATAGCTTATATTGAAGGGGATAAATACTATGGAGCAAAAGCAACCATAAACGTCTGGGAACCCAAAATACAACAGGCAAATGAGTTCAGCTTGTCTCAGCTGTGGATATTGGGAGGTTCTTTTGGTCAAGATCTTAACAGCATTGAAGCTGGATGGCAGGTACTATTATAGCTATTATTTTCACACTGTATATTAGTCAATAATTGAACTGAAAATGGAAACTGATTAGAATGAATCAGTTTTTTAATACTTAAATTCTTGTTCTAATACTTGCATGCTCATGAAAACAGGTCAGCCCAGATCTATATGGTGATAACAACACAAGACTTTTCACCTACTGGACTGTAAGCTACCGTAATTTGGCCGTTTCTTTTGTGGCTTTTTTCTCAGTTTAATATATCTTCAACTACCAATTCGATAAATGTGTTAATGCTTTTTTTAATGGTTTATTCTATCTTGTGAATATATTTCAGAGTGATGCATATCAAGCCACAGGCTGCTACAATCTTCTCTGCTCAGGCTTTATTCAAATCAACAGTGAAATTGCAATGGGTGCAAGCATAACTCCTGTTTCTGGCTACAGAAACTCTCAATATGATATCAGTATACTTATCTGGAAGGTAAAAACTCCCAGGCAATTCATGCAGGCTCTGCTCCATATTTAAATGGTGCAGATAACATTATTAAAATTTTATTTGAAACAAAATATAATAATAACGGAGCTGACGCTGCCAATGGTGCATGTGAGCATCAGAAAAAAGTTGTCCTTTTCCTAGTGAGTCTACGATTGCATGTTCAATCGCACTCTTTGGCTGTGTATCATCACATTATTAGAAAATTTAGGGGAGAGAGATAAGAAAACATCATTGTGGTGTGCAGATGCTGAGAATCTTTGGCATCTTTTGATCAGTGATTTGGCCTGTCCCTACATTTGACTGGGACACCATTCACTGAACCATATAAACATGTGGACCAGATGAACACTGTAAAATCCGTAGCTCTATGTTGCTTAATATGTGTTTTAACTTGGGGTTTTGTAACTTTTTGTAGGATCCAACCGAGGGCCATTGGTGGATGCAGTTTGGCAATGACTATGTGTTGGGTTATTGGCCTTCTTTCCTATTCTCATATTTAGCAGACAGTGCTTCCATGATTGAGTGGGGAGGTGAGGTTGTGAATTCAGAACCAGATGGGCAGCATACTTCAACTCAAATGGGGAGTGGTCATTTCCCTGAAGAAGGGTTTGGAAAATCAAGTTATTTCAGGAACATACAAGTTGTTGATGGCTCAAATAACCTCAAGGCTCCCAAAGGGATTGGAACTTTTACTGAACAATCCAACTGCTATGACGTTCAAACGGGCAGCAATGGGGATTGGGGCCATTACTTTTATTATGGGGGCCCTGGTAAAAATCCCAATTGCCCTTAAGGGAAAATGAAAAACCCCATTTCACCCCTATATTCTCTCTATTTCTCCCTATGTATCATTCAACCTAGTGTAATGGCTCCTCTCTCTCTCTCTCTCTCTCTCTCTTCTGTATACCTCTTTTTACTGTTAGGTTGGGATTAGTAACATGTGACCTCTCTCTAGTGAGAAGTTTTGACTCTTGTTTTTTACTTAGAAGATTCTCCATGTAAGTGGTTGGTGGGGATGTGGTCAAGTTTCTTATAAGCCAAAAGAAACAGGCCTTTGTTACTCTCTTTGTATTCTATTTGTTTGTTTACTCCTCTCTTGGAGTGGTTTGTTAATGAATGAATCTCTTTCTGATCTAAGTGTAAGCTAAGCAAATTAAGCTAATGCACTGGATTTAGATGTTGCTTTTGCAGTGCTCACAAATTTTAACCTTAATTTGTTTTTCTGATTTCTTTATTCTGAGGTGGTGGTGGGAGATAAGAATAAGAATAAGAAATTGATTTGTTTGAAAAAGATGTTTGGATGGTGGGAAAGTTGCATTGCATGTGAGTGGAGGACAACTTTTTATCTCCTTTTGTAAAGTCCCCCACTGCCACAGCCACTGCCACTTTCTCCGTCACCAAAAAGTTCCAAGTGTAAGAACCAATTGTCCATTCTTAGGCTATATTCCATTATAAGCGCTACCATTTCGCATCATATTTCCAGCTTAGATTCCTTAACCAAAAGGGCCTTTAAATTTTATTTTTATTTTTAATATGGATGTTTCTAGTCACTTTCAGCCAACTACCTGGAAAAATATTGCGAGGGACACGGCTGCCTGGTTAGATTTTGATGTGCAGTAGCGATGGAGATTGGCGAAGAGGAAGACAAATGACGTACAGCTGTGATGCACGATTACCACCGCTACAAAATTGGATGAACTTTCTTTGAGACTTGGAATAGATCTTTAAAGCCCATGTTACTTCACTTGGTGGACTAGTTGAATCGATTTCTAGATCCAGTAAGGCCTTCAATTGGCATTGCATTTGGGTTTGCTTTAGATCACAGCATTGACTTCGATCTTCTGACTTGAACCATTGCCATTATGCTGCATATGTAACTTATTAACCGTTCCATATATATTAGAATTTTTGGGTAAATCCTTTTATGGTAAGAAATATGGTATCATCTGGTTCAAACATGTTAGTGATCATCTTACCGCTGTTTTCTTGTGCAGTAAAAGGAGTAAGAACTAGCAGGATTGCCTGCCATAACAAAACTTCTCAAGAAATTATATTGAAAAGTTTCTGAAAGATTGAATTCGACTACAACAGGAGAATCCTTCACTTAATTTTACTACCAATCACAAGTTTCATATTGCATGCAGTGCTCATATACAGAGAATAATTATGATTAAGGATTACTCTATAACCATCATTAACGTCAAAGAATCCTTCCAAAATCATTTTTCAACCACAAAGATTTAAAACAAGGAGAGATATGTTGCTTTAGCTTGAATTTATTAGTTTCGTATGTGTAGTCAAAATAGCAATAGATAAGAGTACTCTTGCCTGATGTGTATGGCATTCCAAAAGGGGACACTGTTGCCTGTTGCGAAAGAGATACCAGTCCTCTGTGATTAAGACTTTCCTGTAACTTGAACATTCTACTCACAATCACAGTATAGCAATGTAAAACCACTATTATAGACAATTCTAATGTTGTAATAAAGGCTATCATGCATTCACCAAGCACAGCTTAGTTGTTGACCAAAGATAATGATCAACAGTCATAAAGTTACCTTAACTTTACCATATTATAAGTCTCTTAATGACCAAAACCCTCTTGTATTGATCAGCCAATTCAATTAAATAAACGAGGATAATAAATGCCTCCCGTCCAAACTTAACATGGTGATTTGGTGGACTAGTTGGCTTGAGTTTAATGCCCCATTTATTGTTTACATAAGTGCTAATCATTATACAGTTAATGTTACTGGTTTTTAGTGTATTATTGCATGGTGAAAGTCCAGCAATGAACTGGTTTCTCATTTATTAACTCTCAGGTTTTACAATCTTTTCTTGTTCCCACCTTAACAAAACATGATGCTAACCAATAAATGTCATTACTGTCCTCTCTGACCCTTCAAAACTCTGATAAAATTACAAAGTAAAAGCATAATATAAGGATGTTTTCGTTTCCATTGGATCGATGTCAACCAATAATGTGATCAATTTCTATGTAAAAAACTTTCAAAAAATAAAAATAAAAAGATCTTGTGATACCCGCAAAAGTGAGAGGAATTTTCAGTTCAATGCTGGTGGCTTTCTGTTCAAATGTATCCAATATGAATGTGTATCATGAGTTGACTTGATTACACATCTTTCTTGCATCCAAACGTGAGAAGAAGACTAGAAGTTGGCAAGTTGCCCCTTTACCAGCTGCAATTAAGAGAGTTTTGATGTTAAAAAATATAAAAACTTCCAATGACATAATGGAAAAACTAAGATAAGCAAATATCAACCTTGCAATGTATGTACAAATATAATTAATTACATTTGTGAGCGTTTGCATCTTATATAGGTTGATGTGGTATTATATGACTAAACAAAAGATATGTATGAAAAATATACAAACTCTTTTCATAAAATAAGTTTTAAATTCATATGTTCTCTGTCAATGCTCAACAATGTCCCAACTCAAAATGATTGCAAATGTCTCACATCATATTTACCCCTTCCACTATTTTCTACAAAAATGTTACCAAAATCTAATGATTTGCTTTTTTACTATGCCATGTTATCAAATATTGAAAACCCTTACATAAATATCAAATAAGAATACAAATATTTTTCAACAAATTTGTGGAGATTGGATCTTGAAGCTTAGCCTTTGGATATTGACCCTCATAATTGTCACTTGTTGTACTAGTAGATTCTAACCACACAACAACAATGTGAAGTCCAAATAGTAATTGAGCACAACTTGAATATCACAACCATGGTTTGGGCTAGATATCACATGGCTTCTCTAAAGTTTTGTTTAGTGATCAATTTGGTCACAAGTCAAATTTTCCCCATTTGAATAAAACAAAAACTAAACAAAACTAAACAAACCCATCTCTCACATTACATAATTCTTTACCTAATTAAATAACCTTGATGCTTGAAGACACAAATTCTTCACCTACTATATCAAGAAAAATTACTTCTATGTCAACATAATTGACCCCCTGATTATTATATTTAATTGTTTAATAAACTAATCAATCAATCTTACTAATTTTCAAAATTAAGGTAATAAAACCCTTGAAAATTCTTACACATGCTCCTTCAATAATTTCCCATTGCCACTCTCATGCTGTAGCAGGTCTAGCCACCTGCCCATGGATTTCCACTTAAGTAACAATTTCTAGCATATAATTGGTTCGTCTAACACACGCCCTGCGTGAGAGTGGGTATGACTCGCATTCGGACAAGGATATAACTTTTTTAGCAATTATTTTATATGCACAGTTATACCTTTACTCATTTTATAGTCTTGCTTTACTTTCTCTCTCTAAACCAAAAGAAAAAAAAAAAAACTCTTTTTCTTTTTTTTGGCCTTTTTTACTTCACAGTTCACACATACCAGTAGGGTTTTAATCTTTACTCTCTTTCTCTCAGAAATTATCAGAGAAGATAAAATCCGAACCCTAAAAATCAGAACTTGAAAACAAACCCTTCAAAAGTTCACTCCTTTTTAATCATCATCTTCTTCAGCAAACCCTAACTACTGGGTTTACGAGCTGAATTATCTGCTGCAAACCCTAAAACCCATGTACGAAATTTCCCATTTTGCCCTCGTTTAATCACTCAATTTTCAAACAGAAAATGACCCATTTGTGCTGAATTCAGCATAATGTTGTTGCCCATCAAGCCCACTTCAATCAAGTAGGTTAAGAACCCAACTTGTTATTATTGCTTGACATTGTTTCTCTTTATCTGGATTTCAGTTTATTTGTTCAATTATGGCTGCTTTTTTTGTGGTCAAATTTTGGTGAAATAAGGCTGCTGTTGGTACTCCCATTTCTGCTGAATTCAACATAATGTGATGTATTAGGATTTTGATTGTGTTTTAGTTCATTGCCTTCACATTGCAGTTCTCTACCTCGTCTGTGTTTCAATTTTAGTAGATATTCAAACTTTACCTTTTGTGATGTCATGTATTTTGGTTTTGATTATCTTTCATTTCAATACCTTTACATTAGCCTCTTTATCTGGGTTTCAATTGCTTATTTTATCCTGTCTAGTTGTTGTTGTTGTTTTTTTTTTTTTAATAAGTTTGAAGCTTATTGTTTCGTTGGGATTAATTGTGTGGTGTAATTCTTGTGTTCTTGTGTTTACTTTTGTTTAGTTTAATGTTTTTTGCATGTACTGTCTACAGGTGAGAGAGGGAGGCTATGGCAGGGGATGAGCGAGGGATAGTGTTGGCATGTGCAATTTCGGGGACCCTTTTTGCAGTTTTGGGTTCAGCTTCATTTTCAATACTGTGGGCTGTGAATTGGCGGCCATGGCGGCTTTATAGGTACTTGTTTCACAATTTTGGAAGCTTTTAACATTTATTACCACATTTTTTTAATGCGATTAGATTATAATTAACATTTAAGTTTCTTTTATGGATGCATTAATTATGTTGAATTAGTGGGTTATCTGTTGCCTTTATCTTTATTTTGGTTTGGATGTATAATTAATGAAACACAAAGTGATGAAGCTGGAAATTTTTTGACTTGAAAATTATTAATTTTTCTCCTTACAAGATTATTATTATTGCTTTCATCTTTGGAATATATAATGGTTTTCTGGAAATAACTTTTGGTTCTTAAATTTGATGGACCTTTTGGTTTCTAATTTGTTTAAATTCAACTCTCTTTTATTTGCAATGGTGCATAGTCTAGAGACTGATTGGTTAAAAAAATGATGAGTTGCTTTATTTGTTATGCATGAAAGCTACTATATTCCCATCTGTTCCAGCAACATGAAAGACCCTTCATCAATTTTCTTGTTCCATTGCATTTGATCTTACCATTGTCTGTTTTAGTCTTTTATTTGAAGTGTGAAATAGATATTTCATCTATTTGATGTTTGGTGATTTATAGACTGTCTGCTGTGTCTCTTAGTAATATTAGTGGGCATGAGCACAAGTGTATATCATGCTGTGATTTCTGTTGTAGCTAGTTGTAGTTTCAAATATAGCAGTGTCAATCATATTTTCGCTCTCTCTCTCTCTCTCTCCTTTTTTTTTTTTAATTATCTGTCTCTTTTTCAGTTGGATTTTTGCTAGAAAATGGCCGAATATATTACAAGGACCTCAGCTCAGTATAATATGTCAGTTTCTGTCTCTCTCTGCATGGATTGTTGTTATATCCCCAATTGGTGTGCTTATCATGTGGGGATGCTGGTTGATCGTGATACTTGGTCGGGATATAGTTGGTCTGGCTATAATAATGGCTGGCAGTGCACTTCTATTGGCCTTCTATTCAATCATGCTTTGGTGGAGAACACAATGGCAAAGCTCAAGTATGTGTTGTCTTGACCCTTATATTGGTGAACAAATGAAACTCTTGTTCTTGGTCTGGAAAAGTGGCAAACTTGTTTTCTTAACCGATTTAATTTCTAAATTCTTTTCCTAAGTGTGGATATGCACTGGAAATCTGCATCTTGTATTTGGGACAGACATTTAACCTTATCCATAAAATGGGTAGTGCAAGATATTATAATTTTTGGAGCATCTGCAAGTGCTAGGTGAAACTGCTCCTTCTATTTTCTCTTTTTGCCACAAGTACAGAAACTAAATTAGAAGAGACCATAGTTGTTTGATGTTGATATTATGATGGTTTGTGGTAAGTCAATTTCATTATCTAGAAAGATAAAATATTAAAAATAACAAAAACCACTTCAGCTTTAGGCATTCTTAAGAACCTGAATAATAGTTGTGTCCTAGTTTAGTTGACTTAGTTTGTAGTTTGGTTGTAGAAGGAAATATTTTTCAGTTTTAAAAAAAAAAAAAAAAAAAAGAGAAGAAGAAGTTTGAGGGATATCATGTATTGGTTTCCAATGAGAGTTTCTAATGGCAATGTATATCAGAGTGTTATGCTTTATAGTTAGTCTTGTTCAAAGCTCAGGCCAGGATTTATCTAGAGAAGAAAGAGATTATCAACTTTACATGGCTGGGCTTGACAAATTGATGTTAAGCAGAATGATTTTATCTTGAGGATATTAATAAAGTTATATCTCAAACTTCTTAACTTGGCATTAATTAAGAGGAAACATGAAAAAGACTTGGTAAGGTTGGCATAAATAGAGGGTAGAGAATGGTTGAGGGTGATTGGTGGAAGAACCTACTAACGAAAGTAAATAAAAGATGCTAGAGGGTCTAGTGAAAAAGGAGGTAGCATTTTTTTATTATACCAATAATGTCATATGATGTTTGAGGATGCACACCTGTTCCGTTGATATTTGTTCATTTGTTACCCGGTTCACTTATGAATTCTGTTACATGCAGTAAAGATTAAAAAAAAAAATGTTGGGTACACCGGAGAGGGTTTAGAACAATCTGCCTTTTGTGGTTGAATATTTTAATATGTGCTTTTGTGGTAAATTTTTTGTCTATTATCTCATATCTATTTTCTCTCATTTTTTTGCTCAGGGGCTGTTGCTTTTCTTCTTCTTCTGGCTGTCGCCCTACTTTGTGCATATGAGCTGTGTGCTGTGTATGTAACAGCTGGATTAAATGCATCTGAGCGATATTCTCCTTCTGGTTTCTTTTTTGGTGTATCAGCAATTGCCTTAGCAATCAACATGCTATTTATTTGCCGAATGGTTTTTAATGGTAAGTATCTTGATGGTCTTATTTTGCTTTGCTCAACACTGAAATGTAATTTCACTTTATCAAACGTTTCACAAGGCATAGGATTCTATTAATTCCTGGTACCGCTAGCCTAATCTCATTTTTTATTTATTTATTTTTACTTTATACTGTCAAATGTTGCAGGGAATGGCTTAGATGTAGATGAGTATGTTCGGAGGGCTTACAAATTTGCTTATCCTGATGGTATAGAGATGGGTCCTTTGGCTTGTTTACCGGAACCACCCGATCCCAATGAGTTATATCCTCGACAATCGAGTAGGTAAGTAATTTCTTCTTTTAGCTTTTCATATGGAGATATCAGTGATTACTGGATCTTTATATCATGTCCAAGTACTAGTAATGTCTAGTGTTGGTGTGGTACTTTTGCTTCTGTAATATAATTTGTTTGATTTCTTGTTTTATAGCGTGCTTAATAATCTATGATCTGTATTCTTCTTAAAGTAAGTTCTTTGATTAGTCAAATGTGATATATTTTTGTTACATTTTTTCAAAGATCCTTTTTTAAGACAAAGTTTTCGTTTAGTATTATGAAAAAATTCATATAAGCATAACATATGTTAGTGGCTAGAAGTTTAACACTATAAGCTGTTAGATTTTTAAAGTCTTTCTTGCGCTTGAATAATAAAAAGAACTATTTTTCTGTGGGAAATGATGTAATGGCTTATGACCGTACTTGTTTGTTTCAGTTTGAACTATTATATGCATAGTTGGTAGTCATAGTGCAAATATGAATATGTTGTTATGGTTCTCAAGAATTTGGGTATGTTGTCTTATGTGATTTTCTGATTTGGTTTCCTGTTCTAGGGCTTCGCATCTTGGGCTTCTTTATGTTGGCTCGCTGGTAGTTCTTTTTGTCTACTCCATCTTATATGGTCTGACAGCAAAGGATGCTCGATGGCTAGGTGCAATTACATCTGCTGCTGTGATCATTCTTGGTATGCTGCTAATCAACTTTTTTTTTTTTTTTGGGTTGTTTGGCTGTTTATACTGTTATGTGTTAATAAATAGTTATTTCTGTGGTGCTGACATCTATGGTATGGCTTTACAATTTTCTAGATTGGAACATGGGGGCATGCTTGTATGGATTTCGGCTTCTGCAAAATCGTGTTTTAGCTCTTTTTGTTGCTGGAACATCTCGGGTTTTTCTGATTTGCTTTGGGGTGCATTATTGGTTTGTTCTTGACTTTGGATTCTCAAATATTGATTTGCAATGTTATGCATTTTTCGTCACCATTGTATTCTGATATGTGTTCCTTTTTTGTTCTTTGCTTTTAGGTACTTGGGACACTGTATCAGTTATGCGGTTGTAGCTTCAGTCCTATTAGGTGCTGCTGTTTCTCGTCATTTGTCAGTTACAAACCCATTAGCTGCTAGAAGAGATGCCTTACAGAGTACAGTAATTCGCCTGAGAGAGGGGTTTCGTAGAAAAGAACAGAACAGTTCATCTAGTTCTTCTGAAGGTTGTGGTTCAAGTGTGAAACGTAGTAGTAGTGCTGAAGCAGTTCACCTGGGTAATATTATTGAAGCTAGTGGCCATGGTACAGTACAATGCACAGCTGATGTTGGTAACTGGAATAATGGTGTTTTATGTCGAAATGCCAGTTCTCATGAGGGTATTAATAGTGATAAGAGTATGGATAGCGGAAGGCCAAGTTTAGCATTCCGTAGCAGTTCTTGTCGTTCAGTTGTCCAAGAGCCTGAGGCTGGGACTTCCTTTGCTGATAAAAGTTGTGATCAAAATAACTCCTTGGTTGTTTGCTCTAGTAGTGGTCTTGATAGCCAGGGCTGTGAGTCTAGCAGATCGACTTCTGCAAATCAACAAATGTTGGATATAAATTTAGCTCTTGCTTTTCAGGAAAGGTTGAATGATCCTAGGATTTCATCTTTGCTTAAGAGGAGGGCAAGACAAGGTGATCGGGAGTTGACTAGTTTATTGCAGGATAAAGGATTGGATCCCAATTTTGCCATGATGTTGAAGGAGAAAAGCTTGGATCCTACTATTTTAGCATTACTGCAGCGAAGTAGTTTGGATGCTGACAGAGATCATTGTGACAATACTGACGTCACAATTATTGACTCTAACAGTGTTGATAATGTTATGCCTAATCAAATTTCTCTTTCTGAAGAGCTAAGGCTCCATGGGCTTGAAAAGTGGCTTCAAATGTCTAGATTTGTTTTGCATCATGTAGCAGGTACTCCAGAGCGAGCATGGGTTCTATTTAGTTTTATTTTCATCCTTGAGACAATTGGCGTGGCAATTTTTCGTCCAAAGACAATTAGAATAATAAATGCTACGCACCAACAAGTGAGTGGGCGTTCTTTCCGTGAAATTCTATTAGTTTATCTACTATTGTCCTGATTGATTTTTGTTTTCAAATCTATGAGTTAAAACAATGTTATGGAAAGCTTTATATTAATATTATTTAATATTGTTTTTGCAAATTACTTGCATATGGTAATGTAGTAATTTGTTTGAATTATGTTTGTAGTTTGAATTCGGCTTTGCGGTGCTGCTTTTGTCTCCTGTTGTCTGTTCAATCATGGCTTTCCTCCGCTCACTTCAAGCTGAAGAAATGGCCATGACATCAAAACCTCGCAAGGTATATTTTGGCTATTTAGCTGTAAAAAAATTTCAGTTATGTCATTAAAAGTATCTTTTTCTTGGAAAATTGTTCTGTTGAAATTTTCAGATTAAGAGAATGTTTGATATCACCTTGTTTTTTCCATTCTATTTGTTTTGATTATGAGTCCTTTTAATGAGTGCCCTAAGAGCACATATAGAAGTTTAAATTGATGAGCAATAATTGTTATCTTATCATTTAAGGAAGTTAAGGTCAACAAGAAACCATTTCTTTAAATATGAAGATCACATTTATTACTTATTATTTTGAACTTCTTAACATTTGTTCTTAGTACACGTGTTAAGATTACCTTTTAATTATTTACGATGCAAATTGCATTAAATCAATAGCTGTGGCCATAGTCATAATATCTGTTTGGTTGTCTTTAGTGCTATAGTTCTGAAATTGCATTCGTCTGGCTACTTCAAAAATAAAATTCTGTGCATTGCGATTTCAATTTTTTTTTTTTTTTTTGTGTTCTTATGTTTATTTTCTTGCTTATATCAATTTAGTGTATAATGTTGGATCTCTAATGGCATTTTTGTTGTCTTGCCGTTATTAAATATCTTACTTTCTTCAGTATGGATTTATCGCCTGGCTGCTGAGTACTAGTGTTGGATTGTTGCTTTCTTTCTTGAGGTATGTTTTTATGTTATTTTACATTTCATTATAAAAATTTCCTCTGGGCTACTTTTTTTTTTTTTATTTCTTACGGGTAATTAGGTTACATGAAAAGTTGATGTCCCGATAAACATGTGTGCCGTTTTGCGTTCATATTTCATTTTATTCACGAATAGCTGATTAAATCATTTGCTTTTTAGGGTTTTGAGTTCCACTTTGTCTTTGATGTGGGAGTGCTGTGAACTTATTTACCAGTTATGCATTAATATCCATGTTTTATCTGCAGCAAATCATCTTTGCTTCTAGGACTTTTCTTGACTGTCCCGCTCATGGTGGCTTGCCTTTCTGTTGCACTTCCCATTTGGATACATAATGGCTATCAGTTTTGGGTTTCAAATGTAGAATGTGCAGCAACTCCTGCCGGAAACAATCGACCTCCTGGTAAAAAGGAGGTTTGTTCTTGATCACTTTCCCTCTTCTTCCACTTATGTAATAAACAGGAAAGACACATTATCCTCATTCCGTTCTTATTCTTTGACAAATGAACTTTAGTGTCCTTTTTAGCTAATCCACTACATAGGTTGTTATATCTTTCCGCTAAGGAATTTTAAGTGTTTGGTACAAGATGAGTTTTAAACATGTTTTTGATTTTCAGTTATTTTTTTTTTCCCTTTAGTCTAGACAGGGAAGAATGCAGGAAAGGATTCATGAGCTGACCAACTAGGTTTATTGAGTAAACTGTCTGTTATGAAAATGGCACTTAGCACATATATGTCTAATTTAGTTACAACTATTTTCCATTGATTTTTTTCTTGATTTCTAGTGTTTTCAGTTTGCTACGCTTTGTATGTATTTGCTGATCACAGTTCTATGTCTCAAATTAGAGGTGACAGTTGACATGCTTCCTAATCATGGGCTTGCAAAGGGGATTTTTCCGGAAGTTCACTATTAAGATGAATGCTGGGAAGTCTGAATGAGTTACAAATTAAAAAAAGGAAGATGTTGTTGCGATATTTATTACTTTGCTTTCAGGGAACCAAGGGTTGAATTGAAGCACTTGCTTTGTATTCATACACTTGGTTGTTTTCAAGCTGTGTTTATTTTTTGAGAAGATAGAAAAAAAAAGTATTGATTGAAAGGAGAAATTGAGTATGAAAAGGTGAACAAGGTGTCCGCCAAACATTAACCTAATACACCTTCCTGATTCAACTGTATAAAGAAAAAATAAGTGTCCTGAAATTTTGAAGCTGTTTTATTAATCTATGACAATCTTCAGGATAGTTTGTTAAATGACTGAGATTGTGGCTATTAAACATGAAACAATCCAGGTTTTTTTAAGTTTATAAACCGAAATTTATATTAAAAGGAGAAATTACAATATTGGATCAGAAATCCACAATGCAGTCGAAAAAAGTGGAAAAGAATGAAGCCAGAAGCTTCAAATTCCAGATTAAATCCATCTGTTGTTTAGGGAAAAACATGAATTTGTATATGTTCCAGATTTTGTGGTTTGATACATATATGGTCACTACAAATCCTTCCGTACAAGACATTTTTATATGATTTGTAGCTTCATTAGATGCTCTTTGGAGCATTACCTTCTTTGAATATGGGCTTCCAATTTGAATAAGATTATTAGATTTTGTGGACAGTTTATCTCTTCTTTCATGCTATTTTTACTTATTGGTCCTCAATCCATGTCTTTCTCACTCACTGGTTCCTATCTCTTTCTTCCCCATTCTGTATTCTTTTCTATTTTGAACTTTTTATATTTAGTTAAAAATCTGCTAACTTTTAAACAATGTGGTTTTTGGTGTACTGTCTAATCGTAAGGTACTTGATTTCTGATAGCTTAAAATTCTTTTTCTAAGGTACCTTAACAAAAAATTTTGATTGACCCTATTGGTAGAGAAGTACAAGGAGCTAAAAACCATGGACATATGATCTGACTCAACCTGTATACTCTTACATAGATAAGGTTAAATGCATTAACTATTTAATTACTTAACGAGGTAAATCTGTTCAGCATATCATCCATTTTTTGTGATTTTCATCTTTGTTACTGTATGCATATGGTTGATGCTTATTTGGACTTATGAAGCACACATATTTAATAATATAATTTGTGCTACTTAACACAGAGAAAACACTGATCAAATCTTCTATTCTTACTGTTTTGGTAATAACAAAAGGGAAGACCATCAATTAGAGGTGAGAAAACCATATGCTGAACCTTAGATATATTCATGGCTTTTGTCAGGATCCTTCACCTAAGAATACCCATGTTTTGTGTCATGATACCGGTAATGCATGATTGGTAAAAACTCAAATGAAGAGAGAATTTTAACTTGTATGCTGTCCTTGTTGGATAGACATGTATGTGATATTGGAACAAGAGTCCAAGAATACTTGAGACCTTAAGTTTAAAGTTAAAAACAAAAAAGAAAAGAATAGAAAAAATTCCACCAAAAATACTTGAGACTTTAAGGCTCAAGGCCGTTATTCTCATCGGTCTGGACTCGTTATTTTTTACCTATTGTTTTAGCCTTTTTTGTCTAGGCAATTTCCAGATATATATATTTCCCGAGATAGTAATAGTCTGTAATTTCTTATTGTGTCACTTCATTCTGAATGCTGATTATAGCCTGCTTTGGTTAGTTCACTGCTTTTCTTCCTGTCATATTTGTTGTCTTCATATTCTGGATAGTACTTTTTTGTTAGGAGCCAAAGTTATACCTTGCTTTGCCTTGGTGTTTTCCTGTTTACCTTTTGTCCTAAGTATTTCGTTTTATGTTTCTTTTTCTCAATGTGGCTGCCAAATCTTCTTACATTTCTATTTCTGTTATTTGCAATAAGTTTTCTTGATTACCAATGATATTAATGTCTTAATTTGTTATGTATGTTAAATGTGCTACCATATGTTGAATGGTCTGGAAGTCTATTGTTCAGCTAATTTGTCATTCTTTATTCTTTGTTAGTTTTTCTCCCCTTGATGAATTGGAATATTACCTTTCCCCTGATTAATTCTCATCTTGTTGTCTCTGTCAGGGTGTTGTTCTTGTTGTTTGTATAACCGTGTTTGCTGGATCCGTAGTAGCTCTGGGGGCAATAGTATCTGCAAGGCCTTTGGAAGATTTAGGATATAAGGGATGGACTGGTGACTCGCATAGCTATACCTCTCCTTATGCATCATCTGTGTACCTTGGCTGGTTGATGGCATCTGTGATTGCTTTAGTAGTCACTGGTGTCTTGCCAATTGTCTCATGGTTTGCTACATATCGGTTTTCCCTCTCTTCTGCTATATGTGTTGGAATTTTCACAGGTAATTTGTCTATTTCTACTTTAGTCCTGATTTCTGGTTAATAATTGCACTTCTTCCACTTGGATGTAACCTTTTACATGGGTGGTTGCTTAAGATGATAAACGACATTATTTTTTTTGGTTGCTGTTTGGTAGCTGTCCTTGTGGCATTTTGTGGTGCATCCTACTTGGAAGTTGTCAAATCTAGGGACAACCAGGTTCCAACAAAGGGTGATTTCCTCGCTGCTCTACTTCCGCTGGTCTGCATTCCAGCGTTGTTATCACTTTGCTCTGGCTTGCTCAAATGGTGTGTAAATTTGTGATTTTATATTACGAATTGGGAGTTTTCTTGATTTTAGGATTAGTCATTTTCAGATGTTGGCACTTTATAGTTTATGAATGCTTGTTCAGCTTTATAGTGTTCTGTTTGCGTCGTGTGCAGGAAAGATGATGGTTGGAAACTTTCTCGAGGTGTATACATATTTGTTACTATTGGTCTTCTTCTTCTGCTTGGTGCAATATCTGCTGTTATAGTTGTAGTTAAGCCTTGGACGGTAAGGGATGTTGATTTTGCTGTCTTTTTTTTTTTTTTCTCCCCCCTATCCTTTACAAGCAGTTAATCTGTTAACCTGTTGCTGTTTTTCTTTTTCTTGGTTATTGCAACAGATAGGGGTAGCATTTCTCTTGCTACTTCTCCTGATCGTTCTAGCTATTGGTGTCATCCATCACTGGGCTTCAAACAATTTTTATTTGACCAGGATGCAGATGTTCTTTGTTTGTTTCCTTGCTTTTCTTTTGGGTTTGGCAGCATTTCTTGTTGGGTGGTTTGATGGTAAGATAATTTAATTACAAATTTGATTGCTTATTTAGCTCATCTTGGAAGAACCTTTCATAGTTGGCATTTGTTTTTCAGATAAACCTTTTGTTGGAGCATCTGTTGGTTATTTTTCGTTTCTGTTTCTTCTTGCTGGAAGAGCATTGACTGTGAGTTTTGTTTGACTGTTCTGAATTAAGTTTTGGATCTGGTTATTTGTTTTATTTCTTCTTTTCTCTGTTCTGCTTCTTCATTTTCCAACAGAAGATATGCTTTTCTTTAGGTTCTTCTTTCACCTCCAATTGTCGTTTATTCTCCGCGAGTACTGCCTGTATATGTCTATGATGCTCATGCAGATTGTGGGAAAAACGTCAGGTTCGTTCTGAGCTTGTCATCTAATGCATTGATCATTGACACCTCTTCTACTTTTGCTATCAATTTCATTCATACATTGTTTTTTTTTGTCAATGCTCCAACAGTGCTGCATTTCTTGTGCTTTATGGGGTAGCGCTGGCGATTGAGGGATGGGGTGTTGTTGCTAGTTTGAAAATTTATCCACCATTTGCTGGTGCTGCTGTATCAGCAATTGCTCTTGTTGTAGCCTTTGGCTTTGCTGTCTCTCGTCCATGTCTAACTCTTAAGGTCTTTTTGCCGACTTTATCTGATATTTATATGTTCAAATTGGTTCGATTATGCCTATTTCTCTCTGTCCTTGTCAATATGCGTCTATTTAACTTGATTTTATTATTTATCTCCAGATGATGGAAGATGCTGTTCATTTTCTCAGCAAGGATACGGTTATTCAAGCAATTGCTCGATCTGCCACTAAGGTGTGTTTGATTATATAATATTCATTCAATAAACTCAACAAAGCATCATTCTTTGTGATATGAATTTCTTCATTTGTAATAAGTCACTGTCCGCAACATTACCACATAAAGTATTGCTGAAAGACAAATAATTTAGTGGAAGTGCTGACAAATGTGCTTGCCACCTCGTGACAGCATCAAAGGTTTGGAATTTTTGTATTTAAAAACCTGAATCCAAATGAAACACATTTTTATTAGGTGTATCTGAGGTAGCATTTGAAAAATAAACTGGTGCATTCTATTGAATGGTAAAATAGTTAATGGGATGAAGAAGTTACACTGAAGACTTGAGTTATTATCTTTGCACATTTGTCAGTATTTAATATCGTTAAATATGCCATATGCTTGTTAACTGTAGTCAATATATCTGTTATACCTTTCGATAGTTGACGTACCTATAAATGCTTCAACGTGAAAATTTGCACAGACACAGTGAAGAGTTCTATATGTTTTGTCTTATCTGAAGGGTGATAGTTGCTGGTTGTAGCATTTTTCTTCCTTATTGTGGAATATTTTTTGAATTGTTAGATTAGATATAGTTTTTTGAAGCCCTGTTTGTTGCTTAAGACTTGTGCTTTTTGTGGACAACTTGTCCATTGTGTTTGTTCTTGACTACTATGGGTTTCTTGTTTCTTAGAAAAAAAAAAAAAGAGTTTTTGTGGGATAGAGTTCAGCTTTAGCTTCTCCTTAGGCTTCAATGACAAAAGAGTTTCACGATACCTCTTTCTTTTTCTCTTTTTTTTTTTTTTTTCATTTGAATTGGAAGGGAGTTTAGGGTATTATATGTTGATTTGGGGTGTTTTCTGGGTGTTTCCAAATGTATAGAATTGATTGAAAACCTTTGTATAGTGCTGTCTACTATTCAGACTAGTCCTTCTTTTGTGGTCTACTTGTCTTCTTTTGTATAGTTTTCACCTAATACAATTCATAGTTTATTATCAAAACAAAAATGATTAGTTTATATTATGTCTGAATTTTATTTGAAGTTATTTTGTTGTAATGCAGACAAGAAATGCTTTATCTGGAACTTATTCAGCTCCACAGAGGTCTGCTAGTTCAACAGCTCTTTTGGTTGGTGACCCTAGTGCTACACGTGATAAGCAAGGAAACTTGATGCTTCCAAGAGATGATGTCATGAAACTAAGAGACCGTTTGAGAAATGAGGAATTAGTTGCTGGCTCATTCTTTTGCAAAATGAGATACCGACATTTTCGCCGTGAGTTAGCGAGTGATTATGATCACAGAAGAGAAATGTGTACTCATGCCCGTATTTTGGCTTTGGAAGAGGCAATTGACACTGAATGGGTGTATATGTGGGATAAATTTGGGGGTTATTTATTACTTTTGCTTGGTTTGACTGCTAAGGCTGAACGGGTACAGGTGAGTGAGATTCTTTGTTCTTTACATGCATGAAGTTATATGTGTTTCTTGTGAGCAATAACCATATCCTTTTGTGGTAGGATGAGGTACGCTTGAGGCTGTTTCTTGATAGCATAGGGTTTTCAGACCTAAGTGCGAAGAAAATAAAAAAGTGGATGCCTGAGGATCGTAGGCAGTTTGAAATTATCCAGGAGAGGTAATGGCTGCTTCACTGATTTTGGTTCTTCATTTTTATGCTGCATGCAACTCTAGCCTTTTCGATGTGTTTCGAAATCTTCTTTTGCATTTTGTAGTTATATAAGAGAAAAGGAGATGGAAGAAGAAATCTTAATGCAAAGACGTGAAGAGGAGGGGAGAGGTAAAGAAAGAAGGAAGGCTCTCCTGGAGAAGGAAGAACGTAAATGGAAGGAAATTGAAGCTTCTCTCATTTCCTCCCTTCATAATCCTGGAAGCAGGGAGGCAGCAGCCATGGCAGCTGCAGTGCGGGCAGTAGGAGGTGATTCTGTTCTTGAGGATTCTTTTGCGCGGGAGAGGGTTTCAAGCATTGCACGAAGGATACGAACAGCACAGTTAGCTCGGCGAGCACTTCAGGTGTTTTTCCCCTAGCAACTGTTTGTCAAATCTGAAGACTTATTTTAATTAAAAGTATTGAAACTTTTTCATGAAGCAAATATTGTATCAAGGCTTCTAAGTACGTTGCTCTTGCATATTTGGCAGACGGGAATTACTGGTACTATTTGTGTTCTCGATGATGAACCAACAACAAGTGGCAGACACTGTGGACAGATTGACCAAACCATATGTCAAAGTCAAAAGGTTAGCTTTTCCATTGCAGTAATGATTCAACCTGAGTCCGGTCCAGTTTGTCTGCTAGGCACCGAGTCTCAGAAGAAAGTGTGCTGGGAAATTCTGGTGGCTGGCTCTGAGCAAGGTATAGAGGCTGGACAAGTTGGGCTTAGATTGATTACTAAAGGTGATAAACAGACAGTTGCAAAAGACTGGAGTATCAGTGCAACAAGTATTGCAGATGGCAGGTCAGGCTTTTCTTTCTTGACCAATATTTTATTTTCTGTTTTATTAGATCTTGGCACATTTATTTTTCCTTTATTTTTTTTTTTTGCTGTTCATATATCTGTGCACAATTTTATTTCTGCAATATTTTAACTCTTAGAGAGGGTCTAGTGACAGGAAAGAGTTCATGGTTCCTTGTGCTTTTAATCAACAATCTACACTTTTCCCTCCTGCTTCGCGGTCTGACTATTATTTTCTAATTACATTTCAGGTGGCATATTGTGACGATGACAATAGATGCTGATTTAGGTGAGGCAACTTGCTACTTGGATGGAGGATTTGATGGCTACCAGACTGGGCTAGCGTTATCTGTGGGTGATAGCATTTGGGATGAAGGGACTGAGGTATTTGTTGGTGTTAGACCACCTACTGACATGGATCTATTTGGGAGGTCAGATAGTGAAGGAGCTGAGTCTAAGATGCATATAATGGATGTTTTCCTGTGGGGAAGGGTCTTAACTGAAGATGAGATAGCTGCTCTTTATACTGCTATTTGCTCAGCTGAGTTCAGTATGAATGAATTCCCTGAAGATAATTGGCAATGGGCAGATTCACCTCCAAGAGTATGTTGATAGAATTAATTTATTAAATTGTCTATGGTAACATTTGTGGTAATTTCTTTGAACCTCTTCACTAATTGTTATTTCATTTTTTATTTAGGTTGATGAGTGGGATAGTGATCCTGCAGATGTAGATCTTTATGATAGGGATGATATCGATTGGGATGGGCAATATTCGAGTGGGAGGAAAAGAAGGGCAGACCGTGATGGCATGGTGCTGAATGTGGATTCCTTTTCTAGGAGGTTCAGGAAGCCGAGGATGGAAACACAAGAAGAAATTTATCAACGGATGCTTTCAGTTGAATTGGCCGTCAAAGAGTCCCTCTCGGCCAGAGGTGAAAAACATTTTACTGATCAGGAGTTTCCACCAAATGACCTGTCATTATTTGTTGATCCAGCAAATCCCCCTTCAAAGTTGCAGGTGGGTTATGTGACTAGTTAATTTCCGGTAGTCATTGTTACCTCATTGGGTGTGAAACCTAATCTTGGCTTCTTAACATAGGTTGTTGCCGAGTGGATGAGGCCTTCTGACATTGTGAAAGAGACCCGTGATTATCGTCCATGCTTATTTTCTGGGCCTGTCAACCCCTCTGATGTTTGTCAGGTTGTCTTTGGACAGAATGACTTGCAATATTTCAGTATTTTGCATGTTTCTTTATTTTAATATATTTCTAAGTAATTTTTTAATAGGGTCGACTGGGTGATTGTTGGTTTTTGAGTGCTGTTGCCGTCTTGACGGAAGTTTCACGAATATCTGAAGTGATTATTACTCCAGAGTATAATGAGGAAGGAGTATATACTGTCCGCTTCTGTATCCAGGTAATAAGTTCAATATCTTTCATCACTTTCTTCAAGACCTTACAATGTTTCATATATCTTGATGATATTGTGTCACATAAAAGAAAATAAAATGCTTAACTTTTGTGTTGTCTTAGATACCTGCTTTTTGGTTTTTATCGTCCAAGTTTGATTTTCTTTCTTAAAATGGATCACTGCTTTGTGATAGAGAAAGTAATGGGTTCTGCATTTTAGACTATGTCTGTATGATGTAATGGGCATAAACAGCTCTACGCAGCTAGAATTATGATTCATAGAAATGGTGAAATTATAATGGAGAATTGGATCACTAAGGAAATCCCTTAGCATCTGCAAGTGAACTGCAACTCCAAAAGTGTTAAATTATCCAGTCAGCTGAACTATTGGCCATCAGCCAATGCTGCTAGACTTTCAGTGTAGGAGGAGCAATTCAGTCAAGTTTGGCTGCTTTGTTCTGGCTAATGAGTATTTTTTTCAGGGTTTCAATCTTGCCTTATATAAAAGTTTTTTTTTTCTATTTTTGATAACTTGATTTTTATCAGGTTGTGGTTTCTCATTTTCCAATACCGTGCAAGACTTTGATATTTATTGCTGTCTTAACTCCTTCCAAGAAAGCAACATGACAAATGTTTGATAGACTTCTCCTGTTGGGTGTCATAATAACATAATTTGAATGTCAAATAATTTCATGCTTTGGCTTGTAACCTCTGTAGGGTGAGTGGGTCCCTGTTGTTGTTGATGATTGGATTCCATGTGAATCGCCGGGTAAACCAGCATTTGCTACCAGTAAAAAGGTTAATGAACTTTGGGTCTCTATACTGGAGAAGGCATATGCCAAATTGCATGGTTCTTATGAGGCTTTAGAAGGAGGGCTTGTCCAGGATGCTCTTGTGGACCTTACTGGAGGTGCTGGTGAGGAGATCGATATGAGGAGTGCCCAGGCCCAGATTGATCTTGCAAGTGGTAGATTGTGGTCTCAGTTGTTGCGCTTTAAACAAGAAGGATTCCTGCTGGGTGCTGGGAGTCCATCAGGTTCTGATGTTCACATATCTTCTAGTGGCATTGTGCAAGGGCATGCTTATTCAATATTGCAGGTATGTTGAAATCCTATTCAATCTGACCATATGTACCAGCTAAATAAATTTTGATAAGGTCATCATTTCCCTTACTATTCAGGTGAGAGAGGTAGATGGCCACAAGCTTGTTCAAATTCGAAACCCGTGGGCTAATGAGGTTGAGTGGAATGGTCCCTGGTCTGATTCATCACCTGAATGGACTGATAGGATGAAGCACAAGCTGAAACATGTTCCACAGGTACTTAGCATGTGTGCTAATTCAGAGAGTTTTTTTCTTTTAATTTTCCCTCTATTTGGGCGCGTGCAGTTTTGTATTTGATCTCCAATTACCAAGGTAGGATCACATACTCTTGACTAATCATTTACTTGTTGAACAGTCGAAAGATGGTATATTCTGGATGTCTTGGCAAGACTTCCAGATTCACTTCAGGTCAATATATGTTTGTCGTGTCTACCCCCCCGAGATGCGTTATTCTGTGCATGGTCAATGGCGCGGTTACAGTGCTGGTGGCTGCCAAGATTATGCTTCATGGAATCAAAATCCACAGTTCCGATTGAGAGCCACTGGTTCTGATGCATCACTTCCAATTCATGTGTTCATTACCTTAACTCAGGTATACTTTTAATATGGATCTTCAGCCAGAACTGTCATAATAGCTCCTTCTTGCATGATTTTATTAACTTATCCAGCACTATATATGTTCAGGGTGTGAGTTTTTCAAGAACAGCAGCTGGTTTTAGAAATTACCAGTCCAGTCATGATTCAATGATGTTCTACATCGGGATGCGAATACTCAAAACTCGTGGTCGTCGTGCTGCTCACAACATTTATCTACATGAATCAGTTGGTGGGACAGATTATGTAAATTCTCGAGAAATATCTTGTGAAATGGTTCTGGAGCCTGATCCAAAGGGTTACACAATCGTGCCTACAACTATACACCCCGGGGAAGAAGCACCATTTGTTCTTTCTGTATTCACCAAAGCGACAATAATCCTGGAAACTTTATAGTACATTGGTGGCATTTCAGTTGTTTTATGATCCTTCAGGCTTAGAGCAAGCCTGCAAATTTTGAGGTGCTTGGGTTCTCCAGGATTATCGGCAGCACGCAAGCAGGTTTTGTTGAACCACAAATCAATGCACCTAATGACCTAGTAAGTTCCTGATTCATGTTCTTTCATGTCCGTGCTGTAGTCCAGTCTTATGTTGCTTTTCCCAAGAGTTTTTAAGTCAATGCTTCTGTCATTCCTTTCTGTTCTTCCCAAATAGTATGCCAGCAATGTCTTTAACTCTCTTCCATTTCAACCTGAAAAACAGTTATTTGAGGGGGAAAAAAAAAAAAGAGGCAAAATTAAACTTCCTGTTGGTAAATCATAGGAAGCAATTCAAATATACATTTAGTATACAGTGAAATTTTTTTTCAACCACTTTACAAAGTCCTTAGTAGTTTCTTCCATTTGATAGTGTATACCATGTTGTTTTTAGTGTGCTAATCAAAATATGGTGTTTTCCCAATATAATAGCATGCGATGGCACACCCTTTGCTTTGCATCTCAAAAATTTTACTGGGCGAAATCAATTACTTTTTTGACTTTGTGAGCTGTTCAGGTGACTGATTTGAAGTGTTTGCATGACAGGCTTTGTGCATGGTGTGGTTCTTAGCTGCACGGCTGACCTGAGTTATAGCATTTTCTTATGATCACTGCGTTGGAATGCATCATTCCTAAATCAGCTGGAATGGAATGCCATTTATTTACAAGGCCTGAGGTATGATCGCATAGAAATGGGGATTGGTGGCCCCTTCAGCCTGATTGATTGATCATTTGCGTCTGCCGCCATCAAGAGAGGACTCGGTGGTGACTGTACATTTGTAGGTATTGTAGGGAATATAGCTCTGATCATGTAAATTTTTGGTTCAAAAGGAAAATCGGAAAGCCATAGGAAAATAATTATTGATGTCTCCTAATTTATGGGAAATACAGAAAAGCATTGTAGCTGGAAGAGAGGAGGCTAGTTCAGCTGCAGTTTTGAAATGCTTTGTAAGCTAACAATTGGTCATTTTGTACAAATATTCCTCTTAGCAATATAGTCCCTGATTTGTTTCCTTCATCTTCTGTGCCTCTGTTTCTGTCAACCTGTCGAACACTAATTTGTCCTCCAATGAGCTCACAACTTTTGAATTAAAGCTTGCAGGTTGTTATCATGTATCGTGCCTCCTTTCTGCAGTCACCAGATATTGGCGCCAGAAAAATCCACGCATTGAAAGGAAATATCAATAGAAGCCAGTAATTGGCTGAAATATGAAGTAATCATTTTTTCCAAATCTACACAAAGCATCATAGCCATGAACAAATTCTGTCAATTCAATCCTTTGATCACCAATCGGGGCTCTTGCGTGGTATAGAAGCTATGGTTAGATTTTATCTTAAATTCTAAAGCAAGGGCAATAAAAATGTCATGCAAAAGCGCTCCCTAAGGTGTCCTTGCAACCGCATAGGACCTGTGAAAAGAAATAAAAGCAAAAAGCCAACTTCTACAGTGGACAAAAAGCATTAAAGAGGAAAGACAAAGCCTATTTCAAAAAACTGAAAAAAAAGGACAATCCCACATAACATGTGGGAAGGAAATTTCTACAAAGAGTAAATAAGAGAATAGAGGCTCCACTTTTCCATGAAAACAATCTCTATCTCTAACTAGTCTTCTTTCCTAACTACAAAAAAGTCAAAAATTTCCTTCCTCTGCATCTGTTTTTTTTTTTTCTTTCTTTCTTTCTTTCTTTCTTTCTTTCTTTCATTCAGAGTCACTTTCCATGCTTCCCATGGCCTTCAATCCTCTTGGTCTCTGCATCACATGAGTAAACACATCACACACAATGCACACAAAAAGATGTCTCCATTCGGTACTGAGAAAACACAAAGTTTGATTATAAAGCATTTTTGAAATCTGTATTTCCTTTCTTCTTGTATTATTGCATTTTCTCAACAACTAACAGTATCATCTAACAGTCTAAAGAAATGAAATCAAGAAGCAGATACCACGTATCTAAAGAAATAAAATTATTTATATTTAAAAAAAAAAAGAGAGAGAGAGAGAGAGAAAATACCTTCTTCGAAGTTTTCTTCTCCCTCACTTCATACCTCTCTTGACAAAGGTCTGATAACCATGCACCCGGACTTACCAACTGCAAATACAGAAGAATTAAAAAAAGCGAACCCATCAAAAAGAACCCAGATCAGAGAGATAGTAACTCAAATTTATTCAGCCTTTTCCATTCCCTTTTGAGTAAGAAGTCTTACAAGGATGCTTCTTTGGATCAACTTGGCTCTTTTCTTAGGCCTCTGAGAAGGTTTACAACCTTTCATTGCCATGAAATCTTCTTCCTTTTCTTTGTTGGACAATGCAATGAAGAGCTTTGGCCAAACAGGAGTTTTCTTATCTTCCTTTAGATGATCCATCAACAATTTTCCATTTTCATCCAATCCCAATGAACCTCTTGTTGTATAATACCTATCTTCTTTCTCGGGAGAAGCCACAGGCGGTTTCCGGTTATTCACAGGCAAATCAGAATTCCTGCAGCAATACATTAACCCATAAGCTATGAGCAATTTTAATTAGCATAATCATGCGTTGTTTCAGGTAGCTAAGCAAGCGTAAATGGTCTGGTATTCCAAACACAATTAAAAACTTGTGTTAAGACTTCCAGTTGCCAATTCAAACAGACTAAGATGGAACTAGAAAATAATACCAATTCAACCAAACTAAGATGAAACTAGAATAACTTGTTTGACATTTCAAAGCCTAAAACTTTCTCCCTCTTGTTATGTCACTCCAATTTTTTCTTTTCTTTTTCTCACATTTTTCCAGATACCAAATCAGCTTCAGTCTTTCAGATCCTGTAACAGTAATTGCATTCACAGTGATTCATCAATCCCTACAAATAAAAAACAAGCAAACCAAACCCATGGAAAGACACACTACACTCTTGACTTATATTTTTCTAACAAACAAGACGACCCAAAACCCTAAATGAACCATGAAGAGTGTAAAACAGGCCTAACTTTATTCTCTCAAATTCTAACACAAATGCAAAGCCTTTCCATAAATTTTATTATAAAAATTAAACTTTCCCTTTCTGGGTATTTTGTTAACTTACTTGCTGAGGCGATGTGGAGATCCTTTGTCGAGAGAAACAATACGGGAGGCAGATTTCTTCTTTGACAAACTATCAGTAGTTAATTTGTTCTTGTTGTTGTTGTGGTTGTGATTGTTGCCGTCGCTGCTGTTGTTATGGTTGCTCTCATCTAAGTTTTTGGAGTCCTTTTTCAGTTTACAACATCTGTTCCTCTTTCTGTTCCCCCATTGTAAAACAAAATCTGTCGTCTCTTTTGCTCTTTGGATTTGGTTCTTCCCTTCCTTTTCCATTATATTATCTGCAACACAAACATTACATTCAGATAACATTTTTCAAAAAAATAAAAAAGGTAAAACTTTTGTGGATAGTTACAAGTGAGTAGAAAATCCAATGAACCAAGAGAAAATTTTTTCCAAAATTGAAGAGATTATGCAAATAATACATTGAACAAACTGCCCCTTTGACTTTAAGATATTTACTATCATTTCACAGGAAACCAAAGCGAATATAGAAAGAGAAAAGAAAAATGCTGGAAAACATGTGAAACAGAAATGTAATATTTAATAATAACTTTCCTGTAATACCCAAAAAAACTAATCAAGAGAGCAAAATTTATCAGAACTAACCTCAAGATGTATC
The DNA here is from genome assembly GCA_013180625.2 of Boswellia sacra. Classification (NCBI taxonomy): domain Eukaryota; kingdom Viridiplantae; phylum Streptophyta; class Magnoliopsida; order Sapindales; family Burseraceae; genus Boswellia; species Boswellia sacra. Next base: position 641,568 of record SNVD02012544.1, on the reverse strand, counting down.
AACAATGCAATGACGACAAGAACAAGACTCTCAAATTAGCCTGCATTTGACAAAAAAGAAAAATGATCTTTACTTCTTTATTGAACTGAAATTTCAAGACATAAAAACAGGGGACTGCGCCGTTTGGCTGCAGAGAAACTCTTTGCTTTTTTTTTTTAAAAAAAAAATTTATTTCAGGCTCTCGTTGTTTCTCTTTCTTTCTCAGCAACCAAACAAACATTCACAATGTAAAGGAAAAACAATGAGAGAGAGAGAGAGAGAGAGAGTAAATTTACAAGGTAAGAACTTCATTGCAGAACTTAAAAAGACATGAGCTTTATCATAAAAATTCTTGGGTTTCCTCAGCAGAGGAAACAAAAATTTTCTGGGGAAAATAAGGGAAACAAAGATCAGTGGATTTAAATATCTGGGTATGTTATAGTTTGGATAATGGAAGCTAAAAGAGGTGAAAATTTTCGGCTGCTTTGAATATTATCTTTCACCGAAACTCTCTCTAAGCATAATTTTATTTTTCCTCCTCTGTTTCTTCTTCTTTTGAATTCAATTTAATTTATTTTTTATTTTTATTTTTATTTTTAAAAATAAATGTTAGTTATTTATGGGGAGTGATGTTGTATGATGTGATTGTGACCGTTGATGAAGAGCGGACGGTGAGATGAGTTTCCCTCCAGTTGAAAGTACTTGGTTACTTTTTTAAGGATTTGGAGGCTAAGGGGGCTTAGGTCATTTAAGGTGAGAAAGATTGAGAATAGAGCAGAAGCGCACGTGACAATGACAAAGAGGCACGTGACAATGACTATCTAATAGGTAATGCCTACCTTCTCCCATCATCAAGTCTTACCCAATCTAAGCAGTCAAAATAAAATCCAAGATGGATCTTCTTCCTGGGTTTTATGCTTTTTTTTTTTTTTTTTTATCCTCTCTCTTTCTCTGGAGAACACCTCTCCTCTTCGTATCAAAATAAATATTTTGAAGAGATTCTAAAAATTTGTAAATCTAAAAGTTTTTATTTTTTTATTTTTTAAGAGCTATACACATGTTTGATGATATACAAATTTCAGACCATACTACATACTACGGTGCATCGGTTTATCACCTTTTAAAATTTATATAAATTTAATATAAAAATTATAAATCTTTATATAAAAATCGTAAATATGAAAAAAATTATAAATGAATAATTTTTTATATTTACGATTTTTATATAATAATTTACAACTTTTACATTAATTTATAAAAAATTAAAAATAATTATACAATTTTTTATTCATAACTTATTTTCATATTTACGATTTTTATACGAAAATTTATAATTTTTATACAAAATTTATAAAAATAAAAAAAAGTGCTGTATCGGTAAGCTAAAGCCACAAATTTCCTGTTAAATATTTATTTGTTTAGTACGGATGATCTATTGGAGAACAGTTAATCTTGACATTTATTTCAGGGATTTCAAAGCATACCACGAGGCTGGGGACAGATGAAAACATTTCTCTATTGGAGTGACGTTAGGAAATGAGATTGATGTTGATAATTTTTTTTTATACACATATATATTGCTATATGATTTTTTTTATTTACTAATTTATCTTTTTGAAAATGGCTTGATTAAAATTACAATAGTTTTGAATTTTAAATTACTAAAGTTATATTTATTTGGGCGTTTATTGTTACATGTTAGTGATCATTTCATTTTACATAAATTGACATTAAAAACATGTAGGGCGAGTGACATTGCACAGGGAAATCTCAATATATGAAGATTCTTCATCTTCGATAAAAAAATACACGAAAATAGAAGTGGCGATTTGGGGACCTTTCACCTCCGCGCCGCCTCACCCCATTATCCCTACACTTTCAGAAACAGTATATATTTGTCTCTTGAAATTAAATTTGTTTAGTCAATATTTTAAAAAATATTTAGATTCTCCATCTCCCTTTAAAAAATATAGTTGGGGAATATAGGTTAATCTGAAAAGTGGAGTGAGGGATTGGGGACCTTTGACCCCGTTTTCATCCCTACACTATAAAAAAATCTGTGTATATTTGTATGTTGATATTAAATTTGTTTAGTCAATATTTATTAAAAAAATCATCAATTTGGTTATTTTTTATTATTTGGCTATAATTTTCTTTTAAATGGATTATAATTGGATTCAAAATTATGATGAATGAGATTAGATGGGCATGCCAAACTAACCTAAAATTTTTTCCCAATAGGTGCTCATATTGTTAAGGTCAATTTGGTTTAAACCTAGTCTGAGTAACACTACCTACCTTCGTGATGTTGAATCATTTTTCACCTTCTAGATTTTTAAGTAGCAGTTTTAACTACCTAATACGTGAAGCGACAAATACTTTATATAAAAGTCCATAACAACCGCTAATCAGTGCTTCTTATTACGCGGAAGTTAACATTCTTAATAAAGTTACATTAATGGTATATATGCATAACCATCTTATTATAATAGCGGTGATCATTGCATGGTTTATTGGTTTATAAAATAATATATATGAAATTCATGAAACCTTGTTCAGTTTCTCGCTTAAAATTTAGGGAACGATGCAAAAATAAAAAAAATAAAGGAGAAAAGTTATATGTCAATAAAATCTTATTGTGTAAACTACTACATCGAGTTATAGACTTTTGGTTGTATTTAGATAGTAAATATAACATTATTGTTAAAATTACGCATCAAAATTCAAGACACAATGTAAACAACAAATTAATAAGTTTTTTTTTTGTTAATTCTAATAACACAAGGAAGGGTCGAAGGGTTTTCTTCATCCATATTATTGATATGATAATCTTCTTTACCAAATCTACAAACGGATTTATTAATGTATGGGCTGCTTTTCATCTTGCATTAGTTAGTGCTTGAATTTATTAGCTTATTAGATCTTTTTTTATTAATGTAATATACATCTAATCTCATTTGGTCACTCTTTGAACTACTCTCTTCTCCATCACAAATGATTAATGATAATGTTATTAAACTTTGACAAATTAATTGATGAGAGTAAGTGGTGTGGGTGGTCACATAAGTATTAATTCATTGATTTGGAGAAATGTGCATACACAGTAATGACAGTAGTGTGTTGTTGACCTTGGTTTATGAAAGATGATAAATTCATTAAAATTAATTTATGATAGCAAGTATGACAAAAGACATTAACATTTCATTTTCTTATCCTTTTAATGACGGACAATTCAAATAGGTATCATTTGTATACATCCAGTGCCCGTCACTTGCGGCCATAATCACTAGTCTGAAATACAAGTTACAAAATTAATTTATAATAAACTTCTGTTGTGTCAATATTGCATTGTTGAAATTAAGTTGACGTAGAGCCGACTTCATGAAGCTGACGAGTTATGTGGCAGGCTTTGCATTATTAAAGGCTTCGTGAAGGGCTCTTTAATTAGTTTGTTCCACCACAAAATTGCCATCTTAAATATCATGCAACTACCATTTATCAACAACAAACTTGACTGCAGGCAGACTGCAGCTTGCAGGTGTATATATTTCGAAGAAGATATTTCTCAGTGATCTTCGATTCCATGGTTTTCAGCCACATAATTAAGGACCTCTACTAAGAGAACAGAATGGATGTATATATGCATGCATCTGGATGTAGGTATATAATTTCATAACCATCATCAACAGGCTCCCGGGATCAGGCAGGATACCATATATTATTATTATGTATATAGAGGGAGAGAGGGATGGATAGATAGGTAGATACAGACTCAAATGCAGTGCAGATCGACACGCTAACCTGGCTGTATATAGCTTGTAATTCTTCAAATACTCTTTTAATGTTTCTTTAATTACATGTCATTTTATGGTCAATGATCAATCTTTAGCCATTTGGAGTGTAACTTAATTTATTTTGGGAGTCAGTGTACATGCCTGCCTACTTACACAACTTATAATATTGCATAGAGGGGAAAATGGATATTTGTGGATATTAATTATATACTGCAAAATGGGGAAGGAGCAAGTAATTGATTTCCAACATCGAGTTGTAAGGAGACAACAGAGTCAGAAGAGACTAGCTACTTTGTTATGGATAATCATTTCAGTCCATGGCAATTAGAAGAGAAAAAAAATTTCAAATCCTCCAGCTAGAAGGTGATTGTTAATTGTTTGTTATTTGATTCGGAAACTTTCATCTCTAAATGGCGTTTAGGCATTGACAACAAGCTATGTAAGTTCTAAGCATCTGATCAAATTTCAAGAAAGGATTGGATATCTCAGATCAGTTTCTTTCTATATTCCTGTCTCCATGATATTAATTACGCATATCTGTAATTATATTCTGACACAATTATCAACACAGATAAGCCTTCAATATTTCTGCAAATGACCTTAATTATGAGAGAAGTTGGCAAACATATATATCTGATTCATTAAGATGAGGTGACTGAGGCCTGAGAATTTTGTTTTTGACTTTCCCATCAATTCTACTCTTAAAGAAGGCCAGCCATTATCTACACAATATCAAGCAAAGTCAAATGGGACAACACTACATGTCTGCACATACTAGACACCATCTGCAGCCTCATTGAAGCTCTGCGGTTCCAACAGATTTCCAGTAGCCCAATTAGAGTTTGATTGAAGAAAATGTTTAATATATAGTAAATTACATTAATCTTCTATTAGTATTGTCCCTTATTGTTTATAATCTCATTTGGTAATATGCTAATTGATGTTGATTTGACAAATAATGTATGTTGAAGAATCTCAATTCAATTCTCAAATACTATATAATCCAAAGGAGTTTAGTATTGGTTTAGTTGTTATATATATGGGACCATTTGCTAACACGAAAAATCATAATATGGACATTAATTCCTCTCTCTACCTGAGCTCTAACCATCATTCTCATACGACCATTCTGTTAAATAATTGAAATGTTTTCTATATATATTATTGCTTTCATTGTTATAAACTCAACCTCCCAATTCTCAATATTCTTTCCCATGTGTAAAGCATCTTCTCATTCTTTATAATTAAGGCTACTGCATTTGGTACTGAGAAATATGTTGTATAATCAATCTTTTGAACAATAGGTAATTCAATTATTTTCCTACCCACCCTCCTTTTAAAGATTCAAATGAAGTGTAATCATTAAGGGGTTTTGATTTTATTACAAAGAATGTGACAACATATGTCCCTAATCATGCCCATCCTAATTGTTCAGTTCAATATCATCATGAACTGGTGGTTTTTCTACAATTTCATCATATAGCTATTCTATGATATGATATCTGCTTAGATCTATGTTCAGTTGGTTTTGCGAGGACGAGAGTAATAACAAAGTAATCCAATTTGAGTTGATCCAATCAGTTTATCAGAGTATGCCTATTTATATAGCAAGAACTCAAATGGGTGGTGCAGTGCTACATGGCAACGCGGTTACTCGGGACACAAATTGTAAACCCATAACATCAGACACTGAAACAAAATTCCGGAATAAACAGAAAGGTAATGTTTCTGGTAGAATCCTAGCTGATTTAAGCAAGACTTAACAGCCAGACTCAACCTTATACAAATAGTTTCCAAAACTAAATACTAGGCAAGTTAAGACATTTCTTTCACGAAATATGTTTGTTAAAACAAAAAGTCTTGAATTGGTTTGCCAGTTAGACTCTGTTTGCTGATAACAGGTGAACTAATTATGAATAAATTCTAACCACTATTTGCAACTTTGAAAACTGTTCCCATTTTCATCAGACTCTTCATCAAGTAGCTAATAAAGGAAAAAGATAATATCGATACTTCTTGAAGGCAAAGGGCCAGTCCTCAGCCATACTTTTTTGACAATGCTGCTCTTTCTTTCATGGCTGCAAAATTGTAATTGTGTCATCCACTTGGCCAACTTTACTATCAAAGCAAAAGGGGTCTCATGGCACTATTCTTCTGTTAACTTTGCTGCACAATTTGGTGGTTTCTTGACTCATTCAAAATTCTCAACCATCAATGAAGCGATGCAGTGCATGCATGCACACCATTAGTTCAAAATAAAGGGCTTATTGATATGATATGATGTGCATACCCCACCTTCATTTCATATATCTATAATTCTAATTCAGGTGTTGCATGACCATGGCTTTTCATAATGTTGAAAATTATCAATCACATATCTTTCTAGTTTCTTCTCAGCCTTAATGTGAACTTGTCCTAGCCTCCTAGCTGCCGAATTTTAAGGTTGAAACTAACTTGATGGCAGCATAAATTAATCAATCTGAAACGGGGAATAAGAAAGAGATGAATAAGTAAACTGTGTGATACATATTAACGGTTGAGTTGGACGTGGACAATGCACCAAAAACTTTTGGCCCAAATTAGGCAACCTTTCTGTCCATCCATCTGTATAGCCTAACAAGCACATATCATATCAGAAACAGTTACCATTTCTCTTTCATTTGGATTTTAAGCAAAATATACAGCTGGGAAATTCTTGGATTTTCAAGTTGATTATGTCAACTCTTGAAATTCCATAATTGCATTCATCAAATAACAACAGTATGTTACTATCATCATTCTAATTACACAACATGTCATACATGTTTTTTCACACGTATAGCCAAATTAAAAATTACGCATCACTAGAGAATTGAGGTCTAGAAAAGCAAGCAAAAATGTTAAGAAATTTGCTTGAATGATGATAAATTTCTTGGTCATTAACTCCATTAATTTGCTTCCATTATGTCAAGAAATTAAAACCTTCAATAGTTATTGATAACGTCTCCTTTATTAAGCGAGGTCTAAAATTGATCATGAATCGGTAAAACTTTGGAAAGTTTTGGTAGTTTGTCACTTTCAGAGCTTAGCTTGGCATATTGGTTTGGCATTGATAGGCAATTGTTTAATGATTGTATATAATTAACTAAAAGTATGTGAACGGCTAATTGACCTATAAAGCACTTAAACCAAACCATCTAGACTTTTGTGACAAGAAGCTTAACTATTTTTTCCAACAAGTTTTATGAATTGAAAGAGATTGAAAAGTACTTTTGGAAATGTTGAAGTAAATATTATTCAACTCTTGTTTTTGTTTAAAGCTAGCTATTCAATTTTTGCAACCATATTTTATGAAAGAAATGCTCTTAAACTGTTAAAATTCTTCAATTATTCTTTTGAGATTATTAGTCTTTAACCATGAAAATTCAATTATTTACCTTCTGTCTTCTGAATTTAAAATTAGGAAAAGAACATGTCATGCATTGCCAATAATTCAAGTTTAGTTGAGGCCATGTTAGCATGGTATCAAAAAGCACATTATGTAAAGCTAAACGAAATTAAATAAACTTGCATTATTGGAAAACCATCATTAGTCATTCAATTGTCATACCCGATAGAAAGAATTGTCCTCCACAAAATGGGTCAATTTTACAAAGTAATTGCCCATTTTACCTTAATGTCAAATAGAATTTCAGTTTGGTTTTTTTCTTTTTACCTTTTCAAAACAATTAAAAAAAATTAATAATGTAACCAACTTGTACTTTGAAGGATAATATAATTATATTATCGTCAATATCTGTGTCAAATTTAAATGATATAGGTCAAATTTAAAGGATATATCCTATTGTAGTATCTCCATCATACTCTAATAATCAAATTATAAGAAACGGATAGATAGAAGAAACCAAAAACAACTCATCACCTCATATTCCATTCAAAACAACCATATAAAAAAAAAAAAAAAAAAAAACTCACCACAGCAGAAATGATAGAATAATAAACTGAAAAAGATAAAATAATAAACTGAAAACACATAAAAATCTAAAACAGTAGTTAAGAAAGACAGCAAAAGCAAGGACCCCACGAAGACTCAAAGACAGCTGTATGCCAACCAAGACAAGGCAAGCAACATCCCAACGTTCTCTTTAGGTTGTGAGTTGTGGTCTCCTCTCTCTCTCTCTCTCGCTCTTCCTGCAACGCTCACTTTTATATAAACCCACCACCCACTACACGTTGTTTCTACACACTGCTGCCTCTTGCTTCAGCTTATACATATAACCTTGAAAGTTCATTCTTTTATTCATTTTCCAGAGGGAAAGGTATACCCTTCTGCAAGCTGAAGCAAATGGAGGCAATGAAGATGAAGCTTTTTGTGGTTTTGATGTTGGCTTTGATGGCCATGCTCTCTGCAGTTCAAAAGGTTGCAGCTGCTGAAGCTCCTGCTCCTACTCCAACTTCTGATGCTGCAATGTTTGTGCCAACTTTCTTTGCTGCTTTGACTGCCTTGGCATTTGGGTTGTTCTTCTGAGTCTCTGAGCAGCAGCAACTTTCATCGATTGTTCACCATGTAGACAGACAGTCCCATATTGTTTTCTCATTTCTCATTCTACCCATTTCTTTTTTACCTCTATAGAGTCACATACATGTATGGGTTTGTCTCTATCTTTTATTTTTGTTATTTATTCATTTTGAGAGATTTAGTTTTAATTTAATGTTTAATGTTGGAGTGTGATTGATTGTATAATATGACTTCATATATGGATGTAACGTTTGTATGTTGTGTCAATTTTTTCTAGTGGGAATGTGGGGTTAGACTTAGGCTAATAAGAAGATGTTGGAGAGGGAATGATATGTTATGGTGGTGAATTTGATCTTATGTACTCTTTTTTTTTTTCTTTTTAATTCTCTTCTCTTATTTGTATCTGTGATTTATTCTAGTAAATAATAAAAATTTCATCTTTGTATATTTACATTTCTCATCTCCACTATCACAAATGCTTGTGTTGTTGAATTTGGGTTGCAAAACCTCCAATCTCCTTTTGCAAGAAAGAGCACCCACTGCCTCTAGAAAAAAGAATGAAAACAAAAACACAAATGAATGATATGTGGTAGTAAAAAATCCGATGAGCTGTAGCCTGGTAGATGCTAAAATGGAAGCATGTGACCATGATGATGATGGACAGCTTTTGTGGGCCTGCAAAAATTTTGATGATATTGTGAAGAGTAATGAATATGAGGGCATTGTGTGATGGACAGACACCATGTGGTACTTGAATTTTATAAGTTTATACTGGCAACAAAACTCAAGATGGGTGATGGCCAATGGTTTTCAATACTTTTTCACAGTACAAAATGGTTATCATTTTGCCATGCTAGTTGCCTTGTTCCTCCTTTGAAATCAAAGCATGAAGCATCATTTTGCAAGATCGTAGAAGAGGGCCCAGACGGTGTCTCTTATGTGCTAGATTTTGCCAGGCATCATGTGCAAACAATTGTCAAATTTATGTGGCCCAATTTTGGGCATCCGTTGTGGCGTAAATTATTGCTAGGTTGCACCATAATCACATATGAAGATATTCTCTCACGGGCATCGTGATAATTAATTGGGAAGAGCCATGTGATGCTGATTACAGAGGAAGAGCCTTTCATACGTGAAAGATTTTCTCTTATTATACATTATTCATTAACTACAGTAATGACATCGTCTATAGGTCAGGTCGCTAATGATAAGACTAGTCATTAATTCTTCATTAATAAGATAAGGAGATCTCCATGAAAATACTCTCTGGCATTCAGGAAAATAATAATTTTCGCTTTTGTAAAACCAATTAAGAATAATTTAGGCTTGACTTGAGTGCAAGGTTAACCGGTTACGATGTGAACTTATTAACAAACACATGTTCGCTGGGTCTGGGAAGGTAAGGTGGGCTCTATTAAACAACAACTGGTACTGCAAAGCCAACCACAATCCGAGTAATTAAGATCCCTTTTAACTTGAGTTTAAGCTTTGCATAGCTCACTGATTACCTCAATCAGAAAAGTATCAAAAGCTTAATATGTTCATTCCATAGAATCCAACCACCACATGTACCAATCAAAGAAGATTTTTCTTCACATTTGTTTGTATGAAGAATAACAATAATCAACAAGAGGAAAACAGACACTTGGCAAACCCCATCGTATGCTTTGCACATGGAGTCCATCAAAGGAAAGAGGCAGAAAATGCTAGAAGACCAGCAAAGAGGGTTGGTTGGGGTAAGCTTTGTATGTACTCCAAGGCTTGGAAAAGAATGGGAATATGGGACCCAGAAACCAATGTCATTCATGTTCCTTTGCTTTATCTAGTGCCGCTATCTTCCAAATGTTAAAAATTTAAAATTGCTACTCTTCAGTCTTCTCCTCTCTATAATTACTTTCTTCGCATCTTCCCTTGGGAGATCTCTTTTCCTTCAGGCCATAATAGAAGCTTATTACCCCATAATTATCATTATCTCCGCTTTAAGATTGTTGCTAATTACAATGATTGAGAGTTTAACCCAGTTGGCGACCACTTTTAATCATCAACAGTTACTACGTGTGGTATAAGTTGAAGCAACAGAAGAAAAAACAACTTTTTATCTGCCTTACCAACTTTATTAGTCTAAAGCAGACTGGGAAGAAAACGAATACCTGACATTTTGCCGAATCCGAAGCCAGTCAAATGGCACCAAGTCTTATAGAATTCTGTAGATGTGATTTCATCAGGACTGGCTCTGTAACCCTTGCAGCTACACTCACAAATATGATATCTATGTCAGGGGATCATTATGGTGGAGATTCCATCAATAAAGACTAATTTGCTAACACAAGCTAATTCGAAGATTTATTTGAACAACATCGCGAACTTAAATACTGTTTTCAAGTAGAACTCATACATCATTGAAGGTAATTACAATTTTCAATATTTAGAGACGGCTGACATATAAAGAGAATGGTAAAATGGCGGCCTTCTATTCGAAGATCCCTTACACAAACACCTGAATGAAAATGACCTGCCACAACTTCTATATAGAATATATGATATTCTTACAAACCATTGATGGAAAAAATGAGAAACAAAATTGGATGTTACAAGGCTTAAGGCCCTCTTGAACATGGGGAATCTAATAATCACAGTGATTAGGGTAACATAGAGCTGTCCAAGATACAATTTACATTTTCGTAATTGACAACTGTAACTAACAGAAGTTAGGTCTAACTATCTTCCTAGACTTACTTATCTAAAAATTCTACAATGACTGCTACCACTCAGTGAGGAACTACTTAAATACATACTATCATGCTACATCTTATTGTACATTTAAGGATAAAAACAGCCACGCATTACCAACAGAACTAGCTTGTGCTTCTGCTTTTGATTATAAGATATATCAAGTTGGAAAACAAGCAGGTGATCTGCTGCGATGTCATATCTTATATTTGCGACTTATCTGCCTCCTGGGAGAGCTCTTTGTCAGCAAAATGAAGTAACCTTCTTAATCTTAAAACCATATCGCAGTGAAAGGGCAGTGCAGTTCGACGCTCCAAGTATGCAGGGCTCACAGTCATCCATGACATGGCATGAAGTTCTGCTGCAATAGACTCGAGAATCACATGGGTTTCAATTTCGAAATCTTTAACTTCAGAGCTCAAAGTTCTTCCACCCTGTTTGATAATTGCCCTTGCAATTTTATCTTGGGTAACACTATTACCTCCATAATAATCAATTAAGCTAACTGAAAGTACAGAAGGCCATTCTTCTTTCAAGTTGTTCCTGTAGTCTCTTCTCATAGATGGTACAGCTTTGGAAACCACAAAGCCAGTGGAAAGGGGGATTGCAGAGCCCTTACTATGAAGGAGGTGAGCAAGGGGTGGGGAATCGGCAGTAAGGCATGTGGGAAGCTGGAGAGGCGTTGGAGGAAGGAAGCGCATGCTAGGTGATGGGATTAAAAGGTAAGATGCAGATGAAGCACCAAGGGACTTTACAGGGGTGAAACCTTCCAAATAGCCTGACAAGCCCACAGCATTACCACCTTGAGTTCCTCCTGCAGAAAAAATGTGGGATTTTGTAAATAAAAAATGTATAACCAAAAATAATATTCCATAGATCTAAAAGGCAAGAAAGCTACATGACTGTGCTAATATTGAATGGGATCCCCGACGTGCTTAAAAACATGCACTGCATGCATTTTGAAACTTCATCAAATGGTTTCCAATGCAGTCTCTTCTTCAAAAAACTAAGCATTTGTTTCCAGTCTTAACAGTTAAGACATCTTTAACTCCACTTACAACTGCAAATGGGATGTCCACATTTATGGCCCATGGAAGGGCTTACAGCAAAGAGGATTATTATCAGCTATGGAACTGATGAAAAACGTAGATTTGATGAGGAGTTGAGGTGCAACCACAAGTTTTAACAGAAATCAAACTTCAATGTGATGACAAATGAAGTCAATAGTCAAAGCTTAGTGCATCCCATACGTGCTTAAGTATTAATGCCTACAATTTTTTTTTTCCATGAGTAAATGAACAACGTATAGCATCAGGGACATAAATCTTAATTTGTGGTTATCAAAAGATGAAAACATCAAATTTCTGAGAGCACCCAAGATATTAAGAGATATACAAAAGTTCTCACAGCAGTTGAATGTAAATAACAGAAATGGAGGGTAGAAGTTAAAGGAAGACTGAAGGCTTACCAGGAGATGGCGAATCTGCCTGATGAACTAGATGTAAAGAATGGTCAATTGAAATTGCAACAAAGCTGATGCTTTGAACCAACTGAAGCAACCCCCGTGAGTTATCGCCCATCGTATGTCCACCAATAAGCTGCTTTCTTGCAGCAGGTTGTCCTAAACTACCTTTCATAAAACCAGAAGGTTTTGAGTGAGGGCTATACAATGGACTAGGTGAGGATGGCAGCGCTCTCTCTTGAATCAAACTCATTTCCTGCTGCTGCAAGGAAGTACCATTACTGCTTGTTGGCATCCCATCAGGGGTAGATCGACGCAGTTGCAGGGGCCATTTCTTCATCTCAGACCCTCCCACTGAATAAATGGCTTTCTGCCACTCTGTTTAATCATATGACGACAAAATTACCACAGCAATGCCAAAAATACAGAAAGTAATATAAGCTGAATTACTATTTACTGCCTCCCAAGCTTAAACAATCATAGTTGCAACTAGCAAGTGGGTGCAGAGTCTCCAATGGCTCAGCAAAAGGTTTCACAATAAAAAAAATTCTAACTGCATCTGACATTCATTATAGTAAATCCTTGAGCGGGAGCAGCAACTCAATCTAGTGATGTATAATACATGCCAACGATGAAAAAACAAAAAAGAGAAACTTCTGTTACCTTTAAAAATAAAAAATAGTTTCTTCAATTGTACAGTACGAAGTAAATGACAGTGGTTTTTAACATATTGATCAGAGAAACTACTGAAAGCAAGAACATACGATGCTGAAAAGAGAAAAGAAACATACGTACCTATGTATTCAAGCTCAAAGAAACTTCCAATTCGTGCAATCACAAAGTCTCTTGACTTGACAGCACCAGAATCAGCAGAACAACATGTCTGAAGTATGTGACAGCCTTGCTGCAAAACTTGCACAAAAAGGCACTGCAGACCCTTTGTATCCTGCCTACTACTGATTCCACCAAAAGGGAATATATGGCTGTCAAGCAATTCTCCCCTTGAATCAGTCCAGATGCATACCAGCCAACGCCAATCCTCAGTCCAACCATAGCAGCAATGTAGGCTTGGAAGAGTCTTTTGATGAACAGACCCAAAGCCATCAAGCCCAGATCCATCAAGCTGAGAGCTCGATCCAGTATCCACATTTCCCCCCGAACTTGCACTAAGCATGAAGCCTCCACTACTATCCTCAGACAATTGCTTTGATGTTTCAGAAGTTGAATTACCACAAAGTGTAGATGAAACTCCATGCTCTAGAGAGCCAGGCTCCGCAAGAATAAAAAGCGGTTCAAACATAAAACGAGTTTCATCTTGAAGAAAATCTCCATTTCTGTTTGGATCACAACTTAATCCTCCAGTTCTTGTTTGCCAAGAATTATCCCAAGCACTGGGCCGCAAACTGGCATCAATTTCACCCTCTCTGGGAAGGGAAGATCCTGTAATTCGAGAACCAACACAATCCTTCCAAATTCCTGGAATAGAAGACATTTGGTTTAACATTGAATGAGATCTACCAGATAATGATGATGAATGAACCATTTCGTTAGAGGATCCCCGAGAAATTCGCCGAGCTTTGTTGTATATGGTGAATGCAATTTCCTTGAGAATGACAAGCTCATTAAAACCTGGGCTTGTAACCCTAAAAATGGCATCAACTGTCACAATTTGCAGTACCAACTTAGGTATATTAAAACCAGAAATCACAAGAACGTTTGACGCAGATGCTTCATCTGTGGAAGCTGAGCAGCTTAATGCCTTGCCAACCTGACCATGCAACATAGATCTCCTCTCCCTATCTGATGAAATTGTAATTGATCCAAGCGCAACAGAAGATTCAATAACAGTTTGCAGAACAGCGATAGGCTCCGGGAAGGGACACACTACATAGATTACCTAAATATACATGAAGAGAATCATAAAACTGGTGATGCTGAAATCATTTTGCCATAAACTAGCGGTAAATAGCATGTATGACACAAAAGCCCCAGAAAATATGTTAATACTGTTATATGCAATAAGGGTGGTAAGTCAAGTTAAACAACTTGTAGAGCCTTAGCATCTTAAAAAACCAACTAAATATCATATCAATGCGCCAGGTTAATGCATATGTGTACAAAGGATAATCTCCCAGATATAAATAATTGGATAGACAATTACATTAAAGCTAAGAAATAACAAAGATAATCCACGCAACAAGAATCTTGGATTCCAACAAGCAAAAAGCATAAAAATAATGGTTATTGATGCATCATAACAACTTGCAAAATGAGACTGAAACCCTGTAATCAGACACATCGACTTCAACCTATAATAGCAAATAGGGTATATAAAACTTGCACTTACCATACAAGGGCCACTATTTCCTTCTTTTTGGTTTGTGGACAAGCATGGACCAAGTTTCATGTTTTTGAGAGCCTTTGAGAGAGACTTCAGAAAACTTGTCAAGTCCCAACCATTGGACAGAGATAGAAAATAGTCACTTATTGATCCCACAAGAGATGCATTACTGCTTTCTATTTTCATTGACTGAGGACAATCCAGTAGCACAAAACCAGAAGACGGTGATTTCCCAGAATCTATCTCCATTTGATTTCCCAAATTCTGAGGTGAATGAGTTCCCAGTTTGCAGGTCTCATAAACTAAATGGGAAAAACACATAGTAAGAGTAAGGTACAAGTAATATTGTTTCTCATTTCATTGCTTGTGAATGAAGGAAAAGGCAATAAACCAGGCTTGATACTGGGAAAAACTGAAAACTTGGGAGCATAGTTTGATGTGTTTTACTGGCAAATGTTATGCCAGTCAGAGGAAAGTACACACATCTTTTGAACTTCTAGCATATAATCCAGAGTAAATAACATGGTCCATTATTTCACTATACATACATTTTCACAAGTAAACTGCCCAAGATTGATTATTGTGGACATTTCCTCACAATAATTAAAATGCAGAAAGTGAAACATAAAGTTCCAACAATGGAGGCTTTTTCTCTTAACAGATAAATCCTTTTAAATCAGAGGAAGTACCAACCCTCAGGGCACAGGATTAAATTTATTACGGGAAAAAAGAACTTATTGGTTGATGCACCCATTTTTTAGAGCTAATATATGAACCCTCTTTCTTTTGCGTGAATTGAAGAGCAGGAATGCAAGAGTCAGTTGGATATGCATTGATAAGTCCCATAACAGCAAAAATATTTTGAAAACAAGTATAAATCTCACTCACCAGTTCCTAGCTGTTGGAAAAAATCAGCTGCAGCAGAAGTAAGGGGATCAATGTCTGGACATACAACACTATATGTGATCTGCAACAATTTATGGACAAATAGAAGGAACAATTATTTAAGGTTCATTCAGCCGAAAAAAAAAAAAAAGTAAAATGGATGAAAAATAGATGTGAATGGCATATCATTGATTTCTAGTACAACTGCTTTCAGAAATCTTACTGGTTTTGGTAAAGCATATGGTTCAAAAGGTGCCTTTTCCCAGAACTGTAAAGAGCTTGCTGATGTCTTAAGCCAATCATCCTGGTAACTATTAACAAAACCATTAATTAAAGTTAATCAAATTTACCTCCAACCGTGAAAACAAATGAAAGAGCTAAATGGGAAAATTGATGCATGTAGCTGGCCATATGTTCTTACAGTAAGGCACATTCAGTAATCTCTATATACACTAACAGTTTGACCTTCATTCAATCAGATGCAAGCAATGTCAGGATAGAACATAAAATAGTAATCCTAATCTAACCCAATACAACTATATCTTTATATTTTTTCAACATCCATGGTGTTAGTCTTTCAAAATTTTTGTTCCTTAGCACATATAAAACTCTGAAAGAAACACCAATTATTGGTTTAACTTCAGATGATGCGTCAATAATAAACCTACAACAACACCCAAAAAATACGATGGGATAGCCTGAAATTTTACATCCTAAGCTTAGATTACACAGAAATTTGAGATAATATCAACAGATTACTTTCTCTTATGAGTTTGTTCTTCTCTTCCGTGCACAGCTGCCCCACATTCTTGTATTCCTTCTCTCTCTCTCTCTCTTTCTAATAAAATTGTCTTGTTTCTTAATTTAAAAGAAGAAAAAAGAAAAAAGAAGCAGCTAAGAGATTTAATTACGACACTAAACTATGACTATGGTCTTATTTCAGTGATAGCAAAAGATCAATCTACTAAGAAGGTGAAAAACAATGAGAATTACAGAACTAGCATTTCATCTTGAACAGCTAATGAGCCTCTCTCATAGATACAAATTAATCTAATTTGCATATTAAATTTAACTAACTTCTCTGTGTATCAATCAAGTGTGGTCATTAACGAGAACTACACCATCAAAATAATAAGGCTGCTTAGATATTGATGCAGAAATTAAATTATGGGGCTTCAGGACGCATACCCAACAAGAATAGCAGGTGAAGGAAGGACATAAAGCGTCGGCCTTAAACGGGCACACAATTGCTGCTCTGAGTCTGAACTGCCAATATCTTGGTTTGATCTCCTTTGGCCTGTTTCATCTAGTTTAGTTCCATCCACTGCAATGGATGCTGTCCATGGCCAAACTATTTAGTACTCTAAAAATTTCATAATCCAACTACATGTACGTGTGCGTATACACATACCTTTAAGGCCAGATGATCCACCACCAGAAGATTGGGATGGGCTCATCGCTTCTCCAACAGATAGAGGAACGGTACTTGAAGAATCTCTACCTTCACTTACAGTGGGCTCAGCAGATCCATCACATATGACTCCTGCATCACCTGATTGACCACGGCCTTTGCACCAATCAGTGACGGACAATGGACCATCCAAAATGTCAAATGCAGATTTTAAGGCAGTTTTTATTTCAGACTGTAGCAAACTAATTACAGAGGAAGCATGGATCTGAAAAAGAAAACATTATCTGCGTCAGGAACATTAATCAGTGAATATTAAGAAAGCTATATAATGAAACAGCATAACCTCACTTGGCACATACACAAACGCACAAGCAATCACAGACTGGAAATCAATTAAACAAAAAAACCAGGCAACGCTACAAATCTCAAAATCAAATTGGAGATTGCTTTTGTTGGATTAGCAATGAGAAAGAAAAGGAACATATTTTATGAAGTTATGAAATGATGCTGATAAGAAGTAAAGTTCATTGCTTAGCACAGTGACATGGAGAAGCTTACATCAGCAGAAAGTGGATCTACTAACTCCACACCAGCAATGTCCAAGGAGTGACAAGAAGCTAAAGTCCCTCCACAACCAGCATGGACCATGGAAGGCCCACAAGAAAATTCATGCCTCCAATGCTCTTGTAATGCAAGCCAACCATAAGGACCATCAGCACAATCCGCATCCAAGGCCACATCAACAAAGGAGGTAGCTTGCTGGACAAGAAATGCCATGCCGTCAAGAAGTTCCTGAAGGGGTTGCCTTTGCCCATAAGTGAGTATACCTTCCTCATTGAATGAATTATGAGGCATGGATGGACTTGCATCAATGCTTGGTGAATTAGTAGCTTTTGAAACTTTAGTAACTCCAACAGTACGCCATACGCCAACAGGTGCATTTAAATGCCCATCTATCATTCCTCCATCAATATCACCAGCTATCCTAACTGGGATAGATTCTTTCTTCTTTACTTCATACCTGCCAGAGATGCTTTCTGTCATGGTACTTGAGTCACCAGGCATCTGATTCAAAACCGTACTTCCACCGAACCTATTCACACTCGGTGAAGGGTTACTGGAGTATAGGAGTACATGACGTGTCCTGCACATAGAAGCCTGGAACATAATGCATTCAACTTCAGTTGCAAGTACTGTCTTCGAAGACATTAAAAGATGCTCTGCTCCTGATGCACCCTCAGTCAATTTCCTTGTGACAGGTTTGACAGCATTTGTAGAACTAAAATTAGAAAATGAGGATTGCACCACCCCCTCACTTGTGGTATTGCTCTCTTTATGTGTTATTGATTTCCTATCGAGTTGCCCTTTACTGCTTTCCACATGAGTGTAATATTTCTTTGAGTGAAGTATACTACTAGAATCATGCTTCCCGTTACAAGTTTTTGTATTCACAAGCATGCCACTCTTCTCATCTGATCCATCAATACAAGGAGAAGAGGGTGGGGTTGCACCATAAATGTAATTATTCGCGCATGAATTTGAACTCTCAACTTTATGAGACTTTGGATGATATGGGCTTCTGAAAATTGACGAGGACAAATCACTTGTAGGAGTTTCAACTGCTCCATATTCTGGAGCAAACGTCATCAGTGCTTCATCTTTCATTAAGTGATCAAACTCACCAGTAGAAGATGTCGGAGTGGGGTTCACAGCACCTGACATCACACCACGGTTTGAAAGTTCTTGACTTTTGGTGACACACTCCTCTATGGCCATTGTAGGTGGTGGATTAAAGCTCTCAAAAGACGGAAAAGCTACAGGCAATAGCATCTGATCTGAAACATCCATTACCACAACAGGGCTGCTACCTACATCGCCACAATCTGAAGCAGAAAACATAAGAGCCTGAGACTCTGCAGTTCCTGGGGGCTTCACAGGTAAAAAGCCATAATAAGATTGAATGCACGGTTGAACCATGTTAACAAACAACTACTAAAGAACAGAGTAACAACACATTAAGATTAAGGAAGGCCTACACATGGCAACTTCTGGAACTTAAAGATAAGAGCTAGAGGAAACAGAGAGGAGAAAAGAAAAAAATTCCAAATTTCTTCCAAGGAAAACTTTTTTCTGCCATCAATATGATATATGAATATTTTTTCTAAAGATAATAATAATAAATGATGAACAAATGTTGCACATCCTAGCATAGATGGCAACAATTATGAACCTCCATTCGTGTCATAAACAGCATTTCCAAATTGAATCATGAAACTTAGTCCTAATCTTTATGTTCACACCAAAGAAACATTGCATTTCAACCTCTTAAAAACTTCTAATTAGAAGTCTAAATGGCCTACTGTAGTCTTTTCATTTCAATATTAATGCATATACTGCGATAGTTGAAACCAGATTGTAATACATATTACAGTTATGTAAGAGTTCTAAGTTCTGATGTTCGGTTTTTTCAACTAAAAGAGTGATCTCTCAAAAGGAAGAGGGTGAAGGGGGTGGCAAATGCAGAGTCTTTGAATCCTCCCATGCCACAACACCTCTCCATTAAGAAGTCAAGACCATGCTTGCACTTTTTTCGTTTTGCACATTCCCCTCCAATCTTAACTATCATTAAAAAAAAAAAAAAGTAATTATGGTAGGTATGATTTCAGAAAACTAAATTAAAGTAACCAGAGCTAAAATAATAAACTCTTCTTGAAACAGTGAGTATTTTTTTGAAAAGTAGAACTCTAAGCAAGAGGGCATATAAATTCTAAAAGCTGTACTACTTTGTGATAGCATTTAAAATGATAAGAAATCACCTCCCCAAAAGGCAAAGCATCATTTTCAAAAAAGTCGCCAAAATCTCCAAACTCTGAGAGAAGAGCTTGGATATCCATGCCATTGCCTCTGTCATCATCATCCCAATCCCAATGAGATCCAATCTGATCATTTGCAACTCCAGTAATGGCTGAAGTGTTTTCCACAGAACCAAAATCAGATTTGTAGGCATCTTGCATAGATGCATTTGAAATTGTACCCGCTTGAACATACGGATCAGCCATCCCCATCCGAGGACGCTTAGAACCCTGCATACAAGTTACAGCAGACTTACTTTTGCTGAATACCTCCCAAAAATATAAATAAATAAATAAAACTTTAACCAAACAACAAAATTTGAGGAATACTGAGTTGGTCTTGTAATATACAATATTTTGCGGTAGAATTAGCATCATCATCTACCCAAAAGCCATCCTAAATACACGCAAAACCGTAAAAAGCTGAAAACAAGATCTACCCTAATTTTACTTTACACCTTCCAACTTAAAATTTATCAAGGAGAAGCTCAATACTATGTTGTATTCATAAATTCCATTAATAAAAAGTGATAATTGATGTCCACAGTAAAGCAGGAAAAAAAGGGAAGATTTATGAACATATTTCTTAAGAATTCCATCAATACTTTACTGATAGCATGGAAAATATAGGAAACCTTCTAATTCAGGAAGCCCCACATAAGCTAGCAGGAGGAATATATAAGAGCAATCTGTCTAGGCAGAACACCAAAATATGCACTGGGCCATTACCATTCACCAGTACATAATATGACAAGCACTTTCAGTTTGCATCTACTTCAAAAAGCCAAAGAGTTACCAAAAATAAACCCCCCCCCCCCCCCCCCCCCCCCCCCCCCCCCCCAAAAACCCACCCAACCCCCAAAAAAAAAAAAAAAAAACCCACCCTCCCAAAAAGTGGGGGAAAAAAGGCAGCATTGAACAATATAAGATATTTAAACCCAAGATATCATTCCCTGATCCCTATTCCCAACTATGAACAGGCAACGCATTCTCACAAATGATGAGACAAATTTAAACCATATAAATAAAAATAAAATAAAATTGTAAACCCTAATTTGGTTCTTACATGCAACAAGAAGAAGGTAACAACAAAGACGAAATAAATGTACTTGATGCATGTAGCTATAAATAGTACCAATTTGGGGCCATCACTTTCTAGCTGACAATTAGAAGATAAACCAGATTGTCTACATGTTAAAGAATCTGCATCTGCTTCAAGGTCACCAGCTGCTGCGTTCATCTTGTAATCACTATCGCTGGAGCTGCCACTTACGGAGCTGATACTGCTATTATTGCTATTGCTACTACTATTATAACCACGCTGAGTATGAATTCCATTGGTTTCAATCCAAGATCCCTCCATGGAGTCTATATTGCCAAAACTGCAGAAGAAATTAACATGACAAAATATGAAGATTAAGGAAGCTGTCAACAGTATCATTATAATAAAAGAGACTTTGATCAAAAAAATGTGGTCTTTGGTGTTTGGCCGGCGAGCCAGTATTGGCCCAACCCATTGGAATGAGTGGGTTGAGGTTGTATGCATCGCTTATTAACCTGATTGGCTGTTTTTTTAATTGAATATATATATTCATCTAGAATGAGAAAAACAAAAATAAAAGGCAAGCATTGTAACTTGAAAAAACTACACTAACCAATGCATGAGGAAAGACGAACCAGCCATTGATGGGCCTATCCAATTTTGCAGCCAAAATCTGCAAGCTCACAACATTTATTAGTTTAAGCAACATTGAGCATTCTGATGAACAAAAAGATATAGAGACACAGGTATTATGACCATCCAAGTATGAACCAAATCTTAAATTGTTTACCCTCTACCAAAACCAAAAATCACTCAACAGGGTAATTCTACTCTAAACAAGTCTGTGTTTTAGTATGCCCACATGCACATGCACAGAGAACTGGAGGAAGGAGAAGGGAATCCAAAAGAAGAGAGCCAGTTAGCTGCAAAAGCCTGGCATTAGTTCATAACCTAACAGAACTCTTAAATATGCTTATATGTGATGATAAGAATAATTTGTCCGACAAAAAAGTACTGAATGAAAAGTAGAAAAAGATCGCTAATATAGAACTTAAGGCTCTGTTCGTTTATGAATCCAAATTATATTTTCTGTGCTACACATTTTCCAATGCAATTTATATTCAATCTCAACCACATATTCATTTTAAAATTCAAAATAATTCAAAATCAACTATAAATTCCTAAATTCAATTTAAAACAAAAATACTGGATTCACAAATGAACACATCCTAAACCACCAGGCAGTAAAGAGCCGGCAAATTATTTTATTGGCAGCAATGAGACCACCACAAAAACTAATAAGATAAAGAAAGAATTAAGAAAAAAAAAATTACAAACAGTATTACAATATGAAATTTATATTTAAACTCAAAGTCAATCAGAAAGTGTCATTTCATCATATATGCATTAACATTACCCATTCGAAGCCACCATGAAAGTCATTTTTATCCTTAAACTCTGAAAAAAGGACCCAATAAGAGATAAATTTCAAAGCAATAAAGAACAAACATCAAACATATGATTCTCATAATAAGTTACTACTAAATAAAACAAAAACAGGCAATGCAAAGACATTGGAACCATAATAAAGTAAAACTAACATTTGTCCACAGAAGAAACAAATAGACACCTTCACAGCAATAGAGAGGAAAAAAAAAGATATGAGAAGAAATATATATATATATATATATATATATATATATCTCCAATTAAGTTGATTACATACAAGAAAATTGGTGTATTATAATCTAAAGTAGAAAATTTATGAAAATACTAGAAAGCAGAAGAAAAACATCAAAATTTCCAAACTATGACTCTAATTTTGACAAAGCTGGAGAAGTTGAACAAAAGTAAGTAGAGTGGCATGAAAATGAAACATTTCCCTTTTGTAAGAAACTAAAAACCTTAAAATGGTAAATTTGATGGTAAGGAAAAAAAATAGATTAAAAAGGAAAAAGAGGGAAGCGGTCATCTTTTAATATATGTTAGTTTTTCTTCTATGGTTGGTGTTGTTGAGGTGGCTGCTAAGTGTTCTTATGTGTATGGGGTTGTTGAGGTCATTGCGGAGAGCTCTTCCGTGTTCGGTGTTGTTGAGGTTGTTTTGGGTTTTGTCTTGGTTGTTCAGGGCTCTTTTAGAATGTCCTGTTTGGGTGATTGGGCTTTTGCTGATCCTTTTGTGCTTTTGTTTTTGTTATTGCTAAATGACACCTTATTCCTCATTTGTAAATTTTTTTCATTCTATTAATACAGTTTTTGTTTCTTATCAAAAAAAAAAAAAAAAGAAAAGAAAGAAAGAGTATTGAAGAAAGAGGGAGAATAAGGCAACTAGGTTATTCGGGACACAGTTAAGGATTAACAAAACACCAATGTTCTTGTAAACAAGCTAACACAAACTACGAAACAGTTAGCACAGATTTCAAAGTACCTTCTCAAAGAAGATCTGGAGAAAGATGTTTGCAAGACAGGGACAAGCACTGCCTCAGCTGGATAGATAAATGTTTTTTCATACACTGATATGTGGTCTGGATATCCCTTCTGATCTACTCTTCCTCCTGTTGGAGATTCAACAATGTTATGCTTGGATAAATTCCTTATCGAATTTGAGTTTGCTTGTGATGCCTTGTCACTACCAGATCTAGGACATCCGAGGTTAACTTCAACATAGCAATTTTGTCCATTCAACTGGCAACCGGAACCTTGTGAAACATGATATGTTAGACCTACACATCCATTTGACGTCCTGGACTTGCCAGCACTGTAGAGAAAAAATAGTAGAGGAATATATTAGGGACAATCGATAATTAGATCTGATCGAAGAAAAGGAAGGTGTAAAAAAGAAAATATTCAGATGAGAAACGCAGATATTATTCACCTAAAATATACTTGCTTGACAAGATCATTTGGACAATATCCAGTAAGCCTACCACGCATACCATGAGGAGAAACAATCACTGCAAACAATTTAAACACAATCAGAGGAAGTGCCAAATGAGCAAATAGCGGTTATTTGCCCCAATGTGATGAACAACGTAGTTATTAACTAATTAAAGAATTAAAGAGAAGAAGAAAAGAGAGAATGGAGACCCACAAATAACTTTTTGTTCCCCTGTAGCAGGAGATAAGTGTTAAAAATCTTATGAGCAATTTAAAAGAGAAAAGTGAATGATTAAGAGTAAATATGCATGGGAGGGGGAATGTTTTGCTAGCTCAGAAAGCATTAAGGTCATAACCAAAGGTATATAAATCAGAATACCAAAGGTAGCCATAATAGAACATCACACAAAAGTGAAAAAGTCAACTATCTACTACTTGGTCTACTGAAATCATTCTCTTTCACTAATTAAAAGGCCAAAGGCCCAAGCTCTACAACCACACAAGAATCCTCCAATTACTATTTCATAACATCATGCAAAGTCTCTCTTTTTTTTCCTCTCAGACATAGTCCCTTCAACTTGGACAATGCCACCAATTTTCTAACAAAATGTACACCAACTCGCATTCTTGTACACCTAATTTTTTAAAATTTCAAGAACCATAATTCCAACAAAAATGTACACCAACCTGGAGGTTTGGAACCGGAATTGTTATTAGAAGAATGCATTAATACTCTTTCCACATCAGCACCTGAAAGTGCACGTACATGCCTAAAAATAAATAAGAAATTGGTATCAATGTGACATGCACAGAAGGAAAAATCATCAGTCGGTAAATGAAACTGCAAAACCAGGACTCTAAAAAAATCAAATTGTGAGCTCTCACGAACTTTGCAGATACTATAGCATGCACAAAGATGGCCTCCTCAGTGGCAGCAAAGATGAACTCCACAGTTGGATGTCCTCTTCTACAAAAATACCATCCAAAAATCAGCCAAAAAAAATAATAATTATGGATTTCATGCTTAAGCAACAACAGAATTTATCAAGTTAATAATTATGTGAATGCATTAAAATCAGCAACATGCCTGGTCACTTCTGGCGTTATAAAATTTTTTTCTTCAAGTTATATGCTGAATTTCATGCTTAAGCAGTGTTCCTAACACCTGTTTCTTTCAGTCCTGCTAACATTTCTTTCCTCATGGACAACCGCATATTGATATTTTGTTAAAAATATAATTGAAGAAACAAAAGTCTTATTGAAAATAGATGAAAACCAAAAGTTAATGAGATGAAAACCAGTGAACCATCCTCGTGTGACAGAACTTGTTAATCATTTAAACTTGTAGGAAACAATGTAGGGAGCAAATAATCTAGGTAATCATTAAAAAAAAAAAAGATTGAGTTTCGTTAAAGAATGACCAAATTTTTAAAAACGTTCAGATCTTTTGAAAGACTTGGGGAAAAGGTTAAAATCAAGACATTGAAGAAAAAGGAAAGCAAGTAATCAATATATATGGCAAATACCAGGGGCTTATTGCAGACTATGATAATTGCTAACGGTGGAAGAAAATAAAATTTCATCAGAAAGCCAAAAATACCATTGTCGAAGACAAAAAGAGAATAGGGAAGGAAATTCTGGCATTTTTCTCTAAACTCTACTTTGAAAAGGAAAGGACTAGAATGAGGCTTCAAGGGCAGAAGTGGAGCC
Organism: Boswellia sacra; assembly: GCA_013180625.2. Classification (NCBI taxonomy): domain Eukaryota; kingdom Viridiplantae; phylum Streptophyta; class Magnoliopsida; order Sapindales; family Burseraceae; genus Boswellia; species Boswellia sacra. The sequence goes on along the minus strand of SNVD02012544.1, from coordinate 615,990 downwards.
TCTTTAGGAGTCCAAAGACAACTGCATTGAATGACCATTTAAGGAAGAGGAAATTGAAAAGGTAGTTTTCAAAGTTCAAAGGGACAAATCTACAGGCCCTGATGAATTTATAGTGGCAGAATTTCAAAACTGATGTTCTATCTCAAGAAGCCACTTGCATTTGTTTGATCCTGAAGGAAGGAATCATTTAGTTATATCTTCTTAGTGACAAAAGATAATTTCTAGGTTCTCATGTTCAACTTGCTAACCATAGTGACTTTAATCAAAGTTATTGTCCTGCTCCATAACTTTCTGGTCTAAATATCAATGTCTTCAAAAATTCCATTTGTGTGTCAACATACAGAGGCAACAGTTATTCTTGTTGCCTCTTTACATCATAATATTGCTCTCACAAAGAACTAATAATTTTCAGAAACAAAAGTTATATACCAATTTCCTTTCTGGCACCTTTCTAAAAAATTTAGATACCCCAGTAATAGCATGGCAATTAATTGAAATACTGAAAACATAACTAGAATATTACACTAATGAATATCTACAGATTACAAAATAATTTACTGACAGTCTGGAGGAAAAAGATCAGTGCACAAGGTAAAGAACAAGCCACAACCATAAAACGAATCTGACAGCATTTTAACAATTAAGTGGCAGCAAAATGAGTGAACTGAAGTGTCCATGTTGCTTCAGCCAATTGGTTGGAACCAAAGCTTTAATTAAGTTGACATTGAATAAAAAATAATCACAATTATAGCAATAATATTGACAAAACAGAAAATAACTAAATCCTCGATATCAAGTTATCATCATATTATTATAACTGCAATAATAATAGCCATCAATTTCATAATTTAATTCTACTTGATCCATTGATAATAACACTACTAAACAGCCATTAGAACAAACCTGAAAGTTCCCTCATTTTGAGATGGATGATACTTTGTGAATACATCACCAAACCTCATGTACGAAAGTCCAATCAGTGCTCTGTAGGTACCAATAGAGTGGTGGTCAAGATATAACCACATTTAGATTTACTACTTAGGATCTATGAAGAAATACAAATAAATACATATATAAAACAGAACAAACCTTTCTATACAGTTTCTTAAAGCCTGAGAAAGTGCAGTTGCAACCTCCTCCGAGTCTCCAGGAGCCACCCAAAGTCCAGATGCAACAACTTCACAAAACAAATGGAAGATAATAAAATATAGCAACCATAATCATACAACATAAGCAGAAATTCTATATTGCCATGATAAAAATTTGTGAATTTATTTTCAAGTAGAAACAGTGACTACTCATACTGGAAGGGGAAAAAAAAGGGACTCAGAAGCACAGGATACCTCTTAATCTAGATACAGCAGCTTGAGCAGTTTCAACAACGGATGAATGTCGCCCACGAAGAAAAAGCCAGAGCTTAATTTTTTCATCTGCGCAGCAGTTACATGTTAAACAACCAAAAATAAAAGGCGCATGATAGGCCCTTTTCCCCCTTTTTTCTTCCATAGTCAACTGAAGCAAAAAATTTTATGGTTTCTTTTTATTTGTTTCCTCCCAAGCAACATTACATAAGAGAATAATGTTAGTTCACAACCAAGTATGGCATTTCTTACCAGGATTGTGCAAACCTTGGGACGGATCCCAAGGTCCAACAAAGGAATTTGTCCATGTGCTGAGAAATCCCTCCTTCTGCAGCTGAAGATGAGAAGAAAGTACGAGGAATGTAGCAGCATCTTTCGGTTCCACTTTCACACTGTTGCACCACAAAAGATACATTTACTATGACAGTGCTTTCAAATAAATACCAAAAGTACCTTCATGTTATTCACATTCACTTGAAATCTAAGTTGCCTGAGATTCCAACCTTTTATCAGGTAAAATGCTCAAATCAGATTCATTGGGGAGAAACTGGAACCATGATACGTGATGATGACCTCCCTGCAGAATTAGCAAGTATTATGATATTGATTGAAGAAATTATGTGTTAAAGCTGAAAGGACTAGCTCATAACTACTAACTGACATAAACAACATAACAAAAATATCGATACAATGTTAAGAACTAAGAATTCAGACCACAAGTTCTTAAATGACCAAACAATGTAATAAGATCATTGTTTCCTTATGATATCCATATTAGTCCCGTGCATAGATAAGTATTTAGGTATTTGAAACTCTTCAGAAGAGTAAAAAGCATCTTGACCTCAAGCAAATGTTTCTCTTGCACTTGAAGCTTTATTTATTTTCCATTCACCCGTATCATATATTCTTCCATTCAATCAGTTTTCCAAGAATGTGAACCAAACAAATAGTTTACCGACTTCAACAAACTAGCATAAAACTCAGCTTAAAACACAAACACATAAACAAACATAACAAAGCAATTAAATATCATCTGGAATGAAAAATGATAGAAAAAATTGAAAAAAAAAATAAAGTAAGAAATACATACAATTCTGAAAACATTTGTCCACATCACTTATAACTAAGCAAAACCCTGCTAACAAAACCTTCAGAACACTCCTTCCTCAAAGCATAACTTCACCTGCAAACAAAGCCTCAACAGCTCACAGACAATCTCCTAAACAACAACTCAAAAACTCAGTCTAAACATTAAAAAAAAAAAAAACATAATTCAAAACCCTAACTCTAACTCGAAGTACCTTCCGCAGCTGAGAATTGAAAAAAAGCCTGGCGGAATCATAAGAAACGCATGAAAACGAATTGAAATAGCTGCCGTGAATTTTGTTACGAAATTTTCCTGCAGTTTCTCGGAAACCAGATGGAAAACAAAAATGTAGAGAAAGAGTCAGAAAGATCTCGGCACCTTTACTGAATTGTGAATCGAATCGACTGGATCGGATCGGATCAAACGGGTTCGGGTAGTGCAGCGTTCACACGACTTGTCGCATGGAGTGAGTGAGAGATATGTGATTATATTATTTGAATGGCTAATGTCAAAATTATTTTATTTTCCTTTTTGTTTATTTAAATCCAAATCCACTTTTTGGATATCAAATTAAATATATCCACTTGCAAAACCAACTGGTGTGTGTTAAAAAACAGTAAAACCTTTAAATATTTTGACCGCTGAACGAACGGTTGATGATCTGGTCCGTAACGGGCCAACAGTCCTTTCCATAAAAGTACTTGAGAGGTCACGATTTACCTGGATAATAAAAAAAAAAAAATTAAACATATTATTCTTCAACGCAATTCTTTAAATTTGATTATTTCCTTTTAATTTTTATTATATTATATGTAATAAAAAAATTAATTGCTTAACCAATTGGCTTGTAACAAAGCTGTACGAGCCAAAAATCCAACCCGGAAGGGCGCCGACAACAAGTCAACCGTTGATTGGGCTACGGAAAAAATTTTAAACCAGCTATTTTTTAATACAATTCGATTTATTAGATTTTATCATTTTCTTTAATTTTTATTAAAGATTATTATTATTCTTATAAATTATTTATACAAACTTACTTATGTAAACTTATGTATCATGATTTGATTAGACGAGTGAATTTCAAATTTTAATTTTATTAATTAATGTGGATAATGCAATCATCATTTAACAATATCGCACAAATTTGTATAAGTAAATTTGTATGAATAACTTATAAGAATAACATCACTCTTTATTGAATTATATATGGTAAACAAAAATTATAACTTGCACTAAAAAATATTGTTTTGATAATTATTGATTTGATTTCATGATATGAAATGTGAAAATAATTTTGAATTTTTAATGTGATGCTTTGCATTGCGTGTGGTATTTTAGGGTCTCATAGTTTCAAGAGGTGGTTTCTATGCCTGCACGATACCACTTTATGATCCCTATAAACCTTCGAGAGGTAGGCGGAGGACCGTTTGTGGTCCTTATAAACCATCGAGATGTGACATCCATACATGCACAATACCCAACATCTCGACCTAGTGTTAGATATTATCCACTTTGAACACACAATCAATCATGGTTTTACTTTTGAGCTTTGTAATTCATAGTTTTGCTTTCGAACTTTACAATCCAAAATGTCTTCAACGGTTTAAGGAGCTCAAAATATATTTAAGCTTTTTTTCCTATGAGCTCATAAAGTATTTAAGCTTTTTTCACATATGAGATCCCTCAAGCATCATTCACATATGAGATGTCCCATGTTCCATTCACATATCATTCCTAAACGATATGGAATGTTGGGCTTAGATCCCTGCTCCCTCACTTCCAGTCGAGTCATCCCTTAATGCGTATGCAATACCCAACACTCTGGCCCATTATTGGATATTGTTCACTTTAGATACACAAATCATCACGGTTTTGTTTTCAGCCCTTGGCATTATTCACATATGAGATGCCCCAAGTACCATTGACATATCATTCCCAAGTGATGTAGAATGTTAGCTTAGATCCTCTCACTCTTGCACTTCTAGTTGGGTCATCCCCCTAACGCATATATAATGCCTAACACCTTAACTTACTGTTAGATATTGTTCCTTTTAGACACATATACCATCACAGTTTTGTTTTCACGCTATGCAACATAAAATGACTCCAACAACTTAAGAAACTCACATAGTATTTAAGCTATTTTCACGTATCAGTGGGATGTTACACTGAAAATATATGTTAACATTAGAAAGATTATATAGTAGTTTTAAACTTATATATGTTAACACTAGAAAGATTGTATAGCATTTTTAAACTTATATTCGGCGGTGTAAAGTAATTGAAAGAAGGAATTTTATTCATTAAAAATTATCAAATGCAACGTGGAAAGTGGAAACGATATATAGAATAAAAGAGTAATGCTACTCTTACAAACTACTTATACAAATTTATCCATACAAACTGACGTGGCATAATATAAATGGATAAATAAATACAGTAATTTGATAAATATATATTAATAATAAATGACATTAATTAACATGGGTGATGTGGCGATCATATAGGGATGCTACATCAGTTTGTATATATGAGTTTGTATAAATAGTTTGTATGAGTAGCATTACCCAGAATAAAATAAAATAGCTTTTTTGTAGTATAAAAAGATACTACGTTTGTGGTGTTGACTCTTTTTCAATTTCACAAATAAAATCTAAAGTTTTTTTTTTCTTTTTTTAAGTTATTGCACTAATCTTTCGGAAGAACTAACCCACCAACCCTTTGATGAATGACAAAAATGTGGAATAAATGATTGTCGTGTAAATGCAAAGTCAATTTGGCTATAAATATATATCCATGAGCCATGCAATGTTATATCCACACAACATTTGAAGTAAATTATAAAATATACGACTTCACCTTTATATTTTTGTCATTTCATTATACTTCTATGTTACCCGTAGACAGAAGTCTTAAGAATGAGATATCGTTGGAAGTGCATTACATAATCTCGACAGTGAATTGTGCATGTTGCAAAATAAACAATAATCTCGCGACTGATGCTAGCACTCCTCTTATTATTACTATTAAAACAAGTTGATTAGAAATTTAATAATATTCTACCATATTAAATGTACGAAGTTAATTGTATACGTATTATTGTATATTAGAGAATCAACGAACTCGATTACATGGTATAAAGTCAATAAAATATATTTATTATGTAAATAGGATTACGTCGAATTTAAAAACATCTCCTATAAAAACTTTAGGTCCAAAACTTAGGTAGTGTTTGTTTAAATCACTTAACACTTTTTAAATCCAAACACTTTTTAGGACTTCATTTACACCACTTAATAAGATGTTTGTTTGCACTTTTACATACCACTTAAAAAAAGTGGTAAGGGTGCATCTTATTTTTAATATAACATTTTTATTCTTATAATAAAAATATAAATTATTTATATTATATTTGTGCAAGTACTTAAAATTAAATCAAAATTATTTTTTCATTCAAATAACTAATGTTATATTTATTACAATCTTTTAAAAATAAAATATTTTTTTGTTATGAAAATTAAAATATATGGCTTTAAATATGTGTAAAATAAATAGTTTACAAAATTATATTGAAATATTAATATAGTAATAAATTAATAAGCTTATTTATTATAAAAACCAATATATTTATATTTTGTTTAATATAAGTCAAGATTATCAATAATTATATACTTTAATTATTTGTTAATTAATTTATTACATTAAATTTTTATTTATATTAATTTTATTAACCAATGCATGTAAAACAAGTCAAATTTTAAAAATTCAAATGCATATTTATTAAATAAATTACATTATTTAATTATTCTTTTTATAAATTTTATATCATAAACATACATAATTTAAATTTTAAATTAAAATTTGAATTTCATTAAGTAATATTATATTATTTAAATATTTTATTTAAAAAAATAAAAAAATTTGAAAATTGAATCGCCGGAGCCGTTGTCCGCCGTCGGAGATGTAGCGCGTTTCGTACACCGATTATACCATCATGATCGGATTTGACCGATCTACAAGGCTTTTAAAACGATTCTTGGTGAAATCGTGGCATTTCGTCGTAAAATGCATGAAAACATTCGGTGGCCGAATGTTTTTTGGAGTTTAACGATTAATCGGTGGTGTGTCTTACAAAATAAATCTGACAGCCATGTAGGGCGAGCCGAGGCGGTCATGATGGTGTAGGCGGTGTCGTCGGACGCTCGGTTTTGACGACAGTTCGCGGCGGTCATGTTTCCAGAATTTGAATAAAAAATAAAATATTTAATATTAATATATTTTTATTTTTAATATGAAATATTTTTAATTAATTATATAATTTTTATTAATTGAATATAAATGGTATTTATGGAATAAAATTATGACAAGAGGACAATTTAGATATTTCAAAATTTTTAGACATTTGGAAAAAAAAAGTGACAAATTTTCACTTTTTATTTTCAGATAATTTTATCTGAAAATAAGTGATTAGATGTAAAAATAAACGCACAAAAATTTTTTAACCTCTTAATATGAATCTATTCAGATTTAAGTGGCCCAATCAAACGGACCCTTAGTTATTTTACACATTAACCCATTTTTTTATAATTATAAAAATATTCTTATTTTTAGGAATAATTTTAAAATAATATATTCCAAAATAAATTTAGGATATAACCATGAATCAAAATATCAAAATAGTTATACTGCTCTATAATTGTCTAAGTTATCAAATATTTTTGCTGAGTCATTAAATTATATATTTGAATATTCATATTGTACCATTGAATGATCAACTCTTAAATATTATGATATGAAAATTTTTGTGAAAATTTAAAAAAGTCTCAAATTTAAGTGTCGATTATAAAATAATTATATCTTTAAAAATTTATATACTATGATTCTTTATCGAATATTAAATGCTATTAAACATATACGTCGAATACTATTAGATATTATAGGATACCATCACTATCAGATATAAGAGAAAGTCATAATATAACATGCAAAATTTCAAGGAAAGAATCATTTATCTAAAAAGTTTCACAATTAGGGTTATTTTCTTAATTTTTTAAAAAATTTAAAAAAATTACATTTAAAATTATTAAGGTAATCTGGTATTATTTTCTTGGCAAATTTCCCCTTGCTTTTAGTCCTGGGAAGATGTATAAAGCAAAATATTTGTCCGTACAGAAGCACGAAATCACGAATTACCAGAAAAGATGCGAGCGCTTGAAGCGAGCAAGAGACTCTCTCGCGCCCTCTTCACTTTCGCTTCCTCTTCATCTTCACGTTTCTCGCCGAGGTTGCTTCCGTCACACGAATTTGAACGGATCAGCAACGGCGGCAGGTGTCTGCTACACTCGCCATGGTTCGCAACTCAACAGCGTGGCGTCAAAATCAACGCCTCTCACGTAATCTCATTTTATTCAATCAATAGCGTATTTAAACTGAAACTTTGAAGTTATTGCGTTTGAATGGATTGATTGATTGATTTCACTATTGCTGCAGGTACGGCCGGGAAATGTCATTGAAAAAACAGGTTAATTCTTGATTGATGGCTTGTTTGAAAGTGTCTTTGCACATGGCATGTTGAGTAAAAGCGTTTTTTTAATCTTTTATTGTATCTGAAAGTAATTTTTCTAATTTATGTAAATCTAAAATCACGTAGCATTATTGGTTGTTATCAACTTTTGCTGTACAAAGCATTGTTTGGTATTTCTTGAGTAGAAGTGCTTTCCACAATGTACTCGAAAGCTCTTTCAAATTTCTAGAGAAGCTTTTGAAGTGTTTTTTGGAAAGTAGTTAAGTTTCTTAAAAAAAAAAAAAAATAAATAAATGGACATTAGGGCATGTTTGTTCGTATTTTTTCGGTTTATATTTTTAAAATTTTGAATGAACGTGTGATTAATTTTATTTTTTTTAATATTGAAAATGATATGTGGATGATATTGATTTAAATACGTTGAAAAATTTACGTTTTGAGAAAACATAATTTTGAAAATGTAAACAATCAAAGCTAAGTGTCTCTTCATGGCTATTTCGATCGCAAAAGAAAACTCCTGCCAAAAGTCACAAAATTGACACAAAATTGCCTTTGACTATTTCAAAGTGCTTTAGTGGTGTCAAAAACACCTCCAAACATTATTAGCTGAAAAAAAGCGCTTGCTAGAAATTTACCACTCGTGCTTCTCCAAAAGCATTCTAATTAATGCCTTTTCTAAAATAAGCAACACATTTATCTGTTTCAGTTTCGAAACTTTTTTGAAATTGCTGTTGACTACACTAAAAGTACTCCTTTCTCCTCTATAATGCAAACTATCCTCAATAGCATGAATTTCTTTCATGGCCATTTACTATGCACTTACAAAGTTACCTTGTGTTCTTAATGATGGTGGATGATACTTGATTCAGGAAAGTTTTACCAGGTATTTGTTTTGTGTTCTTTAATGTTAATTTTTTCTTATATCATGTTTCTCTAAGGTTATGATCTAATGTCATTTCTTGCTTTGATAACTTGGTTTAGGTCATTGAGGCAGAGCATAAGCAGCGAGGAAGAGGAGGAGCTATGATGCAGGTAATTTTTTCCAAATTACAGTCCTTTGAAAATTCATGTCTGTTATAAGGATTGTTTTAACTGTTGATTGATTATTCTCCAAGGGTCTTGCTATAGTATCAGTTGGAATGACTTCACTGTGATACATTTCTCCCAATACATAATGTCACAAATGTAGCATTGAACACGAGACTTAAAAACAGAATTTAACTTGTAAGTTTTAGATGGAAATTGGCTACTTATATATATGGATGCTGAAAATGCCTTTGTGAATTGAAGCTGACTGCCTGCACTATCAGACCTGTCAACACTAGTTCATTTTTTTTTTTTTTGCTTATCTAACCTTTCCATTAAGGTTTTGGTGCACTCATCTTTGCAATTTCAATTAACATGTTTTATTGTTGGCCTTATAAATAATTTATTATTTTTCAGTCATTAAGATTTGGGTGGTTGGCCTATTTGTTAGTTTAATCATTCTTTGATATGGTTACCCTTGTACTGATCTTCATTACTGGACTTATGTACCTTATTATGATGCTTTCGTTTTCAAAAACAGAGTAACATGCTTTTTTTTTTTTTTAATTGGAGATTTAACACCCCTCTTCAATTTTATCGCTTTAATAGATGGAGCTTCGTGATGTTGACACTGGAAACAAAGTAAGCTTACGGTTTGGTACAGAGGAGGCTGTTGAAAGTATGTATTTGAACTCTTTAATCATTTCAGATTTGCTGAGTCAAGTCTATGCTGGTTGTATGCTGGTTTTTGTTGTTGTTTCCCTTGACAGCTGCGTTGTCTATGTTGCTTGGGAAGGATTTAGTGATGCATTCTAAATAAATTCTAGCTGCAACTTGCTAAACCTACAGGCAACAGCTTGTTCACAAAGCTAGTTAGTAGATAATATTGCCTTCTTGTGATAGGAAGGTGAAGAGGTGCTTCATATGATTTACATGACTCTTGGTTGATTTAGTGGATTTGAATAGGAGAGAAAATGAGAAGAAGTGTGAGAAATAGACGAACAGAGAGCTTAGGGAGAATGTTTATTAATATTCTCTCACGGTAGATATTCCTCAAGATGCATCAATTTTAACAAAGGCAAGTAATGGTAGTATGGAATATTTAGGTTTTCTTTCTCTACTTTAAACTCCCAGGAAGGTGCCTTACTGTTGTTAAGTCTTAGTTTTGAAACAATATATGGCTAATCAGCAGTCAGCCAATTGTATTGTGCATCCTCTTCATATTACTGGGTTTCACTGGGCACTGATATCAGGTTAGAATAATAGGGGTAACAGTGGTCTCCCAATTTCAAATAGAGCTCCCTACCCAATAAACCTGTGGCCAAACCACAATTACAGCACTAGGATCTTCTAGGATTTTGGCACATTATTCTCTTTTGAGCCCAATCTAATTGGTTTTTAATGGTTTGATATTTGAACACAATTTTAATCCTCCTAGCTTGGTTTGTCCGTTTGTATCCTATGATCTGCCTAGCTAAATCTAGACTTGGCTGGTAACGATTATATAGTGGCAAAACGGCAATCTTTTTTGATGTAATGAACAAATTTCAATTCTTTCCCAAACTATAAACAATTTAGATTTTCACATATTATCAATTCTTTAAATTAACTAATTCCTTATAATTTGAACACAGGGGTGTTTGTTGAGGAAAAGACTTTCACTTGTTTATACACTGAACATGAAACTGCATTTCTAATTGAGTGAGTTTATTTTTACCCCACCCTTCCAGATTGTGCTTGATTATTATGAACCGTTGTGATTAAATATATTTGTAGCAAATTGACGTGGTTTTCTTACTTTCAGGTCTAATACATTTGAACAAGTGGAAGTGCCTTTGGACTTGTTTGGAAAGTCTGCTGCATACCTAAAAGGTTGATATGGATAGGATTCAGCATAATGTATTCATGCTTTCTTTTATGATATCTCTGCTGCTATAGGAAGTGAAAATCCCAGAGTTGGCTTGATAATTTTTAATTTTTTCCTGTTTTCAAGAACCCCCCCACTCTAGGATAATCTATTAACTGTGAGCAAACATTCAGAAACAATTCTCCAGGTTGATTAATGGTTTTCCACTCAAATTTTGTCTTTGGTGCTATTAGTACCACCATTCCCCAACCACCACTGACTGCCACCATTATTGCCATCCTCAACATTTTCCCACCTTTGTTATGCACTGATTGTCTTGCCTTTGCTTCCCCAACAACCGTAACTCTAATTCTTCCTGCACACCATCAGATTGCTGCAGACTGCAGTGCTGGTTTGTGCCCTCAAGCTGCAGGGCTTGTCTGTTAGTGATTATGGTTTTAAATTATTAGTTAGAGTAATTAGCCTTTTCATTTATATGGAAGTGAGATGGGGGTTTGGACAGGAAGCCACTCTGAAAATGGTCTTTTTTCTTTTTTCTTTTCTAAATTAAACATTTGCATTCTCTCTTTTACATCTAAGTTCTGTTACTTCTACATGGAAGCTCAATTTCTCTATTTAGAAAAAGTGAATAAGCATTCAACTGAAAAAGGACTAACCAGGGAAAGTAAAAAGATTTGTACAAAATATGTGCTGAGAATGTTCATCTGGAAACAATAGAAGTTTATTATCCCAACCCATTATTCATTGTTGAATTAGTTATACATTTTGACATATGTTCTGTTTGTTGCAATGCTATATAATAAGAGCTTCAAATTTTTTTTTTAAAACACCTTTTTGTTGGCAGTTCATGCTCTCTTTTGATTTTATTAGGCATCATTCTGCATAATTAATCATTATTTTTCATTGCAACCAGAGGGAATGAAAGTTCAGTTACAGTTATTTGATGGAAGAGCTTTGTCTGCATCTGTTCCAAAACGTGTTACGTGCACTATCAAAGAAATTCATGCTTCTACAAAGGGGCCTACAGTCACACCTCGGTATGTCGACAATTGGCAAACGTGTTTTCACATATTGATGTGCTTAAAGTTTTTATTAATATGATCTTTATGAATACCAGGCAACAGTGACAGTAATTATAGATATATGCCTATGAAATGCTTGGAAATATGTATTATCAAGAGACGAATCATTCTGGTTGTCTGATAAAATTCATTTAGTTTTGGTTTAGGCATTCTGAGGCAAAAATGTCTTTCCATTGAGACCCCATTATGAGTCTTCAGTAGGTTTGTTTCCCAACTCCAAATAGATCATGAGACTTCTAGCCTAATAGTCATTTATATCATTTCTGTGCTTTTGCTTGTAACCTTATAATATTATTCTTACTTTTTTATTCTGGGGCAGGTACAAAAGGGCTGTGCTGGACAATGGTGTCACTGTTCTGGTAAGTGAAATCTGTACCATCTTTTTGTTTACTTATTTGATTGCTGATGTTTTAGTTACCTCTGTAGTTTGTTTAAGCTGAAGCCTTTTAATTGTGATAGTAATATCGAACTATGAGATTAACCCTTTTTCATTTCCTGTTTTCCTTACATTACAAATGCACCAGGTGCCATCTTATCTTGAAATTGGGGAAGAAATATTTATCAATCCTCATGATGACTCTTATATTGGCAGGTCAGTTTTGATGGATCAGTCTTGATTTGCAAATTCTGTTCCCTTTTTGTCTGTTTATTTTATTAAACATTTCATTCACTGCTTACAATGACTCTGCTTCTGTAAGATGTCACATGCTTACAATCACAATAGGCATTTCATTGTGGTGGTTATTGTGTCTGCTGGTGTTTGTGGCAATCCCTTGCTGTGTTGATTTGTTTTCTAGGGGGCGGTTATTGATGGTATCCTTTTTTGCTGCTTGCAAGTCTATTTAAATGATTTTAAACCCTTTTGTTTTTTAGGTAAACAAGAATCAATATAGAACTGATTTGAGGCATTTGGTTAAAACTGAAATCATTTAATAGAAAATTGATTTTGATTCTATTTTCGGAGAGTTTGTATGAAATTAAAAAGCGGCCTAAGTTTATATGGATATAGTATTTGAGAACTAAATGGAGACTCTGTCTTGTAGAATCATAAGACCATGAACCCTTTCCCTCGTTCTTCTCGTAATAGCCTAATTTGTTCAGAAAAACTTATGAACTGATTGGCCCCTTTTTGACTTTGCGTCAAATAGTTATTATTTATGTTAACGTGCTTAGTCTTTTGGTTCTTAAAAATTTTGTCTGGCTCACTAGCATGCTGCTGGTCTTATATTCATGTAACGATCTTATCTTCTTTTTTAGGGCCAAATAGAGCCTGTGGAGAGCGTTGGTTTGAAGGAGATGTTGAAACTCATTCGCAAGCAAATATCATCTCATTTTCGTCGCCACAAATGAGCATGGACGTTGTAAGCTTTATAATCGTCGAACATGCGATTATCTATTTGCGCATTGGAGTTGAGGGAGAGAATTACAGTTTTGCAGCAGGATAAAGTCCTACATTTGTTTACTATTGCTAATAAATCCAGTTTTTGGTAACACCTAACAAATGAAGAATAAACATAGGCAATGTTAACGTGTTTGTGTTGTTTTATATCATGTTTGTAAAACTTGCAACGAGTACAAGTGAAAAAAGTTCAATCAAAGAGTGACTCGAAAGATCAAATTTAATGCAAAAGACATGGCTGTAAGAAAGAAACACTTGCATCTCAGAATTAATGGTTCGCAAATTTTCAAACTCAATGCAATGTAACTGTTTATAAAGTACAAATCTTTATTCTTGTGTCCCAGCCTTCCAGAGGTGTACGCTCCCTCAAATTGTCTAATATCCTATTTGAGTCAAAAACCAAAAAATTTTGGGTACGAATAATAATTGATCAAGATCCTAACATCAATTCCGCTGTAAAATCTTCAAAATAAATGGTCGGTTTTTGATGGGATTGAAGTGCCATGACAAAACCCACCAGAAAGCACAAACAAAATGTCATTTTATTTAGGACTCGGGCTCCAACAGATTCTATCCATCCCCATCCATAACTACAACCCAACTTTCTTCTCCAGCTTTTGGATCTGGTTGAGGAATATCCAAGTCATCTGCATAACAGAAAAAACAAGTCAGAAAATCTGTTGCTTTACACCTGTCGACGTATTTGTGGTGCCAGGATACAACCCAAGATAAGTCACTTCCTAGAGTAAGATAAAAGATTACCATGACATGGGGCGCAATTCGAACACAGTAGACCGGAAAACCGGTGTAAAATTTCAACGGTCCCCCTGACTTGAGGGTTTTCATGGCACAGTCCAAGGAACCAGTGTATGGATACTTCCCCTGAGCATCAGGTTGCATTTTCTGGATTTGGGTTTTGACATAATCAAAAGGTAAACTGCACGCTGATGCAAAGAAACCTGAAACAGTACTTGCTCCTGTGACAAAAATGGGTGAAAGAAGACATTAGTATAAGCATTAATCTCCCTAAGAATGGATATAGAATGAAAGCCGCTTATAATAAAATTATCACTACTCTATCACCATCTACAGTTTTGAAAAATCAAAAAGGGTATCCACAAACTGGAGTGTGATTTATTTTTAACACTTGCAAGCTTGTCTCAATTCCAACTAACAATTCATAAACTTCACACTAGTCCACTCTCCAGTAACAAATAGATAAAAGACAACATTTACCAAAAGATGACAGTAACAACACAAATTGGAAAGAAATAGATTTTAGAAACTCAATGCTAATTAATACCACGAGAAGTAAACGGGTCAAACCAATCATAGATGCTACTATTACCAACAAAGGTTTACCTAAGAACCTAGAAGCTCAACAGTATCTAAGGCAGCCCATATAAGGCCATTGAAGTACCGACCTCTTAACTAAACACACTCTCTGTACAGAAACCACCAGCAAGAAGGACGAGCAGAAGAGAAAAGACAGGTCTATCTAAATGAAGAATTTCAACTTTGGGGAAGCAATTATGAAATAAGGGTAAAGAAACAATTTTGAAAAAATATACGCACTGCTTGCTGAGGATCTTACCTAGAACTGTAGCAATTTCACCAAATCCACAAGAATCCCTGAAAAACTCAACACTTTGATCATAAGAGGCAAGCATGCCCATGTTCAGTGCCATTGCTCTCACTACAGTAGGACCAGCACCTTTCCAGAGTGCCAAAATTCCTTCATCTGCAGAGATACGATAGAGTGCATGGAACGCATTTGTATAATTTCGGCGTTGAGCCACAGGCAGAGTGGCATCGGCCTGCATACGAATGAGTGCTAAATCTGCAGGACTACCGACACTTGCTCCAATAGCACCAGCAGTTAGACCGCACAAGGCCTTCTGATACAAAGGTAGAGGTTTCCCGTCATTGGCTTCAATTGCTTTGTTTGTCAGAATCCTAAGTGAAACACACGAATAAATGTCAGATGTTAATGCTAAAATGAGAAATAATTCATGAACCACCATTATGAAGAACAATGGAACTGGGAACAAACACTCACCTGAAAGATCCAAGACGTGCGGTTGTATATGTAGCTTGCCTGAGCAGTCCAGCAGATAAACCCTGTTCAACATAATGTAGTTTAGCAAAACTCAAGAAAATAAATGTTTTCCAAAATTAATTAACACTTTACAGACACAATTTGAATTGTGAAATCATGGACACGTTTCAATCCCATTTCCAACAAACAAGACCTCAAGATGGCAGCTTGTTATTAGTACAATTCAGATCAAACTAATTTCCTAATTATATAAACTCTATAAGCCAAATCCAGTAAAGAAGCATCTTTTAGCCATGGATGTTACATACAAACCGCAAATTCAGTTGATTTCAAAACCAATTAATTCAAAATACACAACTTTAATCAGTGTTATAGAACCACACCTTGTAAAAGGCACCAATGCCCTCATTTTTAATCATGTTCTTCGTCACGGACGCTGCAGATCCCTGACCCAGTTGAATTCTCACCTTTAAACAACACAGAACAACATATAAACCCATCAAAATACAAATCTCAATTAAGCTTAACACAAAAGTGAACCAAGCTGAAGAACTTCAAAACTACCCATCAAATCCCGCGTATAAATCACAACAAAAATCCCACCAGAAAACTAGTCTCCCTCAAAAATATTACACCAATAAACACTACAAAAAGAACCCACGAAATCCCAGATCTAAAGTTCATAAAAGGAAGCAACTTTCAGCTAAAGATCAAACCTTTATCACACTAAAAAGCAATAAAAATTAAATTTCTGTATATGAAAAGCCATATCTACATGAAATATGAATATAAAACAGGTATACCTTGATCATATCGATAGGTTGAATGACACAGGTGGCAAGCATACCGGAGGCACCACCATTGACAAAAGGTTTCACAGTTGGCCAGACTCCGGTAGCTTGTGGCTTCTTCTGCTCTGCCATATTGCTTTTAGATCCAAACACTCAGAGCAGATAGAGAGGGAGAGAGAGAGAGAGAAAGGTTTCTGTGAAGAGGGCCTTTAATGAAAATGAGGAAGGGTGTGAAATGGAGGCAATATAAAGCAAAGCACAAAACAAAAACAAACCCTTTTGGTTAAGTAAAATAGTGTCGAAGTTTGGTTTGGTTGGTAAATTTATTTGATTTTATTTTATGGCATGAGATTCAGATTTGGTTTTGTGTTGTGAAAGTATTTTTTTTCTATTTTGGAATATGTTGTTCAAATTGACCATGTCTATCTTACCCTTTTTTCTAGCTCAAATATGCATAAATTATGGACAAATATTAGGGTTATAATTGATGGAGAACTTGCAAGAATTTCTTTTTTTTTTAACTTAAATTTAGTTAAGTTTTCAGATAAAAGGTATTTTTTAATACAAAAAAATTCTACATTATGGATGAATGTGAGAAATGTAAGATTGGCTTACAAATATAAAATGGGTTTACCTTGGCTTAAGATGTATGTACCATCTCATTTCATTTCATGCAAAAGGTCTTAATTTCTTATGCAAACTTTACTAAATATCTGAAATGTGCCGCTAATTTTACAATGATCTTCCCACTTTGGGTTGTACCATATCTATATATTCTTTGTCAAATGCTTCATAAAATTTTCATAACTATTTAATTCAAATGGTCTCACTCTCACCCAACAATAACATCGGTTTTACCAAACTGTCAAACTATGCTAACAGGTTAGGAAATCAACAAGTGTTTAGTCTAAAATGTACCCTAATTTGACTTGCTAGTAACTCTCACCACTCTTTGAAGTTCACTTGAACTGCCAACAACATCTCATTTATTTTTTATTTTTATATTTCTATTATATGCTTGGCAGTCATGGAACATGTGAGAGTTATATATATAAATGTGTGTGTGTGTGTGTGTGTGTGTGTAAGAAGTAAATGGTCTCGAAAAAATTTAGACCCTTCACTTAAATTCAATGAATGCAATATTACAGATATTCAAATAAAAATAAATGCATCAAGATGATAAAAAATTGTTTTTTAAGAGAAAATAAAAAAAATAATAAGTTTGTGTGATGGGTTGGATTAATAATGATGATTTCTATGCGAAGTTTGTTTGTTTTTGCAAACTTAATTGTCTTCAAATAGAAGTTCAATTGCTTTTAAAAAAAAAAAAAATACACTTTCTTGTTGAATACTAAACAAAGGTTCCTAGAAAAGCAAGGGCCTTGCTTGTTTTAGCCGAACGGCAATCTTTATTTAATTTAATCAAATTAAGAAAAATCTAAGGGCAACTAAGTAATTGTACAAAAATAAAATGTTTTACTAGGACCTTGGTTTTTATGTTGAGAATTCGTTAGCCTTGCAAGAATTTAAAATGGACGGTAAATGCGGAGAGAGAAATGGCATCTTGAATAAGAAAATAAATTTTGAAAGGGTAACTTGGTAAATTTGTATTGGCGAATCTTAATCTTGTCATGTTGCTCGCTTCACGAGGATCACTGCTTCCATCGGAGGATTCTCAGAGGATATAATTACGTATTTGTCCTTCATTGTTGTGGAAACTACAATGGCATTTGAAATTGCCACTCATTTCTACATTATTAATAAAAAAAGATCAGGATTTCGTTGTCCTGTTAGTCAATTTGCTTAGATTTGATCAACTAATTTTGTTGCTCTTTGGTGATTAAAATAAAAAAAAAAAGAAAAGAAGAAGTAGAGGGCAGGATGGATATTTTGTGTTATTTAGGTACTCGTTTAATAAATTTAATTATATATTTTTTATTTATATGATAATGATTATTTTTAAACACATATATCTGAATATATTACTTTTTACCTTCTTCGAATAACAAAATATAAATATTAAGAAAGATAAATACTTATATGGATATACTTATCGTATCACTTTGCTAATTTAGTAAGATATAATAAAATATAAATATATCAAAATAAAACTTTTAGTTAAGTGAGTTTGCTAGAGGAGAAAAAGATAACAAATTAAAAATAAAAACAAAAAATTACTATTATTGAACAATTGGTAAAATATGAATAATTAGACATATTATATCAAGAATAATGATATGATTATATGTCCAATTCTTTTAAATATATCTTTGTTTTAGAACATAAAGTTGCTAGAGAAAACGAAGAAAATAAGAAAAAATCAACATTAAAAACTTAAATAAGATAAAGAAATTTTTACTATCATTTAATATATATTAAAGTATGAATTGTCAAAACACACATTACATGTAAAATGACATGTCAAATGTGAAACTCATCTTTAGTATTTTTTATTAACAAGAAATAAGAAAAGATAGGCTAAAACTTTAAGCAAATAATAAAAGAATAGTAGTGTTAATATAGTAATTTTGTGTCATGGGTAGTGGCGCCCATTTGTAGGAGTTTAGTGGCATGTATGATGCCATGTAACCAAAGAAGTAGTGGTTGTGCTTTTATTAGTTTTTTATCCTTTTATTTTGTTTTATCAGTCAGATACTGAATATCTTATCTGGCCAATAGGGAATCCCTTGGATTTGGGCTCATTGCATTCTTGTTTAATTTGAGCAATTATTACATGGGCTCCGGCCTAGCCCAAAACATATTGTTTTTACCTTGTGAGATTTTATTTTATTTTTTATGGAATTGATATAGAACATAGATAATACTTTGAATAAATGAAAATAAGTAGATTACTAGAAACAAAAATATATATATATATATATATATTTTTACATAAGTTGTGATATGATGTTTGAAAACCTCCTTATAATTAAAAAGGGATAACCCAGTTTATTATATCTTTAGCAATAAATTAGAAGTTGAAAGATCATTCATTTTATAAACCCTGGCTGGCTAGGCTCCTCTGAATGGTTGAGAGTTGACAGTTTTATGTTCTATTTCATTCTCAAAGATCAAGATATATATTTATAATATACAACATAATTAAAAAAAAAAGAAAAGAAAACAATTAAAAAAAAGCTTAATTAGCAATAATATACATAAGGATTTATCAATGAATGAGTTATAAAAAAACCAACAACATCCCTATATTATTGCCAAGCACGTTCTTAAAAAAACCCTAGCTCCAGCTTATCCACATCAATGATCTCTCTTGATCAAGACAGATAATGAACATGACATTCCATAATAAAAAACATAAAATGTCATGAACAAATCAACAAATTGACACTCTTTTTCACACACTTAGAAGCTCACACATGTATATAAATGCATAGAAATTTATCACCTTTCTCTTTCTTTCCTTTCTTTCCTTCTCTCTCCCTCCATCTTCCCTCTCTTGTAACGAGACCAAACTGATCAATTCATCATCATCTTTAGTGCGCAAAAGTTTGTTAGTTCAATTTAACCCCACCATTGGTGCACTGCAACACCCTCATCCCTCAGCCTCCCATACAAAGCCAAACACTCCCAATAAGCCCTTCTACTTCCATAAATCTTCCTTCCTCCGCTTCTATGCCCTTTTGGCCTGCACTCCAAGAACAATTCATCCACCAACCTAATTGCCTTGCTCTTCACCATCTCCTCCACTACTTCTGCCTCTGCCTTCATCACCACATAGTCTTCCTCTTTCACATTCTTCCTCAACCAACTCGACATCCCTAACTCCGCCGCCTCAGGCTCTGGCACCGCCACCTCCTTCCCTGAAGACTCCTCCATCAGTGTCTCAATCTTATAAATCTCAAAGTTGAGATTCCTTGTCGGGTAATGCTTCGCAAACCATCGTGTGGCAGTAGCTTCTTTTCCAGGAAACCCTACATCAATAAACACACGACGAGGATAGCTCTCGAGAGTGTCCCCCATTAAATCAGGCAGATACTTCGTCCTCTCCATGTACTTGCGCGATTTTCTTGAGGCTCCTGGTGGTGGTTCCAAGAGGACATCTTCTAAATTCTTCAATGCAGCTTTCCTTTCATCTCGTGAGCACAGGAGCCTCCTTTGAGTTGCGAAAATAGTTGTTTGATTAATGTCATTGATGTTCATCTTCTTTATACCCATAATCATCGATTGGAGCCGTCTGAGATAGATTATTTTGTAGTTGAGTGGCTTCTCGAATGCCAAAGAAGGGTTTTCACTCATTTTCAGAGCAGTAATGCCACCCGTTTTGAGGGTTCGGTTGATGAACTCTACAATACTACCATGGAAGCTATGGGTGAAGATGAAGTCAAATGATTCATTTGGAATCGCATTTTGTCGATCGAAATCTGTGGCAGAAATGATATCCATCTCATTTTCAGTCAGGATTTGAGAACGGTACAGGGGATCCTCATCACCAGTAGTTACCAAAAGAGATTTATCTCCAGCTTTCAAGATGCCTTCATTTATAAAATCCCGGAAGAGCAATGATAATAGTTCAAAGTTGATATTCGTGGTGGTGATAATATTTTCACGACCAAAAGTATTAATGGGTTTTTTAAAGCTAATCAGTGTTTCCTCTAACATGGAACCCATCCAAGGAAACGAAACAATGAGCAAGGCCAAAAGCATTGATCTCGCAATAAGCCTCAAAACTCTAGCCCTAGAGCTATTAGGGTTTGGGAGCCTGATGATCAAGTATTTATACTCATTTTTTTTAATAGCAAGAAGATCTCCACCAGGGAAAATTTCGTAATCGCGTTTGGATTTGATTAAGTAATGAACAACTTGGATTGCCATTTGGTATAATTCTTGAGACAAAAATCAAAATGAAAAATTGAATATTTTGTTTGTATGAGATCATGAGCTAATTAATCAACCAAGCATAAAATTTAACAAAAGATATAAAAAAAATTGGTAAAAGAAGAGGAGAGGGATATAAAATTTCAGCGAGTGCAAAACCTAGCTGCTGTGTGATTGCCACCCATAAAAGACACGAGGCTACTTTGCATTCTTAACCATAGTAACATCAACTGCCTCATCCGCTGCACCTCCATGTTGTTATTCCATGTCATGCCCTGATCGATGGCTAAAGATTCTTCTTAGCCATATATTCGATCAAAAGACATGGAGGGAGCGAGACCATTTAGCTAGCTAGAGAGAAATAGCTATGCCAATGTTGCTATTCTATCTAATTTTGTTGGTATTTGAAGAGGGGTTTGTTGTTGGTGTTTGTGGGTTGGCAGTGATTAAAATGCGATTTCTAAGAAGTGGATTATATGGTGAAAGGTTATGTGAATTTGAGTTGTTTTCTTGCAAAATTGGCTCGAGCCATTTTTTGTGTACGAGAAATGAGTTTGACCATTACTTGGATTTTTCTATTTCTTGGTCGATCGGTAAATTGATCTGCTTAAACTTCGCAGGTTTTGAGTGTTATTTGCCGACTAATTGTTAAGTATTTACTATTTACGCATAATTCTAATATATATATATATATATATATATATATATATATATATATATATATATATTTCTACACTTACTTAGGAAATTTGTCAAATAGTTTTCCTGAATAAATTATTCAAAATAAAATTCAAATAATGCGATATTATTAATTATATCATTAACTGTATCATCCATTCAATAAATAATATACATTATCAACCTTTAATATTGGATGAAATTTGAGATAATTTTTTGAGATAAGTAGTACTAATCCTTACATTACTTTGCATTGATATACAACTTATAACACATAAATTGTATATGCGTACTTAGAATATGCATTCCTTTGAAAATATTAGAAATAGCTAAGAAATCTTTTCAACACTATCCAACAAAGGACATGACTTTGCTTTATAACTTCTCTTCCACCAAATCAAAATATCCAAATCCGAAATATCTTGGAACACATCTTTCTCCAAGTAATTATATATTTGAGACAATCCTAACATTCCTACTTTTTAGCAATTGCAATTGATATAGGACTCGCTTATTTAGAATAATGCTATTCTTGCAACTCATTTATAACCGATATTTTATGTAACTTGAGTTAACAAGATATCACTCGACACTCATTCAATTTTACTGTATATATTTATTTTTATTTTTTACTTGTTTAGTAATATCTTGTCAACTTACATTGTATAAAAAATAGTTACAGTAATATCTTGTCAAGTTATATTGTATAAAAAACGATTATAGATAAGTTGTAGATATAACATTATTTGGCTTATTTATAATGACCAAAAACTCAATTCATACACAAGACCGAAATGATAAAATCATGAACAAAAAAATGAATTATCATCATCAAGTAATTGTTCACTTGAATTGTATATCCTTATAGCCATATAGTCTTCTTTGATTTTTATACTAAAAGTAATGTAGAGCAATAATTAGTATCCTTGGCCCGCATGGACAAGAGCTTGGTAAACTTGGCCTTCCCGCGAAAGTTGTTTTACGCAGCAACAACAGTTCAAATTTGAAAGCGGCAGCTCGGCCTCTATATAAAATTAAATATGTCAATGTCAACACACATTTGTATTCCCATTATATTATTTAAATTACGTAATTACATGATTTAAATGTGTTTAGCATCTCATATAATTCAGAAAACCCTCAAAGCTTTTGGTTCGAGATTTCAGATTTAATTTGTTAAGGGAGCTAGTTAGATTAATCCAAAAATCAGTGCATGTTTAATTATTTTAATTAAAAACTATTTATAGAACAAACCTAAAAATATCAAATTAGAGAGACAATATGGTAAGTACAAGAAATAGATGTAATGTTAAACAGAAGTGAGTAGTGGCTTTTATAAGATTATAAATGATTTCTGTAAATGCATGTTACTTTCAATTATTTTAACAACCCCTTTATTTTGTTGAGCTGTAGGGCACCCACCGTTTACAAATTAAATAATTCAGCCATTAAGAACATTGAAAGATTGGCTAAATGGGTTCTTGGTTGTGTTTTTTATTAGTTAATTAATTAGTAGTGATACTTTATTTCCTAGTCTAAAATCTTACATTAAATGAAGTCTCGAGTTGTTACATATACTATAATCCTCACATCATTTTGTCATTTATGTGACTAATGTCACATGATCACTTTGATACTTCACTTTATAAAGATTTGGAATAAATTTTTGGATGAAGAGAATTACTCTTGATTTATACATTAGAAAGCTTTTATTTGACATGTGTTTGAATATGGCTTTTGTTCAAAGTTTTCTAAATTCATCCACCAAATTTCTTTAGTTCTAGACTAATTGTCTCATTAAAGTATGTATAATGCCCTCGATTTATAGGAGCATAAACCAAATAAATATCCCTAATTTGTTGCCTCAATTCATCAAAGAGGAATTGTGTCAATAAATATATGCATACTAAGTGAGAAGGGATGACAAATGGAAGGAATTGATAGAGATAATATTAGGTGGTGGTTGAAGTTGATGTTGTGAAAAACAAAAATGAAAAAAAAATTGGTACCACATGCTTGTGTTTTGAGAAGCAAAGAGACCAAAAATGTAAGTTGGAGCAATAATTCAAGTAAGTAAGATAAAACAACGAAGCATTGCATGGCATGATGGATCATCAACAGCTCACACTAACACCACTATCCAAACAACTCCTCTTTCTAGATTTTTTTGTCCACATGAGCCCCGGTGGTCCGCCATTTTTTCACTTCTCTATTCTACCCCTGTACAAATCCCGAATTACCCACCTTTTCCTTAATAACTTATTGAAAGTTAAGTTTATTGAATATGACACTTAAATAAATGTAGGTGGTTCTGTATAATCTAATTTTGAAATAAAATAAAATATCACTTATTGATTAATTGAGTTAATTTTACTGAATATCTTCTAGTTCTGTTCAAGTGAAAAATAAAATTTATAAAATTATATATTTCTTTTTTATTTTTTCAAAAGTCGTCACAGGCATGAGACAACTTTATTAATAATTTTTTTGTTGACCTATTTACTAATAAGAGATGGAGAATGAACTAATGATTTTAGATAATTTATTTACAAATTATCACTTTCACGCTGGTAAATCGTTTGCCGAAATTCGTTAGAACTAATAAAATTAAGAGGTAAATTGAACTTGTATTTCATCTACTATTTAATATAAAACAAAGGGGTACTAAATAAAATTAACCAATTATTTATTATTAATAACAAAATCTTTAGTTTTAATTAGAAGCCAAAAAGTTGAGGTCAATATAGTAATTTCATGTAGCCGGCCACTAGAGTGGGTCCGAAGAAAGGCTGGCGCCAAATGTCATATCCGGACACAAAAAATTAATTAAATCACGCTAAGTCTTCCCCAGTCAAAAACTGCAATAAATATATTATTACAAAACAGCCGAAAATACTCAAAACAGAAACATTTTCGCTGTTGTTTCGATCTAAAGGAGACTGTAGAAATAGCAATCAGAGGAGGAGAAACTTTTTAGGGATTGTGGTGAAACAAACGAAAGAGACGAAGAAATGAGAGAGATAATAAGCATACACATTGGCCAAGCTGGGATTCAGGTGGGAAATTCATGTTGGGAGCTTTACTGTCTCGAGCATGGCATTCAGCCCGATGGGATGATGCCCAGGTAACCCTTTTTGGTGTTCTGTTTGATGAGCATTTAAAGATCAAACCTTTTTGGATGGATTTATTGGGTTGAGATGGGGTTTTTAGTGGGTTTATTGCGTTTGTTGTGAAAAAGTTAATGTTTTTTGAGTGTAAAGGCTGAGTTTTTTTAATACCCTTTAACGTTTTCTGTTTGATGGATATGTAAAGATCGAAGATTTGTGGATATATTTGCAGGATGAGCTGGTTAAATCGTGGATTTTGTTTTATTAATTATTATTTTTTAAATTTTTTTGACAATTCAAGGAATTTTTTATCCTTTTAATGTATATGTTTAATGAATAATTTACGGATGAATTTATTAGGATGACATGGTTGGTTTATTGCATTTGTTGTGAAAAGTTGGATTTTTTCTTTTGTTTGTGTAATGAGAAATATAGGGCTAATTGAGATGAAATAAGGGTAAATGATGACAATACGATCACTTGTTTCCATAAACAGTTGATCTATTTTTGTTTTAGTTTTTGGTTGAATATTACACGAATATTTGCTTCGGTGTATTCTTACTAGTATAGGTAAAAACTAGGGTTGACAGTTGCTAAATTTGATGTCTGTGCAGTGATACCACAGTGGGTTCTTGCCACGATGCTTTCAATACATTCTTCAGTGAAACTGGTGCTGGCAAGCACGTTCCAAGAGCTGTGTTTGTTGATCTTGAACCTACTGTCATTGATGAAGTTAGAACCGGTACTTACCGGCAACTTTTCCACCCAGAGCAGCTTATCTCTGGCAAGGAAGATGCTGCTAACAATTTTGCAAGAGGGCATTACACAGGTATAGTGGCATTGTTTGGGAACTGCATGAAATAGCACTATGCTGGTCGCATTGTTGGTTTAAATTCATTGTGGCTTTGTTGCGCAGTTGGAAAGGAAATTGTGGATCTTTGCCTTGACAGAGTGAGGAAGCTAGCTGATAACTGTACTGGGTTGCAAGGGTTTTTGGTGTTTAGTGCTGTTGGTGGTGGCACTGGTTCTGGTCTGGGGTCTTTGTTGTTGGAACGCTTGTCGGTAGATTATGGGAAGAAGTCAAAGCTTGGTTTTACCATCTATCCATCTCCTCAGGTACTCTATAGTGGTTATGAACTATCTAGAGCAATCACATTTTAGTACAGTTCCTTTTTATTCAATATCATATATGGTTATTTCATGACATGGATAGAGAAATAATATGCTCTTGACATGTCAGAACACGATTTTATATTGTAATTGACGTTGAAATTACGAACTCCATAAATTGTAACTATTCTGCAACTTGTAATTGTCAGTCTTTGGCTAGTTCTCATGCATACATATACAAATATGTATTTAATTGTAATTGATTTAAGCCACCTCGTATTTCAGGTGTCAACAGCAGTTGTGGAGCCTTACAACAGTGTTCTCTCTACTCATTCCCTTCTTGAGCACACTGATGTTGCTGTGCTTTTGGACAATGAAGCTATATATGACATTTGCCGCAGATCTCTGGACATCGAGAGGCCAACTTACACTAATTTGAATCGGTTGATATCTCAAATCATATCATCTTTGACAACATCATTGAGGTTTGATGGAGCAATCAATGTTGATATTACAGAGTTCCAGACCAACCTTGTACCATACCCCCGCATCCATTTTATGCTCTCATCATATGCCCCTGTCATCTCTGCTGCAAAAGCATACCATGAGCAGATATCTGTTCCTGAGATCACAAATGCTGTGTTTGAGCCTGCAAGCATGATGGCCAAGTGTGACCCCAGGCATGGGAAGTACATGGCTTGCTGCTTGATGTACCGAGGAGATGTTGCTCCCAAGGATGTTAATGCTGCAGTTGCCTCCATCAAAACCAAAAGGACTGTGCAGTTTGTTGACTGGTAAGTAAACTTCCCTGTTGCTAAACAAGAGTGTCTGAATATAAACTGATAAATTATTTCAAGGTAAATAATATTACTTCAAACTTCTAAATATGTGTTGTGTTTGGATTCTGTAGGTGCCCAACTGGCTTTAAATGTGGTATCAATTATCAGCCTCCAACTGTTGTACCTGGGGGTGACCTGGCCAAGGTGCAGCGAGCTGTTTGCATGATCAGCAACAACACAGCAGTGGCTGAAGTGTTCTCACGCATTGATCACAAATTTGATCTCATGTATGCTAAGAGGGCATTTGTGCACTGGTACGTGGGTGAAGGCATGGAGGAAGGGGAATTCTCAGAAGCACGTGAAGATCTGGCTGCTCTTGAGAAAGATTATGAGGAAGTTGGCGCAGAAGGTGTTGAGGATGAAGAGGAGGGCGAAGATTATTGATCTACCTTTGCCTTGAGTCGGATAATATATGTGCTATCTGCAAGGGCGTTTATGCGGAAATTGTCTCAGATACGAGAGGCCTGTTCGCAACCCGAAGTTGTGTTTATCTTGTGTAGCATTGTTATATTTTGCTGTTAAATTGTCGAAATTGTGTTTATGCTGTGATTCAATTTGCATTTTATATGAGTGATATTTCAGAATTAAAAATCATGCGTCATTTCTTTTAGAAGTATTATGGCTTCTTCCTCTTATTATTTTCTTTGATAATATCAGTTTCTGCAATCACTGACACCAATATGTGTTGTTAAGCTTTGAAGTGAAGTCTTTAGATCTACCTGCTTACTGTTCACTGTCATTGCCGGATGCATAGACTGGTTATATTTTCTCTTTTCTACTATGGTTATTAGGTGCCAAGTATGCAAAGAACCCCTTTTTTTTAGCGTAAAATGAGGTTGTTTTGTATCTCTTTGAATAAACTCTGCCATGTTTATTCTCCATTGCAAAGTGGCATCTTCTCTTTCGTTCAAAGTTATGGACAGCCGCTAAAAGTTAATGGGCAGTGCTGCCCTTAGACTCTACGCTTCGAGAATACTTTTGCTTTTGGAAAAGGGTAGATGGAGGAAAACTACTCTGGCAAATTGCCATCCCACCACTGTTTTCAATGATTTGACAAGATACAAGTGCCGCATCTTTTGAAGGAAAAAGGTTTGAAGAGTTCAGTACCCTATGCGACAAGACTCATTTCTTTGGTTCTTTTTGACCTTTAGGGCAAAGATGTTTGAAGATAACTCATTTTCCTCATAAATCTGAACTTGGTTATGTTCTTTCGGGCTGTATCCTCCCCTTCTAGATTCTTTTCGGCGGTATACTGTCATCATAAAGATTTTTGGTAGATGCGTATGCATAGCCTTCATCCACTGGTGGGCTATTCTGTAGTGGGCACAAATATTAATTTCTTTTCCTTTCTTTTATCTAATAGTGTAAGTTTTTGGGTAAATAGTTGCTTGATATGGTATAGAGTTGTAAGATTTAATGTTCCAAATTGTTTCATTGTCCCATTACTTTCATAATTAAATTATTCAAGTTTTAGTATTGGAATTTTTAATCGATGTGTTCTATGATATCCTGAAGATTTGAAAGAATAAGGCAGCCAATTGGCCAATAGAGCTTGATTAATTAGTATTTCATCAGAATCTTACAATCGATCAAGTGACAATTTTTTGGGTACAGCCAAGTGCCCATAAGCTGACGAAGGCCGATTAAGATGGGATTTTCATGTTTTATTTTTGCATATTATAGACAGCAAATGCCCTCGCCCAGTTTTCACGGCAGCAGTAGAGTATGAAGGGAACTCTCCCTCGACAAAATACTCAAAACAAGTACTAAAGATTCCACAAGTTCTAAAGAGTTCTAGGGAGCCGGCTTGTTTTGGAATTTTGTGGAGAGCGAAGAGATTAGGTAGAGCATAGAGAGCGGCAACAATTTAATTCTTCCATTTGTAAAGGAATATCTCTTATGAGGGTTAAAAAACCATTTGACTCGCAACACACCCAATTTTAAGGTTTATGAGCCAGAGACTTATTTAATTGAGTAGCTTGATTATTACTAGAGTGATTTGAGGGGGAGGGTATTTCAACTTGAAAATTTTAATTCTAATACCATATTAAGAAATCAAATACTTAAAGTTTATGCTCTCGGAAAAAGTCCAATATTATTATTTGACTCCCAACATCGAGAGAGGTTCATTATTTTTGACTGATGATCGAATGTTTAAGGCCTGTCCTCTGTACATCTTCAAATTCTTATTAATCTGAATTGGTTTCATATGCAGATGGCATGTTTTTAAAGCATCTGCTTGCCCTGTAAACAACTGAGACAATGATTGAAAAGATATATGCAGTTTTAAGAACAGTTATGCAAAGATTTCATTAAGCATTACTATAATTACCAAAGTTTTTCTTGTATACTAAAAACTCTTTATCAGTTGAGAGTGCTAGCCAATTCAACTCCGAATGGATGTTTTAGGATTGTATGAGAGGTTTTAGTATCGAATTCTGGTTTACACCCAAGATGCTAACATGATCTTTTTTTCTCTTTTTTTTTTCTATTTCCGTGATTTCAAGTTTGTCCATTACATCACTAGGAGCATACATGGTACATTCAAAACTCAAAACATTGAGGGAAAAAAGAGGTGTGAGAGAGTGGGAAGGTCCCACAGAGCATGACTTGGATCAAATGCATTTTCCAAGTAGTCATTCACTCCATTCATAGCATATAGCGATGCTGATATCTGTCTTTCAACCTTCATGCGCTCAAATTCTAATAACTCTAGATTAATTGGGTCGGGAACCAAGCTGCAGCCAACATGTTTAGGCAACTGCAATGCTCCTTCTTGATAAGCCAATGGAAGTGGATCAAACCCAGTTGGGAATGGCCATGAATGATTAAAATGAGAGTTACTGCTTGCTTCAAGTTCCCCAATGCAGGTGCTCAAATCTGGCCTATATGCATCATCAAAGATGAGGGCATCTTGTCTCATGCCATGATATAGGGAACTATCACTGCTACAGTTAGATAGAAAACTACCATTGTTACTATCACTAACAATACTACTATTAGTACTCACTATGGTACTTGGTTTTATATTGGCTTCGATGTTGGTTGTGGTGGACATTGCAGAGGAGCCTTGTTTGAGGTTTCTCTTGTGATTAAGGAGGTTTCTGATTTTCAAAGAGATACTTGAATTGGTGAAAACAGGAGTTGCAAAGTTGGTTCGAGTATTCGATCCTCGAAGCAGGCAAGCCGCTTCATCATAAGCTCTGGCAGCTTCTTCAGCAGTCTCGAAAGTACCAAGCCACATTCTAATCTTCTGAGTTGTGTCTTTGATCTCTGCTACCCATTTCCCTGAAGGCCTTTGTCTCACCCCAACAAACTTGCTTTTGCTGCAGTTCTTTGTAGTTTTTGATCTCTCCTTGACTTTGGTTTGTTTTTCGGTTGATGAGACACTTTTCTGCTGCCTCCGAACTTGGTGTCCCATTGCAAGTGATGTGGTGAAGAGAAGTTGTAAGCTAACTCAATGAGAAGAGAGGTCAGAAAGTGCTTGTTATATAGGCAAAGACAATGAGGTCTCTTATAGTAGTGGGTGGCTCGTCTTATTTATTAGTCAACATGTCATTTGAGTTTTGTACCATTTTGGGGATTGACTGATTTCTCAATGTTGAAAGACTAAATTACACTTTCTTGTTTGGTTATATCTCAAAAAACAATTCGAGTTGTTCTCATAATTGATATTTCTTAAATGAATATACATGCAATAGAATGATCTTAGATGATGCATATATAGATAATATGATATTAGGGTTTAAGAAACCAATTATAATTAAATTCTTGTTAAACATGAGATGACATGCAAGCCATTTCAAAAATTAGAGAGCTATGGCAAGAGTCAACTCCCTGAGTTGTAGTTATCAAAGGGGGATTTTGGAATGGGGCAGGAGTTGCTGGCCTCTTCTTGATCTCTTGGTCAAATCGAGAAAAAGCAGAAGTTCGTGAGAGGCATGAAGGCATGACACTTGGAGAAATTATCTTTGAAGAGTATTGAGTTTTAAGGTTGGACTGGACCCATTAGAGAAGCAAAAAAACAAACAGAAATGTCAAGGAATCTCATGAAGCACGCTGTGTTGGGTAGAATCTTTCCTAACACTACATTACAAATTCACACTTTTTGGGGTAGTTGGGGATGAGTTGCATAGAACTTAAGTGCTTTTCAAAAGCATTTTTTAAACAAGGCAGCTATCATGTTTGTACTCTTTGACCAAATATTCCAAACTGCTTCAGTATCTTAAAATTGCTATGGACTTCTAGGTTAACAGTTCTATGGATAATTTTTCATCTCCTTAATCTTTGCTCAAATATCAAAGACCTCTCTTGTCAGGAACGTAGCCATAAATTCAGTCTGAAGGGGACAAATTCAACCAATAATAAAATTTTAAATTCTGTATAAAAATACACACTAAAATACTTATAAAAGTTTATAAAATTTCAAACACTTAGACGTTTGCTATAAAATTATAATCATGGAGGGGGATTTTGGTAAGAATATAAATACATTGGGTTATTTTTGTTGTAAACTTTCGATTTTTTTTAATTCTAGTAGGGGCAGTTGCCCCTTCTAGACTCTATGTAGCTTCGTCTGTGTCCCTTGTGGTTCTACAAACATCATTAACCTTTTATTGGTGATAGCCTATTCGAACAATCAAACAAAAGGTTGATATTGTTATTTTAATAACAAATAAGAAAACAGTATTATTTTTACTAAAAAAAAAACTCACAGATCTTTAAATTTATGACACTTGTTTATCAAAATCTGATAAAAAAAATATACATGTAGGGAGGTTTTTCAATTTTTTGAAAGTACAAGAGAGATTATTGATTGTTTCTCAAGATTGAGAAAGGTGAATAAAATTATCCTATGGTTCTAATTCCTAAATTTGACTTGAGGCATAGCCTAAGTTAGGTGTTATAGGATGTAGGATGTGACAAATTCTTTGTTTTATAAAATCTATTGAGTTGGGTGCAAGTCTTGACTTGATACATGTATGAGTCTAGATTCAATCAACTAAATAAATATTATCCATTTTAGTAAAATATTCTAATGTGTTTTCTATCATAAAATGCTTTCAGGCTCAGGTCAATAGTTCTAAAATATACTTGGGCATAAAAGCTAGGCTACATTAGGTCCTTTAGGTTATGAAATGTGACAAACTCCTAAATATTTGTTGAATTAGATAAGTCAATAATATCCAATTTGGGTTTCACCCTCGCATCTACTTAGCACCATTTGGAAACTATGACCCAAAATCAAAAGCTTAAAAGCCTATATCAAAGCAAACTAGTGAAAATACAATTGTGTGTTTTATTTTTTATATTCTATTATCAACTAATACGAAAACAATTTGATTCATGACTGTAGAAATATTGGTGTGGTACTTTGATGATACGAGATTAAGAGAGGAGAAAGAATAACAATTATTGGAATGAAAGAGAAGGGTTTTATGTTGTACTTTAATTGTCAGAGATTTTTCATTAATTCCTTGTTATGAAGAGTGGTTAGATGTTAAAATTGAGTGGAAAGGTGACAGAGCCATTTTGTGGAACTTGTAAACTATAATTTTATGAAACCTTAGACAAGTGTAGTTTACTTAATAATATGACTAGTTACTAGTTGTAATATTTGATCAAGTGATTTACAGCCAATTGAAATTTTAAAAGCACTTGTAGTAACATATAAGCCCTCATAGCATATTTGATCCGTAAGAACCAGATAAGTTCAAAGTTAACATAAAATCCTGTTTTGGGTAACTCTAAACTAATGATGTTTTTCCAAAACGAAGAAAATCTCCACCAACTTTGAATGTGAATGATCGAGAGAAAGAAACAAGCTGGCTATTGATAATTTCAACAGAAACTTAACCACTAACGGGAATTTGTATTCTTATCTATAGCATTAGAAACATGTATTTACATTAATAGCTTGTAGCAGCTGTTATAAGTTTGAGGTTCTAGGTTACTGGATATTCTATCACCAGGAACACAACAATCCAAATTTCTAGCTACAATGACACAAAACCTAACCTCTATCTACAATCTAGTATCTATTGGGTGAGGCGGGATAAAAGCCTACTGGGTTCACTTCTACCCATGAGTGACTAGGTATTAAAAGAATACATAATTGTAAGAAAAGACTGTACATAACAACATTTATGCAGCCTAAGTACATGGGGTCTAACCAATAATAGCTTGCAGAAAATAATTATGCTTGCTTATTACTTGATTATGGCGACAACTATGAACAAAGACGGAAGCCAGAAGATCATTCACTACCCTTCATAACCATAAGTTTCATTTCCAGTTTCCTAATCCAGTTCACTTTCATATGCTTGTCCTGTATCCCCCTCGTCATCCTAATAATCTTCTGGCTCCAAAGTTGCCATCTCTTAAAGTATCCACCGGTTCATGCCCTTTGTTTCCACTCCTGATCAAATTGTCATCATTCTCAGAATGTGATTCAGTTCTTTTTTCCTTGGAAGTCTCTGGATACACCTGCCAGGAAAATTGAACAATCCCAATATCCATCATCAGCAATTACACCTTACATAAAATCTTCACAAAGCATGGATATTTCAGTGACTTCTGAAATTTCAACTTAGGAACAAAAACATTACAACAAAAATGCAAGGCATGCCAGTTTCAAATGCTTCCATAATTCCAACATCAGATGGTAATCAATACTCATAAGTTATAACTAGAGGTTCCGGTGAAAAACTATGGAGAAATGAAAAGGCACTATCATCTTCAACAATTGAATTACTCAATTATGGTAACTTAAGGTTTAACATTTCAGCAAATGGCTTCTTCATTAAGAGATAGTTTTTGAATCATCTGCATCATTCTAACATTCCTCAAGTGGGTAAAAACTATAAGGATTCATCATCCTTGAGGGTATCACACAGACGGCCAGAAAATCACACTTCATATGTGAAAGCAACTTCCAAACAAAATTTTGGAAGAAAGTTAATCAATTCAAAGAGTTGACATAAAGATGTAATCTACATCAGAACATAGGAAATTTAAAAAATGTCTAGAACATGAAAAGTTTAGCAAATTAATCAATTCAATTACAGTACCAAGCTTGAGCACATGATAGAACAAAGTCCCAGCCCGCAACAATTCATTGACATAAAATTACAAGGAAAATGTGTCTCGAGTCTGTGGCCTTCCAAGTTATATTAACATTTGTCTCACCTTTCACGTTTTAGAATCTCAAGAAAATTTCCGTAGAATTCAGTTTTGGTCCATCATATAGCTAGGATTCATCTTTAAACTGGGCTAGATTTTGTCAGGTACGTTTTATGTATAATACATCCTTGCTTGTCTAGTTGTCTGCAACTTAGTGCCCATGTTGAAAAAGTATATGCAGCCTAGTGTTAGTATAAAATTAAGCTATCTTCAAAGAATGATGCATTATTAATTTTGATAGGGTGAACGATGGATGATAAAACTGTTTTTGTTCATCAAAGAACTGGTAACTAGGCCGAAGAAAGCCATTCATTTCCAGCGGTAAGTTTTCCTATGAATTCAAATTTGGAATTGGTGGTCTAATATTAGAAAATGAGATTAATCCTAGGAACTATTTTCCCTCTAAGAATTGCAATAAAAAGAGAAGTTTAACTTGAATTAGCCCAAGGAGCTCCACTCTGGTTTCGTACCTTTCTGGTCAGCATTTGTTAAGCTGCTCCCACAGCAGTCTGAGGAGGAGCAGCGGTTTGTACTTCAGCAGCTCGTTTCTGTTATCTTTCCTGCAACAGAAGATACTATGAACAGACCAGAAAGCAAATTTTGGAGAGAATTTGTGAAGCAATATTAACCTATATTTAAGGACGAATATAGTCAAATAATAGTAGATATATGGTAGGGATCAAATATACAAACTAGCATGCTAGAACCGTAAAACTAAGAATAATCATATTGAAGTGCAATAGGTGACTATCAGACGGATTCCTTGTATTTGTTGATGTCAAGAAAATCACCCTTCTAGAATTTGCCATAGCTGTTGCAGCAGCAAGCTCCTGTGCACCTTGTAAATCATTTTGACATTTTTTGTAATTGGCCTACCTTTACAGCTGCTTCCCTAACTGCTTGTTCCTGTAAAAAATTATAGCTAAAACTGAACTCCAGCGCACAAAAATACAAAATCAATTTACTGCACAAGCAACAAAAGAAAACAATAAAGAAAAAAAATGTGTTTGTGGTTTGTAGACCAACCTAAAGACATGGCAGCTGTGGCTAATAATTAAAATCAGCAAATTTCTTAAGATCTGACTTGCCCACATGACGAGAGATTTTCCCAGCTTAGTCTTAGACACCTAAAGATGACCAAGAATAAACATTTCCATAAGAAAAATATCCAATTTAGTGCAGTTTTAAACCAAAAAGATTACCACATGGCAAAAAAATAAGATAATTTGAAAGGAGAATGAAGCTTGAAGACACAGTTAAACTTTAATTACTATACATCATGGAGAAAGAAAAAAAGAGTTAGAGGAGTACACTATTGCTCCTAGGAGTTGGGCACATATATAAATGAAGATTATAGTGATCTTTTCGAAAGGCTGGTAATGTTTTACGGTAATAGTAAATTGTCAGAACTATTTGAAATATAAAACCCAAAATTTCTTAGCTTAATCATAATCTAACCTTTCATATTTCTCAAATTTGCTTGTAACTAGCTGAAAGCAAGTTTGGAGGATGAAGAAATTCTCCATTACGTAGAATAAAGAAATTGAAGAATCTAGTACTGCCCACATTGGAAACACAAAGATTCAGAATGAAAGAATCTTTTAATCATGTCCTTCTACTACTCATATCGTATTTATTACCAGAACTTCTAATCTAAGCCAAATAAATATTTTTGATAAGAAGCAGCAGTAAGTCTAGTTTCCTGTATGCACTCAGATGTCTTAAGAGATTATAAAAGAGAATAGTAAAACTTAATTGCACACCTTAAGATCATCTATGTCTGAAAAGTCATCTGTTCCATCTGAAGCTTCATTATCAAAATTGACTCCCGGTGATTTATTACAATCACCCACATGAACAGATGCCCGCTTGGCACCAGCCCCTGACCCCTGCAAAAATACATTTTCAAGAAAAGCGCTAAGCATTCAGAAAAATGACATCGCAAATTTGAAACCAATAATGCTTCACTGAATGGAAAAGAGTGACTTGCCAACACTTTCTGGCTCTGTGGAGGGTACTTTTTCAGCTGTGCTTATAAATGGTCTCTGCGATCCTCTCTTAAACTACCAATAAGAAGCCAAAATCAAGTAACAGTAATAATAATGATTACTATGTAGGAAATGAATCATTAAAAATCAGATAGCGAAAATAATAAGGATAATGGATGTGGCTTACCATTGAAAAAACAAGCAACTAAGAGCCATATTAGCTTACAAACCAGCTAAAACATCCATCGTTGAAAACCTGAGAAATACATGCATCTTAGAAACATAGCGCGAAGCATGAATCCGTCGATTACTGCTCTCTTAAGGCCGCTGGAAATGAACCTCTATGTGATTAATAATAAATTTTAGTATATCACATTACTGCAGGTGATAACACTTATATCAAGGCAAGGTCATTCAACCCAAAAAAAAAAAAAAAAAGCACACGCACACAGGTAGTACTTTCATTGGTTATTCAATTTTGCTGAACCAGAGCCACCACGGAGGTCTGCAAAATTTAGTCAAACAGTTAAGAAATTTAGAAAAATAAGTATGCATCTGTACTCCGTGGCATGACCCTCCATCTAAATTATAAGGCAAACTCTCTGAAAAATGCAACGATAGTTGCTCAAAAAATCTTAAATTCTTGGATTTGAAAATGTATTAGAGTAAATTTTTCTGGATAAAATACTTGTAGAAAATGTCAACAAAAGGAGAAACTGAGAACATAACACTTTGATTTTGTAGTAGTTCAGATCTTTCTTTTTTTGAAAAATTAATTGTCAATTTGTAATAATGAACTTATCACATTTTATCGGAACAAAATCGGTAAAGGTTTTGGTTTCAACAAGAAACAAAGAGCCAATGACAAATTTATATACCCAACAAATTAAATATACCCAACAAATTAACATAACAAGCATTGATGATATGGAATATAGTACTGCTGCTGGAAGCTATATTTAAAAATAAAGATGCAAACAAGTAATCTGATCCATCTGGAGCTTCATTATTAAAATAAACTCCTGGTGCGTTAAGCAGTCGTCCTCTTAACAGCTGTCTGCCTGCTTAGTACTAGCCCCTGAAACTCCTGCAACAATACATTTTCAAGAAAATAGTTAAAGCATTTCGACAAATGACATTGCAAATCTGAGAATCTGACAAATTGAATGACAGTAATGGTTCACTGAACAGAAACAGAGTAACTTGCCAACTCTTTCTGGCTCTGTTGGCCGTACGTTTCAGCTGTGCTCATAAATAGGTTCTGTGATTCTCCCTCAAACTACCATTAAGAAACAAAATGAGAACGAAATTGTGAGTGTTATACTGGAAATGAAACGCTATAAATCAGACAATAAAAGTAATAAAGAATCACACACATCATAAAGTCGAAGAGATTTGTCTAATATAATTAACAAGTTTGGATTGTGACTTGTTTGGAAATAAAAGGTTTAAAACAAACATTTTCATCACAGGTTACAAAATTTATTTTGAGATTAATTTTATAAGCTACAAATATAATAAAAATATGGTTATAACACTTATTATTTGTAATGTTCATGTTTTTATTAAGAACTTATGACTTGTGAGTTATAAGAATTAATTTATAAGTTACCTAAGTTATGATATTATTATACAAAGGAGTCTCATGGTTCTAACATTAGAATGTGAATATACTTTGACTATTTTCTATTTTTTGAGTAACTGCGACATATAGAGACATGTTATTTTCTTTCGGTGATCGTGCTCATCGAGAAGAAAAGTTGTGAGCACTTGGTTGTATCTTGGAGTCCTTGAGCACCGATATGACCAGCACGAGGAAAGGATTTTTTGGCTTTAGAAGAATGCATTTACTATGCCTCTCAAGTGTTTAAGCCTTATATTTTATCATCTCTTTTTTACTTTAAATATGTTATTTAATTTATATATTGTTGCTTTTTATGATATTATTGTTGTTTTATTTATTGTATTTAAATTTATTATAAATATTTTCAACAATCTAAAACTAAAGAGTATCTCATATGATTTGTTGGTTATTTATTTATTGATGGCATATATTTATACTTTTATTATTTGATTACTTATGTTGCACGACCTATTTTATAATAGTGTGTAAATTCTACTTCTTATTAGATCCATGTGTATAAGCATCTATATAGCTATTAGCTACATCAGTATGTTATTTTTATTTTGTTGAATATGAGAGAGGTTTACAAGTGTGATGGATTCGGTTAATGTTTTATTTATTTGTTTATCATATATTGTATATTGTAGATGTAAAGTCTCAAAAGAAAATTAATATATATATGCATGTATAAATATTACAAATTTATAAACATGTCTAAAGGATTAGTGGGTTGGAAGTTGGTGAACTAGGCCCATAAACCAAGGCCTTATATTAGATATGAGAAAGGATTTTCTAGAGGAAAAAAGAGAAGAAAAAAAAAAGAAGAGAAGAGAAGAGAAGAGAGTTTCACGGTTCCAGGAGGAGAAAAAGAAAAAGAGAGGGAAGAAAAGAGAGGAAGAATTTCATAGAAGTGTCTAAGCTTGGAAAACATGTAAGGAGTTTCTAATACTATACTTACCTCATGTTATATATTTTGTTGTTTAATTGATATTGGTTTGTGATGCATGTGACTTATGTTAAAATTGATTGTTTTGATGTTTGAATGATGAATTATGAGTGAATCTACTTGTTGTAAGTTGATTGTTGTGGTTTGAATGAGGATTTATGTGTGAAAACTAAGTGTTGAGAAAATGAAGTAGAGATGGTTTTGAGGGGAGTTGTAGTTCATGTGACTGTCTTGTGTTGTTTGAGCTGATGTATATTTTTGGATTGAGAATTGTATGATTTCTCATTTGTTTAGAAAAGTAGACATATGAAGCTTTAATTAGTCGCTGATTTCGTTAAATTTGGTGTTAAAATGAATTTTTTGTAAATTTTTGAAATTAGAAGTCGAAATCTGGAAATGGAATGGTGTAACCGACTTAATGGAACAAGTTTACATGCCTGGCAGCAGCTCCTGACTTTTAGCTTGACACCACTCGACACTTGCCTGTCGAGTGTCGAGTGCCAGTTGCGACGCGTTAGAGCGTTGAGTGTAGAGTGTAGCGCGTTGTGTGCGTGACTCAACGAGCATTGTTGTGTGTCGAGTGTCGCACGCTATGTGCGTGACTCGACACGCATTGTCGAGTGTCGAGTGTCACGCGCTGTGTGCGCGACTTGACGCGCATTGTCGTGTGTTGAGTGTCGGGTGTTGCATATTATGTGCACGACTCGATGCGTATTGTTGTGTGTCGAGTGTCGAGGGTCGCGCGTTGCGTGCACGACGTGACGCGCAAGTTCGAGTGTCGAGTGTTAGGGTTGCACGTTGTGTGCGCGACTCGACGCGCATTGTCGAGTGTCGAGTGTCGGGGTGTACAATGTCGAGTGTCGAGCGAAATTACAGAACCACCCCAAATTGACTGTACACTTCCCAAAAAGTCCGGGATTTTGCATAAAAAAATTGTATTCTTTTAAGATTTATTGTGGAAATTATGCGAACAGGGTTATGAATGTATGCATTGGACCTTGGATGGGCCGTTTTGTATACGGATCCAAGGGAAACACAAATACGATAACCATGAAGTGTTGGATCTTGGATGGGTCATTTTGTATACGGATCTAAGGGGAACACAAATATGATAAACATGAAGTGTTGGACCTTGCATGAGCCGTTTTGTATACGGATCCAAAGGGAACACAAATACGATAAACATGAAATGTTTGACCTTGGATGAGCCCTTTTGTATACGGATCCAAGGGGAGCACGAATATGATAAAAATGATGTGTTGGACCTTAGATAGGCCGTTTTGTATACGGATCCAAGGGGAACATGATTATAAACCTGATGCACGAATAAATATAATTGTTTGAATTATTATTGTTATTGAGTGTATAATTCTGTACTTGAATAATGATTGAATGTGTGTGATTTAGTATAATGTTAGAATTTTCCTATTGGACTTTATGCTCACCCATTTCCCTCCACAGGTACACAGAAGGATGCTCATTCTAGTGATGTTCTAGAGCTTTCTTAGGGAGTCTGGAGTCTACATGCATATAATGATTTTTGGGGACTGTCTTAATTCTCCTAGTTTGTAATGAGAGATTTTGTTAGGTGACTATTAACTGATGTATTGATTTTAGTCACCAGTGTATGTAAAATTAATTTTGAACAAATAGTCATACGTTGCAATGAATTCTTGTGATATATATATATTTGAAAAAAAAGAAAAAATTTAATGAGATATGGATGACGTAATTTTTTATAAATTCTTATTCTATCATCCCTAAAGTCTCTAAATAAGAGATGTTACAGCGTGACAGTAGATCTTTGCGAGATCTATCATGATATATACTTTTATTCATAATTTGAACATAGTCAGCCTAACTGTACTATATATGATTAATAAATTATTCTAGTTCATAATGAGATATATACTTGCATGCATAAAATCTTTTATTTTTTCTTGCAGCGAAGAACTGAAATGCGTATCTAGTTTGGAGCATGCTATGAGTTAATTTCACATATTTGAAGCTTCTTTAGAAAGTGAATACATGATGATTGCTATTATCCTGCAGATCTAGCCTTATTGCCGTTAGAGAGTTGATGGCTTCGTTGTGTAACTTGCTTTCCAATTATTTCTTTATTTTACAACACAAGCAAATAAATATCTTTATTAAGTTAAAGACATGGAGGTAAATGAAGATGCAATTCTTTTATTCTATACTTCAGCCATATAAATTGTATTTATATCAATGTTTTTTATTTGTGATTAAGAGTAAACTGAGAATAGATTAACTAGTAACTCTTATATGAATAAATTTAGTAAACTTTGATGTTATATACATCACATTTTAATATGATTTGTTATTTTATAATTAGCTTATTATAAGCTTTGAAATAAGATAGTAATGAGCATTTCTTATTAAGTTCAATTTATAGCATATGAGATATATTAATATAGTTAGTAAAAATTTTTATCATCTCAAATTCTCAGTTATGAATATGTTGGTGATAAATGTATATATCTAATATTTCATTTATGAATAGATGTTATATCTATTTGTTTTTATTGAAATTGTGGTTAAATATTAACTAAGAATAAATTATATATTAATTAAATATGTTATTACCATGGAGCTAGCATGCAACTTTAAATGCATTCATAAACTCATATATTTTTATACAATCTTTGACCTTTATTGTATATTATTATAAATTGATTAAGAATTCAATTTGTATGATACTTACATATATTAAATTTGTTATTACGCATTTTTATGTGTTTATTAGAAACTTATGTGTAAGGTGGTGAGCTATTAATTATAGTTTCTTATGGTTATTATTTATATTAGATAATAATATCTAATAATTGATTACTAAAGTATGTTAAGAAGATTAATTATTTATTTTGATAACTTATGTGGTTACATTGAATAAAATTATGGTGTAATTGCTAATAATTATTATTTAATCATATATGAGTTATATATTATGTTTACTAAAGTAATAATACATATTTTGCTAATGTGAGGGTTTCGTTTTTAAAGAGATTTCAAAATTTTAATTATTAAACTTTGGATAATAGTGATATGAGTCGAGTTGTTATTTCCATGGTTTTAAGACTCAATAAATTAAAACATTAATATTTTGTGGAGTTATTATTAATGCGTTAAAATGTTTATTAATGTGGCAGGTTTTCTTTATATTATGGTTGTTAATATTTTTTTAATATTTTGAGGAAAAATGGATTTTTTGGATGATTATTAATTTCTTTTTGTGTATGAATTCAAAAATATTTTGTTTTAAGAAATTTTAAGTTTTTTGTGATTGGATATCTGACATTAACATTCTAAGCTTCGCTTATATTATTTTTATTCACTCTAACATTATTTTGTAAGAGTTAATATTATGTGATTTAAAATAGTTAGTGGAAGCAATTATCAAATATATGAGTCAAGTTCTCAAAGATGAAATCAAGTGGAGTGCAAAATTTATGAAGAATTTTAGTATGCTATTTAATTAAATTATCGAGGAGGATGTGCTTAAGCCCAAAGGGAGTCACCTAGGGAAGTAACCTTACCTCTATGATTGGAGATCCCATGAAGGATGTTCAATGGGTAGGAACAATCCATACTGTGTGACTTGTTTAGCACAACTATTTTAACATATCTTAAAAGAGATATGATATTGTTCATCCTTATGACAAAGTACTTGTTATATGTGATGTTAGGAGGATATCTATCCTGAATGAATTCAAAGGCTAGATACTTGCGAGGTATAAGTCACATATACCTTTTAAGGACTCACATAAGTGAGAGCATCGTGAGGGCCGCGACCGTGAGAATTGGGCTGTTTTTTAAAACTCTCATGAGAATCAAGATTAAGCACATGGCCATTACTAGTGCTAACCTGCCAAAACTATATCTTCGTCGATATTATGTGTGTGAGAGTTTAAAATTTGATCAAGAAATCGAGTTTAAGACTCTTTTCACTCAGGTTTCTCAAATAAATGTTATCAACAATAAGTGTAGGTTCAAACCCGAAATGTACCTATACTCATTGCATAATAGAATGTTGCTCTTTTTATATATATATATATATATATATATATATATATATATATTTATTTTATGAGTATTTTTATATATCTAAATATTTAAGTTTATAAAGCTTTAAAGTTTTAAACCTTTTGTGGGGAACGATTAGAGATAAAAGGTTTAAAATAAACATTTACATCATAAGTTACAAATATAATAAAAACATGAGTTACAACACTTATTATTTGTAAAGTTCATGTTTTTATTAAGAACTTATGACTTAGGAGTTACAAGAATTAATTTGTAAGTTACCTAAACTATGAGATTATTATATAAAGGAGTCTCATGACTCTTAACATTAGAATGTGGATATACTTTGATTATTTTCTATGTTTTGAGCAACCACGACATATGGAGACATGTTATTTTCTTCTAATGATCGTACTCATCGAGAAGATAGGCTGTGAGCACTGAGTTGTATCTTGGAGCCATTGAGTATCGATATGACCCGCACAAGGGGAGAACTCTTTGGCTTTAGGACAACGCCTTTAACATGCCTCTTAAGTGTTCAAGCCTTACATTTTATCATCTCTTTTTTAC
This sequence comes from Boswellia sacra, assembly GCA_013180625.2. Lineage (NCBI taxonomy): Eukaryota > Viridiplantae > Streptophyta > Magnoliopsida > Sapindales > Burseraceae > Boswellia > Boswellia sacra. Next base: position 572,870 of record SNVD02012544.1, on the reverse strand, counting down.
TTTAGATATGTTATTTAATTTTCTATATTGTTGTTTTTTATGATATTATTTTTGTTTTATTTATTATATTTAAATTTATTATAAATATTTTTAACATGACTTACAATTGAAAACCCCACCAAGCAAGTAAGAGTCATATTAGCTTACAAACCAGCGAAACCATTTCTTTCCTTGAAAATATGAGAAAAATGCAAAGATCTTGGCAACATATAAAACAAAAATAACGAATCCAATGAGTTCTGCTTTCTTAAGGCGACTGGAAATCAATCTTTATCTATGTGCTTCGTAATAAGCTTGAGTAAATTACATTGTTGCGGGCAAGACTTGTATCAAGCAAGGTGATAAAAAAAGCATTTGAACCACACCAAGGAGAACTCACACTGGTTTGAAGTATTGCTAAACCAAAACCAGCATGGAAATCTGCAAAATTTAGTCAAACAGCTAAGAGATTTAGAAAAATAAGTATGCATTTGTTGAGTAGCAATTCAAGAAAATATTCTTGTATGCACCCAACCACCCTTTGAGAGAGTCTTAGGTGCAGCAGATGTACCACCTCAGCAAACTGAGCTGGTGCATCCTCTCAACCAAGAGTTGACAGGTGTTTATGTAAAGTTTTTTAATTTTTTCGTAAATTTATTCACTCTACGTAAACCATCCAAAATATTGAAAATCTTCATCCAAAATATTGAAAATCTTCAACGATTCAAATTTTGAAATTTGACTCTAAAACTGATAATTATTGCATTTCATTTATTTTCTCTCTCCCTCTCTCTTTCCACCGACTCAACATCTCCTCCTATCTAACATCCATTTCCATCAATACTCCACTCTCCTTTTAATTTCTCTTCTCTTCTCCTTTGTCAATGCTACTCTCTCTCTCTCTCTCTCTCTCTCTCTCTTATAGGACACCATGAAATCAACCAAGATCTGTTACAGTAGCCAATTAAGATTTGTTGGAATCAGTCTCTCCTTTCTCTAACAACATGGTAATTGTTGGGTCCCTCGGTAGCAGTGTTAAAAAGTGAAAACTCTGAAGAATGTTGTAGATTGAAGGATTTAAATCTTGGTGATGTGAGTGGTGTTCTAAAGGGCGAGGGAGGATGGGCGTTGTTACATATTTTGTCATTTTTTACATTTATTTTTTTATATTGGTTTTTGATTTGGGATTCTTTTGTAAATTTCTTGAATAATGGTTTCATTCTATATATTTATTTTTTTGTGTTAGTTTTAATTTGTTGAATTTATTTCTTATGAAAGTCTTGCGGTGATGTTGTATTTTTGCTGAAGCTATTTTGAGACAAGCATTGATGTTGATGATATCATGTGACTAATGTTGGTGATATCATGTGTAATTTTGATTTTCAATTGTTTTTTAATTGTTTTGCAAGCATCTTGTTTCTTGTGATGATATTAATTTAATATATTTATTATTTGAATATTGTAATAATATTGTGTTAATGTTGTTGAAGCTTAGTTTGATATTGTGTTAATGGTGGATTGTGGACCATATGTTCATCAAAATGCCTTGGTATATCCTTCCCAGCAGAATCACACATTCTTGACTACTCATGCTACCAAGTAACCACCTATAAAATCCGTAGCATAAATGCATATTTTATATATTATGTGTTGCTTGACCAATTGAAATCGGTTTCCTTCTTGTTACAAAATTATAGTAAAACTTGTGGTGCTTCTGCTATGAAGTTTATAAGAATCCGAATGTTGTGATTTATCATAATTTGTATATTAATTGGAATCAATTTTATTAAGTTAATCGCCCTGGTCCCCTCTAACATCAAGAATGTGGAGCACTAACTGGATTGTCTCCATGTATTAGCTTGCAATTTTTGTATTCTTTGTATTGTTAAAGTTGGTGTTAGAGTGCCTTAATTCTTTTTAATTTTATTTTTGATATTCTTATTCAAAGAAGTTTTAGGTAATTGAGTGGCACTAAATAAAATTAGAGATGTGAGGACCGGACACTAACTTAAACAAATAAACAATTAATATATTTAACTACAAGTGCGTTGCATATAACTAAATTACTAAAATCATTAATATTCTACACATAGACAGTTAAAAAATTTTATCTTGAAAATTGAATTTTCTAAAGCAGTATTTCAAATCATAAAATTTAAACAATAAATTACACTAAAAACTTGCTAAATAATCTGTTATAGCTTGGAGTAACAGCAAAATGACATCAAGATGGTTACAAGAATGGCACAAAGACTTGGTGGGAAAACCAGGACCACTGGAGAGAGAAGAGAAAAGTTGGAAAGAGAGAAAGTGAATGCTGGGACCATTGGGGAGAGAAGAGAAGAGGTGAAGAGAAGGGCAACACAGAACCACTTTTGATAGAAGCAGGAATTTTGTTGGGTGAGTAAATTATACAAAAAGTGAGAGAGAGTTTTAAGATCTGCTATATTATACATGTTATCCTTAGTTGGGTGGATGTACCAGCTCAGCTTGCAAGCAAGACTCTCTCCTACCCTTGTTGTAACTAACCTCAAGATTGCTAATTTGAAAAACAAAAAAACCAAAGTATTGTACCAGATTTCTCCATCCCATCACCGTTCCTGGCTTGTACTTCAATTTCGTACCTGCTCATGTCAATCTAATTAATTCTATAAAACAAAAGAATACCATAAATATATATTTATATAGAAGAACAACAATTCTGGGATGCAAAATAAAATATATCCCTGTAATTTGACCAACCGGAATAACGTAAGTAACTTGGTAAATTTTTATTAATTAATTATTATTATTAATAATGTGAAGCTTTTTAAGCTACAAAACAAAACAATGTCACTCTGGTGACGTTACATGAAATTAGTTCATTTTAATAATACAAAACAGATCATTACTTAACCGGCCAGAAACAGAAATTAAAAGAAAGAGAATCAATTAATAGGCAAATTTTCACCTAATGACCCCATTCACCATCTAATAACTATATATGACTCCTTTCTCAAATTTAACTATTTTTGACCCCTTTAATCATGTGAAAATACAAAAATACCCTTAAAATTTATAAAAATAACAAAACTAGAAATCAAACCTAATTCACCTCTGTAGTTGCATCTCGTCACCTCCGTTGCTGCTCACTTTTGGCATGACTTCATCAAGGGAATCAAGGGATCAAGGAAGAAGGAAGCAGGTAGTGCTACAGCCGCAATCCATCATCAATTCTTCATCAATCCTTATTTTTAACAGCTACAATCCGTTGTCTCGTATCGTTCACTCCTGGCTCCAACCACATCCCCATAGAGATGGAGACGAAAGAGGAATTCTCTAAAAATCGATTGTCCCTCTCACCATTGATCAAGTTCAATCTAAATTGTATTTTATTTTATTAAATTATATTATATTATACTATACCATTGACATATGCATACTTAATTATTCTTTAAATTAGGAAATTATGAGCTGTAGCTTAAATTCTTTGCATTTGCTTTTTATAATTTGTAAGATCTGATATTCCACTAAATTCATTGATGATATGAAAGTGGATTTTGCCACATCCATGGATAAGAGTATAGCTTCTTCTTTTTTTGTTTTTTAAATTCCTTTTCGATCCTGATACTACAATTTAAAGCTACTTCTTTTCTTCTTGGAGCAAAATGTTAACAATTATTTTTGCGACAAGTTAATAACTTGTTATGAATGGACTTCACAGGATTGTAACTTGTAAGTCACAAGGTTTGGTTTGTTATCCTGCTCTAATTTTTTTTTGGGCTGAACCAACAGATGGTGGGAAGCGTAGATGGACACTAGCAAGACATGAGAACTTCAATTTCAAAGTGACAAATTGGGTTGATTTCCATGGCCTTTTATATAATGCACTTATAAATATAAAGCCTATGTTACCATTAAAGCTAAGGTTCTTCGAAACAATGAGATTATTGAGATAAAAAGAGATTTGTTTGTTGTAGCAGATGGCTTCCTTTCTTCAATTCACCAATATTTTGTTATTGAGCATACGTCGGCTATGAATTTGAGTTTGTTGTATATTATGATGGCATACTTCTGTAAGAAGTCAGCCTACTGCGTAAACTTCATTTCGTATTATTTTGAATGTTGATGGTGCAAACTTTGTTTAGTTTCAAAACTATCAGAAAATGTATTGTTTTTTATGTTCATGGTGCAAATTTTGTTTAGTGTTGAAACCATTGGAAAATGTATTGTTTTGGATATTTATGGTGCAAACTTTGTTTACTTTTGAAACCAGGACAAAATGTATTGTTTTAGATATTAACGGTGTAAACTTTGTTTCTTCTTAAACTTTGCATGACAATGTCAAGTTTCATGTGTTTTTGCAGATTGAAATAGGTAGCACCGAGGTCAGAATCGGATCTTCAATATTTGGAGCAAGGGAATATCTAAAAAAAACTAAAATTGACCATTATCTATTTTTGCTCAAAACCACAAGGCATGTCATGTATTCATCTTTGATGCACTAAAGTATAGATCAGATTAATCATATTTTTCACAATCTGATAATTGGACATGAAGTGGTTCTCTTACTCTTATCTTATTTAAATAAATATTCATCTGTTATGTGGTACAATTGATAGTTGCAAATTTGATAGCTATTACTATCCACTGATACGTGCTTATAAGCTTATCACTTGTCTATGCTACTAAAAATGGAGACATGATGTTGATATATATAGTAGCCATAATTTCAAGCTCAGTTATAGTCAATACACCGATGATGAATTTCAAAGTCAAATGTCGCCATATGCACATATGATTCCTTTATTGTTATAGGCCATTGATGGGAAGAACGGTTGTGGTGCAGATCTATGGCCGATCGTTCGAGTCCAAGGTGTTCCCCAACAACAGATGAGGTGTCACTCTAATTTATCGTTAAACTTGTTTCTTTTATCGTAATATCCTCTCTTAAAGTTGCAACTAACCATTATGTTCTTTTCTCGCGCAGTAGAGATTGTGGAGTTCTTCTCATATTGTATCTTCGTTGTCTGATTACTGGTGAGTCTATAGAAGTTATACGTCATCCAGACCATGCTCGAAAGTATTGGAAGGAGTTAGCGGCAGATATGTTTGATATGAGATCGTAGAAATGAGTTGCAAAACCATGTCGACATTCCACATTTTAGAACCATGACATTCCTCTCAAACTTTGTAATACTCTTTTGGATATATGTATTTGATTCAAGGGAATGAGTAATTGCAGCATCATACCTTTGCTGATTTTATTGTATTTGATTCAAGGGAATGAGTAATTGCAGCATCATACCTTTGCTACCAACACGACTGGGTCGTGCAACAAAACGGAATTCAAAACAGAATCTATTTTGTTGCAGGGTCGTGCAATAAACTGACATCATACCTTTGGTGATATTATTGTCTTTGTATCCATGTATCACTTTTTGAATAGTTAAAGCACTATGGTAATTATAAATTGATTTCATCCACGGTTTACAGGTGTATATGTATGTATATATTGTAAACACATTGTTGTGGTGCAAAAATGCCACTTTCACCTTGTGCACGACCTGGTCGTGCCAACTTTTCGATGTAATTGGGTCGTGCACATTGCCCGAAATTCACTCTATTGCAATCAGGACGACGAGGTCGTGCAACAAACCCATTAGACTATTGCACGACCAGGTTATGCTACCAGCACGACCGGGTCGTGCAATTAAATAGAATCTGTTTTGCTGCACGACGGGGTCGTGCAATCAGCATGACCTGGTCGTGCAATAAAACAGATTTCAAAACATAATCTGTTTTGTTGCATGACCAAGTTGTGCAATCAGCACGACCGGGTCGTGCAATAAAATAGATTCTACTCTATTGCACGACCTGGTCGTGCAACGAAGTAGATTTCTAAACAGAATCTATTCTGTTGCACGACCCAATCGTGCAATAACATAGATTTCACTCTATTGCACGGACCAATCGTACTATCAGTCGTGCTATCAGCACGACCAGGTCGTGCAACAAAGCAGATTTCAAAATAGAATGTATTTTGTTGTATGACCCAGTCGTGCAATAAAACAGATTTCACTCTATTATAACAAAACATGTTTATCAAATGACCTGGTCGTGCCAAATTTTTGAATTAATTCTATTACACGATGCTTTGAGTTGTCCTGTTTTAGATGTTACCCTTGTCTATTTCTATTGATATTATATATAATTACAATGTAAGAGAAATAAAATTGCATTACAATACCATAGCTCACCGGTGTACAAGAACAACTTAATAATAATTTTGAGCATTGAAGTCATTAGGCAACAACATCAACCACTAACATGTCCAACAAAACGATTACAACACACACATTTATTGCTTAAAGTAATGCTTTTAATAAGCAGTAGGTACATGTGGTTATTATCATATTCATTATGTGGTTACTCCTCACCGGTATCATTTGATAGAGCCTCCTGATTTCTTTGGGTTGACAACGGATTCATCGAACGACATGTCTTTCGATTATGACTCTTGCCACCACACCTCCCACATTTACGTGATGTCCTTTCTTCAGTCAACGACGGAATTCGATTCTTCTTTTGTCGACCTTGTCTGTGACATTTCGCGGGGGGTAATATTATACGTGCCTCAACTTCATCTGGGATATCCCAGTCCTCAGACGAACCAACAGGATAGATAGCCTCTGCATATACAGTCAATAGGACTTCGGACTTATGAAAGAGATGACTAAAATTATAGACTGATAAGTTACGAACTCTACACACTGTAATAAAAAAATCTCTACCACTCGACACCCATTCACCATCATACACAATAGAAAAATGAACATTATCCATTTACTGAAGCCTGCAATACCAATATAAAACAATACAATTAACTCAAACAGATTTCACTCTATTACACGACCATTTGGAGACAAGTATTATGTATCACGACTATTTCAACAAAAGCATTATATACCACGACTTGTTGGAGAAAGGAGTTGTGTAGCACGACCCTTTGGAGAAAGGAGTCGTGTCGTGCTGCACGACCCTTTGGATAAAAGAGTCGTGCAACTCGACCCTTTGGAGAAAGCAGTCGTGCAGCACGACCCTTTGGAGAAAGCAGTCGTGCAGCACGACCCTTTGGAGAAATGAGTCGTGCAACACATTTTTACAACCAAAAACCACAGTTTCAAACCTTATTTTCCTTCAACATGGTCCACTTTGATAGATATCAAATAAAAACAAGGGAGAAAACAAATCTAAATAATAAATCTCAACATACAATGGTTATTGAAACTGAACTAAAGCAGCACCAGACTCTACATTGGTTGTAGCTGTGCCTGTTCAATCTCTAGAAGTGCTTTGAAGAATTACTGATTGTTGATGGAATTGAGATGTTCAAACATGAAAACCTTTGTTATTTGTTTCATAAGTGAAGGCTTGTTGATGGAAGAAGTAGAAAAAGAAGTAGTAAGGGCATTCTAGTCTTTTCTCTTAGAAAAAGGGTTAGAAATAGTTAAATTTGAGAAAGGGGTTATATTTAGTTACATGACCCCAAACGGGGTCAAATAAAAAAATATCCCCAATTAATAGTTACCAGTTTCATTTACGTCAAGGACGCAATCATCGGATACTTTCTCGATGAGAACAGGAGTGGAAGCAAGCGTAGCCAACACAAGTCTCTGCCAAATTTATATAAATATATTCAATAAATTAACATATATAACAAGCATTAATGATTATATGAATTTAAATAAAGCAGTACTACTGGAAGTTAAATTACAAATTAAAGAATTGATCAATAAAAAAAGAGATATATAGATTAATCAATACCTCATAATTAATTACTTGATTTTATCACCTTATAATCAAGCTTAACATAATAGGCCGTTTGGTACAACGGATATGAATCTTAGGATGAGATTCACATTACTGGGAAAGTAAAACATAGGAATCTTATCTATGGGAAAGTAATATTATTGTGTTTGGTATTTCACATAATTTTCTCTCTGATTACTATAGGAATCAGATTATTGTGTTTGATTATACATAAGAATGTTAATTTTGTTCATGAGTAGATTTGATAGTATTAATTTTGTTTAGAGAAATTTACAAACAAAATTTTCGAAAATTACATAATATAGAAATTAGAACCAAATATACAAAAATTGCAACCCAGAAATTCACAAACATTACATAATATATTAAAATACTTATTTTATTTTTACATATTATGTTATGAAATAAAAAAATTAAGAATAAACTTTGAAGATTTTTTTAGTTTACTTATTTTGAAGATCTTTAAATTTGTTAAATTATATAAATTCTGTATTATAAAAACAAAATAAAAAGTGTTTTTTTCAGTATTTTCTTTCCTACCTCGTCACTTTCCAATCAAAGCCCCTTTTTCTCCTTTTCTTCCCTCTGTTCTTCTTCTTCTTCTTCCTCTTATCCTCTGTTTTCTCTTTTCTCTTCCCTGCCTGATCATGTCACCACCTCGTCACTTTCTAGTCAAAGCCCATTTTTCCCCTTTCCTTCCCTCTCTTCTCTTCTTCCTCCTCTCCTCTGTTTTCTCTTTTTTCTTCCCTGCCTAATCACGTCGCCACCTCATCTCTGCCATCATCGACGACAGCCATCCTAGACAAACCCACCAACAAACCCAGTCGATGCCACTCATGGCCACCACCACAATCTATCATGGCTGCATAAATTCTAACCTTCACTTTTTTTAATTTATATATTTTTTATTCAATTTTTGATGGATTTTGAGTTTCTAATTTTGACATGGTGATGTTGAAATGGGAGTTTGTGAGAAACAAGAAAAAGGCTTGCTAATGGTGACGAATTGATTTTGGAGATGAAGTTTTTTTTTTTTTGGGTCTTGGTTGGTTGACAGTGAAGGTGGAGGGGGATTTGGATTCCCTGTAATCTGAAACTCAAAGAATGAAAGGGTTTCAGATTATCCCGTATTGACAGTAACGTGATAACTGTTGGGGATGCAATGCACACTTAGAACAGATTTTGGGAGAAAATTGACTTGTATTAACAGAGAAAATTCAATATACAAGATTTACACAAAAACTCCCCTAAACTAATCCTGGAGCTCTCCTGGCTCTCTCACACTCTCAGAACTCTCTGGTTCTGGAACCTAGACTCTCTCTGGAATCTCTCTGATGCTTGAATCTCTCTAGATTCGTACTAATGACTCTGCAGAACTTCCTCAATTTATAGGAGGAGTTTGCATGAATTGTCAATGGTGTAGGTGAGGTTGGTCACCTAACCTTGCCTACCCTTAGACTAACATGCACCTAGGAGGTGCCTAACTTTGACATTTTTCACATGGGAGGAAGATTCAACAATTCTCCCCCTTCATCCCATGTGAAAGGAGATAACAACAAAAGTAATCAGACTGCTTCTAGTCCAACTATGTCTCTGTATAGTTCTAGCTTGTCTCTGGTGACTACTTTTGTTAACATGTCGGCTGGATTCTCTTTGGTATGAATCTTCACAAGCTTCAACAGTTGCTTGTCCATCACCTCACGTATCCAATGATAGCGAATGTCGATATGCTTCGTTCGAGAATGGTACACTGAATTCTTGCTCAAATCTAGAGCACTTTGACTATCAAACTGTACTTTATACTCCTTTTGCTCAATCCCAAGTTCTTGGAGAAACCGCTTCAACATTTCTTTTCTAGCTTCCGCTGCGGCAATGTATTCTACCTCTGTCGTGGATAGTGCAACACACTTTTGTAGTCTTGACTGCCATGATACAGCTCTCCCTGCAAAAGTGTAAACAAAACCTGACGTGGATTTTCTACTGTCAGGATCTCTGGCCATATCTGAATCTGTATAGCCTTCCAAGATTGGATCAGCTCCCCCGTAACACAAGCATATCTTCGAGGTACCTTTAAGGTATCTGAGAATCCACTTGACTACCTCCCAATGTTCTTTCCCTGGGTTGGAAAGAAATCTGCTCACGACTCCTACAACATGAGCAATATCAGCCTTGTACATACCATGGCATACATCAAACTTCCTACAGCAGAAGAATAGGGCACCGATCCCATGTCCTCTATCTCTTTCTTGGATGAGGGACATGATCTCTTGCTCAGCTTGAAGTGACTAGCCAGTGGTACACTAACTGGCTTAGCACCATCCATGTTGAACCTTTGAATCACCCGTTCAACATATTTCTCCTGAGATAGCCATAATTTCTTCTGTTTTCTGTCTCGATGAATGTGCATCCCCAAGATTTGCTGAGTTGGTCCCAAGTCTTTCATATCGAAGGTTTTTGAAAGTTCCTTTTTCAGCGGCTTTATTTTTGTTGCATCCTTCCCGACGATCAACATGTTGTCCACATATAACATTAATGCAATAAAGTCTCCACCTGGAAGTTTCTGAAAGTAGACACATTAGTCTGTAGCGGTTCTTTTGTACCCATGACTCACCATGAAGGAGTCAAACTTCTTGTACCATTGCCTTGGTGCTTGTTTGAGGCCATACAAGCTCTTTTTGAGCTTGGACATGAGGTTTTCTTTTCCTTGAACCTCGAATCTTTCTGGTTGCTCCATGTAGATTTCTTCATCCAAGTCTCCATGAAGAAATGCTGTCTTCACATCCATCTGTTCAAGCTCCAAATCAAGACTTGCGGTTAATCCGAGGATGATATGGATTGAGGACATTTTTACTACCGATGAGAAGATCTCGTCAAAGTCAATTCCTTTCTTCTGAAGGAATCCTTTTACCACCAATCAGGCTTTGTGTTTTATCACCTTTCCTGTTCCATCTTTCTTGAGCTTGAATACCCACTTGTTCTTCAGTACCTTCTTTCCGTCTGGGAGTTCGACCAGTTCATAGGTTTTATTCTTCTCTAGAGAATTCATCTCATCTTGCATCGCATGCAGCCATCGTTCTTTATCTGGATGAGATAAAGCTTCATGAAAGCTTTCTGGCTCCCCCTCATCAGTAAGCAGTGTATACTCTGATTTCGGATATCTACTCAACGGAATCCGACCTCGCTCAGATCGTCGTAGCTGAGGTTCTTCATTTCCAGGAGGTACAGTAGCTTCTATAGATGATTGTGGCTCCCTCGGCTCAGCAATCTCATCATTTTCCTCCTCTTGATCTGCTTCTGGAACTTTTTCTGGTACTTCATCATTTCTTGTGGCATTTGGTGTTGAATCTGCAACAATATCTGGGGCACTGCTAGTGGGATTTTTAGATATCGTTGTCTTTTCAGCGTCTTCATATGTTTGGTCTTCGTGAAACACTACATCTCTGCTGCGGATGACTTTCTTTTCTTTGGGATCCCATAATTTGTATCCGAATTCTTCATCTCCATAACCGATGAAGATACATGGAACAGTTCTTGCATCGAGCTTCTGTCTGAGCTCCTTGGATACATGTACGAAGGCTAAACAACCAAACACTTTCAAATGATTATAGGAGGGCTTTTTATTAGACCATACCTTTTCTGGAATCTCGAAGTTCAGTGGCGCCGATGGTGCTCTGTTGATTAAGTAACAGGCGGTGCGAACTGCCTCCCCCCAGAATGGCTTGGGTAACTTAGCCAATCTGAGCATGCTTCTGACTCTTTCCATGATGGTTTGATTCATCCTCTCGGCCACTCCATTGTGCTGTGGTGTGCGTGAGACTGTTCTTTCATGTCGAATGCCATATCTCCGATAGTAAACATTGAACTCTCTGGAGGTATACTCGCCTCCGTTATCTGACTGGAAACATTTTAACTTCTTACCCGTTTCACGTTCTACCATGGCATGAAACTCTTTGAACTTCTCCAGAATTTCATCCTTTGTCTTGAGGAAATACACCCACACTTTCTGAGATGCATCATTAATAAAGGTCAAGAAATACCTTTTGCCGCCTAAGGACTCGACTTCGAGAGGTACGCATACATCACTGTGTACTAGCTCCAACAGCTTTGATTTTCTCACTAATGAGGAGCTAAATGACACCCTCTGTTGTTTCTCGTACAAACAATAGTCGCAAGGATGAGACACTGCATCCTTGGAAACAGTGATCAGCTTCTTTTTTTGAAGAGTTGATAAACCCTTCTCACCCATGTGACCGAGCCTTTTATGCCACAAATCCAGAGGTATCATATGCTCTGCTCCATGAAGGCTCTCTCTGTTTATCTTTACATGGGTCCTATAAAGATTATCACATAATTTACCTCGAGCAACCACCATGATCCCTTTCAACATCTTCCATGTACCATTGGTGAAGCAGCTCTCATAGCCTTGCTGATCAAAGGCTTTTACCGAGAGTAAGTTGAGTCGAAGATCTGGCACATGACGAACATCCTTCAAAGTTATTTTGCATCCGACGTTCGTTTGGAATTGAATATCACCAATTCCCATGATTTTGGCGATGCTGTTGTTTCCCATCTTTACTATCCCAAAGTCTTCTGCTTTGTACGTGATGAAAATCTCTCTGCAAGGAGTGACGTGACAGGAAGCTGCTGTGTCAATTACCCATTCTACTCCTTGGTCTGCTGTGTGGAAGCACGTCTCTTCTGCACAAATGATCACATCTTCTATCACTGTAACACGTGGCTTGTCGCTACTTTGTGCTTGTGAACTCTCCTGGTTCTGCTTCTGAAGACTGCGACAATTTTTCTTCATGTGACCCTCTTTGCCACAGTGATAGCATTTGTAGGTGGGTCTCCGCTCATCTGTTGATCTGCCCCTTCTATTTATTGATCTACCTCTGCTTGTGCTTCTACCTCTTCTCCAGTCTTCACCTCGAGACTGTCTTCCCCGATTCTCCATGATGTAGGCTTCATCTTGATTGGCGCCTGCATCTTTTCTTCTCGCCTCCTCGTTCATCAAGGCATCCTTAACCATTGACAAGGTAAGTTTACCTCCGGGTGCTGAATTACTGATGGAGACCACTAACGTCTCCCATGAATCTGGAAGGGAGCTGAGAAGTAGAAAGGCTTGTTCTTCGTCTCCAAGCTGTAACTCGACTGCTGTCAACTGATTCACCAAGTTCTGGAACTCACTTGTATGTTCTGCTATAGGAGTTCCACTCCGTAACTTCAAGTTCACAAGCCGTCTCATCAGGATGGCTTTGTTTCGTGCTGACTTGGCTTGATACATACTCTCTAATTTTGTCCATAGAGAATATGCATCTGTTTCCTTGGCTACATGGTGGAAGACACTGTGGTCGATCCATTGCCTGATTTGACCGATGCATTTTCTTTTAATTTTCTTCCACTCTACCTCTTTTTCTGTCTCAAGTCTCTGCCCTTGAAATTCTATAGGATCATATAGATCCTTACAACTAAGGAGATCCTTCATCCTGGGCATCCATAGTGTGTAATTCGTAGCAGTCAATTTTATCATGGCTCTGGATGATTCTTCCATTTTAGAATAATTAATTCACTAAAATGGAAATTGAATTTCAAAAATTCGAGCCCACCGTTGCGTCCGGAACGGTAAAAAATGGTGGAATAGCCTCTTTCAGGGCTCAAGAATTCTTTTTATGCAATAAATACTAAGCTTGAAAATTCTAAGGACTAAACTGAAATTTCTTAAGGGCTAAACTGAAATTTCAGAAACTAAGGTGGGCATAATGTTATTCACCAGAACTACAGGGGCCAAACTGAGATTTCCTAAGGACTGAAATGTAAAGTTTAGAAATCCAGGGGGTGAAAAGTGTTTACCCAGAAATACAGGGGCCAAACAGTAATTTCAGAAAGATATGATGACGTGGTAGCGTCTGGACACGTGTCTCTGACGTGGCGCTGACGTGGTTGTGCCGACGTGGCCATGCTGACGTGGCAAAAGTATGCTGACGTGGCGGATGTCGTGGCGCTGGCATGGGTCGTCTTCTTCCTTGAGACGCACGTGTGGCGCGTGAGGCGAGTGAAGCCCACTCGCAGTGTAGCAGCTCGGGGCGTGCGGCGTCTCTAGTGGTCGGATCGGTCGCCGAAAAATTGCAGAATGCTCAGCACGATATCACGAACACACTGAACACTTCAAATTTGGAATTCAAACACTTTCCGAAAAATCGAAATTTTCCAGAAACAGGGGACGAATTTTCTCTGAATTTTTTCTCTCTGTTCTGACGTTCCAGGAGCTCAACCTGGCTCTGATACCACTTGTTGGGGATGCAATGCACACTCAGAATAGATTTTGGGAGAAAATTAACTTGTATTAACAGAGAAAATTCAATATACAAGATTTACATAAAAACTCCGCTAAACTAATCCTGGAGCTCTCCTGGCTCTCTCACACTCTCAGAACTCTCTGGTTCTGGAACCTAGACTCTCTCTGGAATCTCTCTGACGCTTGAATCTCTCTGGATTTGTACTAATGACTCTGCAGAACTTTCTCAATTTATAGGAGGAGTTTGCATGAATGGTCAATGGGGTAGGTGAGGTTGGTCACCTAACCTTGCCTACCCTTAGACTAACATGCACCGAAGAGGTGCCTAACTTTGACATTTTTCACATGGGAGGAAGATTCAACAATAACTGTGGGAATCAGATTCTTGGCTTTGAAAAACAAATCCAACCAAACAAAGGATGGGATTCAGTTTCCCATTCCTGCAGGGACAAAACTGCATACCAAACGGCCGCTAAGGGATATGAGAGATCTTGTGCCAATCTTCACCTATTTCTTGTTTGCACCTTTCAGTCAATGCAGGACATTTACCAATTCTTAATTCTTTGAAAGAAGTGAGGTGACGCGTATCCTCCGATGGAGATGACAAATTTGGACGATTTCCAATTATTAGAATTTTCAGAGTTTGAGCAGAATTTTGAAGAAGCCATCGAGGCAATTCCACCAATTTTGGTAATCATACCATCTCAACCACCCGAAGTTTAAGTCTCATTGTACTGAGGTCTTCCCCTTTGAATTCCATCTCCAAATTAAGATAAAGCTTGTCACAATCGACAATGTGCAAATTTTCTAACGAGATCAAGTGTTTTATACTGTGTGGAAATGCGACTATGACTTGGACAATTACAAATCCATAATGTCTAAAGGAGTCTGAGTTGACCTATATCTTCCATAAAATATTCTAAATTATCGCATCCTTTAATCAACAATTTTCTAAGAGAATTTAAGCAACCAATTTGATTATTTGGCAGACACTTCTCTTTGGTAATTACGTCCAACGTTCTGAGGTTGATTAGTTACTTCAAATCTCTAGGTAATTCTTTCAATTTTGGAGACCCACTGAGGAGTAGAATTTGCAAATTTTGTAGCTTGCGGATAGAATTGGAGATTTTCATGATTCTAGGGCAGTTAAGTAGTTCCAAAGATCTTAGATGCTTCAAATTACCTATAGCTTTGGCAATACCTTGATGTCAGAACATCTTATACTTAGCAGCCTTAGGAATTGAAACCTTGAGATGCATAATTCCAAAAATAGTTGGCTTTAGCCCCTTGCATTAGTTGGAAGTAAAATCGTTCTCAATCGACCTTTGTCTAGAAGAATAATTGTAGACAGGTCAAAACCTTCAAATGACAATTGTTGGACCTTTTTGGAAGCAACTCGACTATTAGAGTTCACCAGCAAAAACTCATCCTAAGACATTGATAGAGCAAGATCGTGTATAAGGTAATGCAATTTTAAAACTGAACGTATAAATTTTTTTTGTAAAATCTTGGAAGAAAGATCTTGACCATAATTTTCTTCCACAAAATCTTGGAAGAAAGATCTTTGCTATAATTCCTTCCACAAAATTTTGGAAGAAAGATCTTTGCTATAATTCCTTCAAATATCACATAGCAATATTTTCTACTTCATCATTTTCATTTGGGGAAAGAAGAAGCCCATGAGCCATCCAAAATAGAATTAAGCGAAAACTATTAAATTTGTAGTCTTTTGGAAAAACAGAACAATAGACAAAACATTGCTTTAAGTGAGATGGGAACATATCATAACTTAGTTTTAGAGCTAACAAGACATCATTTTCTTTTTGCTCTAATTTCCAAATCTCGTATTTTCCTCACATGTAACCAATCATGCTCATTATTTGAGTAATAAAGTAAAGCTTTCTAAACTTTTCACAGCTGAAGGAATTCCCCCACATTTTTTTTTTGCAATTTCGTCAGCAACTTTTAAGAGGTTTGGATTTTGTTTATCTTGCCCTTCTTTGAATGCATATTTCAAAAAGAAAGACAAACAACTCTCACATGGAAGAACTTCTAATTTGTACCCATAATTAGAATATTTCATTGTGCCCATAATTGAGGCAACTTGGTTGCTACATATAGTTGCCAAGATTTTACTTCCACTAGCACCTCCGAATAATAAAGCTTTAAACTCATCGCATATTTTATAATCCTCGCTCCAAACATCATCTATAACTAGGGGTGGCAATTCGTATTCACGAGTCGTAGTTTTATCGTGTTGAGCTGTGACCCAACAAAGATTGACCCGACACGGCACACAAACATAAATAATAAATGGGTCGTGTTCGTGTCTAACACGAATACATGATTATGACACGTTTACACGATTGATACGACCCGTTTATAATTATGACACGATTACAGTTATGACACAATTATTACATGATTATACATTAAAACCTATTTTTAAATGAAACGGCTATAACATAATATACAAAATTAAACAAAACTAAATACCAAGAAATAATACAAACTTTAATATTTGATTTAGAAAATTAAAATTAAAGATGATGTATCCAGTGTCCTTCTAATTATATTAATACAATAAAATATTATAATTTTTAATTTGTATTATTTAATATGTGTAAAAATTATGAAATATTATTTGTGTCAATAATCGTGTTAATCGTGTTTTAATTTATATTCATGTCAATCGTGTTTAATAAATATACATGTCATAAACAGATTTGTGTTATAAATAGATTTGTGTCATAAACGGGTCGTGTCATAATCGTGTTCGCAGGTTGAAAGTACTCAACACAAACACAACACGTTATTAAACGGGTTAAAATTTTTGACACGAACACGACATGAACATGATTAAGGCAAATCTAAACCCACAAATTTTCGTGTACTGTAGTATCAGATTCGCATGTCGTGACCCAAATTGCCACCCCTATCTATAACAAGTAAATATCGTCTACCAGCAAAAGTATCTCACAAGACATTTTGTAACGATTCTATATCCAAGTCATTACAAATTTTTGTTGGATATACATTTAAGAATTCTGAGAATAAATTGTTTTAAATCAAAGTTTTATTCATAGACACATGTCCAAATTCTGAATTCAAGATAATTTTGCACATATTCGTCATTATAAACCAATTTTGCACGTGCAATTTTTCCGAGACCTCCAAGTCCCACAATAGGAATGACGGATAAAGTTTCACATCACTTGAGTGTATTAGCAAATTCACGGTGTTTTCCTTATCTTTATCTCTATCAATAATATCTGAAGCAAACACAAAGAGCGGGTTATTTCCCTTCCATTGTGCACAACATCCCTATCATCAAGTCGCACAGTAAGATTAAATTTAGCCTTTTAAGGCTGCAATCTCATCAAACCGCTCTCTAATTTCCTTGATCTTATGAGCCATCCTAAAACAAAAAGCAAGCGGATTATTTGAGCACGAAAGCGTTTTGCATACCTTTCTTCCAATGCTCTGCTGACTAGCGACTTGCCTTCTTAAAGGATCAACCTCGAACTCATCAAGCACATCTTCTGCGTCATAACATGCATCCTTCAGCTCTGCCAACCAGGGATGGCAAAAAAATCCAGGTTGTACAAGTACCCGGATTTTACGCAGATTTTTCTGGGACAATTTTTCTCGGATTTGTGAGATTCAAGTGCCGGGACAGGTGAAATATTAAAATTTACATCCGGGTGCGGTATACACCCTCCCTGCCCCGCACCCGTACCGGAAAATATGTTATATTTTAAAAAATTAAAAAATATATATTAATATATTATAATATGAATAATATTATTCATGTCATGTGTTAAAAATTGAAATATAAAGCATAAATAGAATTTAAATCTGTTCTAGTTGGACTGTAGATGGGATTTCAATCTAATCCAATGTTCAATTCAATTAATTAATCAATTTATTAACTTATTCGTATTAAAAGGCTTGCAAACTGCTTTGGACCGGTGACTGGTTGGAGACATTGCTTTACTTCAACGATAGGATTTCTTGAAGATCGTGTTTCTCAATATCATACATTGTTGGTAAATGAATTGATGAAGAGAGGAAACAGTAATGGGAATGAAATCAAACAGAAAAGATGTAGGAATGAAACTAAAGGCAAAAAGGGGAAGTGCAAGTCATTTCTTGGATTTGTGAGAGAGAGATTTAATCACATGCTTCTTCACTTAGAAATTTTATTTCTCTCTTCTGCACTCATATACCCAAAAGTTAGATATCAGAGAGTAATTTTCAAAGCATGGTCAACGTTATTAGTTTACTTGATTCTTTTAAAACTTTATTGTTTAAGGACAATTTGGTTTCTAAGCAACTGATGGTGCTTTTTTCATGTTCAATAAATGAATATTTTTCTGAGTCAGCTGCGGATATTAAGTCCCAGTTGCACAACAGGAAAAGTGAATGTCATTCTGTTTTAAAAAATCTTTGGATTTCCCTCAATGAACTTAACCTTCCAAAAGGAGTGAACAAAAAAAAGTTAAAGGATTTCTGTTTCAAAAATGCTTCTTTGATTTTTTGCACGGCTTCTAGTTCATATGAGCTGCATTCGGTGGCAATTGAACCACTTAACTTTCTGGTTGTGGATGGAGCAACACAGTTAAAAGAAAGTGAGTCAACCATTCCTTAGCAACTCCCCGGCATTAAGCATGCTGTTCTCATTGGTGATGAGCAGCAATTACCACTTTCTTTTAAGAAGGAATGGTTGAAAGCGATATATGTTTCTAACATTTGGGCATCTCACTTCCATGTACTTTTCTTTTCTTCATCCGGTATGACTTCTTCCCCTACCTTTCTAAGAACTTGAGTTTGAATTTGTTGTTTGGATAAGAAATTATTCAAAAACTGGGGAAATCCGAGGATTTATTTCGAATAAAATCCGGGTTCGGGAAGAGGAATTATATATGTAAGGAAACCCGCACCTGTACCGCATGCAAAAATTCCAAGGAAAATCCATTGACCAGGGAGGAAAGCATATAATTCGGTCCGGGTGCGGAAATACCAAACCCGCACACGCACCTGGATTTTGCCATCCCTACTGCCAACCAACCCCTCAATTTGTGAATGTGGACCTTTTGTTCTTCCGCATCCAGTGAGCACATCTTTGATAGTGGATAAGATCTCTTCAAGCTTTTAAGATCAGCTTTGACACCCCAAGCCAAGCAAACTTCTTCGTAAGATAGATATGCACCTTTTCAGCAATGCTAAAGATTTTTAATTTTGAGATGCAAGTGTTTTTGCTAAAATAACATCTGTTTACGCTGCTTTTCTTGAACATGTGGGATTAGAAATATATACTCCTATGGCATCTTAATCAATGACTTAATATAAATGATTAATTTATTATATTTTCGTATTATTTTATATTATAATTGGGGAACTGCCAAAATTACTATTTAAGAAAAGGGGAAGGGAAATGGCTGGCATCCACAGCCGGCTTTCCCTCACCTCAAGAAATTATTTAAATTATTTTATTTTATAAAAATTTAAATTATGTAAAAATATGTTTGACCGCATATATCGTGTGTTTTTATTTAAGATTAAAATAGAAAATAATCAATTAATTATATGTATTTTAATATTTTTGTATGAAAATAGATAAATAATTATTTAATTAAAATTTTTTTCAATTAAAATTAAAAGGATAATTAAAACAAACAATTGATTTTAATTAATTAATTAAATGAGTTAAAACTAGTTTTAATTAAAGGATAATTAAAACAAAGAATTAATTATTTAACTAAAAATTAATTTCAATTAAAGGATAGTTAAAATGGTGAATTAATTAATTAATTAAAAATTATTTTTATTCAAGAATAATAAAAATGAAGAATTAATTAATTAATTTAAATTTAGTTTTAGTTAAAGGATAATTAAAATGAAGAAATACTTAATTAATTAAAATTAATTTCAATTGAAGGATAGATAAATAAAATGAGTTTTCTTGTCTGTCTCCATTGTAGCCCTCGCTCTCAAGTCTTTTCTTCTGCGGCAACTCTCTGTTAATCTCCGAAACAGCCTCCGTTTAGGGTTTACTCCGGCTGGCAAGGTTAACTATTAGAGATAACCAATTCAGGCGTTGCTCTCCAACAACTTAACCGTTGCCGCCGACGATAATTGTTTCTGTTTGCTCTGCAGTTCCGTCATCGTTGTCTCCAACCTCACGTTCGCAGTCACGATCCGATACGTTGATATTTATGTGAAGAAATGAAATGGAGCAATCTGCTCTAGTCAATGGAAAGCACCATCACCATCACTCCCTTTCCTCTTCGGATGCTTAGATACATGTAAGCTACAGGTCCTCACCAACTGTTTAATTAATTCTTTTTTCTTTTAATTTCAATGAAAGTTATGCTTTTGATGAAGTTTTCTGGGATGTGGATTGTGAAGGAAAGGAAAATTGGCTGGAGGAAAGAGGGGGAGGCACAGGCGATGCTGGAACCATGAGATGAGAATTTGAGGGAGAAGATTAGGCAAGAGAAAGGTGAAGTGGGACCGTAGAAAAAGTGAAGAGGAAAAGTGTGTAACGGTCAGAAAAGGATTCGGAGAAAACAGGAAAAAATATTGGATGCAGAACATGTAACCGGACTAGTTTTACACGTTCTACAAGTAGTTCATTTCAGAATGACAAGGGAAAAAATGGCAAGTAAGGGTAACCAAAGGGGACCGAATGTTTCCCCCAGAAACCAGTTCACCAACCTGGCTTCTTTATCGCTAAAATCTGTAAAGTTCATTTTTTTTTTTCGTCTAATCTTCAAAAAATTTCAGAGTGTTTTCAATTTTATCTTCCATTTAATGTATTTATCTGTGCAGGTGTCGCTCTACGATTGGTGGCTTGTTAGCGCGGACGGCAAGGGCTTGGCTGTTGGTGGGTTTGCTTCCAGAGAGTAAGGCCATTCGGTTCATTCTTCTCTTTTCAATTTTTGATTTATTTGTTTGGATAATTAGTTTCATCAATCATTTCCTTTTTATGTATGAAATTTCCATTAATTTGTGAGGAAATTGGTGGTGTCTAACAATTGCTTTTGATTTTTGATATATATATATATATATATATATATATATATATATATATATATATATTTCAGGTTAATTAAGTGATTTTTTTTTATATTATCTTGATTATTTGTTTGAGTAACATGTCCGATGTTTTCTTTTTTTAATCAGTTAATTTAATTTTGATCATTATAAAGTTAGGATTACTGGGTTAGCGTCAATCTGTGAAAGAAATCATTAGCCATCCGCAATTCGAATGAGGAACTAGTGGAAATGCAGTATCTCGAAAGATCTGCAACTTATATCTATACCAGGATCTTGTGTTATATTATATGGTCCATTCATACTTGCAAATGCTATCACTGACTGTTCTTTTCCTACTATAACTGTTTAGAGATTAGATTGTTTCTCTAGCCAATGATACTTTAAACTAATTGGTTTTGGTAGTTGTTGCGTGCTCTATATTCGGTGGTTCATCCAATAGATATAATGCCAGCACGGGTTTTTATTTGCAGTTTTTGTCTCTCTTGTGGCACCTGAAGTTCCCTTTTATGTTTTGGTGTTGCATCTTGTATGTGGAATGAATTTCTAGGTTTTTTTTTTAATAATTTTACAAAACTTGCTTGTATTTCAGCTATTGCTATTACAGATAGAAACGTTTTAGATGCTAGGTGTTTGTCAGTTTTTCATTTGGCATGATTTTGTTATTTATTGCTTACTCAGTACAGTAATGTTAATTTTTAAAACTGATAACTTGGATTTATTTTTAGTTTTTTTGTAATACAGGAGTCTAGGAATAAGAGCCTTTTCTTCTGCAGCCATTGCCAAGAGACATGATACCACAACTCTTGAGACAGTGGATGGAATCACAATCACAATCAGTGGCTTCATAAATAGGTCTCGTACGCATCAAAATGGCTTTCCATTGGAGGTACAGAAGCATCCCTATTACTTCAT
This sequence comes from Boswellia sacra, assembly GCA_013180625.2. Classification (NCBI taxonomy): domain Eukaryota; kingdom Viridiplantae; phylum Streptophyta; class Magnoliopsida; order Sapindales; family Burseraceae; genus Boswellia; species Boswellia sacra. Next base: position 550,810 of record SNVD02012544.1, on the reverse strand, counting down.
CTTTCTCTCTTATTTTCTTTCAAAGTTAACATGTTTGTCTCAGATTCACCTAATTATATGGATAGTCTATGTTGGTTTCAGAACATTCATATGAAATAGCGATGGAACTGAGGAATGGTACTGTTATTATATGTTTTCTAATTTTTTTCGTTCCTACTGTTTTCTATCCTAATTGACTCTTTTTTCTTTAAGTGCCCATTATCTATTAAGGATTTAGTATGTTTAAGGAAGGAACATTGAAAGAATTTGGCTCCACTTGAATAATGTAGAATTGGAAAAGCTCCATGCAGAATTAGAGAAATTATGGATAACTAGCATATGCATCTAGGGCAGGCTGTATATCTAAGAGTTGGAAGTTTCTGGGTAAAATCTGGTTTTGGGCTAAATTTTAAATGTAACAGGTTTGTAATCATTTCTTGCTTGGATTTCCATTTTCCTGGGAAGAGTATGCCAATCAGTATTGTAGTCAAGAATATGTTGCCAGAGGAGTTCCAAATAATATGTCTTCAGGCAGTTGTACAAGCACTATGCACCTTGTTTCTTTAGACAATATTCCTGTGACTAGAATACACGATCTTTTGATTTCTTCCCCAAGAAACTCTGATAATTGTGCTCTTGAAAGGAGAATTTTTAGTAAAGTACTTAGTAATTCTAGCTGCAGTATTACTTTAGATGAAACTCCAAGTAATCCCAGGAAGGCAGAAGCTGACCAACAATGCAGATATCATGATGACATCTTGAATGCTAGGGAAATAAGAACAGATAAATTCCAGAGCAGTGGTCAATCTAGGATGGGAATGAACATTCTTTCTCCAAGCAGAAGACTTACCACTCGGGAAGCAATTAGAAGTGCAATTAGGAGTGTGAATTCTGTTCACAATGAAACTCCAGGTAATGCAATGAAAGATAAGGATACCCGCAAGTCCAAGGATGATGATGCTCAACTGAAGAAGCATACTGACTTCATTACCCGAAGTAGAGGTGTCATGACAAGAAGTATGGCTAGATTGAAGACTCTTGAAAACAAGAAAGAAGAGAATCTTTCATCAAAATCTTCTCCCAGGCAAGAGAACAGTGATTGGTTTTTAACACCAGAAGCCACTGGGATTCAGTGTGGAGGCAGGGTAATTAGAAGCGTCTCAAAAGGGTACCCTGCAACATGTTCTAAGGGGAATTCTGCAGTCAGAAGATCTGATAGGCTCAAGAACACAAAGAAATCCATTAATTGAAAGCATTGAAAACTGGCTTTGTTATTATTATTATTACTATTTTTTTTCTGTAGAGCTGTAGCTGGATTTATACCGTATAATGGCTTAAATCTTTTACCATTTCGATGGTTATCATTTGTGTAGCTTTTAGAATTGTCCGTGAAGCTTATGATTGCAATTTGCTGTCTTCATTGCAAATTTTTGATAGTCTTGATTCTTGAAACTCAATTTGCATTTTATGCCAAAATCAATCTGGAAAAAGATGGACATACTCGATATTTGTAGATGACATAGGAAGAAATGGTAAGAGTACTGGTTCTGGCAACATACCGGAAGCAGTACTAGCCATGAGATCCAGGGGCTGCATTTTATTTATTTAGGAAGAAAAAGAATTTGCCCCGGAATTAGATCAAGCCCCTTAGTTTTTGAATATTTCAATTTACTCACCGAGGTTTCAATCTGAACGTTAATTTAAATATAGTAAAATTAAATAAAATTGTTGTAAATTTGTGGTGGATTACCACCACACTAAGTAAATGAGGTGTTCATCGTTTATTTGATTAGTAACAAATGTTGAGGTCTAATTCGCTTGCTTCCAGGCAATGTTTGATTGGCTATTAAATTGGCAACTTGTGATTGGTAAATAGGGTGGTAGTAGGTGGTTGTATATGGCAAAAAATAGAGCTCCCCACTGCGTGTAATAGCCTCTTAAGATGAAATAATAGTGAATTTCTCTTCCTTTCTCGCCCTTTTATCTAGTCTTGTTTCCTTATTTACTTGAGTTTTCCACCTTTGTTTTTATGTCTCCTTTATTAATTTAGTTAATCCATTTCAATGCATTCTCGCTGGCCCACTTCTCTCACTTCACGTTTCATCTCCGGAAGCAATCAACATTTCACTTCCATAAGCTTTGCCTTCAACCCGTAACATAAAACGTTATCAACACGATCCATACACAAATTCTCATCAAGATAATGGCGAATTTTGAAAAGATAATGTTTGAGCCATTGTTACGTAATGGAGATAATTATTCAGACTGGACTGATGATGTTGTACTTCAGTTGAACTCCATGGGCATTGGAGGCAGCATAAGAAATGGAAATACTATATCCTTGCAGGATTAGTCCAAAACCATGATATTATTATGCCATCATCTAAGCAAAGGTCTAAAGTCCGAATATACTATTATAATTGATCCACTAGCCCTTTGGAACAATTTAAAAGAGAGATTTCATCAGCAAATAACAATAATATTGCCAAGGGCTCGATTCTAGTGGCAGGATCTGAGACTTCAGGATTTCAAAATAATAACTGAATATAACTTAGCAATGTTCAAAATTGTATCTCAATTGAGGTTCTATGGACAAACTATTACTAAGGAAGAGATGTTAGAGAAAACATTATCTACATTTCATCCCTCCAACATGATCCTCATGTAGCAATATCGAAAGCGCAAATTTAAGAAATATACTGAGCTGATATCATGTCTTTTGGTTGCTGAGCAGAACAATGAAATTCTGTTAAAAAACCACCAATTACCCCTTATTGGATTTATAGCATTCCCTAAAGTGAATTCCATATCATCTAATAATCATGGTGGCAAGAGTGGTTGTGGTCGTGGCAAAAGGAATTTCCAACCCAGAGATGGCCATTGAAAGAAATTTGAATTAGACAACAAGAAGTGGGATAGAGATGACTTTATATATGACAAAGGAAAGGGTCATCAACCTCAGCCACAAAGAAGTAATGGAAGTACTTGCCAGAGGTGTGGCGCGAAGGGCCATTTTCCGTACACTAAAACACTTGGTGGATCTGTTTCAGGCCTCCATAAAGAGTAAAGGAAATAATGTTAAGACAAACCACATTGATGCCCACTAGGTCACACTAATTTTGATGTCTCATATTTCCTTCCTAATCTAGATGAAGCTATTGATCAGATGATGGTTAATGAAAATGCCCCAGCCAACTGAATAGTTGTTACTTTATCACTTTTTGTTATATTTTGTAATAATGTCCTATTTTGATGTATCTTTTTGTATACTTTTGTTATGATAAACTTTTGATGTACTTTTGTTTCATGTAAAATCATATATGATGTAAACCTTTGTAATGAAAGGGAATGGACATCAAGACTTTATCTTTATCTAAAAATGATGGAGATCTATGTCTAGTTGATAGTGCAACAACTCATACAATTCTTAAAGATAAGAAATATTTCCTAAATTTAACTTTTCTATAAGCAAAAGTTAACATTATATCAGCGTTCGTTAATTTGATTGAGGCTCTAGAAGGACCACTATAATGTTGACAAATGATACTAAGTTGTCTATTAATAATGCCTTATACTCAAGCAAATCTAGAAGAAATTTGCTCAGTTTTAAAGGCATAAGGCATAATGGATATCATATTGAGACATCTTGTGAAAATAATATTGAATTTCTTTGTGTCACTTTAAATGTCTCAGGACAGAAGTTGATATTAGAGAAACTTGAAGCTTTCTCTTTTGGATTATATTATACATACATAAGGTCCATTGAAACCTACACAGTCATGAACCAGAAGTTCAACAATCTTAAGATTTTTATGTTATGGCATAACTGTCTTGGTCTCCCAAGATCAACAATGATGCGTAGAATTGTTGAAAATAACAAATAGACATCTACTAAAGAATCAAAAAATTCTTCTATCTAATAAAACTACTTGTACTGCTTGCTGACAAGAAAAGTTAATTGTTAGACCATCTTTCTGTAAGATTAGTCTCAAATCCCCATCATTTTTACAAAGAATTTAATAGGACATACATGGACCCATTTACCCACTGAGAGGACCCTTTCGTTACTTTATGGTTCTAATTGATGCTTTTGCACGGTGGTCTCATGTGTGTTTGTTATCAACTAGAAATATTGCATTCACTAAACTACTTGCTCAAATTATAAAATGACGAACACATTTTTCAGACCATCCTATTAAGTCAATACGTTTGGATAATACTGGTAAATTTACATCAAAAGTCTTTGATGATTATTGTATGTTTATTGGAATTGATATCGAGCAACTGGTCCCACATGTCTATACCCAAAATGGTTTGACAGAGTCACTCATAAAGCGACTACAGATAATTGCACGTACTTTATTGTTGAGAACGCAGTTGCGAACCTCTGCCTAGGGCCATGTTATTTTACATGTTGCATCATTGATTAGATTAAGGCTCACTACTTATCATGAATGTTCACCATTACAACTTGTATTTGGCCAACAACTTGATATATCTCATTTGAAGACTTTTGGTTGTGTCGTCGAAGTTCCCATTGCTCCCCTGAAGTAAACAAAAATAGGACCTGAATGTCGATTAGAGATTTAGATGGGTTATAGTTCCCCATCTATTATCAAATATTTAGAACCTATGATGGGTGATCTTTTTAGTGCAAGTTTTGCAGATTGTCATTTTGATGAGACAGTTTTCTTATCTTTAGGGGAAAAGAGAATACCTCTTAAAGTTAGGCATATGCCTCTTGAAGTAAGGCAATAACTTTTTTGGAATGTTAGAACATTGTCTCATTTTGATCCTCGCACAACTCAATATGAAAATGATGTGCGAAGAATGATACATCTTCAGGATATTGCTAATTAGATGTCGGATGCTTTTACTGACGCAGCTAAGATAACAAAGTCACATATATATGATGCTAATACACTGGCACGTATTGAGTCCCCATCAAACAAACTCCCCAAGTAATAATGAATAATCAATCTTTTGGACGTCGAAGCGTGGCAGACCCCTTGGATCAAAAGATATTATTCCTAAAAAAGAAAAGTAATTAATAACGGTCCCGATGGAAATAATGATCGAGCTAAAGAATCCAGATCTAATTTATCCCTTGAAACAATAAATGTTCCTAATGAAACACTTGCCCCTAAAGAGGCACAAGTCCTTGATAAGACACATGACCCTAAAGTGGCCCATGAATTTTCTATGAATTATGCTCATATTAGGGACATGTGGAATCATGATGAAATTGTCATCGATGACATATTTTCATTTGTAGAAGCCACCAATATTATGAATGATGATTGAACCACACATAGTGGATGAACATAGACAAAGGCATGATTGTCCTAAATGGAAAGAAGCAATTTAAGCAGAATTAGCTTCCTTGGCCAAATGTGAAGTGCTTTTGGACTTATAGTCCAAACACCTAATGATGTTAAACCCGTTGGATATAAATGGATATTTACTAGAAAACGAAATGAGAATAATGAGATTTCCAGATATAAAGCCCAACTAGTAGCCCATGGTTTTTCTCAAAGACCGGGTATTCATTTTAATGAAACTTGTGCCCCAACAATAGATGTTATTACTTTTAGGTATTTGATTAGTTTGATGATCTCAGATAAACTTCACATGCGCCTTATGGATGTGGTGACTGCTTACCTATATGGTCAATTGGATTTTGACATATATATGAAACTCCTTGAAGGATTCAAATTGCGTGAAGCAATTAAAACACAACCAAGGAGCATGTATTCACTTAAATTGCAAAGATCCATGTATGGATTAAAACAATCAAAGAGAATGTGGTATAATCGCTTAGTGAATACTTGATTAAAGAAGGATAAATTAATGATCCCATATGCGCTTGTGTGTTTATAAAGAAGTTAGCATCTGGTTTTGCTATTATAGAAGTATATGTCGATGACATGAATTTAATTGGAACTCCTAAAGAGATCCAGGATGCTGCTGAATATTTAAAAAAAAGAATTTGAAATGAAAGATTTGGGGAAAACAAAATACTGTTTTGGCCTATAGATCGAGCACAACTTTTACGACACATTTATTTACCAATCAACATATATAAAAATTTTTTTAAAATGGTTCAATACGGATAAGGCTCATCCACTGAGTACCCCAATGGCTATTAGATCCCTTGATCCTAAAATGGATCCATTCTGTCCTAAAAAGGATAATGAACAGTTACTTGGTCTTGAAGAACCATATTTGAACACTATATGTGCATTAATGTATTTGGCGCAATGTACTAGACCTGATATTGCATTTGCAGTTAATTTATTAGCAAGGTTTTGTTCTGCACCTACTAGACGACATTGGAATGAGATCAAACATATTTTTCGTTATCTTTAAGGAACTATTGATTTGGATTTATTCTTTTCATATGAACCTTTTGAAAATCCTGGTTTGGTAGGATATGATGATGACGGTTATTTATCTCATCCCCATAAAGCTTGATCTCAAACTAAATATGTTTTTACTTATAATGGGACCACAATTTCATAGCGATCTACTAAACAGAATTTGGTTCCTACTTCTTCTAATCATTCTGAAATATTTGCATCGCATGAGGCTAGTCGAGAATTTATATGGTTACAATATGTTATTCAATAGATCCAGAGTTCATGCATGTTATCTCCTACCATAAATCCTCCAACAACCATATATGAAGATAACGCAGCTTATATTGCTCAAGTTAGAGGAGGATACATCAAAAGAGACAGAACAAGGCAAATTTCGCCTAAGCTCTTCTGCATGCATGAACTTCAAGAAAGCTGAAAGGTCGATATGAAGCATATATGTGCCATAGGCTTGGGCATTTGGCCCGTTGGGTTCAGGCCTCGGTCAGACCTGGACAAATAGGATGGGTATTGGGCTGCATAAGTTCTGCCCCGTTCGGGGCCGGGTCCTGCACAGTTAAAGGGTAAAAATAAAAAAATTTAAAATATAGGGACTTAGAGGTTATTAAAGGGGGTTATTTTGTTAAGTTTTAATATATGTGAGTTTCCAGGATATATGACAAACTATATAAATTTCGTAAATTCTATATTCCCATTCAAATCCTCCCCAATCTCAAAATCAAATCCTTACACGGCTATAGCCGCTACACCACGCTACCCTCCCAAATCCTGATTTGCTTTGCCACCGCTGTCGTCCACTGCGAGTCTGCGACACCATCTGTCGATCTGCGTCTAGTCCAACGTTGACAGCCCATGATTTACAGCCTTCAAGCTTGGCCCTCGCCTGCCTCGGTGATTTACAGCGGTTACCGTCCACGGCTGTGCTGCACCCTCCCATTAGTCGTCCAGCTTCGCCAGGCCTGCTTAGTTGTTCGTCACTCTCACTCAGGTGGTCAGGTTTGTCTCACGCCTTAAACTTATTATCCGTCAACTCATATTTTAACACATAATTTGATTTTACAATCTATATGTATGGAAGCATAATGAAATTGTGAAAATAAGATTATGTATGTGCTATGTTACGATCCATCCAAGACACATAATTATCCAAAGCCTCTTACACCCAAAGCACATAATTACCAAAATATTTCTTCAGAGGAAGCTTTAATATGCCTAAATCTTAGAGATGATCTCCAAGCTCTCACTTGAAATTTTCTCGGTTTTGTTGTATTGCTTTGATTGCCTTGGATTGTAATTTTGGAGCAAATTAAGCTTGCTATTTGCAGGAAAATATTAGCCCTCCAAATCAATGTTATGAGAGTCACCATATACGTGAATATTATAAGCCACCAAGTGCAGACACAATTTTCATTGTTAGAATCTTAAATTAATGCACAATTTGAGATTTTCTTAGTTGGAACTTGTACGCAGCTAGCATTTGATCGCTGGAAATATTTGAATGTTTGTTACTTAATGGATTAATGAGTGCATTAATTTAATTTAGGATTTCATAATAGGTAACACGAGAGCCAATGGGGTGTGGAAAGTTCCAGTTCCATCTCCGACTTAACAGATAAGAAAATCATTGAAGTGCAGCGAGGAACACTTCAGCAAATTAATCCAAATTTTGATAAACAACCACTTTGAACATCCCTACATATGTCACTCCAATATGCTTAGATAAATTAAACAATTAAGTTGCGCAATTTTGTCCCCAAAATATACTAAGTTACAGGCTCATGGTTGTTAAAAGATTTAACTGCAGTTCTTACTTTCTAGTTTTTTTTTTCTCGATTTTATTTTAATTTTGTAAAAAGGTGGGGTGGGACGGGGTGGGTATGGGGCTATTGAGTTTTTTTTTTTGCCCCATCCCGGCCCGCCCCGGTCAGGGGCAATGTCCATCTCATCACCATTCACGGCTTTTACTTCAATTTCGTGCATGCCCATATTACTTCAATTCCATGAAACACAAAAGTGCCATAAATATATATATTTGTATAAAAAGAACAGTAATTCTGGGAAGCAAAATAAAATATATCCCTGTAATTTGGCCGACCGAAATATATAACGTAACTTACAAGTATTTATTATAATTGATGTGAAACATTTTAAGCCATAAAACAAAACAAAACGTCACTCAGGGTAATGTTACATGAATTTAGTCCTTTTTAATAATACAGATCATTACTTAGCTAGCTTGCTTACTTTGACCTGCCAGGTAAGAAAAGAAACTATTCAGTTTCATTGATTTGAAGGACGCAAAATTTTTAGATAAGGCGGACCACGTGGAGGCGCATACCCATCGGGCGCTACGTTGAAGCGAGAAGTCTCTGCCCAATTTATATATATTTGTTAAATTAACATAACAGGCATTGAAGATATGAAATATAGCACTGTTGTTGAATTTTTTTTTTAAATAAAGAAAAAGGGACACATAGATTGTTAATCAATAATACCTCAAAATATAATTAATTGCTTGACTTGATCACCTCATCATCAAGCTGAATACGAGGGATACGAGCGATCTTGTGCCAATCTGCACGAATTCCTTGTTTGCATCGTTTCAGTCAAAGCCGGGCATCCAACAATTCCTAATCTTTTTAAAGCACCGAGGTGATGCAAATCCCCCGATAGAGGTGTCAAATTTGGACAATTTTCAATTGTCAAAGTCTCCAAAGTTTGAGCGGAATTTTGAAGAAGCCATCGAGGCAATTCCTCTTTCAAGTTCATCTCCAAATTAGGATTAAGCTTTTCACAATCATAAATATATAAATTTTCTAACGAGATCAAGTGTTTTGTACCATGTGGAAATGTGATTCAGCCTTGGATAATAAAACTCCCTAATGTCTGAAGGAGTTTAAGTTGACCTATATCTTCCATCAAAAATTCTAAATTGTCGCATCACAAGATCAACAATTGTCTAAGAGATTTAAGCAACCAATTTGATTATTTGGCAGACACTTTTCTTTGGGGGTTATTGCAAGCATTCGGAGGTTGATTAGGTTCTTCATATCTCTAGGTAATTCTTGCAATTCTTGACATCCACGAAGATTTAGAGTTTGTTGGAAGTCAGCACCGCCTCTCCAAGAAGTGTCCAGATGCATCAACAAAAAGGAGCACCACATTTTTAGAGCTTGCTGCACCGCCATTCTAGAAGCCTATCAAGCTAAAAATCTTGCAAAAGTGGAGAAGCCTCGGGAGCTTATAAGGTCGGCTATTGAATCACATATGAAGCTATAAATAGGTGGACAAGGCAGACTGAGCATGTGAAGCTGCAGAGTGAGAAATGCGAAGGCAGCAAAGGAAAGTGAGAACAATAAAGAATTGAGAGAAGCTAGTGGTCGAACTGAGAATAATGAGGTTTGAGTTAGTGAGAGTCATATAATATTATACGGGGTGCAGTACTATTATAGTTTTGTATGACGTGAGGAAAAGAAATGAGTGCGTCCTAAGTGTGGAAACATATTTGTGTGGGAGAGAATAATATATTAGGTGAGTGATGATTATGTTTTCAAGTGAAAGTGAGTAAAGTGTATATGTGAAATGTGTAAGTGGTGTCCTAATAATTAAAGTGTTTGTCTTTAGTAAATGTATTTATACTATTGAATTATGTATGAGTGTATTTGAATATAAATTAAAGTTTGTATTAATCTTCTATATCATGTATTTGAATATAATTTAAAGTTTGTATTAATCTTCTATATCCAACAAGTGGTATCAGAGTAGGTTGGTCAAGGATCGATAACGAGTTCTGCCAAAATTAACCGTCAAGGACTGTTGGTGAAGCACTATTGGTTGGATAAGCAAGATGGCCAGAGATTATACATGAAGCAGAGTATTCTTGAAGTAGTCTTCATAAAGAGTTCAGAGCCACGATCGGTGATTTACAGATTGTTGGCGGAATTTTTTTTTTTGGAAAAGTTACTTAGTAATATAAATCCAAAAAAATTATAATATACAAGAATCTGAGAGGCATACCCCAAGAATTACAAGAAGGACGTAAAGTCCAAACATATAATCCAACAAAAGATCAAAAATAAAGGCCACAAGCGACCTAAAACAAAATAAAAAGGCCACAAACGGCATTAACAACATAAATGATAAATGACCATAAACGGTCTAAATAAAAAAAAAAATACAAGAGCTTCAGCCGTTCTTGTTTTTCTTCTTCTTACCCTTCTTCACCGGGGTAGCTGGGGTGTCAATATGAGTATGATCAACCCTATCAGATTGATCCTCATTACTCAGCCTATTCAAAGGCTCAAAACGGGAGGGCAAAGTCTCAAAAGGTTGTCCTATGTTTATCTGCCCTGACGAAACAGATGCCTCGCGACTGGTTCAACAATGGATAATACCCAAAAGTTTACCTTGGTCGGTCGCAAAAGGAGATAGAGAGTCAGAATCTGAGACTGACTCTGTGCTCAAAACTGTAGCAGCCTTAGGAGGCACAACTTGCACTGAAGAATCTGCTGGAATAGCAACAGCTTTCAAACTCTCAACGACATCAGTCGCAACTTTACCGGAATTAAAGGGGGTACTATCAGAAAGGGTGCTATCGGAGGTGCTAGCCTCATTCTTATCCTGAACTGAAGTTTTTGCTGGTTTCGGACAACGGTGACCAAACCTTCAACATTTGGAGCAACGTTTTGGAATCCACTCATATTCAACTTCAATTTGGATGGGCTCAAGAGAGAGTTTACACTTGAACTCAAAGTTCTGGATTGGAGGGCGCTTTGCATCAAGAAGAACACATACCCTCGCATACTCCAACCTCGAAAGATCAGAAGTCATCTTGTCAAAAGAGATGGTTGTCCGACCATGCTGGAGACAATGCTAAGGTCTTTAGTTGTCCACAAAGGAAAAGGCAGGCCATATAAACGGATCCAAACAGGAACCTTTTCTTAATTGATTCGTATTAAAATCCAAATGCGGGTGCCATGGTTGTAAGATAATTGATTTACCTCCGAACATCCAAGGACTGCGAGCAATGATATTAAGAACCTCCTCCTCAGTTCGAAAACGGAAGATGAGAAATCCCTTATTCGTGGAACGGACGTCCTCAAGACCACTAGATTTTTATGCACGCATCGTCATCGAACATGCAGCATGGAAGGGCATCACATATCCCAAAAAAAAGCCAACAAGACATCTACGCCATTCGACCACATTCTCGTTGACGATCTCATCCGGAATCTCAAGGACTGTACCTGATTTTTTGGGGGTAATCGGGAACAGTTTGCATCGAGTACTCGAATCAGTGATATTGATTTTGTCGGCCCAAGAGCCAGCAGTTGATTTGGGTGGATCCATCATTCACAAATCAAGTACAACAAATATCTCATAAAAAAAAAAGACAAGGATAAACGAAAGCAAACCGGACATCAAAACGAGGCGGGCTTGCGAACTCGTCGTCTCCTCTTCTAATTTGCAATCCGTAAGGAATCAGGAGGGCGGCCAAGAGGCCAAGTTGCACGGAATAACCTGAGCAACAATCTGATTGGGTCTATGAACAGTATTGGCCGGATGAACAGTGATTACGTCGGTGAATAGTACCACCCGAAAGAAAAAAAATGTGATTTGTGGGTGATGCGGTTGGAATCTGACGATGGTATAGAAGAAAAAGTTGATCAACGATGTCCGATCTACAAGGTGGTGGTGGAGGTGAGAACCCACTCGTCGGTTTTCGACGAAGGGCGGCGGATAAATAGTAATTTCGAAACTTTGAAGCCGTGGACGGGGGTGATACCAGCTGAATCAGGCAGTGGTGATGAAGGAAAAGTTGTAGATCGCTGCTCGATCTACCATATGGTGATGGTGATGGAGGTGAGATGCCATTCGCCGAGCTTCGACGATCGACGGTGGGTGAATAGTAAATTCCAAAATTTTGAAGTCTTGGACGGACGTATTGCCGGCTAATTCAGGAGGAGTGAAGAAGGAAAAAATTGTAGAACAGGCCGAGATCAACACGATGGTGGTGGAGGTGAAGGTTCACTCGCTCGTCGACGGTGGATGAATAGTAAATCCGATCACTGTTTTTGGGAAATTTGAACGCCTTCCGGCCAGAATCTGAAGAGGGTCAAGAAGGAAAGTTTGCTCAAAATATCCCGATCTACAACATTTGTAAATGTCAAAGGCTGATTCGCAAAACAGCAAGAGTTAACAGTAACTCCGACGAACTAGTTGAGAGAAAAATTTTCCCCTAAACTGCCCATTAAACTATCCAAGACAGAAAACTTGACGGCATTGTTGTTGGCGGAATAAAAAAGCTTAACAATTCGAACTACAATACATGGGCTACTTTAGTGAAGTTATATCCCTAGGGTCAAGAATTCGGGGAGATTGTTAGAGGAAACGAGGTGACACAACTAGAGGACGCCGCCGCTTTGAAGAAGTGGAAGATCAAAGCCAGTAAGGCCATGTTCGCAATTAAGACAAAGCACGTTAGGTGTGCAGAGACACCAAAAGTAGCATGGGATACCTTTGCAGCACTCTTCTCGAAGAAGAATAATATGAGGTTACAGCTTTTGGAAAGTGAGCTTCTGAGAACTAGGCAAGAAGGGATGATGATCAGCCGGTATTTTAACAAAGTAAAAGCTCTTTGTAACAAAATTTCTCAATTAGATTCTAAAAATAATTTTACTGAAGATAGAATGAGAAGAATGATTGTTCATAGGTAGAGACCCAACTATAAAAGCTTTATTATAGCAGTAGAAGGATAGTCAGTTCAACCTTCTATTGTTTAGTTAAGAAAACTTGCTTGTCGATCAAGAAGCATTGGCTAAGGTCTTGCTAAAGAGTGTTCAGGAAGTGCTCTTGTAGCAGCTAAAGAACGTTCAGGAAGTACTTTTTAATGGCAAAGGGAGAAGTCGACCTAGAAGACAATATAGTAAGGTCGAAGATAATGAAAAATATAGTTATGAAATGAGAAGCTTCTGATCTGGGGGAGCTTAAGAAAGTTGTGACAAGAGCAGTTAATATGAAAGGAGCTAAAATGTAGGGGAAGCTCACAACCGCTTCAATAACATGATTTAAAGAAATGTGGAATGTTACAATTGGGACAAAAAAGGTCATTACGCAAAGGAGTGCAGATTTGAGAAAAGATCTGCAGAAGGTAATTAGGTGATGGCTATTGGTCATCAAGAATAGAAGAAGAATGGGATGTAAAGGCATTTACAACAATAACTGGGAATGTGGAAAAGGGTTCTTCTCAATTAATGAAGAGAAAGGAAAAAGTTTCAGTGCGATGCAAATAAAGGAACAAGTAAAGAATTGTCCAAAGAGAAGAGTATTGAAAGAGTTAGATATCGGAGATTAATACAAACTTTACTTTATGTGGTCCATCACATAAGAAACATTTCAACTTTCTCCTTTGATTTCCCTGCCAACTCTCATCATGCCTCTTTGTTGGATTTTGTAGCTTCCTATTAACCTCTTTTCAGCCGTTGCTTTTCTTAAGGACGATTGTTTTAAAAGTTTGTTGCTTTATTTGTATCGCACTAGAACTTTTTCCTTCTTCATTAACTGAGCAAGACCCCTTGTCCACATTCTTAATTATTATCGTAAATGCATCCCATTCTTCTTTTGTTTCTCCTTGGCGACTAATAGTAATCATTTGATTACCTTTTGAGATCTTTTTTTAAATCTACACTCTCTTGTATAATGACCTCTTTTGCCATAATTGTAACACTCTTTGTTTCTTCACCTCAAGTTATTTAAGTGGTTGTGAGCTCCCCTTATATTTGAGCTTCTATCATATTGACTGCTTTTGTTACATTTTTCTTAAGCTCCCGCAAATCGAAAGCTTATCTTTTCATCACTATGTCTTTCATTATCTTCGACTTTACTATATTGTTTTCTAGTCAGCTTCTCCCTTTGCTGTTAAAGAGTACTTGCTAATCACTCTTTAAGGGGACCCTTTCCATTTGCTTAACCAATGCTTCTTGATTGGCAAGTAAGTTTTCTGACTGAACAATAAAAGGTTAAACTGGTCATCCTTCTACTGTTGCAATAAAGCTTCTATATTTGGATCTCAACTCATGAACAATCATTCTTCTCATTCTATCTTCAATAATACTATTTTTAGGATCTAATTCATAAATTTTATGACAAAGAGCTTTTATCTTGTTAAAGTACTGGTTGATCGTCATCCCTTCTTGCCTAGTTGTCAGTATCTCACTTTTCAGAAGCTGCAACCTCATATTATTCTTATTCGAGAAGAGTGCTGCAATGGCATCCTATGCTGCTTTTGGTGTCTCTGCCCACCTAACATGGTGCAAAAATTCTTCTTCAATTGTTGTCTTAATTGCAAATATGGCCTTACCGACTTTGGTCTTCCACTTCATCAAAGTGGCGGCATCTTCCAATTGTGTCACCTCCTTTCCTCCAACAATCTCCTATTTATCTGGACCTTAGGGATATGACTCCATTAAAGTAACCCATGTGTTGTAGTTTGAATTGTCAAGCTTCTTGATTCTGCCAATAATCTGCAAGTCACCCATCGTGGCTCAAGCCTCTTTATGAAGACTACTTCAAGAATGTTGCTTCATATGCAGTCCCTGACCGTCTTGCTATCCAACTGATAGCGCTTCACTAACACTCCTTGATTGTTAATTTTGGTAGCACCTCGTTATTGATCCCTGACCGACCCACTCTAATACCACTTGTTGGATATGGGAGATTAATACAAACATTAATTTATATTATAAATACACTTGTCCACAATTCAATGGCATAAGTATACATACCAAAGACAAACACTTTAATACATCAAACACCACTGACACGTTTCACATGTAGACTTTCCTTACTTTCACTTTTAAACATAATCATCACTCACCTAATATATTATTCTCTCCTACCCAAGTATGTTTCCACACTCACAACACACTCATTCTTTTCCTCACGTCACACACCACTACAATAGTATTGCACACCATATAATACTATATATCTCTTGACAACTCAAACCTCACTGTTCTTAGCTAGACTACTAACTTGTCTCAATACTTTATTACTCTCACTTTCCTTTGCTGCCTTTACATTTCTTACTCTGCAACTTCACTTGTTCAGTCTACCTTGTCCACCTATTTATAGCTTCATATGTTAGTTTAATAACCCACCGTATAAGCTCCCGAAGCTTGCAAGATTTTTATCTTGATAGACTTCTAGAATGGCAGTGCAGCAAGGTCTAAAAATGTGGTGCTCCAAGTTATCTGTTGATGCCTCTAGACAATTCTTGGAGAGGCAGTGTTGACTTCCAACAATACGTCGATATTAGAACCTCTAATCTGTAGCCCCCGTAGGAGTTGAAACCTTGAGATGCATGATTTAACAAATAATTGGCTTTGGCCCCCTACATTAGTTGGAAACAAAGACCCTTGCTCGAAGGAATATTTGTGGACAGGTCAACGCCTACAAATGGCAAATGTTGAACCTTTTTGGAAGCAAGTAGACTATTGGAGTTCACTTGTAAAAACTCATCTTTAGACATTGATAGAGCAAGATCATGTATAAGGTCATGCATTTTAAAATTGAACTAATGAAGTCCTTCCTTAAAATCTTAGAAGAAAGGTCTTGACCATGATTCCTTCAGATATCACATACCAATATTTTCTATCTCATCATTTTCATTAGGGGCATTAATAAGCCCATGAGCCATCCAAATAAGAATTCACCAAACATTATTAAATTCATAGTCTTTTAGAAAAACAGAACAATAGATAAAATATTGCTTTAAATGAGATGGTACATAACATATTATAACTTAGTTTTAGGGCAGGCAAGAAATCACTTTCATTTTACTCTAATTTCTAAATCTCATTATCCCTCACATGTATCCATTCGCACTTATTAGTTGAGGAATACAGTAAGCTTCCTAAAGTTTTAATTGCGAAAGGAACTCCCTCACATTTTTTGACAATTTCCTCTGCAATTTTTAAGAGGTTTGGATGTTGTTTATCTTGCCTTTCTTTCAATGCAAATTTCAAAAACAAAGAAAAACAACTCTCTTAAGGAAGACCTTCTAATTTGTACCCATAATTAGAATCTTTCATTGTGCCCATAATTGAGGCAACTCGGTTGCTACGTTTAGTTACCGAGAGTCTACTTCCACTAGCATCTCCTAACAATAAAGTTTTTTGAACTCATACCATATTTTATAATCCTCACTCCAAACATCATCCACAAGAAGTAAATATCTTTTACCAACCAAAGTATCTTGCAAGACTTTTTGTAACTGTTCTATATACAAAGAATTCAAATCGGGTTTTGTACAGATTGAATAGGAATAAAATATTCTAAAAATTCTCCATTGATACGACATGCTGGTTTTTCCATTCATTCCTTTCAGGATCAGTCGTGGTCTTACAAACGCTCCCGATGGTATGGACGAATCCTTTGCTTCATAGAAATGTGTAAAAGACGCTAGCCGCACTTAAAAGCCGAGTACTCTACCGTTGAGTTAGCAACCCGAATAATTCGAATGTGTAGATACAACCGAAATAAAAAGAAAATCAAAGACAATTCACTACAATTTTCATTGGATATAGACTTAAGAATTCTGAGAATCAATTGTTTTAGATCAAAGTACTCTTTAGAGACACATGTCCGAATTTTTAATTCAAAAATTTTGCACCCTTTCATTATTATACACCAATTTTGCAAGTGCAGTTTTTCCGAGACCTCCAAGTCCCACAATAGGAATGACAGATAAAGTTTCAACATTGCTTGAGTGTATTAACAATTTTATGATATTTTCCTTATCCTCAACCTTACCAATAATATCTGAAGCAAGTATAAAGGAGTGGGTCATTTCTCTCCCCCTATGCAAGACATGCCTATTGTTAATTACTCTGTTACGATCCACATCAACTAAGTATGGGATTAGTTGATGGTGTTGCTAGGATCCCACATCGACTAAATATGGGATTGGTTGGTGGCTTATAAGTCTATGGGCACCCTCCCCTTACAAGCCGGTTTTTAAGGGTGAGTTCTACCCATGGGTTTGTAACAATTGGTATTAGAGCTAGCACACGCGAGGCCCACGTTGCGGAGGGGGTGACCTAGGAAGGGGCGACCTGGAAAGGCTAGAGTGGGCCACCCAGAGTGGGCCGCTGTGGACGTCGGTGTCAGAAGTGTTGTGGTATGTTACGATCCACATCAACTAAGTATGGGATTAGTTGGTGGTGTTGCTAGGATCCCACATCGACTAAGTATGGGATTGGTTGGTGGCTTATAAGCCTATGGGCACCCTCCCCTTACAAACCGGTTTTTAAGAGTGAGTTCTACCCATGGGTTTGTAACATACTCGCATATTAAGATCAAATTTAGCCTTTAAAGCTGCAGTCGCATCAAACCTCTCTTTAATTTCCTTGATCTTACGAGCCATCCTAGAACGGAAAGCAAGCAGATTATTTGAGCATGAAAGGAATCTGCGTACCTTTCTTCCAGTGCTCTGCTGACTAGTGACTTGCCTTCTTAAAGCTTGAACCTCGAACAGTCAAACTCATCAAGCACATCTTCTGCATCATAACAAGCATCCTTTAGCTTTGCCAACCAACCCCTCAATTCGTGACTGCGGACCTGTTGTTCTTCCGCATCGAGGAGCAAATCTTTGATAGTGGATAAGATCTCTTCAAGCTTTTAAAGATCAGCTTGGACACCCCAACCCAAGCGAACTTCCTCATAAGTTAGAGATGCTAGCTTGCCTAAGACCTTTTCGGCAATGCTACAGATAAATGATTCAGCCATGTTTTTGAGATGAATGAAGTGTTTTTGCTCAAATCAGATCTATTGACTCAGTGGCAGTTTGTTTTAATTAAAGGTTTAATAGAATTTAATACTTAATAAAACTTAATTTATATAACTTAATAATATGTTTGTTTTGAATTTTTTATATAATTGAAAATAAGTGTCAAGTAGACAATTTAATTTAAATTTGATATTTTTGTCCTCATCATGAATAATTAAAGATATTGATATTATTATGGTATCAATCTTAAAAATTAAATAATTAACAAAATTAAATAAAAATTTTCAGTTATGATAATTGATGAACCTACCTATTATAAAAGCATATATTTATTAAAATATAAAAAGTCTATTATGTATTAAATATAATAATCAACTTAACCATTATAAGAATAGGAATCTATTAATAGTATGTAGAAAATCTATTATAATAAAATTAAATATATATATTTATGTAAATAAATTATAATTTTTTATTTATTGATTTTTTAAAATATTTATAATGTGTCAAAATAATTTAAATATGACATGTTTATACTTGTTTGTTATGAAAATTAAAATATATGGTCATTTAATATGTCATACATCTTAAAATTAAATAATTTACAAAAATAATTTGAAATATTAGTAGAAATAAATCATAAGCTTACCTATTATATAAAAATCTTATCATATTTTAATGTGGTAAATTTTAAATATAGTAATAAATAATATAACAACTTGATAATAAATACTATTAAAAATTCATAAGTTAACAAATATATCAAAAATTTTACCTTTTAATAAATAAAAATAATATTAATAAATATTCACATAATCGTTCAAATTAGAAAAATCACTCAAATTTTCATCGACCGGTCAACACCGCCATCGTTCGATGCTATCGTCTGCTGTCAATCGTTGGATCTGCCGCGCGTTTGGGAACACCTTCAACATCACCATGATCGGCTCCGCTCGATTTATAAGATTATCAGAATAGTTTTGGAAGATGTGACGGTGTTTGACCGTTAAAGGCTCATAAATATTTAGGTGGGTGAATGTTTCTCGGCCTTTATTAGAAAAACGTCGCCCTATCCTCCAAAACTACTCCGATAGACTTATAGATCGAGCGGAGCCGATCATGATAGTGTCAAAGGTATCATTGGACGAGCGACTCCAACCACAATCAGTGACGGTGACGACTACTGTCCAGTGTTGGCCATGTTGCCAGTAGGCAATATAAATGCCATCCAATTTCTATTATTCAAATATTTTGTTAAATATGTTTTGTTGAAAAATTAAATTAATTGAAAGCTAAATGGTATTTGATGTTGATTTTATAAAAAAAGGGTTTTCTAGATATTCAAACTTTGAACAAAAAAGTTAAATATTTTTACTTTTTCAATTCAGCCATTATTATCTGAAATTAAGTAATTAGAAAGCCAAACAAAAAAAAATTATTTAAATCACTTAAATCTGAATAGATTCATGCTTAAGTAGTTGAATTAATCGGCTCTTTAGTTTATATATATTTTCACGTTAGTTCATGTTACGGTTGGGAAACGGCTAGTTGGCATGGCAGCCTAAATTATTGTTTGAGAAAAGGAAGAAAGGGGACAGCTGGTACCCTCAACCGGCTTTTCCCGCTTCCCACAAAATTATTTAAATAAAATATTAAATATTATAAATTAAAGAAAAAAAACAATAATTGTAAAATACATAAAATCTGTATAATATAATAAGTAATATTATATAAACTTTTTTATTTTATTGTTTAACATAAATATTAAACGATGTCTTTTTTTTTGTAAATAAATGTTTAACTCTGTCATGATTACTCTTTCACTATATAATGAAATAATGGAATATTTGATTAGTTGAGTGCATAAAAAGTATAGTAAACGTATTTATATGTGCTGTACTATTAAGAAAATATTATGATTTAAGAAAATGTTACCAACGATAACAAAAAATATATATTACAATATTTTTAAATGCTATTGTAAATGTAATATTAAAACTTAACTACCTCTATCTACAGTGTAGTTCTATTGGGTGATAGTGGGATAAATTTTGGCCTTAAATTCAATTATAAATTTATTGAATAAGATTTTATGTGAGATTGCATTATTTAATCCTACATCAATGGCACCCTTCTCCACGGAATAGCTTAATTAATGTAAAGTGGCCCATTTTAAAAATATAGGATTCTGTTCCAAAGACGTGAAGTGGATGGTTCACGCATGCCACTGCCAAGCGGTGTAATAGAGTTGATTGTGAGAGGTGTCTGCGAGGGAGGTGCATGTCAATATGTGTGCAGGCTGTACAGTACCGCAGTATGACCCGTAGCTTTATAGAATATAGAACGTGATTTGAGTGTGGAGAGAGTTAATGGTACGGCTTGTAAGAGAGTTGAGCTATCCAAAACTGCAACTACCCCCCCTCAATTCCACTCTACACATGTGGGAGCAGTACTTCCAACTCCAATCCCCGCCAACAAATCATGTGCTACCCATCCAAGTAATTAATTGGTTATTTTATTAAGCCAAATTTTGATTGGCTATCGATGGTGGCGTTGTCGGTTTAAAACGCCCACAAATGCGCGTGCAGAATTTGTTTTGGACACACGAGTCTGGTAGCTTTAATTGCGCTTCGTTGGACCGTTGGAGGGAGAATAAAAGAAAGAGTAATGCTACTCTTACAAACTATTTATACAAATTCATCTATACAAACTGACGTGGTATAATGTGATTTGATAAATAAATACAGTAATTTGATAAATATATATTAATAATAAATGACATTAATTAACATGAGTGATGTGGCGATCACATAGGGATGCCACATCAGTTTGTATATGTGAGTTTGTATAAATAGTTTGTATGAGTAGCATTACTCTAAAGAGTAATGCTACTCTTACAAACTATTTATACAAACTCATCTATACAAACTGACGTGGTATAATGTGATTTGATAAATAAATACAGTAATTTGATAAATATATATTAATAATAAATGACATTAATTAACATGAGTGATGTGGCGATCATATAGGGATGCCACATCAGTTTGTATATGTGAGTTTGTATAAATAGTTTGTATGAGTAGCTTTACCAAGAGCTTTTATGCAAGTTTCACAGTATCTTTGATTGATTTCCTTGTTCGCACTTGGCACTTTTTTTTTCATATATTTCTACTTTATCAACGCCTTTCCTTTTTTTTTTTTTACTTGATTACGTGAAGTCATTTTTACTCGAAGTCATAGAAATACAATGTAATTATTGATGCACGATTTCTAGTCGATCGAAAAGCAGGTTGGAATTCGAATTGTACGTCGGGTCCAATCCTGAAAACAAAGAAGAATAGTCAGGAGTGCTGGCGGTGGTGCCGGCGAAAACCCTCCGATGCTCAAGTCAGTTTCCGACACTCCGGATTTTTCTGGGAGAATTTCCTAGAGAGAGAAGCTCTCAAAAGTAAAGGAAATTTAGAGAGAGAAAGAGTTCAGAGAAGTGTGCATATCTTGAGCAAAAATCCAAGGGGTTTATATAGACATTAGGAAGAGTCATTGTGGGACTCAGATAATAGGGCAAATAATGGGCTCTAATAGTGGGTTTAGATTTAATTGAGACCCAATTATGTTATGGTTATAACAGTAATCCCTCTAGGCCCAAGTCGACTAACGGGTCGACATTGGGACGATTAAGTTATCCAGGAAGCGTAATTTAAATGTATTAGGAGGCAGGCCTGAAGATGTAATTTATCATATATGTACGCTTAGTGTGGCTTAAACCCTAAATAGGTGCCATATATAGGATAACGAGTGTTGGAGAGTAGAGCTTGCTCAAAAATAGGAGGAAGCACCTTGGAGGCAAGCGGCGCAGGCGATCTAAGCAAGTAAAATTCTCCAGTCCAAGCAAATAAAGCTTTCCAGTCAAAGCAAATTTTTCCAAGCAAGTAAAGTTTTCCAGCCGCCACTAGTACTTTATATGCACTTCTTTATTCTTTTTTTTTCTGTTTGTACTTTACATTGCATTGACTCTATGCTTTTTTTGAGAAGACTAAAATTCGCATATTAAGATATGCTTATGGCGACTGCACTTAATATATATATACGCATGGCAAAAAATTTTGAAGGCTTTTTGTTATAAAACTAATGAAAAGGTCGGCTTGGTAATGAATGAAATGAAGCACTTTAATATAATGTAAATATATTAAACGTGGGAGCATGTGGCATGACATCTAATATTGCATGAAGTATTCATTTATATAATAACTTTAATCGTGCAAGCATGTTTATATTGCATGAAGCACATATTAATATAACGACTTTAATCATGCTTACGACTTTAATCATGCAAGCATGTTAATATTGCATGAAGCATATCTATTATAATATAGGAAGACAAACCTTTGCGTCATGATACCAAGTGCAGTAACCATGTTCCATTAAACAAATATATATGCATGCTAGACTTTGTGCTGGGTTATGTAGTGAGCTAGTTATTCCTTAAAAAAAATTTGTCCATATAGAACATGTGAGAGATATAAACGGTGGCATGCAGTGTATTATATGTGAAATAGGAAGCCCATGGCAAGCCTCTAAAACCATTCCGAAGTCGATTAAAACACATGGAATTAGGCGAGGAATGGCAGTGTATGGAGCTGTCCATGGTTGTGAACAAATCAAGTTAGAGTGACGTTAGGTGTGGAAGAACATAAGAGAGACTAGAAACATGAGTTTGCAATTGGAGGGGTTGCCAGAACTCGTGTCTCTTCAGCCTGAGGAATATGAAAACGTGAATGCTTCGTGAGGGAGGTGAGAAGGCAAGCTACTGGGTGAGTGATGAGAGGTGAGCTCACTAGGGGCGAGGGGCGAGCTCCCAAAGGCGAAAGCCAAGCTTGAGCGAGCTCCCAATTGCGAGGGCTGAGCTTGGAAGGGGGAGGACCGAGCTCCCAAGGGTGAGGTGCGAGAGGTGAGGTCCTAAGAGGGAGCAGCAAGCATGCGAAGGCCGAATGGCAAGCATGTAAGGAACGAAGCCAAGCATGCAGGGAAGTGAAAGGCGAGCTCGCGATGGGCGTGCTGCATGCGGAGGCCGAGCTCGCGATGGGCGTGCTGCATGCGGAGGCCGAGCTCGCGATGGGCGAGCTGCATGCGAAGGCAGAGCTCGCGATGGGCGAGCTGCATGCAAAGGCTGAGCTCGCGAGGGGCGAGGTGCACGCGAAGGCCGAACTGCATGGCTGAGAAGTCGTGATTTTGTTTCTACGTTATTTCCAGTCGTAGGGGCCTTGCTGCAATTTTTCAAACTTCAGTTTTAGTTGCAGGGGTTTTTTGCCAGTTTTTAAAACTTCATTTTTAGTTGCAGGGGTCTTTTCGTCAATTTTTAAAACTTCATTTTTAGTTGCAGGGTTCTTTCCGCCAGCTTTTAAAACTTCATTTTTAGTTGCAGGGGTCTTTCCGCCAGTTTTTAAAACTATGAAGAGGGGTTATTTTACAAAGTTCGGAAACTATGAATAGGGGTCTTTTTTACAAATTTTGAAAACTATGAATAGGGGGCATTGTGTAAGTTTTGAAAGCTATGAACATGGGTCATTTTGCAAAATCCTAAAACTTGCACATCTCCCTAAAATTTTCGTTTTTTTTTTTAAAGACCAACTATATACTTTTGGTCAAAGACCAACTTGATATTTTTCTTTTCAAGGGTGAAAAAATTTTTCAATGGCTATTTAAAAAGTTTTCAATATAGTCCCTTAGCATTTCTTTTCTCTTATCTCTTTCATTCCTTAGTAGACTTGGTTTGATGACTAACGACTCCTCTTTAACTGTACAGATGGCTAGAATTAAAACTGTGACAGTGCTACGGGAGGAACCAAGTCATCAAACCCAGTCGACAAGGAACAAGGATCTTACGACTAATCGTGAAGAGGTTAATAAGTTTTATCAGAACTTTTTCGGTCAAGATCGTGAGTTAGGACGTAATTTTGTTAATCACAATGTGGTAGATGCTGAGGGAGAGAGTGACCGGTCGTCCTCTTCTACCTCAGATAGTATCCTGAAGTTGAACACTGGTGGGAAGTCAAGCAAGGAGATTCTAACTCATTATCTTCATATATAAGTCTAAGTGAGCTTCTTGCAACTTGATCATAAATGAGTATTTAAAGATGAACGAATTGTAATGTGGTAAATCGAATACTTAATTGGTAATCTCTTTATAGGTCTCCCTATGAGAGTTGTCACACATGCATAAGTCCTTAGAAGGAGTTATTACATATATAAAGAGATCATGGATAATATATTTATTTTAAGTGCTCAACATTTCATGGTTGACGAAGTAACCTCCCATCCATGGTGACCATGGCCAGTCTATAGGTGCTTAGTCGGATGACTGCTTTGACTCGATAAAGACCCTCCCAGTTAGGCCCAAATGCTCCATCAGTGGGATTTCGAGTACTTTATAGTACTTGCCCACTTAGCTTATGCCCACGAAAGGTTCTCCTCAAATCATCAATAGCTTATGTGCCTTCTCTTTAAAAGCCATGTTGTAGCATTCTCGAGAAGCTCGCTGTTCACCTCTAACTTCTCCTATCCCCGAAGGTGTTGGGAACTTCAAGATATGATGATAGACACCCATTACTGCTTTGAAGTCATAAAGTGATGGTCGTCTAAGAATGGCGTTATAAACACTCGGATGATCTACCACGAGAAAATTCACCATCTTGGTTGTCTGTAGGGAGCCTTCTCCCAAGGTCACAGGTAACGAAATTACTCCTTCGGGAATAACCTTTCCTCCAGCGAATCCCATCAGAGAAGTTTGGATGCCTCTCATATCTCTACGGTTAAGACCCAATCGATCAAATGCATCCAATGACATTATGTCAGCTGAGCTCTCGTTGTCAATCAATACTCTTTTTAACCTTTTAATGGCCACAATTACGGTGAGGACCAAGGCATCACAATGAGGATGATGGATATCATGAGCATCTTGAGATGAAAAAGAGATAACGTCATAATCCCTAGCATTGGTAAAAGAAGCCGTCAAGTTGACTTCATAACGAGGGAGGTCATATCTTGCTTGCCTAGCTAGGTGCCTTCGGGCTTGGGCACTTGGACCAGCCACTACTTCCCCAAAAATCGTGGCTACTTCTTCTAATGGTTCTTTCTCTTTGTCATTCTTGCTAGATGATTCGGGGGGGCGATAAATGTATTATTGTAGTTGGCCATCCTTGATAAGACCCTCAATTTGTTTCCTCAATTCAAAGCAATTTGCAGTGTTATGACCATGAACCCGGTGGAAATGGCAAAACTTTCTCTTATCTCTTGCTCTTGGATCTGACCGTAAAGGGGCAGGTTCTTTCAGTAGTCCCTTATCTTTGATTTCTTTCAAGATATCATGCTATGGCATGTTAAGTAATGTGAAAGTACGGTGCTCCTCTTGGGGTCGATCATTATGCTCTTGGCGAGGTTGAGTGGATGACCCTTGCAACAAGAGACGATCATTTCTAAATGTATCTCGCACGGAGCGTCGGTCCAAGGTTGATCTCTGATTTCTATCATGATGCTCTCTCCTGTGATTGTCATACGGCCGTCCATCTGTACGCGAGGAATTAGGCATCACCGAAGTCTGCCCAGGATAATTTGCTTGATAAATTTCCTCTGCATCGATATGGCTAGAGATCCTTGCCAATGCTTCTTGGTACGTGCGTGGGAGGTTAACAGAAAATTCCCATGCTAGAGGGAGCTCCCCTTTGATTCCTTGGACCAAACCTTGCATAGCATAACCATCATTAAATTGATCCACTCGAGCAACCTCCCGCTGGTACTTGTCCACAAATGCACGGAGGGATTCATTACGACCCTACTTGATTGAAAGAAGGCTCTGTGCTGGTCGACTTCTTGTTTTCATACTGCTAAAGTGTGTGAGAAAACTACGAGCAAGCTCATCAAAGCTGGAGATGGATAAGGCTGGTAACCTCCTATACCATTGCTTAGCTGATCCTCCCAAGGCAAGAGAAAAAGTTCTACACATTATTTCTCCTGAGACCCCTTGTATCTCCATATGAGAAACAAAAGAGTATAAATGCTCTCGGGGGTCAGTTGTCCCTTGGTAAAGCTCAAGTTATGGCATCCGAAATCCGTATGGGTATCTTTCCCTTAGAATATCTTCAGCAAAGGGTGATTCCCATTGTGGACGACCATCCTCTTTTCCTCCTAAACGCTTAATCAACTTCTCCAGTTTATGAATTTTCTCATCCATTTCTCGCTTGAATTTCGCATAATGATTATCTGATGTTTCCTCTTCTGAGACATCCATTGGGATAACATCTGGGCGATGATCCTTACTTCTAGGCGGTGAGTTGGGGCGATTTCTTTTTTATTGGAAGTTGCCCTTTGGAGCGTAAGGACCATGATAAGAATAGGCTGGCTGATCAACATTACTTCCTTTTGGTCCTTGCTCGACACCTGTATGACGCTTTTTATTTAAAGAGTGACGAAGGTCTACTGCTTCCAATCGTTGTTCAGATATGATGAGTGGAGGAAGAGGGATCTTTGGGTGACCATCTCCTCCCTGAACAATAGGATGGGAAAGATTTAGTTGAATGACCTGCTGGAGAGGTAATCCAGTGGTCTGGGCGACCAGGTTAGTATATCCACCGACATCAGTTGGGACATTAGCTACCATCATAGCATTCCTTGGGGTGTTTCCAGCAGCATTTCCAGCCTATTGAGTACTCTGTCCAAAAGCTTGATTGAACATGGTCACCATGCGGTTCATTTGCTCGCCAAAATTCTGCAAGGTATGCTCCATAGTAGTCAATCGACTCGTCTTGCCTTTCTTTGGTCTCCTAAGTAGAAGCCGGGGTTGCTTGGGATTAAGGGCCATCCCAGAGGATATTACTAAAGCTCTCCCAGTATCAACTACCCTTCGACGTCGGGGAGGTGCTTCTACCTCAATTTCTTCGTCAACATCTAGGGAGGTTGAGTGTTAGGATGCGTGACTCATGATGTGTTTAATTATGTTTGGATGGGAGTAACAACTAAAAAGGCTTAGATTGTCGTTCCCACAGACGATGCCAACTGTTGATGCACGATTTTTAGACGGCCAGAAAGCGGGCTGGAGCTCGAATTGTACGTCGGGTCCAATCCTGAAAACAAAGAAGAATAGTCAGGGGTGCCGGCGGTGGTGCCGGCGAAAACCCTCCGACGTTCAAGTTAGTTTCCGGCATTCCGGAATTTTCTGGGAGAATTTCCTAGAGAGAGAAGCTCTCAAAAGTAAAGGAAATTTAGAGAGAGAAAGAGTTCAAAGAAGTGTGCATACCTTGAGCAAAAATCCAGGGGGTTTATATAGACATTAGGAGGAGTCATTATGGGACCCAGATAATAGGCCAAATAATGGGTTCTAATAGTGGGTTTAGATTTAATTGAGACCCAATTATGTTATAGTTATTACAGTAATATAAACATATTTTAATTTATCTTAATAAAAATAATACAATGATATAATCGTTTATTAACTAAAAGATTATTGAAAGAGTAATAAATATGTCAATCAATAATGATCATTATTCGAATGATAGTTATATTCTAATAAATATTTTTTAAAAGAGATCATTCAAATAATTATAACATTAAATAACTACTTACTAAAACATGAAAAATATATAACCAATATAGTACATGTTTAACAAAAAATTAAAGATGAGTTAAGTTTGGTTTAGATAAAAAGAAAAAAGAAAAAGTTTTAGATACAAATTTTGAAAAAATAGTAGAATTGAGACTAGAAGTTGTTAAGAAAAAATCACCTTAATATTATGAATTTATATATTATTTATGTTATGTATTTGATCAATTATTAATTTATATTTTTACTAGACCCTAGAGATTTGAAAGAAAAATTATTTTCTTATGCATTTAACTAATTTATTAATTTAATATATGGGAGATCGGAAGATTTCATTGTCTAACTTCATTTTCTCTTCCAGCATGTCTTTGCCTTTCAAGCCTACTTTGTAAGTCAAATGGGTCTCTCGGTAAGGCACTTGTACATAGTCGTGAGCTATCAATGTTGTGTTGCCCTATAGGTTCCTCTTGCTAGATAGGATCCATAACTAGAGGTAGAAGTCGTGTTTGTATGGGTAAGTTGGGCTACTAGCCAAGGCTTATGAAGTTCTGCCCGAGGCTAGGTACCACATGGTAAGGTATGCATTATGGCTGGAAAGTTGGGCGGAGTTGAACAAGCATTGTGTCTAGGCCAACAGTGGTCAGTAGAGTGGTTGTTAGGTGTTTTCCCCGCCAAAAATTGAGTCAGCACGGCTTTCATTTGGGTTTGATCATCCCTTATGTTTTGGAGCTCCTTATTATTGATTGACTGGTTTTAAGCTGAAGGACCAACGATGGTTAATCCGGCAATTGTTTGTGGCCCCTCGCAAGCACTCGTTAACTTGTTTCATCTCCATCCATTGTCACGAAACTTGCACAGAACTTACACGAAATGGACTTAGATTGTAATATCAATTTACGACTTAACAGAACCAGCAAACAAATGGCTATTTGTCTCAATTCCCGCAAACGATGCCAAATGTTGATGCCAAAAAATGGACCAACAATATTTTCTTTACACGTCTCGAAATGTGAATAGCATATGACAGAAATAGCCCTTACGATCATCAAGTATTTCAAGAAAATAGATATTCTGATATGGAAGTAACTAACTGAAAGTTTCTGGTTAGGAGTTACTGGAGCTCAATGACTGAATGGAGATGGAGATTAATAGTAAGCTCCTAATTGGCTGCTTTATATGGACGTCCGACTGGGGGGAGACCAACTTCTAGTATTGTTGAATGGTTGCTGGACAGCTTTTTGACTTGTGAAAATGACTGGTGTTGATTGCACTCTTCTTCTTTAACAAGTTCAAGCAGCTTCCATGACAACTGTAGAATCCCAGCAACTCACATTGACAATTAGGCGCTCTTAGTGGCTGGAAAACAATGAAAACACGACTAAGGTTCGCCGGATTTCTTACAAGCGTGAACCCTCTGACGCCCAAGTAAATAAGAAGGTCACTGTTTGGTGAAAAATCATGTAGAAAATAATTGTTTATGTATGGGTTTTATGTGTGAAGCTCTATGAACAGTAGTTTAATGGAGTAGTAAATAAGAGAGAGAAGAGAGCAAAACTCTAGAGAACTTTGTTGCTGCTGGAAAGAGAAGGATCATGAATCCCCTCATTATTAGTGTCTCTTTCTTTTTATAGGTGACCATTGCGGTAAGGTGATATGATCTGAATGAGCCAAATATAATCCAAGGATATCTCTTAATATAATAAAACCATAATTTTGAGGTGACGAGCGGCTGCAAGTGGTGAGCTGGTTATGAGTCCCTCATTTTTCTATAGTCACAAGATTGAACAATTGCTAGCTAATTGGCTCAGTTAGGTGCCATAGGTGCCGGTCAGTTGGATAGACTCGTCCATGACTTCTGGGAGCTCTTCAGGCAATCATTCCTCTTATACGTCTTCGTGCTTTCCCTCTTGGAGACTTGGGCTTGATATTATACATTCTTTATGAAATGCTGATTTTAATAATAAGGGCAATTTGGTCTTTTGATAAGAGGTCTAAAAAATCCTGTTTATATTTATAATGATACAGGTAGGTTAGGTTAAGAATACCGTATTTCATATTCTCAATTTGTATTTTTCCTTTCTACATTCCATAAATGTATGTTATTGTTAGGTGTTATTGCATAATTTATCACATTAACACACATTTACTTGAAAACTATGAACCAACTTTACATCTAAAGTTACTATTTTATCCTTATTTCAAGAAAAGACGGTCATATCCCTGCAAATTTACCCCTGACCGCCTACCCCTTTCTGCTGTAATTTTGGCACCCAAACCCTTCTGGCGTTCCCAATCATCACCTTTTTTTCTCAATAATTTACCCTAACTCCATTCCCCACGGCGGTCTCGAAGGCGGACCATGGGCTGAGACACCGTTCAGCCGCCAGCATACTCAACCTTTCATCATTCTCTCTCCAAATTCTGCTTGCTATCCAAACCACAAGGTGATTTTCCAACCAAATTTACTTTTTTATTTTTTATTTTTTTAATTGGGTTCTCAATTCAATCTGCTTGTGGGACATTTGTGAAGTTTATTTTCGTTTGAATTCTCTATCTGCGCTTTTCTTGAGCAGTACAGTGGAGGCTTTTAAAGCTGGTTGATCGTTGAATGGTTCTATTCTTCAAGTTTACATTTTTATTGTTTTTTAATTAATACATATTTCAAGTTTATATTTTTATTCTTTTTTTAATAATATTTATATTTTTCACTTGAGAATGACTGGAAGTTTATTGATAACGAAGAACAGTGACCGATATATGGACCCACGAATCGATCAATGAGTGAATGATTTTATATTTTTTTAACAAAATAATATTAATAATTTCCTTGTTTAAGTCATATATATGATGCATGGTATCTATGTATGAAATGCAACTAAGAACGTGGAGTTGTATTTTTTGTTATTGTTTCCAAGTTCTACAACAGTAATGAATTTATTCTTCCGTTCAAAACTGACTTAGGTTTACTTTTGATTGATATAATCTCTTAACTATTTCAGTTTATTTGATTTTTTTTTTTTTTGGCTTTTGCAGGTTAGATATTCCTTGATTGAAGTAATAACTTATTCTAACATGAAATTGTGTTGACACAAGATGCTTTTTAAATTGTAAAGTAATTTATATTTTCTAACTAAAAGAAATGCTGGGCTCGTTACCGATATTGCCTCTTCCAGAACCCCCTGCTGATGGAGATCTTGGCCCTCTTCCCCCATCTCAAGTGTCGGAACAGCAGAAGGAAGAAAAACCTACACATGAGGAGCAGAGCAAAGCTAACTCGGCTCCTGTATCAGTTGCAACCCACACAAGAACAATTGGAATCATACATCCTCCTCCTGATATCAGAAACATTGTTGATAAAACTGCTCAGTTTGTTGCTAAGAATGGACCAGAGTTTGAGAAAAGGATCGTTGCCAACAATGCAAACAATGCGAAGTTTAACTTTTTGAGTAGTGGAGATCCTTACCATGCATATTACCAACATCGGTTGTCTGAATTTCGTGCACAGAATCAGTCTTCTATGCAACAACCTCCTTCAGAGCCTGCAGATTCTGATGCCCCCGAATCAATGCCGTCTGCTTCTGCTTCTGATGTTAACGAATCAGCTGCAATGCCTGACCCTGCAGCTCTGTTTAAACCACCCATACGTAAGGTTCTTGAGCCCCCAGAAGCTGAACAGTATACGGTGCGGCTCCCCGAAGGGATTACTGGTGAGGAACTGGATATTATTAAGCTCACGGCCCAATTTGTAGCTCGAAATGGAAAATCGTTTTTGACAGGTTTGACAAGTAGGGAGATCAACAACCCCCAGTTCCACTTTCTGAAGCCAACACACAGTATGTTTACATTTTTTACCCAACTTGCGGATGCATATTCAAAAGTGCTTATGCCACCAAAGGGGTTGACGGAGAAATTGAAAAAGAGTGTTGCTGACATGACAACTGTACTTGAGCGGTGCTTGCATCGCCTTGAATGGGAACGTTCACAAGAGCAAGCAAGACAAAAAGCTGAAGATGAGATTGAGCAGGAGAGGATGCAAATGGCTATGATCGATTGGCATGATTTTGTTGTTGTTGAGACCATAGACTTTGCAGATGATGAGGATGAGGACCTACCCATGCCAATGACTCTTGAGGAGGTTATAACGAGGAGCAAGATATCTTCTATGGAAGAAGATGAAATTGTTGAACCTGGAAAAGAGGTAGAAATGGAGATGGATGAAGAAGAGGTGCAGCTTGTTGAAGAGGGCATGAGGATGGGTATAGAGGAGAATGATGGCGAGAAGAAGGAGACTAAGGCAGATGAGGAACCAGAACCTCCCATGAGAATTGTGAAGAATTGGAAAAGACCTGAGGAGAGGATACCTGCTGAAAGAGATCCCACAAAATTTGTTGTTTCCCCAATTACTGGCGAGCTAATTCCCATTGCTGAGATGTCTGAACACATGAGAATTTCCCTTATTGATCCCAAGTATAAGGAGCAAAAAGAAAGGATGTTCGCTAAGATTCGAGAGACAACTCTTGCTCAGGATGATGAGATCGCAAGAAATATTGTGGGACTAGCACGAACACGGCCTGATATTTTTGGTACCACGGAGGAAGAAGTTTCTAATGCAGTCAAGGCTGAAATTGAGAAGAAAGATGAGCAATCAAAGCAGGTCATATGGGATGGTCACACTGGAAGCATTGGGCGCACTGCAAACCAAGCCATGTCTCAAAATATTAACGGGGATGATCAAAATGATGCCGCTAATGTTGATTCCAGGAACTTACCTGGTCCTGCAGCTCCTCCTCCTCGACCTAGTATGCCTTCTTTGCGTCCTCTTCCCCCACCGCCAGGACTAGCCTTGAATCTCCCTCGTGTGCCGCCAAACTCAGTCCAGTATTCAGCACCAAATAGTGGTGGGATCCCCGCATCTCAACCTAGGCCATTTGCTATGCCAGTGGTTCCATCAATCCGCCCAGCCCCTCCTTCAATGCCAATGACAACAGGACAACCACCTATTATGATGAGTCGACCACCTCCAATGCCAACATCAGCTTCTGTGAATCCATCTAGTATGCCTGTACCACCTCCGCCAGGATCGCAGTTTACTCCCATGCCAATCCCCCAACCTTTTGTCCCTCTCCCAGTTCCTCCACCGCCCGCTATGTCTATGATGCAGCCACCTCCTTTGCCTCAAGGAATGCCACCTCCACCCCCACCTGAAGCTCCTCCACCACTTCCGGAAGGACCAGAGCCAAAGAGGCAGAAACTTGACAATTCTATGCTTATTCCTGAAGATCAATTTCTTGCCCAACATCCGGTGTGGATATTTTTTAACTGCTCTTCTTGTTACTGCTGTTGAGTTTCTTTTTATATGACATCAAGCTTTGATTGAAGTCGTTCTCTTTTGGCAGGGACCTGTTCGTATCAATGTTTCTGTTCCAAATGTTGAAGAAGGAAATCTCAAAGGGCAAGTTTTGGAGATTAAATTGCAGTCTTTATCTGAAACTGTTGGCAGTTTGAAGGAGAAGATTTCTGGGGAGATCCAGCTTCCTGCAAACAAACAGAAATTGAGTGGAAAAGCTGGTTTTTTAAAAGACAATATGTCGCTTGCATATTACAATGTTGGAACAGGCGAATCACTTACTCTTTCTTTGAGAGAACGTGGTGGTAGAAAGAGATGATGGGTTCTTGTCCAGGATTATAAGGTTTTGTCAGAATTTGTTACTGTAAGAGTTTCCTAATATTTTCTATATATTATGAGAGATAGATAGCAGTCTCTTACTCTACTTTCTTTATCTTATATGTTGGATATTACATTCCTCATTAGTATAACTATTTGAGACCTATTAAATGTATCTTTGAACTGATGGGTAGTTTGGTAATACTACAGATCCAGCTATTTGGTCAATCTCGTTAAGTGCAATGGGAAGTTGACGGTCCCTTTTGCGTTGGCGGAGCAAGTCATCTACTGATAATACTACCTATTGCTTTCTTTTCTTCTGTCAACGGTCATATTGTTGTTTCCATTGTTCATTAGTAGGAGTGTTGTTGTGCTGGGATACTCATATATACTTTTTCTTGTTTTCTGTGTTATATTCTATAATTGCATGTTATTGATCTTGGTAAGGTATTGTTTTAAAGGCTTTTGTTTGCTCACATTCAGGTTTTGTTTTGTGAGGAGCATCCTTGTGCGTCTAGATTTTTGGAGTAGAAGAAGGCTTGTAGTGTGTTCCAAGGCCCAAAACCGACCCACGTTTGCCTATAGTTCATTTTCATTTTGCTTCTGTGCTTGTTTTAAGAATCCTTTAATAGCAACTATTGATTGGCATTTTCCAATGCTTTTGATTTTATTCAGAAAAACTACATGCTTCTACTGATGCAATGTATCGGGTGTATTTTGTAGCACAGCCAAGGCAGTTGGGATGTTCCAGTTTTTGCTGGGAGTTTCTGCTTTCTTTTCTTGTAAAACTCGTAATGCAGCTTTAAACCTGCCATTTTTTTTTTTCCTTCGGAGCAGTGGGATGACTGTTGTTGCAAGAGGAAGATGATTTCTGACTACTTTTTCCTTATCCTCCTTTTTTTTGGTTTTTTAAGTGGTTAAAGAGTGGAGGGTTGCAATGTACAGATTGTTTCACAATTGAGCCTCGCGTAGTTGTGCCTCTCTGCCTTTAGATGGAATATGGAATTAACAGTTAACTTTTGGTACAAATTCATTCATAAAAACTAACATTAACATTTTATAATAGGATAAATACATATTTATAATAAATTTTATTAATTAAGATGGTTGATTTAATATCACATCCACATGCATAGGTGAATTGCATAAGTAATCTATAAGAGTCATATTATCACTCCATAGAATTACGTTACATCTCTTGCATGATTGGTGTGCAACGTTTAATCCCAAGCCATCAGTGTGGGCTCTTTAGCGGCTTTGTTTTTGTTACTTAAAAGTAGTCATTGGGACGCTATAACAACTATGATTATCGCTCTATTGAAGAAATGTTTCCAACATCAACTAGTAACCAAGTGGAAGATGATAAACCCATTACATTAACCATCTAGTATTGGAAATCTCTTTTAATAAATGATACTGCGAGCACGGCAGAACAGAATCCATTAACGAAATACACGGTTGACTCCCGAGAAATTACTTTCAGTGAAGAGAGAGCACATACACAACAGCTGCCGACTCTGCATAATGATTGTTTGTTGCATAAAATCCAAACGTAATCAAAGAATCACCATCCAAAATTTGAGTTTAAATATGATGATCACAATCAAAAGTTTGTATGGGATTTGAAAGAAAATCACAAATGGGATCAAAACTGCTATAGGGATTGCCTCTCTGACAACCCTCAAACCTCACTCACTGACCGACCGGACAAACCCCCTCACAAATCACAAATACACCTATTCTTTTTCTTCTCCAGACTAGGATATTGATAAATTTGACACTTGTAATATACACATTCTACAAGAAGGATTTCATTTCAATCGCAGGATGACTCCCAAGCTCATGCCATGCTGGGTTGCTGCCAAACCTCATGCAACAGACACTTGATGCCAATCACCTTATGGAAAAAGAATGGGTAATAATAATAAATATACTTCAACAAACACAGGCTCTGCTCCAAAACCAGCAAGATGTAAGATGTTAACTCTTCCCACTGATTCTGTCATGAGAGAATCGATTGCAGTGCAAGCTGTTGTTGGGGCTGCAATGATGACCAAGTCGATGCCAAGGTTGATGGTGGCAAAGTCTGCTGAAGTTGCCTCAGCAGATTCACCATTCGGCTTGCAGTTTGCTCTGTAGCTAGATCCTTACCACATAGAACCTACACAAACAACTCTACCAAAATGAGAACAGGTTTAACTTAAATTATTGATGAACTACTCACCTAGAGTAACCGCCAACAAAGAAGGAAAGTAATTATTCGTATTATAAGTGTATATTACAGGAAATAAATTCTCAATAATTTACAATATGACATAGCTTTGTTGAATTAATATATTCAAAATCAAAAGTGCCAAATCAAAAAAAAAATTTACTAACCTCAGCAAATACGGAAACAATTTTAGGAAGGTACTGATGGTTGGGACCCAAAACATCCCCATCTGACCTGCAGATTGATAATAAGGTGCAACCTTTATTAACGATGCATGGGCAAAGGTAAAAGCATAAATAAAATAAGATGCTGCCTTTATTAATGATGCATGGAAGAGGTAAAAGCATAAATAAAATGTTGGGAAAAAATGAGAGGACATTGAACAAAAAAAGGAAAAATTCAAGTCCTTACCTCTCTACCATTGAACAAAGCTGTTCATGAACAACTTTGGCCTCGATTAGATCACCTTTTATTGGCAAGCAATTTAACCAGGCAGGAACAACCTACAAAACAATACAGCTGTTACATACTGCCAGGCAAAGAAATACCTAGCAAGATGTTACATAAAGATCTCTACTTATACTAGAATAAGTTAAGGGCAGTCTTTATAAAGCTGCTGGTCGGTAGCAATTACGGTGGTGGCATATACTAGTAATGGCTGATTGCAAATGGCTGCAACGGTGACAGTGAGGTGGTAGCAGTGGTGGGGAAGGATGATAAAGTAGTTGAATGGTGGTTGTCAGAACTTTGAACAATGCAGGCATCATGATGCTCCTAGCCTCCTTACTGATATGCCAGTGGCACGTGGCACACAAGGCATTGCTTAAAATAGCATGATTTATAAAGAAAAAGCATTCCAATACAGACTGAGCAACCAAAATGGAGAGCAATTTCGCATTCCCGCCTCCAATTCCATGAACCAAGTACTTATATCTATGCCTCTGAGAGTTCTGAGAACTTCATAGATCTAGGGACATTGAAGAAGCCAACTAAAATCCACAAATATGACTAATGATCATGCCGTGAAGGTTAGGCCTTCTTAAACATCATATATAACAAATCAATAAAAAACAGAATAGATATTGAAATACCTGAGCCGCATCTATACTGTCCCGATGAAATTGGCATATTTTTCCTAACGCAGAAACTGCATTATCATATGCCATCACATTCTCCGATTGTAAAGCATTAGGATGCCTTATCACAACGTTTAGCCTTGACAAAGCCTCTGGAAAAAGCCACCAATAAGAATTAAGACAATAATGCATGTATTGACATAAATAACTTAATTTCTTAAGGACATGCTAGTAGTATTTACCACCAACAAGAGGTTTAAATACAGGTCCACCAAACTCTGCACAGACACCAAGTCCATACACGGCCGCCTAAGAAACAAACAAAACTAGGTCAGAACAATGGTAACCTGAGACAAATCAGCTACTAAGCTCATTGAGTGTAGGAATACCTGTCTGACATCCGGGTTCTCATCATTGCAGGCCTCCAATAAGAAAGGTAGAAATGTTTCATAATATCTGCACAAATCAAAAAGAGTTATATTCAAAGAACGTAATCAGGGATAATAATCATGGAAAAGTAAAAGAACAAACAGTGCTTACTTAAGAGCTGACCCACGACACTGCTCTGCAACATCATCAAAGATGCAAATAGCAATCCTTCTCTCTTCAGCTGTCTTGTCTTTGCCCTGTATTTAAAACAACCCGCCACAGCACATGCACAAAATCAGGATACTCAAAAAACTAACAATTGAAGAATATATGAGCATTAAACTAAGTCTAATAAATTAACAAACTTCATACAGATTTTATGCATGTTGTACAATGCAACAGAAATAGATTGAAATGATTCTATATTTCATCAAAAAGACAAAATCATTTGTCCATCAGAACATATAATCAGAGATACCAGAAGAAAACAAGACCAAAACATTGGGAAGAAAAATATAAAAAGTAAAAAGAAAAGAAAATACATAAATGGATAACAGAATATTTGATACACACATGGTAACCAATATTTATAGTAGGGGGAATCCCAGTGTGGGAAATCCACAACAAAGATAAGCATCACAATTCACATGCCACCTTCAACCATCCAAAATTGATAAAAAAATCACAATAACAAATGAAGGCAAAAAGAACTTCTACTTGGATCACTTACAAAGCCCCAGCCTCCCTTTGGGTTAAAAGTTTATTTAATTTTTTTCATAAGTTAAGATCAGAAATAAGCCTACATGAAGGCTCTAAATAAGAGTTGTCAAAATCTTGAGAATTGTTTTTCTTTAAAGATAAAAATAAATGAATTATTGAAGGAGAATTATCCTTTTAAACCCAACTGCCCCCCACCCCCGCCCCCCTCACCAACCCCCGTGCGCCTTTTTTTCCTTATTTTCTCTCTTTTCTAAACCCAGTTTTTCTACATACTTGGTTTAACATATATTCTCTTCCTCTTGCAACTTCTTTGTTTTTGGCCCTCTCTTTCTCTCATATCCTCTGTTGAACTTCTAGGTTTCATAAACCTTATTTGAAACCATAAAAGAATCAGCAGTGCAAACACTAGCAACAGTCAACTGTTCAATAATAAGCATAGCTCACACAAAATAAACATTATTCCCAAACCCGAAAGACAACGAGGAAGAGTAGGAAACAAAGAGGAGTTTTGAAGTATAAGAAACCATGTACAGAGGCACAGCTTGTGGCAGAACTTACCCACATAGGCGTTAGATACGAAGATAGCTCATCAAAGAAGGGCAAGAAAGAGCCTTTAAATGTTTTGATCAAAGTTCCCAAAATTTCACCGACCTGGTACAAGAAACAATTCTTTAGACAAAGACAAACTTAAAACCCACAACCAAATAACCAAATACTAGCTCTAACGCAAATGTGCCTCATGATATTCATAGTTACAATACTAACTTGGTCAAAAACTTCTTCCTCTTGTTCATTTTCCTCTTTAATCAACTCCGACTCTTCAGCATCAAAGTCTTCAGCTTTTGCCCTCTCTGCTCTCTCTCTTTTTCTACTCGAGCTAGCAGTAATCACCTGTTTTATCTCATCTACAATGGATCTGACTTGGCCTTCTTCCAGAAGCGTTCCTGAGATCTGAAAGAAGAAATACATAATTTGCAAGATAAGTCACAAATTACATATTAAATACAGCATAAATGAGGTAAATAGAAATTATTGTAGACACATCAAACCTGAATGCATTCGTTCAAAGAGTCCAACATACTTGCACAGATCTCTGTATCTGGTTCCTGCAAGCAAGTCAAAATTCAAGTGCTTGACCACTGACAATAAATATAACATTAATGCTGAATCTAGATCCAGGGTATAAAAAACGATATTAAAGGAAAATGAACCATAAAGACACCTTGTGCAAAGCTTCCACCAGAGCAGGAATGATAAAGTCAGACAATTGCTTTATATAGGACTCATTACGCCCTTGAGCTAGGCCTTTCTCTACGGCTAACTTTGCAGAGCGTAGTAACTCCGGCATGGCTGGAAACAAAAAGTAGAAATTAAAAGTCAGGAGATCCGCACTGGTTATCTAACATGCACAAAATAATCATGAAAGACATATATCCATAAATTTAGCAACTTAAACCTGAAACAGCTGCTTTTCTAACTTCTTCATGGAAATAAAATTTAAGAAGGGGCACTAGAGTTGGAGCAACCTGACCAACATATGCATACTCATGTTAGAAGTAGTAACCGAAATTCTGAAGGTACTCCTGAAAATGTACTGGGACTAACCTGATCAATCCATGGATAGAATCCTTCCTTCAACTCATCAGCATAACAGCATAGCATGTTACAAGCTGTAGCTTTTTCCTCCAAAACACTAGTCTTAATTCCTATTCTTTTGTCCCCAAGAGTGATGGTTTCCATACTGATAGATAGTGAACAATTAGCATAACACAGACATGTTAGAAGGTTACTGCTATAAGTCACCATTTGGTTGCACATAAAAGCAAGTAATAACTTAAAGGTAATCTTAGCATATGGGTGCAAACATGGGACTTCATGTGTTTGCATTTATGTGCAAGAAAGAGGAGAGGTGATGATGAGATAAAGAACATAAGAGAAACACTACCAAAAGACAGTCAAATATTAATGCGAAAATTTCAACTATTGAAATAACTAAGATAAAGCAAGATGACAATTTAATAAAGGTACACGGACACAGATTCTACAAATACACACAGTTGTAGTGATAAGTGATTCAATGAACTTCTAGAAAGAAATACCTTTCATCATCAGAGTCTTCAATATCATTGTCTGAATCTGCAGATGTAATGGTTACATCTGGCTTAAGTTGAGCAGATTGGAGCAAAGGTGGCATAACAACACTCATGTAAGGTAGGAAATCTTGCCCCAAACACTTGCAGAGTCTGGCCCATGCCTATTAAATTTTAAAATAGTTCATAAGAGAAAAAGAAAGCCAGCTATTACGATACTTC
Organism: Boswellia sacra; assembly: GCA_013180625.2. Classification (NCBI taxonomy): domain Eukaryota; kingdom Viridiplantae; phylum Streptophyta; class Magnoliopsida; order Sapindales; family Burseraceae; genus Boswellia; species Boswellia sacra. The sequence continues at coordinate 510,717 of SNVD02012544.1, read as the reverse complement.
TCATGTTGCCAGTGATAGAACATACTTGTAACATGTAACTCGTTGTGGGATCATCCGTCTCCATTTGAGATCCTTGCAAGGACATGAGGACTTCCATAACCTATTAGAAAATACCATAAGAAAGAAGTTCACCCTATTACCAGTCATTTCAAATTTAAAGGGGAAAAAATTCCAACCGAAAGGAAACAGAGGATAAGTTCATTCTAAGTTAATTAATTCCCACCAATAAATGTGGCACATTACATAGATCTCACTGTTTCAGCAGACAACTATTAGATTAAGTAAAAGCTTTAGAAAACCTTGACTCGACTCATTTGTTAACCATGGAGATGCAACAAAATGATTAGATGATTAATGATCCACTGGAGATTAGAGGCTTGGACAGGGTTGGTTGATACGAAAAATTTCATCCATAATGAGCTAAGTACCTGCTTAGCATCATCCCTAAACTTCTCCTTCCCAACGGCCATTCCAACCAGACTGATACACTCCATGGATTTGGCACGGAGCATGCGATTAGACTTGTCAGTTGCATTCACCAAGATAGCTTTCAGGTAAGGCATAACAGCATCATAGTATTTTTGGAAGTGCTCCTACAGAACGCAAATTACTCAGGAGGCATCCATACCACATAACTAAAAATAAAATCAGGAGTAATAGAATACCTGAGACGAGTCAGCAACTGATGCCAAAGCAGTTAATGCTCCCTCTTGTACCATTTGTTTTCCATTCTGGCACATAAGCACGTGGAATTATTTAGTAGAAGAAAAAAAAGTTTGATCTTTCAATTGTTGTTATTAAATATTTGTAAATTGGTGATTGATTACTATGTCAATATACCTGTAGAAGTACAAGCAGTTTGCTCACTATACCATCCAAGTACGGCGTTAAAATTTCTGGAGTGCAGTTCTCACTGAAATTGAGCACTGCTGAAGCAGCATGTGCCTATTGATATACAAATTAAGAAAGTTAACCATCATGAAAGATCCAAACTCCTCTTGACTATGTACTACTCTTGCAGACAGAACTGTCCAATTAACTTGAAGAAAAAAAATAATCGTATGAAAATGCACCAGAACGCCGAAGTTAAAAATCAGAAAGCACAAACAAGCAAAGGCAACAACATGTGAGATAAACATATAAAACATGAATGCAGTGATTTGGTAAGCTTTCCTATAAAAAACAGAAGCTAGCTGACTATGGCTTCCTACAATTTGTTCTTCACTCTTTGTTTTCCACAACTTGAATTCTAACAACATATGAGAATCTAGCATTAGATTTGCAAGATTATATAGGTGTTTACAAGTAAAAGTTAAAAGCATACCAAATAATTAGCAAGGGGAGTTACCTAACATTTCAATTCTTATTGAAAAGGAAGTTACCTAAAATATCACGTGTTACTGAGTTTGAGAGTAGCTACACCAATTTCAGAAGCCTATAAATTTGGGAAAGAGAAACTAATCATTAAAAAACGTACATAACAAGCATAAGTGAAGGCTACAAATAAAAATTTTCCCCACATACTGCCCATCTAATTTCATTGAAGGAAAATATACTGAATCCTTAACCCCTTGCCAAAGGTGATGCTAATCCAAGTAACACTAAATAGAAAGATCTAGCATACCATTGCCTCAGTGTAACGACCCATCCCCCATCCCCCCCCCCCCCCCCATCTCTCCCGGGCGCACACGGGAATGGTACTCACTTCGAACTGGAAAGACCTTTGGGGTCTTGGGTTCGAGTGGGGGAGGCATCACTGGGTGTAGATACCCAGTGGACAAAACCGTGCGGGCCAGTGGGCCCAGAGCGGACAATACCTTAGAGTGTGCGGCCATGTACCTGTGACCCGGTGGCTCGGCAGGGGGTCCGTGTGCGCCCAGGAGAGATCAGGCGGGGGAAGGGTCGTTACACTCAGTCTCAAAATCCAATAGCAATGTGCAATGTTCTTTTCAAGTTAATCTATAACAAATAAAAAATGGAAGAAAGATAAACCAAGAGACACAAATTTACCAGTAACATTTTCCCTAATTCAATTAGCTACTTGATTACCACCTGTTATTCTCAGCTAATTTATCCTAATTTTGAGTTATATGCCCTGCCTAAAAAGAAAGAATGAAGTGGTGAGAAATTTATTACCAGAGAAGAAACCTTCATAATTACCACCTCTTCTTGCAAAAACTCTACATCTCTAAGCTATATCTCCTTGTCTAGTTCTGGTGATTGAACAAGAAACAATGAACTAATTGATTTTCGTTTATTCACCTATTATTTTCCTTTCCTTGTCTTTTAATAACAAAACAATTTCTTGCGATACACAAAATTCAAAGTTTAATCTTTTGGTACTATGGCCTTCCCCACCACCTCTTTCTTTTTTAATGCTATTTTAAAGCCTTGTCAGTAAATGAAGTATCAAATACAAATAACAAATATTTGCATAAAATCATCTATCTAATCACTCCTTAAATCATTAGATATCCTGCGAAGTGGATTTGTTCAGGAGGCTGGTTTTCTTCCTTTGGCTCTAGGTTAGATAGATAAAATGCTAGCTAAAATAGGCATTTTCGAGTAATTACAGAAGTATCTCGGAAGACCTCAATGGCTACTACCTTACTCCACAAACTCATTGAATAAAGATTTTCCTTGAGCAATGGTCCACAATGCCTGTTGTAGTAATTTACCATATTCATTCCCTACTAAAAAAAGCACTTTCTAGCACTTAGAAATTACCCACGTTATCCATATAGCTAACTAATTAAAATACATCCAAGATTTGAGAATATTAGAAAACCACACCAGTAAGAATAAACAACAAGAATAATGATCCTTTAGATCAGAACAAAGAAAATGAAACATAAAAAGATTAAGACAATCAGCATTTCTGCAAGTTGATGCAGTCTAGAAACAGACAAGAAAATAAAATTTATTGATATAGACTGCACTAGGGCCAAAAGAATAGTGGGCAAATTCTGTTGAATTAAAAGAAGTTTCTTATTGTTTTGTTTCAAATGATCATTTGTAAACTGGCGTACTTTATACTACAAGAATAACATTTTTCTGATCATATTAAGTTATTAACTTTCAGCTTTATATTGCAAGAAGCACCTCAGTAGTAGTTGTAAAAAGAACTACAGACTTAATGACTATCAGAACCAAACTATACACATCCATCAATCAAAATATTCCATGTTTAACTGAAACATTACAAATCCACAACACAACAGGTTGTAGCTGCAACTAACCTGTACTCTAGGATTCTGGAAATCATCCATAGATGCAGCTAACGCTGGCAGAACACTTTGGTGGAATTGATTTTGCAAATCTGGACCTAAATCTGTTGACAGTTGTCCAATTGCATTAATAGCTGCCCACCTCACTCGGGGATGAGGATCACGAAATGAGTTCAAAACCATTGACAACACTTGCTCCAAATTTTTTACCATAACCTGTTAGCAATCACCAATAGCAATAAGGGAATTGCTACCATCAGAAATGAACTATCAATGGGAATAATTTCCAGGAAAAACTTTGGTACTGCTAATCAAATAAGAAAACGTCTAATGAACCTATGCAATTCTACACTTGCAAAACAAGAAACACCAAGAAAATGACCTATAAATCTACTAAAGGCACGCATATAAACCTATTGAAGAAATTACTTAGTAAAGTCTTCAACAAAATTGTATTAGCTATTCCAGGTGTCACAAATGTATGAACCACAAAAACCTTCCAAGCAGCAAATGACTTCAACTAATCATCTGTCCAATCGTTCCTATTCAACTTCAGAAAAGTAACACTTAAAACATAACAAAAAGAATAACACTGAATATAAGTGACCGCCAAAACAGACAAGCCAAAGGATATTCTATAGATTACACACTATTATTAAAACAGCAAAAGCGAATAGTTTCTAGAGTAAAAACTGCCTGAAGTTATTAAAAAAAAATAGTCACAACTTCAGTTGAGTAATATAAAAGTAGTAGACTTCTGTAACACTAAGAGGAATACGCTGTCTATCATTGAAGTTTAACTTTTTGATGAAATCAATATAAATGCATAATTCAACTAACATATCTTAAAAATCATATCAGAAACAGAAACCAACTAAAAGTTATACCTTAGAACAACCCTCAGCAATCTGAGCAAGTGCAATCAATGCAGCATGGTGTTTCTGCCATTCAGGTGCTGCCAAGTAAGCCGGCAACTGCTCAGATGCGACGGGAACAATCGTATTCCCACCTAGAGCAATAGCCAAACGGTCCAAACACTCCTGCCCAACACTGTAATTACTCGACTCACCCGCGTCCTCATCCTCTGTCTCCGCGGTATGCCACGCAGGGTCATCCTCTATATCCAACAACATCCGCATCAAAATCGCGAAAAGCCTGCTGATAAACTGCGGCAACTTCCTCATCATCCCCGGCGCACGTTCACGCGCTTCGGCCAGCGTGATCACAAACTCAATCGCCAAATGACGAGTCCCTTCCTCTAAAGTCTCCGCCTCGGCTATCTGCAGCATAGACCCCACCACATCCACTAACTGCCTCCTTAAAAACCGCGGCTCTCTCCCGGCTAACTCAATCAACAGCTCCAACGCCTCCTGCGCCGTGGCTTCATTTCCGTTATTCAACGCCTCGGTCAACGTCCGCATCATCGAAGGTAACAAGTCCTGGAACCTGTCCCGATCCGACGAACTCGTCAAACACTGAATAAAATTAATAACGGCGTTCAACGCCGCGATCTTGACGTCAAAGTTAACGGAATTCGTCAAACAGTTCAAAAACACAGCGTGGAGATGCTTTATGTGCGGAATCAAAGTGTCTCCGATGTATTGACTCAACTGCGCGAAGATCAAAAACGCCGATTCTTGCAACTTAGGCGAGTCACTCGACACGCACGTGAACATAAAGGGCAACAATTCAGGCCACCCGTTATCCGGCAAAATATTCGAAGCGAGTTCCGAAACGGTGTCGCACAGCTTCTTCGAGATAGATTTAGTATTCTCCGATTGGATAGACGCCAACAGAATCGATTTAAGCGACGACTGAGTAGCAATAGACAACCTCGGCCACAGAAACGAGTCGTCGCGAGTAAGGAGCTTACGGAGGAGCACGGCAGCCATGGCACGTGCCTCCGGATGAGGCGAGAACTGGAGAAGCTGAGCGAGCTTCAAGGAAAGAGAATCAGGATGGTGCTGTTTACAGAGATTGAAGATGAGTTCAGCCTGGGATCGCTGCTCGTTGGAGGTGGACATGAGATGAGAGATTAGGGTTTCGAAAGGGCCGGAGTCATGGCCGAGAATCGCAGCGAGCTGAGCTTGCTGTTGTTGTTGGAGGTGAGTTGACTCGGCGGCCATGGCGTCGAGTTAGGGTTTGTAGAGTAGGGAGGGGTACTAGAGTTGAGAGCCTTGCTGGCGTCTGGCGTCTGGAAGGCGTTTGTTTAAATGCGCGAGTGGGGCTTAGCAACGGAGAGAGAAAGAGAGAGAGAGAGAGAGTGTGTGTGTGTGTGTGTTTGTGTTGAGTTTTTGGGAGGATCTTTTAAATGTGAGCTTGTGTGTGTGAGCGTAGAGATAGTGGGCCCATTGTTTAGGGCAAAAGCGTGATTAGCTGTAATGTTAAGTGATTCATCATTAAGGTGGTGCCCCTCTCTTTCGCCTGCTTTTCTTTCCTTTTGTGTTTTTGGAGGGAAAGACCCAACCGGGAAAATGAAAATTTTTTATAGGCTTTCTTGCCTCACTTCACTCCACCCAACCATTTGTTTCTGTGATAGTTTTTTTTTTCAATAATAATAAATTTTTTGAAAATTATTTAAGAAATTTTAAAAATAACCATTTATGAATCTTAACTTAATTCATTCATTCTAAATAATCATTATATTATAAATAATTCATATATAATTTTCTATTAAAAAATAAATGGCCTTTTGCATAAAAATGGAATAGTTACATTTGGTTTGGTATTAATTATAATTTTTAATTTAAGAAAATAATATTTATTTAATGTTAAGCAAAAAGATTAGTTGCACATTTTGTTTTGTTACTGTTAAATTTATCACTTTTATAAAAGTTTAAGTTTATAAATGTGGATCTCATTGAACTCTAAACTTGTATATACGTGGACTTCCAGAGTTTAACGTGTTGTCGAACCTATATTATTGGGTCATGATAGCTTTAGTACTATATTAAGTTTCAACTTTTCTAAAAATTTAAATTTGTAGATATGTCTCTCTCTAATAATCATAGATATTTTATATATATTTATCATGTAAAATAACCATCAAACTTCAATCATTATTTTATTTCCAATAACAATTTAACTATATTTCATATTCATGTTGCGTAAACATTGAACAGAAAATTGCTTAATCGATACAACATAAATTTAAACTATCTGTAAAACTTAATTACACGCCAATAACCAATATCCCAGCTAGATATTTGATCATGGCTCGTTTCACGAAAATAACTTCTAAGCATAGATGTCAAATTGTCAAATAGAATTATTTGAGATAATTATAGGACATAAAAGCAAATAATAAGTTGGAGGGACTGTTTTGAATCTTTTGAATTTTTTTTTTTTTAGACCAACTAAGTTTAGCTTCCGACAACAACGAATGTATTGTTCATAATAAATTTTTAAACATAATAATTAAGAACAATCCTTAGATCTAGATTTATGGAGTTGAGCATCGATGATCAAATATTTCAAGTTTGTGAGCATCTCATATGATATGTTGAAGTGACAGGTAATGTTTTTTACCTCAACAATAAGCTGATGCCGACTTGAGAAACGCCACTAATAATTCGATCATTATATATTTAGTATTTTATAAAAAGTTATATAAATGAAGTGTTTTACCTCTTAAAATATAACATTATTAGACAATAAAAAACATAATTTTTTAATAGTCAATGAAATTCCTCAACTTAACCATTATGCAATCAATTCATTCATATTTATATTTTTATAATTTAATATAGTTGTTAATAAAAATAATTGAGAAAAAAGTGAAAAACAAGGAACCTTTCTGGCCAGCTTTATATACGCATATATGAAGTCGCGTTTTGACCATTTTTGCTTAATATATTATATTGCCCAAAAAAAAATCTTTCACACTTTGGACCGACAATATATTAAATCTATGCTTACTTTAGTTTTGATAAGACATTTGTTAATTTATTTATGATTAAGTGTAATTATTTCAATTATAATAAACAAACGGAAGTAATAATATAGTTGGGAATAGAGACCGGATATTATTTAAGATTTTTCACATTGAAAAATGTTATTCGATCTTTTTGAGTTAATGAAAAATGTTTTTAGCTCCATTTATAATCTTATATCAATAGTATACCTTTTATATTGGGATCATATAATTAATTAACAGCTATTAGAATTGTTTATTGCTTCATATAGTGATTGAGATAATAATTAACTTTACTAAAAAAACAAAAATTGAATAATTAATTAAGACGAAACGATTATTTTTCAAAATAGTTATTGGGATTTGGCTATTTGTTACCATGTATAGATTGACTAATAATTTGATATTGAAATCTTTTGACTTTTTAACTCAACAACTTATATTTAAAATTCCGTTACTCAAAGTTTCTTTACGAATTTTACAAACTTTCAGCGTGCTGTTAAAAATTTTAAAAGGTCAGTTTTGGCCTTTTCTTTTATATTTAAATCTGAGGGGGTGAAAAAATCGTATACGTATATACGTGACGTCAAAATTTTTTAATTTTTTAATTATAATAATTTAGCTAAAATACATTCACATATTTTGCAGATTATCATCGTGATATAATTAATTTTCAACGAAATATAGGATAAATTTATTATTTAGTATAGTAATATAGAAATTTTTATTTTTACAAAAAAATGGTGTATATTATATTCAATTTGCTTGATGACATGTATGTCATCCAGCACTCTAGCTATCGTTAGAGATGACAAAAAAAAATCGGATAATTCGAATACTCAGATTTTACTTGAATTATCGGGATATAAATTTACCTGATTTGCGGGTATCAAATACGGGTACGGATAAGAAATAGGATTTAAAATCCCCCGGACCGGAACATAAAAAAAAAATTTAAAAAAATTAAAATTATTTATAAAATATAAATTTGGGAATTTGGGAATTAATTAACAGCTATTTCTAATCCCTAATTGACGTAAATCACCGCACGCTAAGCCTCTGCTCTGCGGCTCTGGCTCTCCCGGTCTCTCCTCTCTCGCTGCCGCCTCCTCAAATCGGCTCATCCTCATCCTCTGCCTCTCAGTCACGGTCTCTTAGTCTCTCAGTCTCTCAGTCTCTCTCGGTCACGGTCGTCATTCTCTCTCTGCGGCCACGTCTTCCGTTCACTGGTCAGGAGCCACAACTCTCAACTCACCCTCTGAAAGCCCTTTTCATCCTTCTCCATCAGTGCAGCCAGCCGGCCACCTTGTCCTCTCCCTGTTGCTTGTCAGTCACCGGCAGAAGACCAGACAGAAGCTTCGATTTGCAGCAGGTCAGCCCGTTGATTTGAGAATCCACGTTAAGTTATATGTGCTTAGAAGTTTATTTATTTGTGAATTCAAGTTATCATCTAAAGGAATAATCCATTTCATTCGTCATTTGTATATTAAACCAGCCCGTTGCTGCTGGTTTTAGGTAAGAGGCTTTGCAGTTAATCGAAGTAATTGGCACTCCTAAACCGAAAGTTAATATATTTTTTTCAAATTTTAATTTTTATTATGTGTTTATGCATGCATGGCATGGCAATTCAGATTATCGTCAAAATATGAGAAAGTCTTCGATGAGACCAAAAATAAAAAAGTATGTGTTATGATTTTTTTTTTTTCCTTTGTGGAAAGAAAAATAGCAATCTTGGCTTTTGACCAAGTAATTAATCACTAATTTCTTCTGGTCCATTCTTGCTGTGTATTTTGGGTTAATGTTAATATTTAGGTTGATGAGAATATGTAACTTCACTAATTGTCTTTCCACCTCATTAAACAAATTTATCAGAATTATGCTCCTGAATTATCTTAATTCAGCATTTGTGAATGTGATATCACATCCTCTTCTCATTATCCTGGCAGAGCAAAAAGTCTGATTTTGGTATTAAAAAGAACATTTTTTTCAGAGGAAAAAAAGAGTGCCTTCAGGGTGTCTAACCATCATCCCAGCTTATTGTGTTTCTGATTTCACCACCATCAATAAAATCAGAAGCAAGCACTTTCTTATATGCTACAGGTGCCTACTTAAATTGCATGACCAGACATTAGATTTGATGAACTTGAATCCAGAAATTGTGAAAGCCTTCCTTGGTTGCATTGATCTTATCATATTCAAGAGACAATGTACCAGTGTTAATTGTTCTGAGCATGCTATGGAAACTGAGGGACATTATATGATACCTTGCAATTGCAGCCTACCTGGTAAAGACTTTACAAAACTTCTTCATGTCCCTCGGTAATATCGGACAATGAAGCTAGGACTAGTGCTACTTCGGGCAGAACAAAAAAGGTTGTTAGAATTAACATAGAATGATACAAGCATCTCATTTAGTTTCAATCTGTTGGAGTAGGACCAAACATTTATTGCATCTCATTTAGTTTCAATTTATTGCATCTTTTGCTTTACAATACTGGCAGATTTTTCTTTTTTTCAACCTGCCATATTTGTCAGATTTTTTTTCATATTTGTAGGGATATTTGGCAGATTCTTTTTCATATTTGTAGGGATATTTGGCAGATTTTTTTTCATATTTGTAGGGATATTTGGCAGATTTTTTTTTGGCTTTGCAATTTATTGGATAGCTTACTGCAGGTTTCAATGACATGGTGATTAGTGTTGTTTCAGTCAGTTTAGTGTTGTTTGTTTCAGTCAGTTTAGTGTTGTTTCGGTCAGTTGTTTCATGGCACATGAAGGTTGCTAGTAGCACCTCTGCACCTCATCACTTTTAGTGTAAACTGTGTTGTTTCGTGGCACATGAAAGTGAGTCATTAGTGTTGTTTCATTAGGGAAAAAGAACTTGTAACAGCCTGCTACAATGTGTGAACTGTCAATTTTTAAAACATAGGTGGATTACAAATGAATGATACAGTGTAATTGATGAATTAATTACATCTTTATTGCATCTTTTTCTTTACAATACTTTAGAATTTGTAATTGATACAATGCTTTAGAATTTTCAGATTACAAATGAGATACACCAATTTTCAGCTTCTGCGGCAGACATTTCTTCATTCTAGGCTGTAGAATTTCCTTCCAGGCTTTGGAAAGGCTTTAGAAAGGCTTTATAAATCCGGGTAATTAATCCGGGTAAAATCCGGGTGCGGGGAGGAAAATCACAAATCCGGGTAAACCCACACCTGCACTGTATACAAAATATCCGGGGAAAACCCGGGTTCCCGGGGGCGGGGGGAATTTAATCCGGTCCGGGTGCGGAAATGCGAAACCCGCACCCGCACCCGGATTTTGCCATCCCTAGCTATCGCTGGTGGCTTTCAATATTCTAATAATTTATGTTACTGTAGATTTGTCTTCTATTCTGTCATCCGCTCTTTCGTAGGATTCTTATGCCATTCAAAGTGTTTGGATAAATTTTATATTTTCTTCGAAAGCAATTATTTTTTTAACAATGTAACACTTACGGCCTATTTACATGAAATTCTTTTTATAATATGAGTTAGAGATAAACATTACCATTTAATTGATTATAATATTCTTTATTTATTTTTATTTTTCACTCTTCCGACAAATTTTTATTAACTTAGATTTTAAGAAGTTGATTATAGATATAACATTGTTTTTATTTTTCAAAAATCAAATTTTCTTAAAAATACTTCCCCAAAAACCTACCTTTCCAAATGGTTTTAAAAAATTGTTACAAATACATAGAAAAAATAAAAAAGATAACAAATTATTAGAAGTAGTCTAGAGTTTAAGCAAAATCCTAAAACATTTTTTAATACCTAATTAAGTATCGAGTTTTTAAATAAACGCTGCTTTTAGTTTCCCACCTTATTAATTGCTTGTTGGGCATCGAGGATCGTGAGATAGTTAATGGGTAATGAATTAACTAGAGACGCCTTGGTTTTGGTCAAGGTTACACCAGCCTCTGCCACAATTATAGACTGCCGTTTGAAACCAATAGACCATCAGTGTAATTTGGACCTTTGGTAATGAAATATTAAATACTAAAAAAAAAAAAAACATAACTTAATAAAGATGAATTCAACAAAACCTTGATTTGTGTTGGAAATTATAGAAAAAAAGAAAAAAAAAAGAAAAGTAAGAAAGAGGAGTTGGAAAGATTTTCTTGAGAGAAAATTTGAAAAAATTTTGTATGTATTTTACTTAATTATTAGTAGGTTCACTTATTTATTTTTATTTATGATACTCATTGTTATATCATTTTGTTTAGAACATTATTTTAGATCGGATGAAGGGTAAAATAGTCATTGCATGTTTCAATCAATAGATTCTTTAACGATAGCCTGCAATTGGGATGGAAAAGAAAAAAAAATTGTTAGTGATATTTGTTTGTATATTTTAAGTTTTTATTTTTAAAATTTGATAAAATTATATAGTTAATTTTATTTTTTTAAATTTTAAAAATAATACATAATTAATATTGATTTAAATATATTAATAAATATTTATTTTTTAAAATAATTTTTAGAATTTATAAACAAATAAGAATCGCTAACTTTGCTACTTTTTACAATTCCCATAGATTCATTATACAAGAGAAATACAATCCATAATGGCTTATTATTAGCTTGCAATAAGTGAATCTGGTTGGCCAACAACTAAATGTTATATCCATTTAAAATCAGGAAACGGTGTCGTTTATTTGTGTCCTTTGAATCTCTGCGCTTGGTGGACAGCTCAGAACTCAAAGCAGAAAAATTTTGTATTGTGCACAGGTATCCAATTTCTTAACTCTATCTGGAATGCATATTCTTTGATATTATATTCCATTTAGAAACGAAGCAGCAATGTAGTAACGATTTCCTGACTCAATCGGTGGCGAATTTGGTGGGAAACTTGAGTTTGTTTTTGATGCAATAAAAATGTTCAAGGAAATGCCTCAGTGAACTATCACTGTTGGTTTTGCTTGAAACAGTTTTTTTTTGTTGTGGGACACGTGAGAATCTCATAAACCCATTTTAGAGATTGAGTAGTGCTGTGAAAAATGAAAGCTTGTTGTTCAGTGGACTGGACTTCATTATTTTAGTTTTCTATTTAAACACTAAATTGTTAGGGAAAAAATTCGATTATAGTGCCGAAACTGAACGGTTAATTCAGACACATATATAATACAAGGATATTGTTGTTGGAGTCAAAGTGTTTGAGATCAATTGCTGAAGGGATAGGCGACATTGATGGATTTATTTATTTATTTGTTTTTAACAATTTGCAATTTTAAATTTTTATAGAAGGGAAATTCTTGGATTGCATTCTGGTTAAAACTTGAGATTGTTGGATAAAAAGGAAATTATGCCCATGTGAAACTTGAGATTTGATTGTAGGTGGTAGAAGGTTTGGTGAGGGATTGGGAAAGCATTTTTGGTGGATTTCTGTGCTGCAACCAAGTGGAAGTGGAAATGCTTAAGATTAACAGATTTTCAAGGCGTAGCTTTTGCTCTGGTGTCACAAAACTGTGGCTTTTTGTTGGTTTGGGCAACCCTGGTGAAAAATACCAAGGAACAAGACACAATGTAATGTATAATAATTATACAACTTTTTTAGGTATCTCAAACCTATGGTTTCTGCTCTTGCATTATGATTTAACTTCAGGATTCCGTTTCGTCTATGTTTTTTTTTTTTTTTTTTTTTTTGCAGGTGGGGTTTGAGATGATCGATGCGTTTGCTGGATCACAAGGGATTTCTATGAACACGGTTCATTGCAAAGCTATTTTTGGACAAGGTCTATTCTATATCTCTTCACAATATGTAGTTATGATTTTTCTTTTACTTATTTATATTTGAGCTTTATCATTTGAACTTGATGGATATTTCATAATTTATCTCAGGTTTTGTTGGTGATGCCCCTGTACTCCTTGCAAAGCCTCAGACTTACATGAATTTGAGTGGTGAATCTGTAAGTTATTGAGACATGTCCGTTAGTCTGTGAAAACACTATGCGTTTTTCTGTTTGATGAAGTCTTCTACTTAATGTACTAGAAGAAAAACAGCAAGGCAGAGGATCATAACTTTTATATCTCCAGTAATAGAGGACTATGTTGTGTCATGCTGATTGTTGAGGTCAATTGTATGTAGAGGGAAGATATAGATGCCAACCATTCGGAGTGGACTGATCTTTGAAACTGCTCAGTGGATTACATTGTTGCTTAGCTGTTTTAATTGTTATCTTTTGAAGTGTTGCCATTAAGGGTTATGCTTCAAAATTTTTAATAATATGTATGATTCTTTGATGCATACTGAGATAAGAAAATAAATCCATAGTGTGATAAAGTGATTGTTATAAACCTAAATGCATGAATATCACGTGATTAGTTTTTTAAAGTGACTTTGATGGAATAGATTAAAGAAAAAAAGTAGTCCTTTTAACTCCCACAACACAATTAAATCTAAAAAATGTTCTCTCTCGAGTTGTCAGCTCAGAATTGATTCAAGAATATGTTATGTACTTTCCATTTATTCATATTTTGAAGTCTTTTAATCATTGTATAATCTTTTGTATCTATCATATATGCGATACCATTTTTATGTGTCAAAGCCTATCAATCAACGTAGAAGTGTCTTGCCTTTTTTTACTTCGTCATGAGTTCAATAGAAATGATATTGATACTTGAAACATATTGAAGGTTTGGTTAGTGCAACAATGTACATAAGTTTCTCCTGATTATTGTGTACAGCCAGACTCCTCTCTTCATAAGAAAACATTTAGAATCTTTCTTGAGAATTCTACATTGAAATTGGTAGTAGAATTTTGTTTATGCAACTGTCAGATATTTTTTTTCTAGTGGATTAGTTTTTGTGCCTAGTTGTTGAAGTTTTTAACCAGGAATAAGTTGTCAAAGTTAACGATTGCTAGTGTGACGCTTGATTGTGTTAGTTAGAGTAAATGACAACGTCTAATGTTTCAAATATGAATATGGTCAAATAAATTAACTCTATTCTCTTCCTTCAAATGCAGTCTGGACCACTTGCAGCCTATTATAAGTTACCTCTTAATCGTGTGCTTGTGGTAATTTTTCTTTTAGTTGGTAGTTTTTCTCTTTTAGCTTTTCCATAATTAATGTCATTTTGCAGTTGTCATTTTTTTAATGCTTTCTTTTTGTAGTGTCATGATGACATGAACTTACCGTGTGGAGTGCTTCGACTTCACCATTCAGGAGGTCATGGAAGGCATAATGGGTTTGTATACAAAAGCCTATGTACTTAATTTCAGCAAAACTGTGTGACAAAGATACAACTGATATATTGTCTTCTTACTCACTGAACATTACTTTATATTGGGTAAGGGGCAGCTTGTGTGTGCTAAACGAATGACTGCTCTACAAAAGAAGTAAAAGGGTAAGAAACAAAGTGGTAAGCACTGTTTTATTAATAACATTGAGTTGGAATAATCGTGGGTGTTAAGTCAACAGCTGTTAGCCCTTTTTAGCTATTGGCCCATTGCTGTGGACAGTCTTCCTGACTAATCTAAAAGTTGCTGCATTTCTGAATGATGGATATTTTTGTGGTCCTGCATTTCTTAAGTTTAAAGTTAGGTCTCCAAAAAGAAGAGGCAGCTAAATCGTAGTCAGGGTGGATGAGCAGGGACCAGGCATTTGTTTATGCTAACTGCCTTTTATTTATTTATCTATTTATTTGTAAATCTTTAAAACTCAACAACTGTGTCCTTTTTAAGCTTTATTTGATATTTAACTTCCGTGAATGCTGCTAAGTGACTTCTTGTCTATTTAACTGCAACATTAAAACAGATTATGTTGTTTGTATTTTGAAAAGAATAAGTGATTATATATAAACTTAGTTCACCGTTATCTCATTCTTACTTGCCTTGATGGAGAGTTGCAAAACCTTTTTTTTTTTGGCAATCCTTATGAAAAATGAGACTTGAAGATTTGTGGCTGAGATTCAATTTCATGATTTTGCACTGTGTGCTACTGAATACTGAATCTTAACACACTTTAACTATGTTGTGAATTTACTATTTTATTGTGGAAATTCTATTGCTGAATACTTGTTCTGTTTATCCTTATTTATTTGTTTTCATCATTGGAATAGGCTGAAAAGTGTGATCTACCATTTTCGAGGGAACCAAGACTTTGCTCGGCTAAGAATTGGTTAGTTTAAGCTCTAGAGTATATTTTGGTCATATGATATGTGCATATACATAATATATGACCTATTGATATCCAATAAATAGCTAATTTACTTAATTTGATTCTCTTGTTAGGTATTGGAAGCCCTCCTGGTCAAATGGATCCTAAGGCTTTTTTGCTGCAGAAGTGCAATGCAATAGCTCGAGAACGAGTAAGTTTTTTGTTAGTAATTAATGATATTTTAGAACTATTAACTTGCCATAACAAATAACTAATCAAACTTTCTTATTTCAACCAAGCAAGCATGTTTTATGAGTCATGTAGCTTGTATAGTTTACAAAGGGAGGTCCTCTTGTTATCATATTCTTTTCCTTTCTCTGTATGAGATTTTAAATTTTAAATTTTTTTTTTTTTTTGTAGACACTTTAAATTTCTATTGGGTCTAGGCACATTTTATACTCACCTTGAGGACTAGTACGAATCATTCTCTTTTTCTCTACTGTAGAAGATGAAACATTTAGTCTGTACAACAATATGTTGTGGAGGAAATCGTACGTTTGCAAGACTTTGTGCATCCTTTTGGTTGAAATTTAGACTAGGGGTGAGACTATACTTACAAGCGCACTATGTATCTATGCAATATTTGAAAATTTTATTAGCTGTTTCAAAATGATGAATGTGATGAGTTTTGGATCTCGTATATGACATGAGTGCTTATTGGATCCTTGGATTTCAAAATAGTTATGAGTTTCTTATTACCTGCAACAGTGCCTTTTTTCATGTAAATCCAAATTTGTCAAATCTAGATCTTGATCCTTTCTGTCTTATTTTAAATTTTTTATTTTGAAGATCTATTTAACAACACATGGTGATATAATATTTCTTAATTAAACTGGCATGTTTTGCTTTCTATTGACTTTGAGTAATAACAAGAGCATTAATTTCATTTTCTATAATAATATGCTGTTCTTTCTTGGACAAGATTGATGCTGCTTTACCAGAAGGGGTTGGTGTATTGAAGCTCCTTTTATCTAAAGGCTTGACAGAGAGTGCTAGACATTTCAACACTCTACAGAAATACAAGCATATCAGATTGCAAACTATGCAGACGTGAGTGAGTTCTTTGTGCTGTAAAATATGATTCTTGAACGTAAATGCCTGGAGAAAAGCAAGATAATAGAATAACGATCACTGTAAATGAGCGAAATTTCCATTTTATCCTCCATTTTGCAGTATAGTGTTTTATAGAATCTTCTTGTTTAAGATTGTGTACAGCTAATCAATTTTTGATTGTGTGCAGCTAATCGATTTTTGATTGACTTAATTTCATCACTTAATATTTGTATTTCGTCTTAATCTCACTTAATCTCAGATCGTTGGTTTCTTTTTAACTATTTTGAAAGTCATGAAAAAAAAAAATTCATATTAAGAGGTTTCGTCAAGTCTTTTGCTAAAAGTTGTAAAATATGGTTTGCATCTCTTCAAATAGATGTCATGAACCGTTTTTTCTCTTCTCTTTTAGCATACGGTTTTCAACTAGTAAGGGTGTTCTGATGATTTTTGAAAATATCTAACAAAAATTGATATTTCTTTTTTCAAACTTGCTTTCTAAGTGACATGAAAATAAAATAAAAGAATAATTAATATAGTTAACCCCTATTTGATTATATTCTTATGCATGTAGTTTATTACTATTTTCATTCTCTCTCAAATTTAATGTCTTTTTTCGTTGTTATGGTAAGTTATAAATATAAATTATTTTTACATTTTTTTATTCTTAATAAACATTTTTAATTTTTTATTAACACATGACATTAATCTTATTTAAAGCATCTTAGGAGAACTAGGGTTTTCATTCTGTGCGTATGTGGTGTAGCACTTATCCTGTGTAAGCAAAGCAAATTCCAAAGAGTTGTTGCCAGGTGTCAATGGTCCTATCCACCAGCCGCTCCATGAAAACGTGATGCCTTCTTTTACATTTATGTTAGCAGATCCGCATGCCCTCTAGGCGAGTAGATTCACTTCCATATAAGAATTTTTAAATTTTGGCCTTTCAAGGAAAAATATTTCTTTTCCTTCTAAATAAAAAATAATTTTGAAATTTATACCCGCAAAGAAAATTATTAAAAAAATTCAAATAATCAATTAAAGTATTCATGGTTATATTGCCCTCTTTTATAATAAATAAAGATAGAGCTAAAAATTCAAGAGTTACCTAAAACTTGTCTTGATCATAGTATATAGTTCAAGTTCATTCAAACAAATTAAATACTATGTCTATTAGTTTACAACTCTGAGAATATAGAAAAAAATCCAATTATCTAGATTTCTTTTAATTTTCAGAGTTAATCGCAATTTCTAATTTAAGAGGCGCAGACTATAATACTTTCAGTTTCTTTTCCTATTTAATGCTTAAAGAGATCAATGAAGCAAGCTTGTTCTACTTCAAGGTCTCCTTCTTGCTTGCGTAATCAATGACGCAATGAATTATGATTTTTCTCTTGTCCCATTTTTAATGAAGATATACGGATTTCAATATTTATAAATATTTGAATTTTTTATTAAAATAATTTTTTTTTTTGCTACCAATCAAATTTTTAGATAAAATTTAGGTGAAAGATGAAATTAATAGAGGATCCTGTTCGATCAAACAACGCCCACATGTAAACAGCAGGTATGGACGGATTATAATGACATGACCTCTTTGATTTGAGAAGATAAAAGTGGTCACCATCCTCATGATAACCCAAAATAAATTTCACTCCATACCTTCTGCCTCAATCATGTCAGCACGTCCCATTCACGCGCCAACGAAAAGAGTGGGCAGATGCACGTGGGTCATTTTTGTAGTAGACACATCTAACCCCCCGCAAGCTCATTACAACAACACGAAAGTCATCTCAAACAACTAAAAACCAAAAACATTAAAAATTAAATAAAAATAGATTAGAAATAAAAAAAAAAAAGAAAAATTGACCAATGAGTCACATATTTATTTATTAAAGAAAAATTTGAAATATTACAAGAAAGAAAAGAAAGAAAAAAAAACAAATAATCCAATCTCTCACCAACACACAGCACAGCTAAGTTAACTATTCATACATTCTAAGATAAACAAACAAGCTGAGATCGAAGTCCGAAGATAAAGAGAGAAAAAGAGAGAGGGAAAGAGATAGAGATAGAGATAGAGATAGAGAGAGTCCAAGAGATGAGGAACCCGTCAACGTCATCATCCACAGCAGCAACCGCCACAACCGCCGCCACCACTACTACGACTACTAAGACTCCATGTTGCAGCAAGGTGGGGTTGAAGAGAGGGCCATGGACGCCGGAGGAGGACGAGCTTCTTGCCAGCTACATCAAGAAAGAAGGAGAAGGGCGCTGGCGAACGTTGCCGAAGCGCGCTGGACTCCTCCGATGTGGGAAGAGCTGTAGACTTCGTTGGATGAACTACCTCCGTCCCTCCGTTAAACGTGGACAGATCGCCCCCGATGAAGAAGATCTCATTCTTCGCCTTCACCGTCTTCTTGGCAACCGGTAACGTATACATAAATGTCTCCATGGCTAGGGTTTTCAAGGGTTTATTTGTTTTTCTCGATCTTAGCTTTGCTTTTCTGCTATAAAGCTGTTTTAGGGTTAGGGTTTCACTGTGGATCTTGCTTTGATTGTTTGAATGTGAGTGTAGGTGGTCATTGATAGCTGGGAGAATACCGGGAAGAACAGATAATGAGATAAAGAACTACTGGAACACTCACCTCAGTAAGAAGCTGATCAGTCAAGGAATAGATCCAAGAACGCACAAGCCATTGAATAATAATAGTAATAATAACAATAATAATCCAGCTGATCATCAATCTTCTGCCGATCGTCATCATGCTAATAAAGCTTCTTCATCCAAGGCAAATCCCGGCAGCTCAAGCTCTAAACTTAACAACAAACCCAGTTCCTCAGATTTGGAAGATGACAACAATGCCACGAGAAGTAATAAGCTCACGCTCATCAACATGGAAAATGGATATGTGGAGAACAATTCGCTTGACGATGAGTATCATCAGAGAGATGGGATAATGACCGGCCATGGCCACATTAATGGTTACACCAGTTTGCTGAATTGTGATGACTCTGCGGTGGTCGGTTTGAGAAGCAACAATGTTCATCAAGGGCTTAGCAATGAAGAAGATGAAGATATCAATTACTCTACCGATGATGTGTTTTCTTCATTTCTCAATTCGTTGATCAACGAAGATGCTTTCTCTAGCCACAACCAATTGCAACAACAACAACAACAACCAACTGGGATTGCTGCACTTTCAGTACCTTGTTCTGATCCTTTGGTTTCCATTACTGCTTCAACTTTTGGGCTCGGAGCTAGCTGGGAATCTCCAATCATGTCGTCCTCTTTTAACCAAAATGATCATCCAAAGAGGGTCGTCGATGATCGCGTTGAATAGCTTGTTTATCAAGATGAAGTACTGCATGCTTCCACTGGACAAGAAGTTTTCTGTTGTTAGTTTTATGAGAGAATAATAGGGTTTGGTTATTTTATGTATCTTTTGAGTTCTTTTTCCACTTCATGCATGTTTGATCCTGATTATATCACTTCCAGTGCAATTAAATGTGTTGTATCTATATCTATTAAGTATCAATTCTAGTGCAATTGAATGTGTTTGTATTTATATATATTAAGTTGTAAAAGGATCCGAAGTGGAACAACATGTTGTATCCATCTGGATGTACGTGTGTGAAAATGTGATTTGAATACATAATCCAGTTTGTGATTTTGTTAATTTGCAAACCTATATTGATTGAATTTCATGCCTCAATGTGTACGGATGAGATCAATTATATAACTAGGTAGCAAGTACATATATGAGATATAGAATCGAAAGCTCAAAGCGATTCGTTTAATTTGATAAATCTTTGGAAGATCTCATAAACATATGCATGGTTAGGAGAGTAAGCAAATGATCAGTTTGATCAACTTGTTAATGAACAAAAGAAGGTGTATTTTCCCAGAGTTATCAAGCAGGCATCAATAAAACTTTGCTTCTTTTTGCATGCATATGTTTTCCAACTTCTATGCCTTTGACATCTATATTGATCAAAGAAGAGATGATACAAGTCGTTAAAATGGAATTGGCAAAGAAAGTTCATCAGGAAGGGATGCTGAGGTGAGTTTTACAGAAATCAAAGAGTAGAGGGGGACGCCTGATACGAAATGACAAAATCACCAAAATCGTGCCACTATTGGAGATATACAGTATAGATATGCATTAAAACGTTTAGAAAGGATCTTGTAATCTAATATAGAGTTTTCTAACTATGCAATTGAACGGTAAAGGTCAATTGTTAGATAGTTTTGTGAAGTTTGGCGAGCGAGGTTTGCAAATTGCAGACACTTCGTGTTAAAAGCGTTTAACACGGCAATATATTTGAGTTATCTAATCACAGTAACATAGACAAATCCATGAGAATAAAAAGATTTACAAAATCCTTCATATCACGTTCTTCAGAAGATCGAAGGGAATTCATGCATGCATGCATGAACTTCAGAATTTGAGGTTTATTTATGAGCTTGACGAATCCAATAGACTTATGAAAAAAGTGGGGTGTAGTAGGAGTCGGACACCAAGAGATGTAGCTAGATTAAATCGCTTTTGGACAAATTACTAAACAAGAATAGGAAGTTTAGTGCATTTATTTTGAGTTAAAATTCTTGGGTTCGTTATTTCGTTTGATATGGTGTTGTTGTATTAATAGGTGAATGAATTTCCCTGATCAATCTATTGTCTTATTAGTCTCAATAAGATACAATCTTTATATTTTTGTTAACTCTACCATCTACGTATGCATCAAATCTAATTAGTTCCTTTTACATGATTCTTATCAACCATTCAGGTTCTAAACTTAATTTCTTCGAAGAAAAATGTGGAATCATCTCACTTTTTCTAGAGAAAATCCTAGCACATCAATCTTGCCAATACGCATATTTGTCAACATTGTATCTATCTAGATGCTTACCCCATCATCATTGAATATCTTTCCTTCCGTGCTTCTAGAGCTACTGGTCTATCTCAGCTCTAACATATTTGTTTCACCATAATAAGGTCTCTAGATTATAAATCCAAGTCTACAATAGTATCATAACACTCGTACTATTACCATTGACATTTTTTATGGCCATGCAGGTGGTAAGATAGTAGGGGCCATAGTTGTTTATAAATCCTAAACTTTAAATCCTAAACTTTAATGTGTGCAATGAATGATCATTAGGACATATACTTAAGCATGGTTAAGGTTTTCAGCTACAAATCAATTCCTTTGCTTCATTTGAGACACACACAAAATGCTTCATTAGAAGAACAGACTGCAGGTCATGGCCTATATGTGCACACATACACACACACACACAATATCCTATTTAATTTTATTCCTAGAGCTAGATTCATAACTACAAGCTGGTTAATTAATTATATACATAGAACTTGTTAGAATTACACTCAAAATACATATCTTTAGGTCATAGACAAGTGCTAGCTTATCTCGCAGCTCGCAGGTCTTAATTAAGGGTTTGTTTTTCTTTGAAAAATTGGATATGTTTATACATCTAGCGTATTTTATATAACTACTGTAATTATTAAACAAGTATAGATATTGTTATTGTATGTCAAGAACTAACCAGAAGACTTAATCTTGAAAAAGAAAGTGATTGTTTAGAATAAAACGGGATCGAAGCAATTCTTTCATATCATCTTATAATTAAGTTCTAATTCATGGTAGAACTATGATCAATGTATACAGTGAGCAATTTCAGGTTTGCATCTTATAATTATAAGTATTCCTACACATGGTTTGATACTGTTATATTATAAAATGAATGAAGGGTGCCTGAGTGCCTTCTTCATATAGATACACAGGTGGAGGCCTATAATTGTAAAGAGTTGAGATAGTTTACTTATTGGCCATTATCGATATTCTTGCTCTGTTTCCATCAGCTTTTTTAACGTAGTGAGGTTAATTTTCTTAGGTTATATATAACCAAAGTTTTCGGATATATGTGTTTTCAGCAGCAAAAACCATATGTGTGTGATAATATGATAATATTATGACAATATACATGTAAGCTCTTTAGTTCTTTCTCAAATTAACTTGTTGTTTAAAGTGTTATTAGACTCGTGGTCGCTTGATGACTTGATTAAATTATTAATTATGATCATCGCTCAAAAGCTATATATTGTTATGAAAAACTTAATTTTCAGGTGCATGTACTTGCATATCCTTCTTAATTACATCTAGTGTTTGGTAATGAATCTTTATAAAGCGTCAAACCAGCTAGCTATCTAGTGTATATCTTAACTTGTATACATTTATAAGAGAATGATAATTAAGTAAATGGGAAGAATGGAAAAAAACTCACTGTTATTTAGCTAGAACAACTGAAGGCTTACAATTCGATCGATACTTCTGGCTGACCAAGATGCGCCTTTGACCACAGCCTCTCATGATGCAGATATATCCTTTGTATTTTCTTGACTTAAACTGGCCCGAATATGGAAGGAAAAGCTCCTGAAAAATTAATAATACAACATAAACAACTTTGTTGGAACATACAAAAACGATTACTTTGAAAAAAAAAAGCTTTGAATAAGAAACAACTCTATCTCTCTCTCTCTCTCCATATATATATATATATATATCAAGCACTTTTTCTCACTACCAATGTCGTATAAGGTTTAGAAATTAAGGATGTGATAATAGATAGTTACTGGTACATAATTGGAAGCTTTGCATTTTCCAAATTATCAGATGTGGATGAAATATATGAAGTTTCCAATTTATGCAAGAAAACAATTATTAGAAACCATACATTTGACAGTTTCCTAAACAACTTCATACTATACAAACAAACCATCTTTCTAAATTAATCATAAATTCTAGGTGGCACCATTACATATTTGAGGAGTAAAGAGCATAATTTTATTTATTTAATTAATTTTTGCTCGTCTAATTAGTAATTACTATACATCACAATAATACGAAGTTGTAAACAGAACAACATCAATAAATACTCTCAAGTTTTAATTTAATTTTATGCGAAAAGCGATTATGCATTTTATTACCAATCGCACCCCTAAAGTTGTTGGTTTTCATCAATCACACCCCCTGAAAATGATGATTTCAGAGGTAAAAATGATGATTTGAAGATAACTTTATGAGTGTGATTAATGAAAAATACATAATCTTTGTGCTTAAAATTAAACCAAAATTTGATATATTTAATGTAATTATCGCATTTGTAAACTATAGTTTGAGCAAGGAAATGGGAGCCCAGAAAATATTGAATTAAATAGTTGAACTCAATGGGCCAGCCCAATCCAAACTCACATGTCTCTCCCAAACCCTATGAATGGGCGTGGGCCCAGTTCAATCTCCAAGTTATAACCGAAGTAACTCCACCCTAAACCAGAACTTTCCTTTCATTCCTCCAACTAACCTAACTGCCGAAGACAACCACCACACATAGAATCCAAAAACTAATAGAAACCACTATAAAATATATAATTAAATAAATAAAATAGAAAAAGAATCAAAATCAAACAACTGTAAAATCTCTATAATACCCAGCACGATATTTGTTTTTCCTATGACAATCCAAATTTGAGGTGCTCATATGATCACGCGAATAACACAAGTACTAGAGTAGTAAGTCGATAACGTAATTGAACGATTCATATGTTTTATTATATCTTTACTATTAATCTAATATTGTTAATTGAAACTGTTACATTATCGAGGCGATAATACTGTCCAATCAATATCAAGATCCAAGGGTTGAAATTAAGAAAAATAAATAAATAAATAAATGGATTGAGGATTTGAGACTACAACTGTTTGATGAATGGATGTGTTACCGATTTCGATAGAGAGTTGTACCAAAATATTATTATCGTTCCAAAACTAACAGTCATAAACATTATAATAAGCAGCAGGAGCAGAAACTAAAGGGGTTGAAAAATTGTCAAATGTGGTTTGAAATTTGGCCGATGTGGGGAGACCATCAATTCTTTTATTTTAATTCTTGTAAAAATGGAAGTGGTGGTGAGAAGTTTGACCAAGATAGAGAGAGACCCGTATCTGACCATCAAATGGAACTACCAGTCAAACAGTTGACCCTGTGATTGGTAGATGGTTGACTCGGTTGCAAACTAATTTACTAGCTCCTCCTGTACCGTGTTTGACAATCTATTTTCCTAACCTTTTGCCCTTGTTTTAATTTTGTTATTATTATAAAACATTGAATCCTAACGGTCAAGTCTCTTCTGTTCCTCGCTACACATGTATTATATATCTCTATGCCCAAAAAAAAAAAAATCCTACACGTATTTTTCTCTTTAATTGAAAACAATTAGATTATCGTGTCATTAATTAGGTATAAATTTTGTGTTATTTATTTATTTATTTATGGTTTGTGCATGGGTTGGTGGTGAATTAAGGAATTGTGAGCTCCATTTTGGTGCTTTCAAGTTTTCTAATACTAAATCAATTTTATGACACCAAAAGGGAGCCAAAAAAAAAAAAAAAAGAAAATAAACTATTTCTACAAAAAGTAAGGAGTGCTTCTTAATGAAACAAAAAGGTTCTCCTTTATCCTTTTCTTCTTGCGCTTTTCATTTTTCATTCTCTTTTTATGAAAGTTGGACTATTCTAAATACATATAATTAGAACAATAATGTCAAAAAGTCAAAGACATTATCGATTCTTCTTTGTAATCGTTAAATTCCCTTTGTGTGGGATGTTAACCTAAACGTTGATTGCAAGTATCAAAGACTGGTGATTTTACTAATCCAATATGAAAATTATTTAATTAGCTAATCCTTTCATATGAATGAAACAAGAATTTTTTTTTTAATATCTTAGATGATTAAGTTATAGAGAGTTTGTTGCTATTTGCTCTAAGATTGAACCTGAATTATATAAATTCTAAACTATATGCTACTCAAACTTAGGAATATATATAAAATATTTTGAAGGAGGGAGACATACATGCAGTAACAATCATTAATATCAATATTATAGAGAGTTTAATTTATGGCTTGCAAAAGCACTTACTATTTCTTCTAATGCACTAAATCATGAGTTAAAAAATAGTCTTAATTTGTTATGTGACTCTTCTAACCTACCCTTCTTGTCCAACTGCATGTCCTAGCTAGTTTTTATTTCTTCACAAACCCTAATGCAAAAAAATAATAAAATGTTTCATCCTCAAAAAACTTTACAACTCTCCTTGCCTTGTTGAAATTATTTCCTTGAGTTAGGTTCTATTGTGGCCTCTTGTATCTTTTTTTTTCATCTACTTCACCCATTAACATGACCAAAACAAAGTTCGTAAATAATATACATGTTTTACTCATAATCATCTTGAAACCTTTTGGCTTTACTCTTCGTATATATATTTGTAACAACAAAAACAGAGAAGAAACAGAGAAGCACATTCCAGAAACACAAAAGTTAAACATTCATCTAGACCAAAATATTGCTACAAACAATAACCATAAAAGGAGACAAAAAGGGCATTTTTCCAAGCTCAGAATCATAGCAAAACAAAGCTATATAGCTAGCTAGAAGGTACAAATTAAAAGAACCAAAACAAGAATATAAACATATATAAGCAAGAAGAAGAGCTAATGTAAAGTATATGAAATGACTTACCTTGTGCCACAGCAACTGCAAAAGAACCATATTGCAGCTTCTTCTTAGCAAAGCAACAATAATAGAATTGCATTGCCATGCATGAAATGAAATGGAAGAATGATGAAATGGGGTCATCAAAATCTAGCATTGTTAAGGTTATATAGAGAGAGAGGTGTGAAGGGGGAGAGAGAAGGGAAGGGAGGTTTCTTTGTGTATGACCAAGTGAAGAGTTTTCTTTAACACCTTACATGGGGTTAGAAGTTGATGAATGAGTGAAGGACAGGTGTCGGTTTCACGTTGGCTGACACCGAGTTTTGTGGAATTAATAAACTGCGAAAGCAGAGGATTTGGAAGGGATTGACCAGTAGATTTGAGAATTTTTGTATGGAAGAAGACCGGATTAGCAGGTAACATGGCAACCAAACGTTCCGGGGGTCAGAAACAAAATGTTAGACAGACCAACCTTTCTTTTGAAGTCTCCAATGCAGCCAGCCAGCCAGCGAGAGCAAGCAAAGCAATTCTACAAGATCATTGCAAGCCCTTTTACCTTCTCAAACTCAACTGCCAATCAGCAACTGAAGAGTCAATCTGTCAGATTTGTGCTTTTAAGTCCAGATAAATGCCGCTCTCAGGGCCATCAGCATTTGGGTATAAACCAGTTAAGGTCTTTAGCTAAGGTAGAGCACATATGGGTTTATATAAAATTTTCTAGATTTATACTTTCACAGGTGTTGATGATATGTTTATAATACGGCACAAGATTTTGCAGACTTAAGATTGATTAGAGATCTCTGTCAGATAAATCCAGCCCATATACAAACAACATATATATATGATTCTGTATTATAATATACATGATATAATACATACATATGTATTATTTTGTGATCGGAATTCTAAATACTATTTTGAGATGTGTAATATTAGTCGAACACCGAAGACAATAGCAAGACAGAGCTGCCTTTATCGTGGCTGAGGCATAAATTTGGAAGTACTTGTCCAGAGTCCTAGGATTATTTCGGAAGATGGATGAGTTTATCTAGTTTGGAACTTGATGATATGATTGTTCATTCAACTTGTGGTCCAAGTAGTAAATCCATTTAATTTCTTCTGATTCAAAAATTTTAGTATTTTGTTTATCTATATACATACATTTAATATACCCATAATTAGCCCAAATTCGGAATTTTTTTTTTTTTTAAATGACTCTCATTTTGGTGGCCAAAGTGAGTCAAGTGGGTGAGTGGTCCTTAGAGACAAGTACTATTGTAGAAGAATAAAGTTGTGCGCATGAGGGGTTCAGACTTGAGCAACAGGAGGAGGCTGGCTGCAACTACCGTTCCACACTCAAATCCAATTCCAAATCTACCCAATTGGTTAAATTATTTATAGATTTTTGCCTGAGTAGGTTTTTGACCATGTAGCTCTAATTAAGCTTCGTTCATAATCATTAAGGCCAATTCTTAAAATTAGTGATCAAATAAATGAATTGATTATTGGTGAAATTATGCTCCCATTAAAATTATTGATGCTTTTAAATTTCCAAGGGCTGGTTCACTTCTCCAAGGTTTTAGATGTGATTCTTTAACACCGATTGTATTTCCATGTCCAGAAAATTTACTGACATATACGTGAGATTAATCACAGAGCCAGAAAAATAATTTAATCGGGGCAAAAAAAGGGTGAAAGTATATAAAGCTAGTTATAAGAAAAAAAAAATTACATTGTCTAAATTATAAAAAGTAAAGACGATCACTAAGTTTTTGTTTATGTAACTTTCACGGTTGTTTCACATTTATCTTATTGAAATTTATTTTATGAGCTAAAATATAGTAACAGATAAAGCAAATTCTATAGGGATAATAATATATGAATGAAAGCTTGAAAGAGATATTTTGTAAGAATCTGAGAAATTATGGAAGTTTCGAAATTTTTAAAGGGGCAATTTGTAAGATCTTAAAAAGATTTTGGGAAGGGGCTCGGCCTACGCAGGTCCACTACTGCATGAGATTTGGACTGAATAACCGTTAGTAATATTTCATCTATAACTCATCTACAACTAATTGTTATTTATTTATTTATATTTTTATCTATTTAGAATATTTAATTAATCCAAGTTATAATAAATATTGATTATAGATGAGTTGTAGGTGCAACATTACTCAAACTTTATATATATATAGTGACTTGAGGTTTTTTTTTGTCTAAAATTTGAATAGTTTTGAATTAAACTGAAATTTCAATAGATACGAATATAAAAATCTAAATGATATATATTTTTTTAATTTTAATATCTGAATTAAAATGTTTAAAAACTAATGATTTAACACATATATTATTTTCACTTGTGATTTTATTTTATATAGTAAAAATATTTGCATATCAATACTTTCTATGAATTTAATTCATTTAAATGTGTATGATTAGGTAAAAAAGTTATTTTTCTATAAAATAATTTGTTTCAAAATGAACTAAATAATAATGTTTCAAAATTAAAATATTAGGCTATGTACAAATTAGTCATCAATGAATTTTATAAGGGCATTTAAGAAAATTAAATGAGTAATTAATTATTCAAACATTTGCATTCAGGTTGTGTTTGTCAATGTGTTTAGAGTTTTTATTTTCAAAATTTTGAAAGAATATGTGGTTAGTTTTAAATTTTTTTAAATTTTGAAAAGTATATGTGACTGATATTGATTTAAATGCATTGAAAAATATGCGTTTTCAGAAAACAGAATTTTAAAAATGTTAACAAATACACCAAGATTTTTAGCTTTTTCTATTAAGATAAAAATATCTTAGAATAAATCTTAACTAAAAAAAAAAAATCATGAAAAGATCTAAAGTTTTAGAATAAGTTAAATTCAAACTTCGGATAAAAAAAAATCAGCCTCTAAGGTGATACTCTGTTATTAACATATCATCAATCTTCATTAAATAAGTTTATTTTTTATATTCACTATCCCAATCACCTAAAGATACATCAGATTGTATGCAAGAGTTTATGTACAAAATTATAAGCCAAGAATAATTGTAACAACTATATTTAGAGATCGTAAATATCCCTTCTATATTCTTCTGAGTCAACACTTTAAATATATTTAATAAATATTTTATTTTAGATGTATAGATTAAATGTTGGTTTCTCCTAATATATAAGACTTACAAGCTTTAGTTTGATAAATCATAAATATCCCTTCTATATTCTAAAATGTATGGTACTTGTATTTTCGGGACAGTTGGTTGATTCCAAATGGGTCTAAAATTTAAATGAATTAATTCACAACATTCAATAATCAATATGTATTTTTCATAATATAGCATATGAGTCTAACAGTAACAATAACAATATGAAACTATATGTTACATTTTTACGTTTGAAATATTGTGAATTAATATCTTATTATCCATTATAAGTCTAAATTCAACATTAAATATCTATATTAGTGATAAATATAAAATTAATTTAGATTTAGTTATCTAATACTGCATAAATTGTAATAAAAAATCAGAAGATAAACCAAATTGAAGAGATTTTTTTTTAATCTCAGTAAAACCTTAATTTTTTAATGATCTATCAACAAGTAACATGACGAATATGCTTTTCTAAATAAATTTTTAATACAACGATAAATAGAGTTGTTAAATACAAACTTTAGTTCTTGATTCAATAAAAGAAAAAAACTCCATTGGTTTATATTTTAAATAAATATTTTTCAACATATCTCTCGAGCAATTGACAATTCAACAACACCACTTTAGTACTGTTTAAAAATTTATCAGAAAAATTATTTTTAATAGATATCAGGTGTAACAAAAAAAAATTATAATTTTTTTAGATCATAAGAGCCCCCTCAGATTTTAGCATTCTAAATAGACCCCAATATGTAACGTGAGGTGAAAATGCATGCCGTAGATTGTCTACGTGGAGGAAGACTAAACATAGAAGGTGTCAACTCTTCCTAGCCACTGGAACTCTCGAATCTTTCTCTTCTTCTTCCTCAGCAACTGCTTTTCACTGTAACTCTTCCTCTCTATGTTTCTGTGACATCCAGTCATGGCTACGACAGCAAGTACATCTTCAATGCTTCTACCTTTATCAAAGCTCAGCTTTCCACTTCAGTCATGGCAAGGAAGAAACAAGAACGTTATATCATCACCACCTTCATTATCATCAGTCCATTTTGGTGGCACCCATTTGTATAAACTAACCATTTCTCACACAAGTTATAGATTTCCAAGACTTCAACCAGATGGGTTTTTTGTAAATTCTCTTCCCAGTGATTATTCATCAGTTGATGACCAAGTCGACGACATAGAAGAACCTCATGTTGAAAGCTGGTAATTAATTAATGCATGGTTTTGTTTCTGGTTTCCTGTGCTATATATTTATTTTTATTTCTTAGAATAGTTGTTGCATTTGAGATTCATATAAGCATACCTGGCTGAGTGCATTGATGTTGCAGATATAGATTTGGAAAAATGTTCAGTTTTCATTGGAAAGGGGAGGGGCCTATATCTGGAATGTGATCATTGAGCAAAGTTGGTGTTTATTCTGGATTTGTAACTCTAAACGAAGACAATGTAGAATTTCTCAATGCAGATTTATAATTAGAAATTTTTTATATTCATTTGATGATATGACTTACATTTGGTTTTTATAAGTGGGATTGTTTTAAGATGCTGAAGGGAGGGAAGTGAAAGAGCTTGAGGGGTAATAATTGAACAAAGAAGTGTATATTGAAAACGAACATTAGGTATGAATCAGTAAAGGAGCAAAGTGAACTCAAAGTTTAATGGAAGTCTATCTTTAGAGAATAAAAATGATAGCATGCTTTTATTAAAGGTTTTGTTTAATTTGATGGATTTGCCTTTTGTGAGTTGTGATTTCATATTTTGTGTTGTAGTATATGGAAGTGGAGGGGTTATTCAATTCGCTATCAGTGTTCTGGAAGTAGTGGTCCTGCTCTTGTTCTAGTTCATGGTTTTGGAGCTAACAGGTCAAGATCGTTGAAATTTCGCTTCTCATTAGCAGACAACTAATTGCTATAGGTATCTAATGCTGATTGCTCTATATTGTCATGCTTGGTTTGCGTTTGTGTTGTTGGAACTTGTACTCCTTTCCCTCTTTTTGCTTGTGTAATGTAGGACTGGTATAGAAGTTGAATGAATTAATTCTAATCATGTATACTATTACCATTCTTCTTCAGTAATCCCTCTAACACTAGATGATGTTGTTAGAGTTTGTAAAGACTTACGGTAGTTTGAAACCTTTAACATGGACTGACCTCATTCACTTGTAAATCTGCTTCTTAATAAGTAAATGTGTTGAAGAATCAATTAATTTGATTCTATAAACTGTTATGTTCCATAGCGAATTGCCTTCTGTACCATCTATAAGCATCTGTGTGGTTTTGGATTGCACATGGAGAGCTAATGAATCTGCAGTATGGTTGTGAGGCTATTCATATTTGCATATTTGGTGAACTTGGTCATTGCCAAAAAAAATGTTCTTGCTCATTTAGAAGCCTTAGAATGAGACAGCAAGTTGTGAATTCATCACTATTATAAGGTTGCAACTGACGAATGAACTCTGGTTTGAGAATAAGAAACTCTAGTTTTTGAAACCTTTAAAAGAGTAGGTTTATCATAATAGTAGCCCAAACCAATATGTACATATTTTCTGATAATTCGGGTGTTATAAGTTACTGTTCTGTTTAAAATAAATTTGGAGCCCTGCACTACTTGCAAAGATATTTTCATTTAATTTAGTGACGCATGTGTCTGTTAGTAAGGGTTGAGATGTAAAGTGGCAGAAGCAGGGTGAAATGAACTATATACTATACAAATGAAGTTACTTATTGCAGATTATATATATATATAGATATAGCTGTTGAAAGTCATCTTCCTGGATGGCCAAGGAATTATGAACACAATCTAGACTTTGCATATTTTTTACTGCTGCATTCTCTAAAAAAACAAATATTTTTGCATGTATCATAAAGATTTGCATTTGATCTCCTAAAAGATTTTGTTCTCTTTCGCCTTAATTTGTCACTGAATCAACGTGTATATCAGTAATTTTGATTCCTTTACTGCTGTTTACAGTGACCATTGGAGGAAGAACATTCCAGTTCTTGCTAGATCTCATAGGGTATATTCAATTGATCTTATTGGTTATGGATACTCAGACAAACCTAATCCTCGTGATTTCGATGGTAAACCCTTTTATACATTTGAGACATGGGCCACGCAGCTGAATGACTTTTGTACAGCTGTGGTCAAAGATCAAGCATTCTTTATTTGCAATTCAATCGGAGGTGACCTTCTTCTCACATTGTAGTTTATTTAAGATAAATCATTATCTATAATTGATCTTATAGTAGTTTTTTACAAAATTGAAAGTAGAACTAGACACATTGTTACTTCTTCAAATCCCTTGTTAGCTCTCCTACCTATCAGTATAGGATGCATTTTCCTGTTAAGTTCAACTTTTTTAGATTATTTGATTATGTCTTTACCACCTTAACTCACCTAGGTTTATCTAAAGACTATGTAAGGGTATTCATATCCGTTTTGGATTGTTAATGTGAGTTTGCATATTTTCAGGTTGTAGCATGGTATGTTTGCAAGTAAATGTCTTTAGTTTTATTTTTCCCTAAATTTTAATCACTTTTGCGTTTGGAGATTGGGCAAAAATAAGTTACTGGGTAACTCTCAGTAGTTATCACTAGTTATGATGCTTTCTTCGTAACATAGTTAACATCTACAACTGAGACTACACTTCCTATTGCTAAAGGCCTACCTCTAGTGAGCTTCTGTATTAGGATTGGTTTGAAATTTAGTGCTTTCTGCCACTTTGAGTAGGAAATTATGCATGTGCATATTGTTCTCATGTGAACTTGGCAATACTAGAGCATTCAACTTGATTATCATAGGAAGTGTTTTTTTATTTTAGGATTAACTCCAATGGTTTGAATTTTGAAGTAATGCTTGACCCCAGAAGTTTGCAACTTTTCAAAATCTAAAGAAATTAAGTCATGAAGATTTTCAGAAATTATTTTGTGGTCTTCATATAGGGCTAGTTGGTCTTCAGGCAGCTGTTATGGAACCACAGATCTGTAAGGGAATCCTATTATTAAACATATCTCTGCGTATGCTTCATATAAAAAAGCAGCCTTGGTATGGACGACCTTTGATTAGATCATTTCAGAATTTGCTGAGGTAAAACTGAGATAATTTCTCTCTGTTGATGTTAAAGTTTATAAGTTGTTGTTTTAGTCTTTTAAGTTATCCATGCTATTGCCATAGGAACACTGCTGTGGGCAAATACTTTTTCAAAACAGTTGCCACATCTGATTCTGTCAGGAGTATTCTTTGCCAGGTATTGCTCAACAATATGTTCCTTTTTCTCTTTGCTATTATTCTTGTCCCTAGATGATTCATTTAGTCCGCCAAAATGTTTCCTTGAAAGAGATGTAACCATTATGGAAATGATGCTCACTAACTGCTGATAGATCTAAATTTAGTTTTCTCGTACATAAGGAGTCTGATGGTCCAATGAGATCAGATTATAAAGTTAAATTTGTTAACCTACCTCTATTTTACCCCCCTTGCCAAAATTAATCTGATTAGTACATCTACCCAGTGCAGTTTTATAGCTTATCAACGGTTAGTACAAAAAAAAAAAAAATTGAAAGCCAGAATTTCTTCAAAATTATGCCTATGAACATATTTTTGTTGTGCATATACCAATGGTTGTAGTTGGTAGACAACTAGCAAGTTGGCTAGCTAGCCTATGCAAATTATTAGATGTAGTTAACTGTGTGTGACTGGGAAATGAGGGGAAGTTTTGACTATGCATGTTTTCTTTGTGGTACATATGGCATGGATATGAGACCCTTCATGATCACTGGCAAAGGTAGTCTACTAGTTGCTTTCAAGACCAGAGTCGGTTTGACTGGTTCAGTAATTTGGAAAAAATGCAGCAGTGTTGTAACAGCTGTTTTGGATGGATCAGTAGCTGTAATGCACTAAGAAAATCATTTTCTAACTTATGGAGGTCCAAGGGGATAGTAATTGAGTGCTTCGTTATGGAGGAAGAACAACAGCAATTACTCAAAGATAAAGCTGTTGCAAGGTTTTTACCTAGAAAATTGTAACCTCTAATCTAAAATTACCTACACATGGACACCAGTAAAGTTATTTTCTTTCTTTCCAAAGCATCTTTTTTACCTTTTCATTCTTATGTCTCCTCTCTTTCCAAGGTTGCCAAGTTACAATGTGCATGCTCATGCACTGTATTTAATTTTTGACTGAAATAGTATATGTATGCTTTGACAAAGGAAAAATAACGTCTCATATCGGGAACCGTCAAGGTAGTTCTTCAAATATATTTAAAAACCAGATGCTTTGACATTGTTTGAAGTGGAATGACTTCCACAGTGCGAATAGGATGAAGACAGAAATTGAAAGCTAACTAGCTCTGTGTTGGGATGCATGTGTGCCTGCAAGTTCAGTGTTTCGAAGGCCAATGAGTAGCAATATTTTCATGGGTTAAACAGGCACTGGAAAGCTTAACGTAACAATGAAAACAGTGAATTCACTGTTCACACAGCATGTGTACTTTGTCTTACCAACATGACTTGAATTTCATGGGTGTTTTAAGATTTGTTTTTGAAGCCACTTCCAGGAATCTGGCATGTTTTTTAAGTCTATAACAGAATCAAGTATATCGTGATTATTAGATACGACAATAAAAAGATGGATCTTTACATCTAAGAAAACATTATAGAGAACAATAACAGTCCCTCAGTGTTTCCTTGAAAATAATGGACAATAGTATGCCAACTGTTTCTGATGTGTTCCGTTTCAGTGTTACTATGACACCTCCCAAGTGACTGAGGAACTAGTTCAGAAGATTCTACAGCCAGGGCTTGAGTCTGGCGCTGCAGATGTATTTCTCGAATTCATTTGTTACTCAGAAGGCCCTCTACCTGAGGAACTACTGCCTCAGGTGAAGGTCAGTTTCCTCAAACCGAGTCCAACCATACTAATCGTTATGCCTGCTGGTCAACTGTTGCTTTTGATGATATACAAAGTTTTTTTCTTCCTGTTTAATTCCATTTCTTCCAGTGTCCTGTTCTAATAGCATGGGGTGATAAGGACCCATGGGAACCCATTGAACTTGGACGAGCCTATGCGAATTTCAACTCTGTGGAAGACTTTATTGTCCTCCCAAATGTCGGCCACTGCCCTCAGGTATTTTTCTTTTTTTCTTCTATTGCACAAATGTGCGGGGCTTTGATTAGGTGGTCTTTTTATATGTGGCATTGACTAGATAATAGATGACATTTCTCTCTTATCTTAGGAAAATAAATATTTGGTGGTGACCTAATGTATGAATTTGTGGAAAATGCATGCACTTTTAAGAGGTTTGACTACATTCGTGGATTGTCGGGCACCTTACATGAGTTTTCATACGCTTGTTGAAACTTTGTGTTAAGAGACTATTATTTTCATGTTTCTTGAGATCAGTGCCTTTTCAGAAATGACGCTAGAGCTTTTTTTGAGCAAGCCTAGTTGATGCTGTGCTATAATATATAATCTTCTGACCACATTTATCTGTTGATTACATGAAGGATGAAGCACCTAATCTTGTCAACCCACTTGTTGAATCATTTGTAGCACGCCATGCTACACCGTCATTCTAGTGTTTCCGTGGCTGCTTGATATATTCGTGTTGCTGCTGCGTCATCTGTCAAATCATTTTCTTGGTTTTAACTTTCTGAAGACTGTAGCTCATGAGACACGTTATTCACTTTCAAGGCCAATCTTTTGTGTTTGATGATTATGTGCATTTCATCCAAGCTGATTGCTGAGTCTTGCAACTGTCAAGTATTTGATTAAATCTATTCATTGTATGTAGTTAAATGTTACAGACCTGTACTTACTGGTTATATATCAAATTAAGCTTCAAGTGGAGTAAAACTTTACTTGTTCACATATGGTTGGTGACTTGGTGTGAGAAAGTAAATGACACGTGCATTAATTTCCAGTGTAAATCAAATCAAATGAGTGAAACAAAGCAAGATAATTGAGACTTCTAGGTGCCAAGAAAAGAACTGGCATACCACTTCTGATGCTTTGAATAAGTGATAAGCAATTATAACCCGGTTGAAGAACATATATATATATATTTATAAATTGTGCATATAAATTGATCTTTTCCCCTGAAATTCAAGTATATACATCATTGATTCAAGATTATCAATCAAAAAGTCAATTTTATAAGAACAACAACAACAATCCAATCGGTTGGATTAGGTAGAAGAGATGCTTTCCGAAGTCGTGCGGATCCATATGATTAGGACGTGATCAATTAATCAAATCTAACGTGACAATTTTTTACAGTATAGTTGCAAATGAACAATGCTGCTGTTCACATTTGACAATCATATTATATATCATACAAAGATTAATTATTGAGAGTCAGTACATTGCTAGAGCATTGTTTGTTGTCCTTTTCTTTAACTTTTTCCCCACCTTTTTTGACATTGTAGTCCCAGGTTTTGCTTGATTTACACAAAATCTTAAAACACGTTTAGGAGATTAAATATGTTAACTCACAAATTAAACAATGAAAAGACTATGCAAATCTGTATTAAATTAATGTTTTACATTAGGTAGCTGGGTTAAAGTACTAGCACAAGTCTCATGTCACCGCCACATGAATTAATTTATAATGTTTGACACTTCAAACTCATTAACTGGCAATGGAAAACAATGCTACCTCTCAGTGTTGACAATTGGACATATATAATATATTGGTTTAATTAACCATACCTAATATTTGAACATATATGAATTTAACATAGATCTGCACAGTCTCTCAATCATGTCAACGCTTTCCCTTATCATGCCTGGGTCTGAAAGTGTATCTAATTCATCTTAGAAATGGTACCAAGGAGCCCTACATCATAGTCATGCCTTCATTTCGACATATAAACTGTTACACCCCTTACTATTATTATTGATAGCTTAACGTTTAAGTTAAGGAATAACTTAACACGATATTAAAACCGAAAAATTTCAATATGCATACATTTATTATTTGTTCTTTCTTTTGAATTAAGTAGTAATAACGCAAGCATTAGACGATACTGCCATCCAGTGGCAGGCATGCATAAGCTATACCTAGCTTTTACTGATCTAGTTTTGTGTCGGTGTTGAAAAGTTTTGGTATTATATATATAAAAACTTACATGTGGTTATCAATGGAGAATAATTAACCAAACTTAAAATAGAAAAAATGGCCATCATTTATAGACTTTAGCTTTATAATATTATTTAAATTAACCAGCTCCTGAGGCTAGGCGGCTGCTTAGCCAATTAGAATATGAACGAAACTGCAGAACATGATGTTTGTTTACCAGTTTGCTTAAATATTACCAATCACGAATATGGAGAAACTGTTTGAAAGAGAGGTGTCCAAAGCAATTTTATGTCACATCTATTTTGGCTCATACTTGAGCAATTTGTTTATAAAAGGTTTGAAGCCATTCATCATGAGAAGAAGGAAACACAGATTATCTTTTGGTATTATATTCGTTTGTGCTATATTTTATGTGCGTGTATAAATAATTAACAATTGCAAGATGATCACCTGATTAATTAAACAAGTGACTAAGCGACACAATAAAGCATGAGAAGCTTGAATGAATCAATGGTGGGCTTAATTAAAATTTGATTAGTGAATTATGTGGCCCCTACATCATCATCCTCTTTAAGCATGCTTGAAGGGCATTTAAATACGATGCCTTTGCCTAGCTATCATGATTACATCATAGGAGAGGGGAAGTGGGCATCATTCACAAGTGTATATACCAACACATAGAAAAAGCTAAATTAAGAGATTTTGTTAGCCTTAGAGAATCTCCGTCTTTCCCTTTCTAATCCTATATTATAATAAACAATACCATTGGCTTTGGCCCTTTTAACATGCTATTTCTTTACTTCATCTTCGTCTTCATCATGATCAAGATTAATATTAATTGCTTGCTTAATTAATAACATATTAATAGTTTAAGAAGAAATGTTTTGGATTTCTAATTACTCTCCTTCACCGTATTAGAGGATTATTTGCTTTTGTATACTTATCAACTTCAACGTCATTCCAACAAAAAAAAAGCTTATTTAAAGAATCTAAACAGTTAATTAAACGATCAATTCAAAATTCCATTTGCATTTAGCAATATAGAATGTAAAAATACTCGTACTAATTCATTATGCTATATTGTTATAGCCAACAAACAATATTTTTTTGCAAATTGTGACCAAGTAAAAGCTATATGTATATATAAAATCATAGAAAGTGGTTATTCTCCAATAAAAAAATAGCATATGAGAAATACCCATCTGTATAGACGTTGAGCTACCTTCAAAGGGCGATATAGCAACGCACCCAAAAAATAGTAATGGGTAGAGCTGACTTGGTGGCACTAAACTCGCCACCAAACACATTAACATGTACACAAGTAAACGACTATTTTCCAATATATCAAAGAGAAAGACAGAGAGAGAGGAGATGAATCTCCGTCTAAATTCCAAGAAAATAAACGGTGTATCTTATTGGTGCACCCACCAAACAAAAGGGAAATATATTAAAAAAAGAATGGGAGAAAGCAAAGAGAAAGAGAGAATCTACTTTGACTCAAAAACACACTTGCATTATTAATCATGTATGGGCCATCAAAACAATCATGTCTCACGTGTCATGAAAGTCCTACTCATACGAGTATTACATATCATCATCATCTACATATCTAGTATATATTAAGGGCCTGGAGAGCAAGCTAGACTTCACCTGGGATGTCTTGAATAATACATACTAGTAAAATAACAAGGTTACTCTCAAGTTCTCTTTGGAGGTGAAGAGAGAGATCATCATATCTAGCTACCGAGCTAGACCATGAGTAAGTTCAAAAGGGTTTGTGTGTTTTGTGGAAGTAATTCAGGGAATAGAAAGGTGTTCAGTGAAGCAGCTCTTGATCTTGGCAGACAACTGGTTTGTGTAACCCTATCTTGTTGATCATCTATATACATACATATATGCATACATATATACTACTTCCACTTGTGCTTGCACGAATACCACACACAAAATGGTGTGAAAATTCGAAGCTTGTAAGTGGGTTTGAATTTATAAATAAAAGATTTGGTTGCAGGTGGAAAGGAAAGTGGATTTGGTGTATGGAGGAGGAAGTATTGGGCTGATGGGGTTGGTTTCTCAGACAGTTTATGATGGTGGGTGTCATGTTCTTGGGTAAGTATAATAATAATGGGGAGCAAATAAACATACAACTTTTTCATTTTTTAACAAAGTAGATTTTGATCAATCTTTTATATGTCATATCCATATCTTTGGATATTGCTACTTAATAATGCAAAGTTATAAACATTATCCTATTTTTATGTAGATAATTCATCATGAAGTCATGATCTTTATTGATAATTTTCTTTTTTATTTTTTAATATACTTTTGTTTATATAGAGTCATTCCAACAGCTCTTGTCCCAATTGAGGTAAGAACAATCACATCTCTTTGTCTCTCTCTTTCTCGATCTTTCTGATCTCTAGTACTAACTAATAGTAATAAAAGAGCTAATATTAATATAATTTAATTTTGTGTTATCAGATATCAGGGCATACAGTGGGAGAAGTGCTGATTGTATCAGATATGCATGAAAGAAAGGCAGAAATGGCTCGTCGAGCTGATGCTTTTATTGCACTTCCAGGTTTTGCAATATTATTCTTTACATAATTAATATTAATTAATGATCATATAGGTTACAAAATTAAAACAATATTAGGTACCTGAAGCATATTATTGTATTAAGTATATATATGTTTAATTTGTTAATGAATGAAGGAGGGTATGGAACCATGGAGGAGTTGCTTGAGATAATAACATGGTCACAGCTTGGTATCCATGATAAGCCTGTAAGTTTATCATCCTAACTCTCATCTGTCTGTTGATTCTAGGATTAAGTTACTTAATCACTTCCAGCATGCACTTTTGATTTTGATTTTTTTTTTAAAGTACCTTTTACTTGTAATTATATATATGATACATATAGCTTCGATTAGATTAGTCCCAGCTGAGTTTTTAGCTTCTTAATGTATACTTTTTTTTAAGGACTCAACGATATGTATATATAAAAACTTTCTCAATATAAATTTGTAGGCACGCTAGCTCCTCCTTATAAATTTAAAAGTGAGGTCCCGGAAGAGAGCTAGCAAAGCTAGCCATGTGTGAGGCTGCATATAATGATAAATCTTTATTGGCTTATGGCCATAGAAAGAATCTTTCTAGCTAGGTAGCTTAATTATGTCTATAATGAGCTTTGCTTGATTATAATTTGTTGATGGTATTGTCTAGAAAAAAGTTAAGCTAAGCATGCATGATTTATTCTTAACTAACTATTTTGTAACAAAAGTTTGAGCTATAGAGCATCATTTCCATTTGATCTTTTGATCAACTTGAGTGAATTCGTTTTCAATAAATGTATTCAAATATATACGATTTGTTTGATCGAAACATATATATGCAAGATTCAATATCTATTCAATTTCTTTTTTTTATCTGAAGGAAGTTGTATCAGCTATTATTAATATTTTTCAATTTTCATGGCTTGATTTATAATATATGAACAAAAATAAATACTTTGCATATCTTTTCATATACTTTTCACAATTAAGTTTATAGAGAACATTTTTTTATCACTAACTAAATATTAATTATTTTAATAGAGCATTTTTTATCACACCAGCTTAATTATTTTACTTATCTGATGATAATATTTGCAAGCATATTATTCATTTGTTTATATATGCAAGTTAGGGATTTAAATGCACTTCCTGATTAAGGACAGCATACCCTGAAGCTACCTTTTTGAATTAATAACATTCTATTCTTCCAAACACAGTTTTCTTTTAAAATTTTATGATTTTTCTAGGTTGACTAAAAAGTTACTCCTATCTTTATACAGGTCTGATTGATTATATACATTAATTCACCTGGAATTCTTTCCTTTTTAATAATAGCCTAAATTTTAAAATTTTTATTTATTTTTTCATAATGGTATTTCTTTATGCAATATATATTATCAGTATTTGTTTCTATGCAATTTGTTGATGATTTAGAAACATTATCTGAATTAATGGTGAAGGATATAGTTAAGATTATCTTCATGAATCAAAAGTAACTCAAATTTAATTTTTAGTGGATTGATTTGATTTATTTTGTTTGTTGATATGTATGGATGATGTTAATATGAGGCGGTTATGCATATGATTTTTATTGCTGGCATTGGTTTCCTTCTCTAACCCCACAAACATGGGTATAGTCATGGACTACAATTCATATAAATATGTTAAAAAAAATGTCAATCTGATTTCTATTTTGGCAAGCATAAATTGACAATTGGGAAAAAATAATTAAGTGATCATAATATGACACTGACAGTAACATAATAGTCTTCTCATAATTTAATTTTAATAGGATCATTTTTTGAAACCAATTTCTTTCTAACCCCTTCCTAATTGCCTATCTACTTTAAGTAAATGCTTAATTAGTATTTTAATTGAGTCAAAATCCTGAGGGATGGGACGGCCATGAAATGGACTCATTAACCCATTTTGATTTAGGATTGGCTATTGTTGAAGGCTAGTCTTTTCAGTTTGCTTTGAGTGGCGTTTGTTATTTGTCGTAGCAATCAATTTTCACGCAATAAATAGATGGGACATATATAATACAATCAGAAAAAAAAAAGAAAAAAAGAAAAAGAATCCAAACTCCACCTAGCACCTGATTGTTTCTAAGAAAATTGGAGGTGAAGTAGGGTCACCTTCTTCACCCTTGACTTTTTTGGCTCACAATATTGAAAAGAAAGTTTCATGCTTAAAGTTTTGATGATGGAGTATGTAGTTGCGATTATTTTGATACTAAAATTATGTATGGATAACCAAGTATGGTACTTTGATGTTGGAACTTCAATATTTGAGATTATAAATTATAATACATTTTTAGAATAAACAATTTATTCATCTGCAACTCATGATGACATGAAATCATGAATTACCTCCTTGTGAGATCCACATATTTACAAAAATATATGATATTTTCAGAAAATATAGAAAGCTCCTATAAGGGGTTGTTGGAAGATTTTTTTTTTTTAATTTCTTGTTGAAATTCTTAAAGGGTATTTAAAAAAATTTCAAACTATGTAGGGTTCGGAATCTTTTTTTTTTGGGACATTGTGCAGGGATTTTTTAAAATTATTTAAAAACCTTGGATAAATATGGTTATAGGATTTTTTCAATTTCAATTTCATACAATATCTACCTTTTTAATTATTTAATATATTTCATTTTGAATTCATTACTTTAATTCACATATTTATATTTATTTTTTTGGGGGTGGGTGCGGGTCATATCCTAAAAGTACTGGACTACTTTATGATTTTACATAACATAAAATTTCCCCGTTAAGAAACAACTAATTAATACATAGTTTCTTGGCAAGATTTCAGTACATGCGTTGCAATATGATGAAATAACTAATATTTTGATTGCACATTCTTGGCAAGATTTCAGTACATGCGTTGGAATATGATGAAATAACTTATATTTTTGATTGCACAAACAGGTAGGAGTCTTAAATGTTGATGGATATTATGATTCTTTGCTTAGATTCTTTGATAAAGGTGTGGATGAGGGATTTATTAAGTCTTCTGCTAGGAACATTGTCATTTCTGCAAAGACTGCTGGAGAGCTTATACAGCAGATGGAGGTACAACAATTTCTTTCCTTCATAGTAACACCATTGGAATCGTTTCTTGTTTTTGTTGTGGTTGTTTTCAAATTTCACATTACGGTAGAAATCAGGCTGCTTACAAAAGAAGTAGACTGATGGCACATCAATGAATTTTCAGTTAATAAACCGAATGAATTTTCTTTTCTTTTTTTTTTTATTTTGGAAAAAGTTAAATGTAGCCAAATTTTGGAGTACGTTTTTAAATTTAGTCAAATCATAATTTTTTTTTATCATCTAACCAAAACCTTGTTTATTTATTTTTTTTGATGCATTAGTTAAGCGTTTAGTTATTAAGGTATTTAACTGTTGAATAAAGATTTTGATGCTTCTTAAGTATTGCCAATGAACCAAATAAGCGTCAAGCACGTTGTCGAGCTATTGAACAAGTGCAAGCAAGTTGTCGAGCTATTGAACAAGTTACGCAACACTATATTAAACACTTGAACAACTTGACAATTTATTTAGGTTAAAAAAAGGCATAGCCAAAACTCATAACATCCTCTCAACTTGACTATTTTTACATTTTCTGATCTTTTTCATGAAAATAAGTTCAATTTTATGACCAACCGGGAAAATGACCAAGTTATGAGCTCCAATGTTTTTTTTTTCTCTCTCATCAGGAACAT
Organism: Boswellia sacra; assembly: GCA_013180625.2. Taxonomy (NCBI): domain Eukaryota; kingdom Viridiplantae; phylum Streptophyta; class Magnoliopsida; order Sapindales; family Burseraceae; genus Boswellia; species Boswellia sacra. Next base: position 467,230 of record SNVD02012544.1, on the reverse strand, counting down.
TCCTTTTTATGCAATGAAAAAGGAAAGTTGAATAATCCGAGAAGCTATTGCCGTATTGGTTGTTGATTATAACATAGATACTGTCATATTCTACCACTTACCAAAACTACTACTGCATCAATCATAGCTTAGATTCATTTCTTGTTCTCCTGCAGGAATACATACCAATGCATGATCAAGTGGCTTCGAGTCAAAGCTGGAATCTAAAAGGAAACGGGGATGAAGATCTATAGTAGAATGCTTTCCATGGTCCCCAAAAGGAAATGGATTCTTTTTGCTTTAAGTCAATATTTACAGAGCACAATTTGCATCTATGTACCAACAGAAAAGGGAATAATACATGTAACTCATGAACATAATTGTCAAAGTGGCAGCAATCCTGATTATCTGAGCAAAATGTTGAAAGAGTATACTTGAATACAGAAAGCAAGATTAATTATCATAATTTCATTTGGGACAAGCTACATCAATATCACCCAGAAGAAATATAATTGCATGTACAACAAGGCACCATGGACTGTGAATGAGCTTGTATTTTCACAGTAACAAGGTAACAACCAAGTAAGGGATAACAAGGTAACAACCAAGTAAGGGATTCAGCTTCAAAGTTTTGGCAATTCAGATATCCACAATCAAAACAAATATTGAACTTCGCATCACATTGTTTCACAGATTCAAAGATTTATAAGAAAAAAATATCAAACCCTACGTCTAAATGGTGCCGCCTGTTTCCAGCTGAAATGGTACCTAGTGAACAAAATGAAGGAATACTGATGCATTAAATCCTCAGCGCATGTTTCTTTCTTGGCTGAGTTTGTGAGGTCGGATAAGTGGAATACTTCTAATAATGCCTAGTCTGGTGCCCCATGAAATCCAATAAAGCAAAGAAATTAGAATTTTATATGGAACATTGCTATTACCTCAGTGACAATAAAGATTAATAAACAGAAACACCATGATACTGACATGGGCATTAAGCAAAAGTTGAAGTGTCTGGGTTAAAAAGGGAAAAGGACAGTGCTTCATTTTGCTAATACTTCCAATCTAAGAAGGGGTTTTCTTGTGCATGATATGCATTCATGTTTGCTTCACATAGGAAAAAGAAACCACATAAATAGAGAAATGAATAAAGATGAACTCATAACAAGTTATGTTGCAATATCAGAATCCAGTCCAGTGCCACATGGCCGCATTTTTGAGACCATGAGAGTGATCTGACATGCAGAATCAGAGCCCAGGGATATAAAGCAGCCATTGAAATTTTTGGAAACAAGAGATTGATATATAGCAGCCACTCAAATATATATATATATTTTTTTTTGTAACCGAGGTGTCCGGACCAGCTTACGCATACCACGACTAATCCTCGGAGGAGACTAGCGCAACCACAACCCACTGTCACGGTCTCCCACTTAAATCATGGAGGAGGCCATTGTGGAGACTCGAACCCAGGACTTCACCATTGGTGCTGTACCAACTCCATCCTGGCCCGCTTCACCACTTGAACCAACCCATTGTAGGTCAGCCACTCAAATATTGCTAAGTAATATTCCTTTTAGGTAAATGATTTCACCTTGTGGTAAGTGAAGAACGTCTAAGGCAGACAGGAATGCCTTACTTAAAGGCTTAGACATATGGAAGCTCTATAAGGCCATGGTAGTATTATAGTGTATGATTGTCTATCATATTTCGAGATGAGGCAACAGTGTTTTATTTGTTGACATTGGATGACATAAGGTTATCATAAAAATGTCTCTAGTGATCCATTCTAGGGAAAGTAAGGGGAAATCGTCAACAGTCACGTCTGCTTGGTTAAGGACCAGACTGTTTTCTTTCCTAGTTTGGTTTCTTATCTTTCACTATTCAGATTGTTTTTCACTCTAAATAGGCAACAACTCAACAGGAAGTCCTAGAAATAATATTAAGATTTTGACCCACCATTGACTTAAGAAGCAACAATGGTGCCAAAGGGAAGGAGTGCATCTCAAAGCTGTTTTCAGGTCTTCCCAGAGTGTAATTTGTTTCAGGACCACAGAAAATAGCTGAAAGCTAGGGTAAAATCCATAGAATAAACTTTCTAGTCATGAAGGACACCAAAACCATTTTTTGGAAAAAAAAAAAAAAAAACAATGAACCATATAGGCTGTCTAGTCCATTCTCAAATTCAGAAAGCATCATCATTCACACAAGTTAAAACAACTGTAACAACATAAATAGAGCAGAAAAGGAGCATCCAAACAAATTTTCAGCATGAACCATAATCAGAAAATTAAAAAAAAAAAAGGAATTTTAAGTTGGATCTATATTACAGATACAGGCTTTTCATAATCAACAAGAACTGCCAATCATTAATAGAATGAAAGAACAAGCAAATAAAATAAAAAGCCTGAAAGAAACTCAAAACTATCATTCTGTAATTGAATCAAGATACAAAAAACATAACAAGGGATTTGAATTACTTTATGCTAAAAACAATAGGAGTTGTCGCCAACCTCGTCAGCAGGTATTAATTCCATTCTTGCAGTCTTTAGTCAAATTATAAAATGTCTCCACACGTGTCTTTGCCCTGTAAAGGACTTCAGTATCCACGGCGACTCTCATGTAACCATCAAACTCAACTGGCCGTCCATTGTTCAAAAGTGTGGTTTCATTGTACCACTCACTTGTATTACTCCACAGTTCTTTGTAATCGTCAAGCAAATGAACCTTGTACTGGGACCTCAATTTGTCAAAGTAATTATAAAATGGTTCATTGGTTGCAATATACAGATTTCTCCAAGGTTGAATCATTCCTTGAAGCTTTGTAAGGAGTGCATCAGGTGATGTATCAACATCCAAATGGGGCCAGAGCTCCTTATTTTGAGCCTTTTCTCCTCGAACCACATGAACTACATCAAAATCCCAATCCATTCGCCCACTGATCTCCGTGACTATATTCATCAACCTCTTAGACTTCCACAATGCATGCCATGGCCTCTGAATGTATTTTGCAGCTTGTCCTTCACACACCCTATACCAATAATTCTCCGGCTCTGGAGCATCAAACTGCCTCCATATAATTGTGCTCTTATCTTTCCTAAGTTGCATTGGTGAAACCTTATGTGTCAGGACTTTCTTAACAGGAAGTTTCCTCTTATGAGACCGATCCCATTTTTTCCAACCCTTCAGAAACTCGCCCTCCTCCACAATCAGTGCCACCTCCTTAAGATGCTCAAAGTCAAAATAATATCGAAAATCCTTCCCCTCCTCGTCTTTATTGCTTGGGTTATAGGTTGCTGCCAGGCAGACACTCAAATCCATTACAAATGTCCTATTCAAATACATAGCCTCCCCTAAACCACAGAGGAAACTCCACATATACTGATTCATTCCTTTACAGTAATCACCTCCGCGTGAGTAATACAAGTACCTCCCTTTCCTAAAGTTCATCTCTGATCCCAAACTTGGGATGGTATCATTGATCTCATCATCACGAACCTTTGGTGCAACTTTGGCATTCACAGCACTCCTCGTGGCATTAACTCTACTCCTAAATATCCTCCTGGCATTAGTTCCTGAATGCCAACCACTTGCATACACAACTTTGTAAGTACAATTCTCGCCAATGCCAAGTCTAAACCTCCTAAAATCCCTATACTTCCTCCAGGACTTCTCCTTCTTGTTCCTAAACCTCCAAGCCACATCACACTCATTTGATTTTGAACCATTAACCGGGGTTTGATACTCCAAAAACACAATCGACTTAAAATACTTCAAATTAAACCTCTCAACCGCAATCAAAACTCGTGGATCAGAACAATTTACTACCTTCAAATCCTCACACTCAGATTCTTTCGTGACTGTCAAATTTTCAATTTTCTTCTCAGTTTCCTCAATCACTGTTTCAGTGATCGAACTAACAGGTGGCACAGAAGGGGCAAATGGTAAAGACTGCAAATCTTCGCCAGTTTTGAGGATAGACTTATCATCTTTAAAGGTGGCATTTTCAGTTTGAGTGAAGAGTTTTGTCAAAGCTGGAGCAGATTCAAGCCATGGATCTGGAGGTTGATATGTGATAGCAATGACAGTAAAAATGAGAACTGAGAAGACAAACACGGAGAAACATAGATTGCTTATAAGCTTTATCAAATTTTGGCCTATTGGCTCTGTGGTTGCATTTGATTCTTTCATGGGTTCCGCCTAACCTTGAGAACCCAAAACTCTAAACTAATCAGATCTTCTAAATTCACTAACAAGCTGTTTGTTGACAAAGAAAATGCAAGAAAGTGAAAAAAAAAAAAAAACTACCGGTCGGAGCTTACTTACAGCAATTCCTTGATCGTTTTTGCTCCCTGTTGAACACAATTTTCAGATTCAATCAGATCTCCAGATTATATGAAAAAAGCAGTGTTTGGCGAGAGAGAAAATGCCAGAAAGTGAAGGAAATAGAGTGGAAGAGTAGGTTTAATCGGTTCAGGGCTCAAACTCAGTTCAACTTTTTGATGGGTTTTGCTTACTGTTGAAAACCCGGGTTTTAGAATGAAGTGAAACTTTGAAATTTGATAAGAAATGGCTGTTTGGAGGGCGAGAAACTGCTAGAAAATGAGGGAAAAAAATGAGACAGACAGACAAGGGAGGGATAGGGTATGAGTCGAGGTGAAGTGGATCTGTTTGCCTGAGAAAATCAGAACTTGGAGTTGAAGTAAGTAGTTTACTTCGATCTCCAAACAGTACGAGACAAGAAAAGTGGTGTGGACTCTATTACACTGAGTTGGTGACAGTTCACGTCAGTGGTGTAACGGCTGTGCCACATCAGTAACAAGATCTAATTTATATGTTTTTTATGCAAAATATTTTACAACAATTTTTAAATAATTTTATTTATTTATTTTTATATATAACTAAATTAAATTTTAAAAGATAAAAAATATTGCTATAATAATTATAGAATAATGAATTTCAATTAATATCTTTATGTTTTATTTTAATGTTGAGTAGTTAGTGAATTTAAAAAAAATAATTAGTTCTTAATAGGGTATTAAACCATTTATTTTACAACTATAATAGCCATTAATATTAGAGTTATTTTTTTATGACGTTTGAAAGGATCAGGAAAGACATTTTTCAATTTCTTTAACTTGCTTTATATCAGATAGATATCAAAACAAAATAAAATGGTATTTAGTGTAACTAACCTATTATAAGAGTACTATTTGTCAGTGATCATTGTATAGTGACAAATCAACTAATAGCATTACGTGGCTTCATGTACTATCTCTATGTGTTCTCTACTCTCTCTAGGTGTTCCCTATTATTGTTAGAATGAAATCAAATGAAACATAATGATTATTTTTGATGGGGGATTTGAAAACAACAACAATTTGTCTTTAAGAAGAAAAGTGAGCGGTTGAGGTGGTTGGCTTGTTGCTCTCATTGTTGGTTGAGGGTGATAATAACAACAAAGCGGAAAATAATGAAAACTCAAATGATAAAGGATTGAAATTAAGAATTTAAATAACCCATATTATGGTCATGTCCTTCTACATGCATAAAGTATATGTTGTCCTACAAATTGGGTAATTAGTGTCCCTAAAGTTAATGAGATCTTTGATTATTTCGAGCAAAAATATGAAACAAGCAAAATGTGTTTGTATCTCACTGCTGTATTATAATACTAATACTAGTTTATTTGGAATTGCAATCTTAATTCAAATCTTTCAAAAAATGCAACTTCAATTCTACATTCAAGATCCCATTTTAGACAAACCAAAATTAGAGATAAAAATATGATTAGAAACTTAGTTGGAGGGGTATTTTCGAGTTTTAGGACATCTCTAATTTTTTGATGATCCGGTTAAGTTCGACATCCTGCGAAAAATATATCGTTTCAAGTAAGTTGTTAGATGCATTGATAGAGGATGCTTGTTAGATCTGTCAATTTGATAAACCCCATTTGTTAAACTTTGTTGAGTTTAATAGTATTGATCTTCAACAGACAGCAAGATAACAAGTATTACTCATCTAAAAAGCTAAGTAGATGACAGACAATTTAAGTTGATGAGCTCTACTCGTCAACTCTACAACTATATTTTTACTTTTTAGCCTTCTAGAATTTTTTTTTTTTTAAAATCTTATAAGGATGAACTTGAATAGGAAATAAAATAAATTAGGATTAACCTAGTAGACATTTGCCGGAATCACTTGCGAAAACAACATCGGAAGAATCAACCCAGCAAGAAAGAGGCCTGCAATTAATCTGTGCTTTTCTAGATTTGCTTTCATAGATATGCTTGTACATATATACCAGTAACAAATACCTATTGCTGTTTACACTGTACATAAAGGACGCTATCATTCAGAGTCTGCAATAATGTTCAGTCAAGGACGGTGTTAGGTGTATGGAACACTATTTCAATGAACAAGAGGGCATGGTTGTAGTCACGGTAATGCAAATTTTTGTAGATGAAGCGCGACAACCACCTTGAAGCAGCAAAGCATAATATTGCGATAGTTACCAATGTGACCCTTGCTGTTACTGGCATCTTGTGACTAGTTGCAGCAACAACCCCTAATGAAATAATGGAAATGACTTGCAGAACAACCTCAAATATTGCATTGAGACTTTTATGTGCCACACTGCAACTGCTTCAGTTCACCACATGAGACCAATACCTGGAACAAAATGTGGGTGAATGTCACTTTGCATACAAAACTTTTTGAAAGTTAAGATTCGATATTTGTTGCTAGTTAAGCATAAAATTGATGTATAGGATGCCTATCCATAAGCTGCTCTCTGGGAATTGGAGTTGGAGGAATGGCCTCATTGAACTTGTTTTCCCAGTTAATTTTGACCCTCTGAATACCTGTTTAACCACCTTCTGAAAGCTACCACAAATGCATCCTACTTCGTAGGTGTACAGCAAACCTTTAGCCAATTTGAAGGGCCAATGGCCTTTATCTTACGCTCCTGCAAAGGAAGTTCCCTAATCAAGTGATGAAATGCTAACCTGAAGTAAAGAAACTTACATATATATTACTAAAATGAAGCCAGGTGAAAGATTTCTAAATATTGCCATTTCTTATGCTGCCAAGCTTTTAGAAGTTATGTATATTTAGAACTATCAATCCTCTTTGTTGGACCCTCCCCAAGTGGGATAGAAAAGGAGATAACTCTAAGTGAAAGAAGATTCAAATCTGCATCTAGGACCAGATTTTGGTTTGAATGAAAATCCATCGTGGCAAAATTCCGTCAATCCAAACTGCAAAATTTCTTGGAAAGCACGATATTAATCTGCTTTTACCTGGACTAACTGGAACACAGAAGAAGACTAGAACGACCCTTTGTTGTGCCACATGAGGTGGGGGCTCCTGAATCAACCACATTGCCAAAAAAAAAAAAAAAAAAAAAAAAAAGATGCCACAAAATGCAGGAAAAAAATTCAATTACGCAAAAAGAGAAGAAAAATCTAACTATAAGTATCTAGTTAATCTACCGAAAAAAAAATTACAAACTTGCCTGCTAATTCTTCCTTATTGTACAGTACTGATTCCTTAATTTGATGATCAGGTTCAGGAAAAGCATAATAAAGACAAGGTGCAATAAATTTACTTCCACCCCATACTCGATCTGAAGAGAAACCATTTAATCCTATGCCTTTTGCCCTCACTTCAATTGGGAAACCTCCTCCTCTATCAAGCTTAACTGTAAAAGAACTTAGTTTTAATCATATGATAGCCACATATAAAAGTATATGTAACATAGTAAGGAATGCTAAAATTCAACTAGAAGTTGAAATTGCCTTTGGGCCGTGCAGTTTGCATTATTCCGTAATGTGCATATGGGACGTGAGCAGGGTCCATTATATTTTCCAGCAAGACCTCATACCTGCAGAAGTCCATTGAATTCAATACCTTCTTTCAGTTGAGAACCATGAACAGAATAAGTAAATATGAAAGACGGCGATATATATATTGCATAGCCGTAAGGCGTATCTTGGTTTCCCATTGTCTTGGTGAACGATGGATCATCCAATTCTGGGACGTATGGGGTGTTTTCTTCAATAGAATGTCTGCGTATTGCGATTCAGTGTTAGGCCAAAACCACACAATGCCATTCTGCATGGTACTTGGATAAGCCGTCACGCCCCAAACCCGGAAGAGTTGGAGGAGTGATCTCACAAAAACAAAACAAAACCGAACTTCAGTTGCTGTGCATAAAATTCACCACGCTGCACTATGCAACTCTGATTCTTAATTCTTCCACAACTACAAAGATACAAATACTAATCCCCATACACCGATTGGAACCATGCGGACATTGCCAAAATCGACCAATATCCTTATCTCTTAATTTTCAAATAACACTTGACTACACTTGAAATACTGAGATCACAGTAAACTAAAGTGAGTCTATAACTCAAGAAGCAAACTAGTTTTTAATATACAGAATACATATCATATAGTATAGCCCACGCGTATGCTTATGAATGTAATGTCAAAGCAAATGCATATTCAAATGCACTTATCATAATGCACACCTACGCTCATGGTCATACATATTCATACGTGACAGATTCATAGCACAACTAGCAAATAGAGATCGAACCCCGCAAATAAACTCACTTAAGCACTTAATAGCTTAAACTGGAACAATATATAAACAGAGATCTAGTCATGCTAAATCAGAACAACAAATAAACAGAGATCTGATAATAATCATAACAGAACAGAGATCTATTATCAAAACAAAACAGAGATTAAACTCCACAAGTAAAGCTACCAAGTATGATTGATCAATCACTCTTTACTTAGATAGACTTTCACATATCACATGTCACATATCATACATACACATACAGAGAGGGATTCGAAATCATAAAACATTAATATGCCATAAAATTCTTTCAAAATCAAACATATAGTATGCTTATTGTGATCCCAATTGAAATCTAGTTCACTTACCTTCTTGCGAACTAAATAAACCTCGTTCTTCAACCTAGAATCATATAAATAATTGCTATGTCAAAAACCAGGTCTAATTCCATGAAGTTCAACAAATAACATAATAAATACTTTAATTGAAATATCGATTCTGGAACTGAACAGTCTCACTTGTCCAATTTTTCATGAATAATCGAGTAAGTAGATTGACCTAGGAATTTACATAGACATAAAAGATATATATAAGTTTAAGCATGTAAAGTTTCATAATGTTTCAAAATCAAATTGGCCTTCAAATAATTTATGCTTTATGATAGATCGGTTTTCTCTAACATGTTGGTGTCAACGTCTAATACATATGCATGTGCCATGTATATGTTATTTTGTACAACTTGTGATAAAACAATAATATTATTTTGATTATTATTTTACTGTTTCTAGAAGTATATTTTCGGAAGTATTTGGTTTACAATAAATATCTCCTTAGATTATGATATTATTTCTTGTATCCTAATTAAAATAGGAGAATATTTATTTGTGTCCTAATTCATTTAGGAGTTTAATTATATCTATTCCTATTATATTTCTCTTAATATGATTTTGATTAGAATTTTTACAGGATTTTAAGGAGATTTTGTCCAAGCATACCACTATATATACCGTTATATTTTCATAACGAAAGAGTGGTGTGTTGTGTGAGTTTAGATTTCAGCATTCCAAGAATTAAAGAGGAGAGCTTCAACGCCAATAGGATTGCTTCTTTGATTTAATTTTATGAGTCTTTGATTCATATATGACAGATAGAAATCGTGCATGAATTGTTGATTAAGTCTGTGTGAGTTAGTAGACACTTGGGATAACTTGCGGGTTAAGTGTTTATGTAATTCAGTGTCAGACATCGTTGTTATGTATAACTTAACAATATGTTGTCAAGTTATTTGTGACAGAGAGTGTGTAGTGTCACTAGAGTTTAAGATCTTGGCGGGATTTTGTTTTACAAAGATTAGGTTAGTGTGTGAGAGTGAGTCAGCTTTGTAAAAGATCCTAAAAATTGTATAAACAAGAACTTAGTGAATTACAGCTCTATAGTTGTCCGTGGATGTAGGTTTTATAATCGAACCATGTAAAAATCCTCCTGTGTCGATTTATATTACAGTTTACTGTTATATGTTTTATAACTACATACTTCCAGAACTTACATAGCAGATTATAGAATAGACATATCCCTCATTTCAAAAATTCACAATAAATCATAACATAATAATAAAATCATAAAACTTTACATAATTAAACTAGACATTAAAATAACAAATATCCAAAGTTTTCATAATTTTTTGAGAAGTATAATATCTCAAATAAAATTCATAACTCTTACATCCCATTGAAACCACTAAATTTCGGGATTCCAGAGCCATCTTTGAAAATCCATATAAAAGAGTATAAAAGTTTTTTCGATGAAATTAATTTTGATAGAATCCTTGACATGTCTATTTTGACAAATTAAAACATAAAATCGAAATCCAAAGTCATATAATTGATATGATTTTTGAAATACGTTATTATCAAAAAACTGTCTCTGTAAAAACTTAGTTCCTAATCATACCAATCATAAATCTTGATTTCTTGTATTGGTAACCAAAGGCTCATGAGAGCTTACCTCTAACCTCTTGAGAGTCTCTCAAAATAATGACATCCCACAGAATATTCCTAATCATACTAATCATAAATCATGATTTCTTATATCGATAATCAAAGGCTCATGAGAGCTTACTACTAACCTCCTTTAGGAGTCCCTCAAAATAACGACATCCCATAAAATATAATGTGTAAAACCCTAAAAATTATTTATAGAGGCCTCCCAAATATAATCCTAATAGGTCTAGGATTGTAACATAATCTTATTTCCTATTTGGATTAGGAGTATTACTCAAATATTAATGCTAATCCAAAAGGAAATTATAAACCTATAAAAGTACCGAAACACCCTTCTCATTAAAAACAATACTGCTAACCTTTCAAATTTTGTGGTGTTACATAAACTTTCGCACATGCTTTGTTAAATATGTGAACTTGAAGAATTGGTGAAAATGCAAACAATCAAATCGTATTTGGAAAACATTTCACTATGACAAGTATTAGAGAATAGATACTCAAGTTATGTCTACATCTACGAGAATATATACTCAAGTTAAACCCATATCTACCAGCTTAAGCTTTTCAGAAAAGTGACAAGTTTAATATTGTATCATAATCGTAATGACCTAACATTCACAGGTTCAAATCCTCTTGTAAAACCTGCCAAGACATATGACGATCGATACGGTCCATGTTCCAAGTGTACTGGAGTGTTGCACGTGAAAGGCGTATTAAAGTAATGTATACTCAAGTTACGCCCATATCGAGCTTGAGCTTTTAAAGCTTATAGAAAAATGTCAAACTTAATAATATGAATGAGAATTGCATATATAGAGCAGTTTCTACTAATTATGTAACATCCCACATCGCTTGGAAATATGATATGATATGAACTTAAATACCTTGTCAGCTTCTTAAGCTGTCAGAGGCCTTTTGAGTTGCAAAGCCCGAAAGCAAAACGGTGACGGACTGTGTGTCCAAAGCAGACGATATCCGACAGTGAGCCGGGGCATTGGGCTTTGCGCATGAGTGGGGGCCACCTCTTGAGACTTTGTGGGGGCCACCTCTCGAAGGCCCACATGGTAGCCACTGCTTGAGACTGTGTTGGGACCACCTCTTGAGGGTTTATGGGGACCGCAAAGTGCCACACATAGTGCAAAGTGTCACATGCGAGACCACGAAGTGCCACACACAAGTGCAAAGTGCCGCATGCAGGCCAGGATATTACAAATGGATATAACATCCCACATCGCTTGGGAATATGATGTGATATGTGCTTAAATACCTTGTGAGCTCCTTAAGATGTTGGAGGCCTTTTGGGTTGCAAAGTCCGAAAGCAAAACGATGACGGACTGTGTGTCCAAAGTGCACAATATTCGACAGTGGGTCGGGGTATTGGGCTTTACGTACGCGTGGGGGCAACCTTTTGAGACTTTGTGAGGGCCACCTCTTGAGAGTTTATGGGGACTGCAAAATGTCACACATAGTGCAAAGTGCCACATGCGAGACTACGAAGTGCCACACACAAGTGCAAAGTGCCATATGTAGGTCAGGATGTTACAAATGGATATAACATCCCACATCGTTTGGGAATATGATGTGATATGTGCTTAAATACCTTGTGAGCTCCTTAAGCTATCGGAGGCCTTTTGAGTTGCAAAGCTCGAAAGCAAAACCGTGACGGACTGTGTGTCCAAAGCGGACAATATCCGACAGTGGGTTGGGGTATTGGGCTTTGCGTACGCGTGGGAGCCATCTCTTGAGACTTTGCGGGAGCTACCTCTCGAAGGCGCGCATGGATGCCACAGCTTGAGACTGTGTGGGGGTCACCTCTTGAGGGTTTATGGGGACCGTAAAGTGCCACACATAGTGCAAAGTGCCACATGCGAGACCACGAAGTGCCACACACAAGTGCAAAGTGCCACATGCAGGCCAGGATGTTACAAATGGATGTAACATCCCACATCGCTTGGGAATATGATGTGATATGTGCTTAAATACCTTGTGAGCTCTTTAAGCTGTCAGAGGCCTTTTGGGTTGCAAAGTTCAAAAGCAAAACGGTGACGGATTGTGTGTCCAAAGCGGATAATATCCGATAGTGGACCAGGGTATTGGGCTTTGCGCACGCGTGGGGACCATCTCTTGAGACTTTGTGGGGGCCACCTCTCGAAGGTGCGTATGGGGGCCACCTCTTGAGGGTTTATGGGGATCGTAAAGTGCCACACATAGTGCAAAGTGCCACATGCGAGACCACGAAGTGCCACACACAAGTGTAAAGTGCCACATGCAGATCAGGATGTTACAAATTACCAGAAAGTTTCAGATGTAAGATGGGGTTTCTATGTTAAATTAACGTATGTAGCACAAATGAGCTGTTAAGTGAGAATCAGAAACAACAATAATGACGAATAAAGCACAATGAATTGTTACCGGAGGATCATTAGGGGGAGCCTGAGGAATGAATTTACAGTCACCAAAGCCATTGAAGCACCTATTTATGGTGCACACACTGCAATCTTCCCCATTGATCAATCTTCTCCCTTCAGACAATGAAGCCGACCTATGAGGACAAGCATCATCTAAGACACATGCACTCTCATTCTTGTCCCACCACACCACCACATCAAGCCCCATCACCCTCTTAGCTTGTCGCACCCTCTTGTCCAAGTCACACATTGGCATGATAGGACACCGCTGTGAAAACCAATCAAACTTCTCTTTTCGAGGCTCAGTTTCAAGCTGATCATTAGTTGAAAAAGAAGTTGTTGTTGATGCTGGCAGGGCCGGAGCCAGCTTATGACGAGCTGGGATTCTTTTTTTAATTTTAAATTCTATGTTAAATGATACCAGCGCCCAAAAATTATATGTTTTTTATTTTACTTTGTAGTCTAGCAGCCCCAATTGGATTATGAAAATTTCTGCATTTATTTTACTTTGTTCTTTATTCTAAAATTTATATATCTTAAAACTGACATCTCAAGGGTTTGTGTAAATTTTGTTTCACTAAAAAATGTTCATTATTTAATTTTTTATGAATTTTTGAATATATATTTGCAATCTTGGAATTTTAGGTCTTTTGTAGGAGGTCAGTTTACGAAAATTGTTTGAGGTACCAAGAGATTTCAGAAAATTATGAAATTTGATATATTTTCTCGTTTTAAGTCTAGTTTAATCTTGGAGAATTTTTTTGATTTTATGGATTGAGTGGAAATTCTTATGTATTTTCAAATAAGGGAGGTCAGTCTTAAAATCTATGACAAAATTGATATTGAATTAGTTATAGTTGGAGATTTCAAAATTTTCCTAGCAGATGAAATTCTATTATGGTTGTTAGAATTTCTATTTTTTGTGAATTGTTGGTATAGGAATCTATTTGCATACCTCTAAATTTTTTTATTATTTTAATAAGCCTACCATTGAGTTACTTCAAATTAATCATTTTCCGCTTTTGATAAAAAAAAAGAAGCTAATTCATCTTTCACAATTTTATCCGAAAAAAATCTATGCAATAGATACTTGAGTTTCGATGTGATGCTTATATCATGGACATGGATTCTTGCATTGAGTTTTCAATATTATAAGGGATTTTAGATCTTGCAAGGCACATGGTTAAGACTAGAACATATTAAAATTGGATGAATATAAAAAGAAAGACTTAGCCAGCAGGATTGAAAATAAGTTATTGTACAACACTTTTAAAATGTGAAAAAGCGTTTGTGAACAATTGTTGATCAATGAAAAACTTCTATTAAGTATTTATATTTATTACGTAATGAAAATTTTTATAGCCCCACCTCGATAAAATTTTTGGCTCCATCCCTGGATGATGGTGAGGTTGCATAAATTCTTGACCCTGATATGCTTCCAAGAGATGATGATAAGGGCATTTTACTGAAGTCATGAGAAGTACTACGAAACAAAGGTTTAGTGAGTTGAATTTTGGCAATTGTAGTTAACTTGGTTGAGATTTGAAGTGAAAGGAGAAAGGAAGCTGGTGAAAGAGCTTCCATCTTTGCTTGTTTGGAAGCTGAAAACAAGTAACTCTGGGGATGTACTTGAATGTAGTGAGCCGTTGTTTGTCTGAAATAATCTGAATTTGGAGTTGGAAATACTTTTTACTTCGATCTTGCAAACATCATAAGACAAAAGTAAGTATGTGAATTCCATTACACATAGTTGGTGACAGTCCACTACGTACAGTGGTGTAATGTTGGTGCCACGTCAGTATCAAGATAAAGCTTAGTTTGTTTTTAATGCAAAATATTTTGATAACAATATTTTTTTAATCTAAATATGACTATTGTTTGTAATTTGGGCCAATTGTTAAATGTTTACGTGTAGCAGAGAATTTTAGCAAAATCTTAATTTGTTATAGATAAAAATATTCTTCTAGTTGTCGGAAAAAAAAAATACCGTTCTAGCTAGTTACGTTGTCAAACATTCACTAGATAGCATTTTCGAGTAAGCATTATCGAGGAGTCCAAAACTGCTTTATAATGTTCCAAAGTTGATTATGTGCTAATAGACAGCACTGTCAAGTTGTCGGCACGCTAGCATGTTATTTGAAAGGAAATATTTATCATTTGTTATTGAACTCGGATAGAGAGGAAAAAAAATTATAATTTTATTAAAATTATGAATAAAAAACTCAACTTGGTTAGTTTTGTATATTTTTGCTGATTTTTGTAATTTTACAAAAGGGATCAATATATCAAACCAATTTAAGATATATGGTTCGTACGAGAATTAACTAAAATTTCATAAACAAATTAAGTTATATTTATTGAGTTTGAAATTTTTGATAGAATTTATTGTTTTGAAACCAATTAACAACTTTATTTGTTATAAAACATAAGTTAATGATTATATAAGGAGTTAATCATTTCAATTAGCATCTTTATATCTTGTCTTATTGTTAAGTGGAAAGTGCGTTTAACTGTTTATTAATCTTTTTTTTCTTGATTTTTAAGAGATCATCAAATAAGTACTTATTAATGGATTTCATCGACACAACTACTATGTGAGAGATGAAAATAATTTGACATAAATTGTTAATGGGATAATGTCGTAAACCACCCCTAAAGTTTAGTTAATTGATGCAAAAAACCTCTTATGTAAATATATCAGCGCGGTCCCTAACGTTTGCGTTTAAGCTTCATCCAGGTCTAGCCAACAGATTCCGTTAGCTTTCAAATTAACGTTTTGGGGTATTTTAGTAAAATGACATGATTTCATATGGAATAATGTCATAAACCACCCCTGAAGTTTAGCTAATTATCATGTGAAAAGCCTCTTATGTAAATATATCAGCGTGGTCCCTAACGTTTGCGTTTAAACTTTATCCAGGTCCAGCCAACAAATTTCGTTAGCTTTCAAATTAACGTTTTGGGGTATTTTAGTAAAATGACATAATTTCATATTAGTAAACATAAAACTAACCCTTGAATTTTCTTTTCTAAAATCTTCATTTCATATCACACAAGCATCACCATCCATAACCACCATAGCCATTATCGCCACCATCAAATTCATTTAAATAAAAAAATATATGTCATAAGACTCCACCATAATAGCACCAAATTTTCCTCCACCATCTCAACTCATCACAAAGCTATTAAAAAAAAGAATCATATATTCAAAATTAAATATAGATTATTTCAACAATTATGTTTTAAAAAAATTATGCAAAAACTCTAAAACCCAAAACTGGCATAACTTTTCTTTCTCCTCACTAACTTCTTTAAAAATTTTCTCAACCTAAGAAAACATTCACAGACACTACGTATTGAAATGAAGCAATAAAAATAAAGACAAAAAAAAATTCTCAAACTGAAATTTTATAAAGAACCAGTAGCCAGCCAAAGCTCTTTTTGGAGATTGAGAGGTTCGGGTGAGAGAGGGAGTTGTGGGTGTGAAAAGGGATTGGATTTTCGGTTGCGAAACAAAAAGAAAGAAGAAAGGTTATAAAAGTAAAGGCAAAATGATATTTTTAATTTTTTTCTCAGTTTCTACACAAATGAAATCTGTTGGCTGGACCTAGATGAAGCTTAAACTCAAACGTTAGGGACAGCGTTGATATATTTACATAAGAGACTTTTTGCATGATAATTAGCTAAACTTCAAGGGTGGATTATGATATTATCCCATATGAAATTATGTGATTTTACTAAAATACCCCAAAACGTTAATTTGAAAGTTAACGGAATTTATTGGCTGGACTTGGATGAAGCTTAAACGCAAACATTAAGGACCGCGTTGATATATTTACATAAGAAGCTTTCAACATGATAATTAGCTAAATTTTAAGGGTGGTTTATGATATTATCTCAATTGTTAATAGGTAAGACATTTATTTTTGTAAGTTTACTTTTCTTTATTAACAAACTAACTTAAAAGAGTCCATAATAAAGATATTTTTAACAGCTCTTGAAAGAGATTGATGAATTTCTTTATCTTGCTTTTCATATGACAAACATCAAAACAAAATAATGGTATTTAGTGAAAAACCCATTACATAATACTACTTTTCAATAATTGTTGGCTAGTAACAAAATAAATAAGAGGCAATTTACTATATGTGCGTGGCTTCACGTAATAGGATGACTCCATGTCAAAAGATATCTTTAGATGTTCTCTTTTACTATTAGAATGAAAGCAAATGAAGCATAATAACGATCAATTTAACGGGGCATTTGAATACAACAGCAATTTGATTTTAAGACGAAAAGTGAAGGTAGAGGTGGTTAGCTTGTCGCTCTCATTGTTGGTCGAGGGTGATAATGAAAACAAATTAGAAAATAGTATTGAAAATTCATATGATGAAAGATTTCAATCTTGGACATTAAATTAATCCTTTATTATTGTTTTCTTCTTATAAATGCACAAATTTTGTTGCCCACAAATTGGGCAATTATTGGTGGGAAAACTTTGGTTGGCATCTTTGGTTGATTATGTGAAAAAAAAAAATTTAGGTTTAATAAATTTTGGTTATAACGATTTTGTGTGCAGGATATTTATAATTAACCAAATTTTCATTATTTTGTTTATTTATCTCTATATTTTTTATTTAGTAATTTACTATCTCATCCTTAACATCATAACATTAGTTGTTTGATCTATAATCAGTTTTTGAGTTTAATGTAACTTACACGCTCAACTCAGTTTAAGTGGTAAGAAGTGATTCTTATCACTTATGATGAACTCAATGAGTACACATTCAACTTAGCTCTTGGATGAATTTGCATTCAATCTTCTTGATGATTCACGGAAGATTCAAATCAAATAGGGAAGGATATCCGCCAAATCAAAACTTGATGATTGCCCTAAGTTTCAAAGTTTAAAAAATGTGAGACAAGTTTATCTCTTCATCCCTTCTTTGCTCCAAAAGTGTGACTATATAAAGGAAGGCTTTGACATGGTGAAAGCATCCAAATTGGCATCATCTCCGGTGGGGATCCAAGTAAGTGAAGAGCTTTAAAGAGTTTTTATTTAGAGAAAGTTTGTTTCAAAGAGCATTGAGATTGATTGATATATTAATTATCTTCTTTTAATGTATCTGTTCTATGTTATCTTCTCTTTTTATCTTTGTTATTGTGTTTTGTTGTGAGGAATATTTCAAGGTAGAAGAATTTTCACTCTGATACAGTTCGGGAGGAACAAGATTATAGATGTTAGGCTATAGAATAAGAGGGAGTCTTGTTTAGAACAGAGGGATCTGTCACGAAGGGAGTCTATGCGTAAGACCTAGACTAGGCATTATTACAGAGGGAATTTGTATTATAGAAGACCAAGTGTAATTTTCTTTACATTGTGAAATTCTAAAGCTTAAAATTGCCTCTATGGATGTAGGTTATTGAGAACCGAACCACGTTAAAAATTTTCTGCCTCTATTTTTGATTGAGCTGATTATGTATCAATTGCCTTTGTTATAATTTAGTTATAACTAATCAGGTCTTAACAATTATCATCCATAAATTTAATGACATCTTGAATATCAAGCAAAAATATGAAGCAAGCAAAATATGTTTGTATCTCCACTGATGTATTGCAATACTAATACAAGTCCATTTGGAATTTAAATCTTTCAAAAGTTGCAAATTTCATCCTACGTTCAAGATCCCATATCAGAAAAACCAAAATTAAATATCAGAAAATACCTCTCTAAATGAGTTATTAGACGTGCTGATAGAGAATACTTGTTAAGAGTTAGAGATGTCGAGTTGATGAGTGGCAATTGTCCAGAGACATTAAGTTGACTAATGCCGATCATTTGAGATGCCACTAACTATAAGTTCGATAAATATGTTTTTAGCGCCTTTTAGCGACTTTTTTAGAAAAATATTTCATCTCTTAAGGTTAACCTTGACCGAATATTTTTTTTTTTTTCACTAAAACTCAGAAGAGCACCTCCAACTTGGTCATTAGAGATTTATTAGTGTCAATTGTCAAGACAATAACAGAAGAATTAACTCAGCATTCAGCAAGAAGGAGGTATCCAATTAATCTTTGCTTTTTTTCTATATTTGCTTCATATGTATGCTTGTTGTATACGACATAAAGGTACTTATTGCTTTTTACTGTACACATAGGAGGTTATTATTCAGAATCTGCAATAAACTACTGTATGTTCAGATACGGACAGTATGGAATACTGGTTTCAATGAACAAGGGCATGATTGTAGTCATGGAAATGAAAATTTTTGTAGATGAAGTGGGACAACCATCTTGAAGCAGCAAAGCATAATATTGCCATTGATACCAATGTGATCCTTGCTGTCGCTGGCATCTTGTGAACAGTTGCAGCAACAACCCCTAATGAGATTATGGAAACCACTTGCAGCACAACTTCAAGCACATTGAGACCTTTATGTGCCACATTGCAACTGCCACAATTCACCACATGAGACCAATACCTGGAGCAAAATGTGGGTGAATATCACTTTGCAAACAACACTTTTTAGATTCGATTTGTTGCTAGTTAAGCATGGTATTGACATATAAAGTTTACCTATCCATGAGCTGCCGTTTGGGAATTGGAGTTGATGGCAGGGCCTCACTGAACTTCTTTCCCCAATTAATTTCACCGTCTGAGTACTTGTTTAACCACCTTCTGAAAGCAACGACATTGGCATCTGACTTTGTAGGTACAAAACAAGCCTTTGCCCAATTTAAAGGGCCGATAGTCTTTATCTTAAGATCCTGCAGAAAAGCTTTAATCAAGCGATGAAATGCTAACCAAAAGTGCAGAAATTTTTCTATGAATAGTTTGCTTGTGGCAAATACAAGCATCATGTAAAAAGACAGTGAACACAAATCCTTATCGTGGAAAATTCCACTAGGATTACTTGAGCCCCAAACAAGACCAGAAACTCCTCCAAGAAAAATCGGTCGAGACTCAGATGGTAAACTATCAAATTGCCAACTTAATTCTTTAGAAGAAAGGGCCATAATAAGCACTATTAAGAGCGGGCTTTGGCTTCTTCTCATGCATAACTAACATGAATACTGGTCATTTGAAACATTCTGAATGCCAAATATTGCCATTTCAAATGCTGCCAACCTTTCAGAAATTTTATGTATATATATATATATATATATATATATATATAGAGAGAGAGAGAGAGAGAGAGAGAGAGAGAGAGAGAGAGAGAGAGAATTGTCAATCCCCTATATTGGCTCCACAACAAAGTAATCAATTCTGTTGAATTGCAGAAACTTTTGTCCTTTTCCCAATTAACTTAAATGAGCCAGTGACATGACTAGATGGGAACTGAAGAACTTTAGATGAGATAGAAAAAGATTTACCTCCAAGTGAAGAAGATACAAATCTGAATCTAGGACCAGATTTTGGTTTAAATGAAATATCCATCGTGGCACAATTCGGTCAATCCAAACTCCAAAATTTCTTGGAAAGCACCATATTACTCTGCTTTTACGTGGACTAACAGGTACACAGAAAAAGACTAGAACGACCCTTCGTTGTGCCACACCAGATGGAGGCTTCTGAATCATTCACTTTACATAAGAAAAGAGTGATGCCACAAAATGCTGGAAAAATAATTCATTTAAGCAAAAAAAAAAAAAACAAGCCTGCCTGCTTGTTTTACCTTATTGTTTTCTGTTGGGGATACGGATCCATTACTTTGATGATCAGCTACACCACCATCATCCGTGACAGTTTCAGGAAAAGCATAATACACAGAAGGTGCAATAAATTTGCTACTACCCCATGCTCGCTTTGAAGAGAAACCATTCAATCCTAAGCCTTGTGCACTCATTTCAATTGGGGCACCTCCTTCTTTATCAGCCTTAACTGTGAAAGAATTTAGTTTCAATCATATGAATCTCATACATAAAGAAATATGCAAGATAATAAGGAATCCTAAAATTCATAGAGCAGTTTCCATTGCCTTTGGGTTGTGGCATTCGCAATATTCGGTAATGTGCATATGGGACATGAGCAGGGTCCATTAGATTTTCTGTTAAGATCTCATACCTGCATAAGTACATTGAATTTAATACCTTCTTTCAGTTGAGAAATTAACATTGACAAAACAAGAAATGTATATGTAACATGGCAGACCATATTGCATACCCATAAGGCATATCTCGATTTCCCATTGCCCTTGTATATGATGGGTCATCCAATTCTGGAATATAAGGTGGTTTTTTCTTCAATAGAATATCTTTATATTGCGGTTCACTGTTAGGCCAAAACCACACAATGCCATTCTGCTCAGTACTTGGATAAGCTTTTGCACACGCTTTGTTAAATGTGTGAACCTGAGGAATTGGTTAAAATGCAACAATCAAATCATATCTGGCCAAAAATTTCACTACAGAGCAGTTTCTGCTAATTAACAGAAAATTTCTACAATTAGAGTTATGCAGCATAAATGCACTGTTAAGTTGAGAATCAGAAACAACAATAATTATGAATTAAGCACAAAGAATTGTTACCGGAGGGCCATCAGGGGAAGCCTGAGGAATGAGTTTACATTCACCAGAGCCATTGAAGCACCAACCATGGTACACACATTGCAATCTTCCCCACTGATCAATCCTCCCTTCAGACAATGGAGCCAACCTATGAGGACAAGCATCATCAAAGACTTTCCATACACTCTCATTCCGGTCCCACCACACCACCACATCAAGCCCCATCACACTCTTAGCATGTGGCACCCTCTTATCCAAGTCACACACTGGCATGACAGGATACCACTGTGAAAACCAATCAAACTTCTCTTCTCTAGGCTCAGATCCAAGCTGATCATCGTTCGAAATTGTTGTTGGAGATGATGATGATAAGGGTGTACAAATTCTTGACCTTGATATGCTTCTAACAGATGATGAAGAGGGTATTTTACTGAAGTCATTAGAAGTAGTGATGAGTTGAACTTTGTTAAGTGTAGTTGACTTAGTTGAGATGTAGAGTGAAGGGAGAAAGGAAGCTGGCGTGAGAGCTTCCATGTTTGCTTGTTTTGAAGGTGCAAAGAATGAAATAAACGTTGAAGCAGGCAGTTGGATAGATAATATGCGGAAAAACTTTTTGATTTTTTTATTTTTTGATTAAAATGAGTGGACGGCTGTGCTTGTAGGCTTTGCCTTCAAACTGAATGAACTACCAGACTGTTCATGTATAATTTATTATTTCTTTTTTTTTTTTTTTGGTTTCCTGGAAGCTCGTTAATGAAAACATGACAACTGACTTAATGTATCCGTGGTTATTCAATGTTGTATTACTAATTCTATTTGGATTTAAAATCTTTCAAAAGTTGCAAATCTAATACTGCATTCAACATTCACGATCCTGTACTAGCAAACCGTAATCAGAGATCAGAAGATATTGAAAAAAAAGAAAAAAATTAAAGGGGTTAAAAATTATCCGACCCAACCCAATCGGAATTTGTTGGGTTGGTTTGTGTTAGAAAATAACCGAAAAGGTGTAAATGTTCCTTTGTTTTTTCTTTTTCGGATTGTTTAACCCGAGGGAAGCTGACCCAACATATTTTTCAAAAACATTCCAATAATGCCGCGTGTCATCATATTATTAATGGAATTCATAATTTTACCGTGGATATTGCTGCACAAGATCACTAATATAAATTCAACATTTTGGGGTCCCTACTCTACGTCCCAAAAATCCGTAATGCCTGAATCATCTCCATCCAAGCTTGCGACTCCTCCTCCTACTCCACCGCACCGCAGCTGCCCTCCACCGCCGCCTGCCATCGCCTTTTCCTCGCATCTGGCCTCCTCGGCATCTCAGTCCTCTATTGCGGTAACGTTCGATCCAGTCAGCACTGTCTTTCACTCTCTGTCGTGATCGCAGCCTACAACCACTCCACTGTTTGTCGCGCTCGCCACCGTTTGCACTCTCCTCTCACAACAACCTCCACCGTCACCAGTCCTCGTCTTTGTCGCTGACGTTTTCCTCTCCTTTTTTGCTCCTCTATGTTTGTCACGATAATATGAGTAATGTTGATTGCTTTTTTGGTTCAATGTTGCTTACTGATTACTTTTTGGATTAATGGTGATTGCTTTTTTACTTTTTAATTAATGTTGCTTATTGCTCATTGTAAGTGACACGTTTTCTCATTAATGTTGATGAATGTTGTCCTTTTTGTTGTTGAATTGAATTTACAAACATATATTGTTGAATTTATGCTCACGGTCATTATATATAATGATTGCGTTCTAGGTAAAAACTTCGTTTTGATATTGGAAGAGTTGATTTTGATTAAGAAATTCATGCTGACAGTATTATATTTTTGTTGGGTTTTAGGAAGAGTTGCAGAGCACATATCTATTTCTTAATTTTTGGGTTTTAGATTTGATATTGGGTGGGAAACATTGTTAAAAGTATTTTTCCCAGTCAATCTGTTTATTTCTTCTGCAATTTCTGAAATTTGGACTCTGGTTTTGTTGGATTAAGATTGTATAATTCTATTGCTGTTGATTTTCTATTTGGTACTTGGTTAATATGTTGAGTATGGGTTAAAAAAAAAAAAAGAGTAATTGTTGTTTGTTTTCAATCTCAAGTTGGTGGAATTTCAACTCTATCCTATGTCGTGTAGGATGTGTAGTTTGGTCTTTGGTGATTTCTTTTTTTTTTTTATTTTTTTTGTTTTTAGTTTCGTCAGTGGAGACGATGTTATGCTTTGTTGGATTCTTGGATTGTTGTAATTTGGAGACTATAATTATGTGTTGTACTTTGGACTTTATATTTTGGTTTCTTGGACTCTAGAATTATGTGATGTGGACTCGGATTTTGATTAGCTTTAGAATGAAATGAGATTTTTTCTTTTGGTTGTTAAAAGATGAGTGTATATTTGGTTGTGATTCTTTCTGCTTTCCTTAGCTTAGTAGGGAGATATCGGGTGGTTTTGTTATGTCTTACATTGGTTGCTTTTATCATTGAGTTCTTTCATCTTTGGGTCCGTTTGTTTGGGCCTCTGAAATCTGAATTTGAATAAGATTCAGATGTTTAAAAATTTAAACCTGTTTGTTTGAGCATCTGATAACTTATTTTCAGACATATATATCTGAATAAAAAAAAAATGAAAAAATACCGCTTTTTTCTTATTCAAAACATCTGAATATATAAAATATCAAAAATACCCTCCTATATAAAATTAATTATAATTTTTTTCCCTTCTCTCTTCTCACTTGCAGCCGTTCTCAGCTTCGATCTCCTCTCCCTTTGTGAACCCTAATCCTCAAATCCGGCCATTTCGTCCACTTCCGGCGCTGAAACAACTTTCCGACGACAGATCCGGCGATCGAATCTGGTAAGACATTCCTATTATAGATTTTTTGGCCATTTTTTTCGTTTGCGGATTTGCTTCTGTCTCTGTTTGGCTTTTTTTTTTGTTTATTTCAAGATCCTGTCGCTGATTATAGGGCCGAATCTAAGGATTTCAAGTTGTTTTTGTCTTTTGTAGTGTTGAATTCACCTCCGTAAAGCTCTCCCTTTCAATTCTCATTCTGCACACAATTGCATACAGCAACAAAAAGAGTTTTGGAGAGTGCTGCTCTTGTTTCGCTCGTTCTTCTCATCGTTTGGGTATAATATTCTTCCCTTAAATATTGTTACTGTTATGTGTGAGAGTGGTGGCTGATGATTATCGAGTATATTTATGTTTATATTTTTGTTGTGTGTTTGTTTCTGAGTTGGGTTTGATTTTGTGGTTCTGATCTCCCCAATATTTGTTTCTTTGGTGAAACTTCATGCTGTAATGTGGTTGTTTTGTATAAACTCTCTAGACCAGTATGTGAATTATTTATTTTAAATTTGAAGAAAGAAAAAGATAAATTGGTTCAAGCCCTTAAGAATTAAAATCGGTTTAACAAAGTTTTGAATTTCTTAACAAAGTTTTGATGGCTTTTTGTGAATTTGAAACTTTAATAATGATGAACTTGGTGATTTTACAGCAGAGCTCAAACTGTCAATTTTTCAGCTTGGAATTAGTCCCCAGATAATAGCATCAATATTAATGCAGGTTTATAGTTTTTCTTTAGGGATCTCTTATGCAGTTTACGTCATGATTATTTAACTTGATATTTTGTATGATTTCAAGTTGTAAATTTGATTTAAGTGTCAGTGTATTATTCATTAAAGCAATATGTGGAGGCTCAAGAAGGAATTGTCTGCTTGCTATAGTGCCACAATAAAAGATTTAATTACTAATAACTATGTGGAGCAGTAGGAGTTATTGTGTTTGAGCAGAAAATGTTTCTTGTGATACTCCTTTGAGTCTAATTTTGTTTTTAGTTTTCTGATATGCTATTTACATTTTGGGAGCAACCAAGTGGTTGTTTTAACACACTTTAGTATCATGTGCCTTGCAGTTTTTCTTGGGTCTACGTAGGTGTTTTAGGTACTCTGTTATGTATTAGCAGCCAAGTGGTTGTTTTAACACACTTTATTTTCTGAATTTATATATTGAGTGTGCAGGTACTCTGTCATGTACTTCCATCCTTGGTAAATTTATTGCCTTTTCTTTATTGGGCTTATTGTTCTTGTGGTACTATTTGGTCAGATTCATAGTTGGAGAGACTGGGAGGAGGAGGCTCAAAGGAAATGTCATCAATCTTTAACTGGTGAGTTTGTGAACAATAAAGTGGTGTTGACAGATTTATACAACATTCAACTCTGTTGTACCTTTTTTTTTTGGTTTATGCCCTATAATGAACGATGAAATAGGACAACTTTAATAAATTGCTCTCTTGAGTCCCACATTGTTTATTTGGTACCACCTTGGAATGGTAAGATGTTCCTGATTCTTCCCTTTTTCTTTAACAGAAATCACAAGACAGTTGAATTACTATGTGAAGTGCTAGGCGAAATGGAGGTGTGATTGGAGAATTACTACGGCATTTGTAGTGGCAAGCAAGCACAACTATAGTGGGCTGCGTCAAGGTTAGACTTGGACCTATATATATGCTTTAATATTTTCATACATTATATATAGATAAAAGCAATGATGATGTATGTGCCTCCTTGTGTGGTATGAGCTCCTTTAGTTACACGTATATGATAATATGATAAACTGGAAATTGTCAGAAAAATGTCAAAATGTCAAATTAACTGGTTAATGCAAAGAATCAGACAGCTTTTCTAAATGGATCAATAGATATATACATATATATCTGTCCAGGAAAAGTATAACACTAGAGCATCTGTTTTTTAAAATCAGACTTTGATTCTAAATGCAAAGAATCAGACTTTGATTGTGACCATACTAGAATTTTCACCGACAGCTTCAACTTTGTAAAGATCAAATGGAAGCTTCTTTTGTTTTTTAAAACATTCGACCAGGTAATCCTCCCTAACAATAGGTATTTTCATCCTCCTGCCCATGAAACCATTCCCAGTCAAACAGAAATGAATTAAGAAAGAAAATACTAGAGCAGGAACTTGATAAGAATCTTTACCTTGCTTTCCTTGTCTCAGCTTCTTGATCATCCAGCTCTCCACCAAGAACTAAGCAATTAGTATCTGCAATTTGATTTGTTATGTAGCAACTGACAGAATTTGTCTGTCTCCAGTAATAAAATAGACATGAAGAGGAAATAAAGCTTGATTCAAAATCCAACGCATGGTACAAACCTTTCTTGATCTTTGCACACCAACCTTTCTTGATCTTTGCATGAACCAGGCCACCTGCTTCCTTGATTTTTTTCTTCCATTCTTTCTGCGGAGTGACACCGCAAAAAAAATAAATTGAACTCAACAATGATTATTTATGATACACAATATTTATTATGACATACAAAAAGTGTATTAATCAAATACTTTCAACTACAATTTAAGCACAAGAAAGGAGAAAAAGAACAGACCATTGATTCCTTAGGTAATCTCAAAATAGAAACTTTCAGATTTCCCAAAGATTCACCCTTTAAAGCCTGAGCTGCATATCCCCAGAAGTGGTAGCCTCCGCATGGAAAGTTTCTGCAAGATTTGTTAGTTCTCCATTTGTTGGGAGCTCAGAGGTTGCAGGATCAATAATATCGCCCAAGTCTATGGATGAGTAGTCAAACTCATGCTCAGGTGGAAGGACAGGAACTAAGCCCCCAGACATGCATTCAGTTTCAGAAGGAAAAAAACTGAGCAGTCGGTGAAGGCATAACAGATTCAGCTGCATCAGGATGAACAATGCTGGTATCAGCTATCTCCTTCTCAGTTCGTACCTTGGGTTTCGGCTTGTATTTCCCAGCACGTGATCCTAGAATTAAAACAGTTTTAATAAAATCTCAAAAATACAATGTAAAAGAGTAAAATTAATACAAGCAGATGGGTTTTAATACCAGGTGCAACAGTTGCCTCTGATATAAAATCTATATTGTCCAAGTCAGGAAAGGCCCTTGGTTGCTGAACCTATCCAATATTTAGACCAAATTAATCCAAGAATATTCAAACAAAAAGTATGTAATTTGTTTCAGAAGTGTAATATTCACCTCCGTTTCGAACCTCCCACCATCAACAGGAATACTTCCATCATTATCGAAAATAGAAACCCCACTGCAGGTTACTGGATCTTGGGCCATGAACAAATCAGGACAACTGTGTGCAGTGTCACATACCCTTGATGTTGAAATGTCAATAGAACTTTGACCTTGGATACCAGCATTTTCACCTCCTTCGTTGTTATCAGAATCAACAAGAGCTGGTGTCTCTGAAATACATCAATTACTCACTAAAGGCAAGAGACACTCTAATAATATGTCATAAAAGGTTTCCACATGCTTCACAACTTACCTGTCTCATGTGTAGATTGGTTGCAAAATTTGTTGAGACATTCCACACCAGAAAGCATGTCTGCATTCTAAGATAATACAACTTCTCAACATAAACTGGAAACAGTAATAGCAGGACAAAGAAATGTTTTGTTTTACCTCCCACTGCATTTTTAGAGGACGTGAATCTCCACATTCATCAGAGACATGGTAGATACTACTTTGCACACACCAGCACAATTTTACACACACAGCACAATTTTTCAATCCAGAACAGAAATGTAGAAAGAAATTATACTGAATTCACTTTACTATATTCCAGAAACTTAGAAATCCAGTAGAGTAAGGCAGCAGACATTCGAGAGGTCTGCTAGCTCTCCCAAGAGCAACGCTCTATACAATTTCCTAGCTGATTTCCTCCTCTCTCCTACTTTTCCCTTAATATTCCTAACGAACTCAGCCCCTCCTTCCAGCTCAGCAGACACAAAACCAATTCCCTATTCTCTAACGAACTCAGCCCCTCCTTCCAGCTTAGCAGACACAAAACCAATTCCCGCCTTTATTCAAAACAGAAAACAGAAAAATAACAAAAAGAAATAAACGTCTGCCACCTCATCCTTCCACCTTTCCTATTTTTGTCGCCTAGAATAGGTGAATTTAATAGGAGGTTTTGATTGAGGCTGAGAGATTCTATCATTACCCTCCGCCCAAGCATTCACCTTGTCCTCAAGGTGAAAATGGGGAAATTGAGCTTGAATTAAATCACTTTGCTCTCAAGTAGCCTCAAATTCTGGTAGTCCCTTCCATTTAAGTAAAACTTCTGTAATAACTCCACCCTGCTCCTGTTTCTGGCGTATAGAAAGGACCTGTTCAGGTTCTACTACCAGCTCCATAGAATCATTGAGTTGGGAGGGAATAGAAGGTGAAACAGGGGCATTGCCTACTGCATGACGCAGCTGGGAAATATGAAAGACCGGGTGGATTGATGAGTGTGCTGGTAATTTTAGCCGATAAGCAACCTGTCATACTCTTGCTTCCACTGGATACGGCCCATAATACCGAGGACTAAGTTTTTCATTTCTGCGTTTAGCCAATGATTGCTGTTTATAGGGTTGCAATTTGAGATAGACTAAGTCCCCAACTTGGAAATAAACTTCCCTACGTTTACTGTCAGCAGTTGTCTTCATTTGGTCCTGGGCATCTTTCAAATTTTGTTTCAATTCTTCCAATATAGCATCTTTTTCCTCTAGCAAGTGTTCTACTGTTGATACAGCAATGGTAGAATGGCCATAACGAACCAGCGGAGGAGGATCACGGCCGTAGAGTAGCTTGAATGGGGTAGATTCAGTGGAAGTATGATAGGTAGTATTATACCAATATTCTGCCCATGAGAGCCATTTCACCCACTGTTTTGGCTTCCCAGCCACAAAACATCTAAGATAAGTTTCCAAACAGTAATTCAGCACTTCCGATTGGCCATCGGTTTGTGGATGATAGACAGTGCTCCGTTTAAGGGTTGTTCCTTGCAGTTTGAATATTTCAGACCAGAACAAACTGAGAAATACTCGGTCTCGATCAGTAATAATTGACCGGGGAATTCCATGAAGCCGTATAATCTCCTTAGCAAAGATAGCAGCAACCGATTGAGCATTAAATGGATGTTTCAGAGCTATGAAATGCCCATATTTGGTCAATCGATCCACAACCACTAGAATAGAATCATACCCCTCAGATGTCGGAAGGCCTTCAATGAAATCCATTGTTAAATCTTCCCAAACTAGGTTAGGAATGGGTATAGGTTGCAGCAACCCAGCAGGAGCCAATGATAAGTACTTGTTCTGTTGGCAAGTACCACAAGATTCGACATAGCACTTAATGTCCTTTTTCATTCCAGGCCAAAAAAACTCACTGCAGATTCGCTGAGTTGTCTTCAGCAGTCCCGAATGCCCTCCCAATGAGCTGTCATGAAACTCCTTGAGTATCTTAGGTATAAGAGCTGATTCTTTACTCAACACAACCTTTCCTTTATACAATAAGTTCCCTTGAACCATAGTATAACCAGCTTGAGAATAGTTCCCAGCCATCAAAGCCTCTTTAACGCTCCTTAATTCTTCACTGCCATCAATTTCCTTTTGTATCTCATCAAAATTAATAGAGGGGGAAAGGGATATAGCCACAAATTCTGGGTATCGGGATAGAGCATCAGCAGCCTTGTTCTCTAAACCAGCCTTGTAATGGATCTCAAAATCATAACCTAACAATTTTGACAACCATTTTTGATGATCAGGACTGATTACTCTCTGCTCCAGGAGGTATTTTAGACTCCTTTGATCAGTCCTAACTATGAATTTTCTGCCTAGGAGATAAGGTCTCCATTTCTGAACTGCCAACACTATCGCCATTAATTCTCTCTCATAGACTGATTTCAAGCGCTGATTCGGAGACAGCATGTGGCTGTAAAAAGCAATTGGGCGGTTTCCTTGCATCAAAACAGCTCCCAGCCCAACACTGGAAGCATCGGTATCAAGAATAAAAGGCTGACTAAAATCTAGTAGAGCCAATACCGGAACAGAAGTCATAGCTTTTTTCAACTTGTTAAATGCTTCTTCAGCTCGATCATTCCACACGAAATTATCTTTCTTCAACTGATCAGTCAGGGGCAAAGCAATACTGCCATACCCTTCTACGAATTTTCTGTAGTATCCCGTTAGTCCTAGGAATCCCCTTAGTTCTCTTATGTTCCTTGGAGTTGGCCACTTCAACATTGCTTCTATTTTGGAATCATCCACTGCCACTCCTTCAGCTGAAATAATATGACCAAGGTACTCCAACTTTGATTGGGCAAATAAACATTTTTTTAAGTTTGCATACAGCTGCTGCGTCTCCAGGATTTGCAGCACAATTGTCAGGTGCTGCACATGCTCCTTTAGATTGGTGCTGTATACTAGTATGTCATCAAAGAAAACCAGGACAAACCTTCTCAAATACCTCCTAAAAATATCATTCATTAGAGCTTGAAATGTTGAGGGAGCATTAGTGAGCCCAAACGGCATCACTAAAAATTCATAATGTCCATCATGGGTTCTGAAGGCTGTTTTATGGATGTCTTCAGGTTTGACCCTAATTTGGTGGTATCCTGACCCAAGGTCCAGTTTAGAAAATATGCTTGCCCCATGTAACTCATCAATTAATTCGTCTATAACTGGAATAGGATACTTATCTTGCACCGTGGCTTGGTTGAGAGCCCGATAATCTACACAGAATCTCCAACTTCCGTCTTTTTTCTTCACTAGCAACACTGGACTTGAGAAAGGGCTGCAGCTGGGTCTAATTATACCTGCTGCCAGCATTTCTTGAACTAATCGTTCAATTTCCTCCTTCTGAATTTGAGGGTAACGGTAAGGGCGTACACTGATAGGTTGCCTTCCCTCTTTGAGAACAATAGCATGGTCCCTTTCTCGGCTTGGGGGCAAACCAGTTGGCATGACAAACACAGATTGGAACTGATTGAGGACACCCTGCACTTCTTCAGGAATTTCAGGTGAAATGGGATCTGCCAATAGGGACAGGGCATTCAACTCCAGCAGCATTCCCTGCCCACCACTCCTTACTGCCTTAATGAAGTTTTTAAATTTCACCTGAGTTTTACACAACCCAAGATCTCCTTGCAAGACCACCTTCGAACCATCCACCTTGAATTCCATAGTTAGTGCCTTGCAATCAAATTTGATGATTCCCAGTTTCTCCAAGCATTCCAAGAACCAAATCAGATCCTCCCAATTCCAACGGAAGGTAATCCTCCACTATTGTAACTCCCTGCAAAAACAGAGCTATACCCTTGCAAATTCCCTCACCTTGTACCGGTTTCCCTGTGCCCAACAACACTCCATAACCTTCAGTATCATCCACTGGTAACTTCAGTCCTCTTACCAAAGTTTTGAAAACAAAATTGTGGGTGGCCCCGGGATTAGAACAATTACCTCCTGCCCACCTAACTCTCCCTTTAATTTAATAGTTTTTGGTGATGTTAGCCCAACGACTGAATTCATTGAAAGCTCCACCACCTCCGTCCGTACTCGATGTTCTTCAAACCCCTCTTCTGCAACTTCTTCATCTTCTGCTGTTAGCTCTTCCTCCCCTTGAACTACCATGACATGTAGTTCCTTGAATCTGCATTCGTGTCCTGGGAAGAACTTCTCATCACAACGATAGCAGAGGCCTCTCTCTCTTTTGGACTGCAATTCAGAATCAGTCAATCTCCGAAAAGGAATCTCAGGCTTGGTCACTGCTTCCCTCCCCTGTGTTGGAGTCACTCTGTAATTGAAGTTCCCAGTGTTCTTCGCAGGAACTGTAACTGGGTTGGGCAAAATTCTCTTCTCGTTGGAAGTCTGCATAGGCTTAAAGGTTTTAAGGGTCGAATTTTTATGTTCCAACTTCTGGGCCAGGCCCATGATCTGTTCGAGCCCATGAGGTCTGAAAGCCCGGATCTCAACTCTTATCTCTGGACGCAGGCCATTGATGAACTGGCCCTCAGGAAGATGTTCGGGAATGTCCGCCATCGACGACGCCAGCCGCTCGAACTGGCGGCAATACTCCCTCACGGTGCTCTCTTGCCGGAGAGCCAAAAACTGCTCCGAGATTTCTTCCTGTGAAACCCTAAATCGCTCAAATAGGAGCGTCTTCAGCTCATTCCATGACTGGAATGCTCTCCGGGAAGTCTCCCACTAGTGCCACGCGAATGCCTCCCCTTCCATCGACACGGCAGCGGCCATCAATTTCTCGGCCTCACCCATCCGATTCAAGGAAAAAAAGTGCTCAACCCGATAGACCCATTCATCCGGATCCCCTCCTTCGAAGGTCGGCATCTCCACTCGGCGTGTTCTGATCTCCCCCTTACTGGCTTCGCCGGCGTTGAACCCGCCGATAGACGTTGGTGGTTCAGGCGGCCCTGGTTCAGTTCTAACTGTCGGCGATTTCCGCCGAGCTCCTGATGACGATGCTGTTGCATCGCCACTGCTAGCCTTCGTCAGCGTCTCCAGTCGCTCCAGAATGGCCACCATGTTCTGCTCCAAGAGATGGACCTTTGACAGTCCTTCTTTCACCACTCCGATCTCTTCTTGAAACAGGTTAAGCTTCTCCTCTAACACATCCATCCTTCCCTCTCCTTTCTTTCCCGCCATGCCTCGATCTCACTGCTCTGATACCAAATGGTAGATACTACTTCGCACACGCCAGCACAATTTTACACACACAGCACAATTTTTCAATCCAGAACAGAAATGTAGAAAGAAATTATACTGAATTCACTTTACTATATTCCAGAAACTTAGAAATCCAGTAGAGTAAGGCAGCAGATATTCGAGAGGTCTGCTAGCTCTCCCAAGAGCAACGCTCTATACAATTTCCTAACTGATTTCCTCCTCTCTCCTACTTTTTCCTTAATATTCTCTAACGAACTCAGCCCCCCCTTCCAGCTCAGCAGACACAAAACCAATTCCCTATTCTCTAACGAACTCAGCCCCTCCTTCCAGCTCAGCAGACACAAAACCAATTCCCGCCTTTATTCAAAACAGAAAACAGAAAAATAACAAAAAGAAATAAACGTCTGCCACCTCATCCTTCCACCTTTCCTATTTTTGGAGCCTAGAATAGGTGAATTTAATAGGAGGTTTTGATTGAGGCTGAGAGATTCTATCAAGACAACAACCTCCAAATCAATAGCATTTGCAAAGACCGCATCTCCTTTCAAATGTTTTTTAGCTCCAACAGCTTCCAAGGTAGCAAAGGACAAACCAACAGGATCTGCCAAGTTTATTGTGTCAGTAACATCAATAGGCTGAACAAATTGATCAATGTCAGAGCAATTGGGCTCATATCAACACTCAGTGCCATATATTCAAGTTAATACTAATTACGATTCTAAGAGCAAGAAGAAAATTATGACTACAAGATTTAAATGGTAAAAGACAACTAACCATTTCTTGCAGTAGGCTGAAGATTAACATTCACAGAAGTGCCCGAATCAAACTTCACAGAGTCTGCCTAAAAGAAATAACATTTTCAAGTGAATAAAGCTCAAGCAACGCTAGCCACAATATGATGATTTGGAGCAAGACAAATTCTTATTTTTTATCTTGTTTGTCAATAAGTTCTGACTAGAATGTCCATCGCATTTGCCCTGAATCTCAGTAGACAGAACCTCAATGGAATCCACTTCATCTCTCATTGCATCAGTTTCCGACAATGGGTTCCCTCCTTCCAATTTCAATTGATCACTCAAAATTGGAATTCCTGATCTTTGTTCTTCATTATTTTCCAACGGCTCTTTAGTTTCAGGGACAGCCGAGATCATCCCACAGGAACCAACAGTATTTGCCAATTCACCACCCCCCACATCAACAGGCAGAGGAGAATGCGATGTCTCAAAGCTCGGCAATGATTCTGTAAGGGCCTTATCCTTTTCCTTTGAGTTGATCGTAAGCGAAGAAGAAACAGATGCAGTTGCTTCCTTGCAGTAAACCAGAGAGAAATGGAGTCAACAAATGGACCTTTTTTTGACGTAAACCAGAATGAAGTTCACCTATTTTTACGACGACGTATAGTAATTCTGCAAATCAGGGGGTCCATTGCGGACACAAAATACGAGAGGGAGCTGAATGATTTTTGAGTATTTTTAACATTTCTCTCTGACTTTATGGAGTCAACAAATGGGTTTTTTTTGACGTAAACCAGAATGAAGTTCACCTATTTTTACGATGACGTATAGTAATTCTGCAAATCAGGGGGTCCGTTGCGGACACAAAATACGAGAGGGAGCCGAATGATTTTTGCCAAACATCAATTGATGATCACGAGCGACTCGAGCCCGAGACCTTATCGATTGAAAGCCTACTTTGGGTTCGAAGTTCTAACGAGCCATTAGACCAACACAGCCTTGAGCAGCCAAAACCTACTTAAAAGACCTTGTCATACCATCTGCGACATCGTTTCGCAGCTGCGGTTAGCTTCGGCGTCTGAGCGTCTCTCTCCCGGAAACCCTAGAATCGTACCAGACGACTCAGCCAATAGACTTTGAAGGTGTTCTCACCGTCTCTTCCTCATATTTCTACTTCTTCAGCTGTAATGTAATCGATGAGAATAATGCATGTGGTGGAAACTTCCATTTTGATGATATTAAAATGCTTGTTTAATAGGTCTGGATATACTGAAATGATTTTTCAAGTAAATAGAATTGTCATTTTTCTTCTTCTTTCTAGTGTAACTGAAGTTTCAAGTATGTTTTGGATCACTTTTTTTTTTGGAAAATATTTCGTTTGATTCTCTGAAAATATATGCCGTTGGAGAACACATATTTGATGTTTAATGATTTTTCTGTTCTCAGGAGTTATGTTGACTTTTTTTTTTTTTTTTTTAAGGTTTCAGACTATTGTATTCTGTTAGTGCCCAAGGAACTCTATGGATTTGGATGAGGACCTTTTTGCTGATAATTCCAAGCCTGGAGTAAATCATGGTAAGTAAAACAGAAATTAAAAATAAAGTTAAAAAAAAAAAATGAAAACATAAAAGAAACTTGTCATTCTAAACTCTTATGTTTGTATAATGGATTATGTATCGGTATTGAATTCTTTGCTAGGACGTGGCAGGTTTCAACCGAGAGCCAAACCAAAGCCTCGCAAGGAAGCAACTGCATCTGTTTCTTCTTCGTTTACGATCAACTCAAAGGAAAAGGATAAGGCCCTTACAGAATCATTGCCTAGCTTTGAGACATCGCATTCTCCTCTGCCTGTTGATGTGGGGGGTGGTGAATTGGCAAATCCTGCTGGTTCTTGTGGAGTGATCTCGGCTGTCCCTGAAACTAAAGAGCCGTTGGAAAATAATGAAGAACAAAGATCAGGAATTCCAATTTTGAGTGATCAATTGAAATTGGAAGGAGGGAACCCATTGTTCATGGCCCAAGATCCAGTAACCTGCAGTGGGGTTTCTATTTTTGATAATGATGGAAGTATTCCTGTTGATGGTGGGAGGTTCGAAACGGAGGTGAATATTACACTTCTGAAACAATTACATACTTTTTGTTTGAATATTCTTGGATTAATTTGGTCTAAATATTGGATAGGTTCAGCAACCAAGGGCCTTTCCTGACTTGGACAATATAGATTTTATATCAGAGGCAACTGTTGCACCTGGTATTAAAACCCATCTGCTTGTATTAATTTTACTCTTTTACATTGTATTTTTGAGATTTTATTAAAACTGTTTTAATTCTAGGTTCACGTGCTGGGAAATACAAGCCGAAACCCAAGGTACGAACTGAGAAGGAGATAGCTGATACCAGCATTGTTCATCCTGATGCAGCTGAATCTGTTATGCCTTCACCGACTGCTCAGTTTTTTCCTTCTGAAACTGAATGCATGTCTGGGGGCCTAGTTCCTGTCCTTCCACCTGAGCATGAGTTTGACTACTCGTCCATAGACTTGGGCAATATTATTGATCCTGCAACCTCTGAGCTCCCAACAAATGGAGAACTAACAAATCTTGCAGAAACTTTCCATGCGGAGGCTAACACTTCTGGGGATATGCAGCCAGAGGATGTCCATGGAATTGCTGAAAACCTGGTAATATATTACCTGATTATTTTCTTTTGATTTTGTTTCGTTCATATAAAATGCTTTGCTAAAATGTGTTAACATGATCAAAACATTTTTGTTTTCTCCCTCTCTGATAGAGTTGTTTGGGTAGGAAAAGAAAAGCATCTATCATGTCAATTAATCAGAGGTCAAATGAATCTTCTTTGATTGGTGAGGATACTAAAGGTGGCAAGTCATCAAGACAGCTCAGAAAGCGAGCAGCTGTTCCTCAACTGGTTGATGAACCTGATGATGAGGCTCATGATGATAGCAACTTCATTGCTGAACCTCCTGGTAGTAATGTAGACGAAGATGAAGCTAATGTTGATGGATATAGTGGGCGAAGTAAATCTCAGACGAAAAGAGCATCAAAAAGGTCAAAGAAATCTACGGCTAAAAATGAAAAATGCATTCGAAAGTCTAGGAAAGCCAAAGAAGCATCAGAACTGGTGAACAAAGAGCCTCCAAAAAAGTTCCCTCATTCTACTCGTCGAAAGAGAAGGCGTGGTAAAATTTCACTTCTGGGTGTCATGTGTTCTGTTACATGATGATTTTTTATCCAAATATTAATATATTATTTTTTTCTCTGGTAGTGAGTAAGCAATTGCTTGAGACCCCAGAGGATGAAATTGACCCTCAGAAGGTGCCTCTGAAGGATCTTATTCTTTTGGCTGAGTATCGAGAGCGTTTAGCGGTATATATCCTGATATTCT
Source organism: Boswellia sacra (assembly GCA_013180625.2). Classification (NCBI taxonomy): domain Eukaryota; kingdom Viridiplantae; phylum Streptophyta; class Magnoliopsida; order Sapindales; family Burseraceae; genus Boswellia; species Boswellia sacra. The sequence continues at coordinate 430,095 of SNVD02012544.1, read as the reverse complement.
AGTTTTTGGTGCTTCTATGAAGAATTATAGAGCATTCTCAAAGTCATAGTTATGCTATTTTTCTCATTTCTCTGTTTCTGCTCAACTCTAATTCCTTCACTGACTTGGGTCCGCTCCTTGTGCAGATTAAAGAGGCAAAATCATCAGCAACACCTATGACTAATCAAAGGTACATGGAATTAATAAAAGAATTTATATATGGCTAAACAAGGTTTCTACTAGTAATGTATTAGCTGTTTTGCAGTGTGCAGTATTTTTTTTTCCTGTTTGGTATACGTACGAATAGACTGTCTCATTTTAATTGCAGAATGTCTTGGAGCATCTAAGTCTTGAAGTTACACTGTTTCTGCATGTTTGGCTGTATAATGCCATACCCAGTCATGTGCAGGACTTACTTTTGGTGGTGGTGGTGATCATGATTGTGGGGTGGGCAGTATTTGGAAAGGTTTATTTCTTTGTTTATTTGTTGCGGTTTTTGGAGGTGTTTTGTTTTGGGAAGTCATTTCTTTGTATGGGACAGGAGGGAGATCATTTGAGTCATTAAAGGAAAACCATCTAGAACTACAATTCCTGGAGTGCTTCCTAGACGCTGTGTCAAATTTGCAATTTTTGGTGTCTTATTCGCTGATTTGTAGTTTACGTCGTTGATTTATTTATCTTTTTTCTGATATTATTGTGTTCTCTTTTCAGTACCGAAAATATTTTTGGTGAGGAAGATTATCGTGATGAAGAAGAGGAGACTTTTGCTTCAGAACAAGGCTATGGCTCTAATGGTACTCAAGCACCTTGTAGGGTTCGGTCGAGTTCTCTTTTCTTTAACTATCAGTCTTTTATGAAGAAAACACCCACTGTAAGATGGTCAAAACAAGACACGGAATTGTTTTATGAGGTATCAATATTCTTGCCCTGTTACACTTTTTTTGGGATATTAACTGTGCCCACTGGATGCTTTGTGCGTTAAACTTCAGTATCAGTTTAAATTTGCATTACTGTTAAGAATTTTGCTTGAATTTATTGGCTGTGTTGGTTAGGTGAGAGATCATGGCAACTTTGCTTTGGGCACTGCAAAATTTTAAGTCTTGTCAAATATTCGCTGTGTAAGCACTATGTTACGGGAGAGTTTGCCCCGGCATTGTCATGATTCATAGGTTTGGTAACCAGGAAGCGATTTAGCAGAGTCCCATGTTATAACACAATTTGTTGAAGGATTTGATTACCAGGGCCTTTATATAGTTGCATTCTATAGAAAATGTTCAACAACTCTGTATCATCCACTCCTTTAGTCAAACCACAAAAATGTTTTGATTTTCTGTTGCTCTTAAATAGCATTGGCAAATTCAATGGTTAAAATCTGTGTTTTATAGATGATATTGACTCTTCTGGTCATCCAAACATTGCGTGGGTGTTTTTCAAGTTGTAGAATATTTATTTGATATCTGTTATAATATATGGATTTTAGGCTGTTCGGCAGTTTGGTACTGATCTGTCTATGATTCAACAACTTTTCCCTGGAAGAACACGACAGCAAATCAAGTTGAAATATAAAAAGGAAGAGCGTAATCAACCATTCAGGCTTACTGAAGCTCTGACAAATCGTGCCAAAGGTGAAGACTTCTTTGATTATTGTGGCAATTTGAGCCTTAATCTAGTTGTGAATTGTGGTGTGGTCGTAGAATGTGGAGTAACATTATGTTTTCTTGCAGACCATTCCCATTTTGAAAAGGTGATTGAGCATCTTCAACAATTTGCTGCACAGAAAGAGCAAGATGCCAATGGAGAAGATTCAGAGGGCATGGCAGGCGAGGAGGTGGAATATTTGACTACTGAAAAAAATATATGTTTCTTGCTCTCTTTTTGTAGTAGTATAAATGATAATATGGCATGCGACACACTTTTTCTGACCTCCAGGCACCCAACATTCTGTAAGGCTTACCTATAAAAGATTTACACAGCAAAACCTCTATAGTTCTTAAACGACTCTAAATTACCAAAATTCAAATTCTATTGATAAAGAGGCTACTTGTCTGACTTGTTATGGTTGTGATTAATATTATAACAAAGTAACATCACTGTTCGGTTATCCGTATTTTTAATTGTTTGTCTACTTCTGCGGCCAATTGATTGTTTTAGCTCTGTTTTCAGGATGAAGCAGGAAAGGTTGAGCAGGATAAAGCAGGAAAGGTTGAGCAGGATAAAAACGGGAAAGCAGATGTTGCTGAAATCCATAGTCCTCCGAAAGCTGATGAAATTGATGATGATGATATATGGGATTCATACAAGAATGAATTTTAGTAATTAAAGACTAGAAATCACTATTCTCTCTATTGATCTTAATTGATCTTATCTTCCTTTTCAGTAAAATATTTGCTTTCGGTGAGTTCTTCAGCCCCGATCAATAGCTTTGTCGGTGAGTTCTTTAGCTCCGATCAACAGCTTTGTTTCAGAATGTAGGAAGAAAGAAATAGAAAGGTTAGTAGAATAGAAACAGCTGTAGGAAGTTCAAAGAAATAGAGATACAGCATTTATTATTATTATCTTATTATTATTATTATGATTATTTTGGTTTAAGAAACGACAAGCTAATAAGATAAAATAACATGGAAATATCAAATGGAACAAACATCAGTTATGTTGAATAGGCAAATAACCTTTTAACGTTGGTTGCACCCTAAGATACAGCAAAATCTTTTCGCTTTGTAATTGCTGGATATGATAGTGTCGGCACCATGCGAGGTTGTTGATAATCCATTTATTTTGCCATCATCCTTGTAAAAGCCAGTTGGAGAATCATAGTCATAGCACCGAAATGTAGCAGGTTAGGTTGGTGGTGAACATTAAATCATTGGTAACGACTAGATGTCTAATAACAAATAATGCTTTTTATTTGATTTTGAGGCAATTTAGTCTTGTTTCTGTGGTAGTTGTTAGAGTCTAAAAGTGTGACTGGGAATACTTTTGTTATTGGTGAAAAGTGTTTTTGGTGCTTTTGTTCTAGTTATGAAATAGGAAAAAGCATTATCGAAAGATAATTAAATTTAAGTAATATACTTCTTATAATTATTCTGATAGAAATGAGAGAAGATAATCGAGTAGAATTCTTCGAATAAGAGTAATAATATTATGATAAATTACTTATACAAATTTATTTGTACAAATTGATATTGCATGATATGATTTAATAAATAAATGCAATGATTGAAAAAATATATCTTAATAATAAACGATATTAGTTAAGATGTGTAATGTATTGATTATATAAAGATATTATATCAATTTACATAAGTGAGTTTGTATAAATAATTTGTAATAATAGTGTCACTTTCCGTATAATTAAAATTGATACAATCTTTAAATTTTTTTACTATCTAAACATGGGGTTTTAGATCCAGTAATGTTAGATTTACAATCTTCATTTTTTTAGAAATGTAATTTGGCGGTTTATATTATAAAATTTTATTAGAAATGTAACTTTATTTTTTTTTGTTTTTTAGTAAATTTTTGTTATGTAAATTATCACGTTAGATTGTAAAGTTTGAGTTTTATAAGTTTAACATTATTATTATAAGACATAAATCAGAAGGGGGGAGAGCTTATATAAGCAGACGCATTAAATGCTCGTTAAACCATCGCACTTGTTATCTGATAACTTACTTTGAATGATATTTCTGTTGTGATGATTAAACTTGAATAATCAAAGAAAATATTGAATCTACTAAAAATTAAAATTTCTTTCTACTTGATTATTTTTACAAATTATCTTTATTTTAACATAACCTCATATTTTAATATAAGAATGATGTAATACTCGATAATATTATTCTATACCAAGTTATATAAAATTATTTGTTTAATTTGATCTTAAGTTTGATATAATGATATGATAAAATATCTAGATTATTACTTAATCCTTTATTTACTTTTAGTGGGATAATTCTAATTTGCCTCCTGAGGTTAGGCCAAAAAAAAATTGAGGACCTCAGTTTTCTGAAACTCAAAATTACCTCATGAGGTTACTGTATCACTGTTAGATTTAACGAAAAATATATTAAATAGTAACTAAACGCTTTAGAAACCATTTAGAAAAGGGTTTTATAGTCTATTTTACTACTTATTAGCGTTAAGTTATTATTTAATACATTTTTTGTTAAATCTAATATTAGCATTAAGTTATTATTCAATACATTTTTCGTTAAATCTAACGGTTTAATACATTTTTCGTTAAATCTAACGGCGCTATAGTAATCTCAGGGGACATTTTTAAATTTCAGAAAATTGAGATCCTCAATTTTTTTTAGGTCTAATCTCAGGAATAAATTAGAATTATCTCACTTTTAATAGAAGCCGTTTCTAGTAGAGAAGCAACTATGTAAAAACACCTCCAGCAGACCCTTCTAAATACTCGAAAGCAGAAAAGGCCCTCTCCTCTCTTGCTTTCTGGCACTTGGCAGACAAAATTTGTGGATTCCAAGTAGGACCAGTAATCGTGGTTTGACCATGCAATTAAAGATTTATAAGAACAACAAATGGGAAACTTGGGTGCAAACAATTACTGTCTTTTCCTATTAATCGTGCTTTTATGCGTCGTTAATTCAACTTATCTTCTTGTATTTTCCTCATTATCCAAGTAAATACCAGAAGCTAAATTGTTTTTATTCTTCTATATTACATTTATTTGGTCACCGTCATTGTCACTAATGGCTTGTTTTCATCTGCAAGTGTTAATTGTTATCGACCTATTATGATATTTCTTGTTTCATATTTGTGATTTATAATGACTGATTACGATAATATTAATAATTAATTTAAAAACTTTATCTTTTAAAAAATTGCATGATAGCATTTTTATTGTATTTTATTTTTATATAATATCCTTGATTAAGATACACATTAAAAATTCGAGATAGCATAGCAAACCTTAATAGGATCGTCGAATAATAATATAAAAATATTTTAATGTATCTTTGAAGTGACATGTATAGTTTTAAAATTATAAATCATTTTAATGGAATTTGATCTATTCTTTTTTTTTTTTCAATTATTATGTAGGAATCCTATATATATATAAGAAGTGTTATTTGAGAATTATATTATGAAAACTGGAAATGACAAGTCTTAAATATTATAAATGATTTAACTTTTTAAAATGGTAAAAAAATTTGTTGCTTAAATGTACATATTTACCAATATCATGTATCTTTTTTTTTTTTAGAGTTATGTAATGGTAATATATGTTATTTGTTACACATTTAATGGCTATAAATATGCAAATAATTGGGGGAAGTTGCCAAAATTGAAGTAAAGAGGAACGAAAATGAATTCTCAAAAGCAACAATGAGTCAATGACATTAATTTTATCACATTTAAATTATTTTTTGTTCTTGAAAAAGTCAAATATCCATTTCCCACTTGCTTTTAAAAAAAGTGTGCTACCAAATCAATATCACATATTTATTATCTTGAAAAGCAAAAAAGAAAACATAAAAACAATTATGCTGACACAATTATTAACATAATAATTCTCAAAATTATTATATGTTATAAATAATTAAAAAATCGATATATCTACGGACTATAATACGTGGTATAAATTTTAATTTTTAAAAAAATAAGAATATTAGCAAAATAAGAAAAAAAAATGATAAAGCTTCCAAGACACCAGTCACGGCGTCACGGTTCGTTGATCAAATCTTTGTGAACCTAATTATATTTTAAAAACAATTATTTTACAAGAAGGGCCTATACTGATACTTTATTTGTTTTGGGTTAAAATGATAATAACCAAATCATTGAATTACAATAAAACAAGCGTTGGCATATTTCCCTACTGCCGGCAGATTCCAAATTCGCACAATTCCCGCAGTCACTTGGCCCCACCTCCCACTTCAACCCTTATAACTACCCTTGTCATTTTCTCTCTCTACTCCTCTCTCTCTCTCTCTCTCTCTCTGCCCTATAACTGCATTCAACATTCACGATCCTGTACTAGCAAACCGTAACTAGAGATCAGAAGATATTGAAAAAAAAGAAAAAAATTAGAAGTGTTGAAAATTATCCGACCCAACCCAATCGGATTTTGTTGGGTTGGTTTGTGTTAGAAAATAACGGAAAAGGTGTAAATGTTCCTTTTGTTTTTTTTTTTATCCGATTATTTAACCCGAGGGAAGCTGACCCGACATATTTTTCAAAAACATTCAATAATGCCACGTGTCATCATATTATTAATGGAATACATAATTTTACCGTGAATATTGCTGCACCAGATCACTAATATAAATTCAACATTTTGGGGTCCCTGCTCTACGTCCCAAAAATCCGTAATGCCTGAATCATCTCCATCCAAGCTTGCGACTCCTCCTCCTACTCCACCGCACCACAGCTGCCCTCCACCGCCGCCTGCCATCGCCTTTTCCTCGCATCTGGCCTCCTCGGCATCTCAGTCCTCTATTGCGGTAACGTTCGATCCAGTCAGCACTGTCTTTCACTCTCTGTTGTGATCGCAGCCTACAACCACTCCACTGTTTGTCGCGCTCGCCACCGTTTGCACTCTCCTCTCACAACAACCTCCACCGTCACCAGTCCTCGTCTTTGTCGCTGACGTTTTCCTCTCCTTTTTTGCTCCTCTATGTTTGTCACGATAATATGAGTAATGTTGATTGCTTTTTTGGTTGAATGTTGCTTCCTGATTACTTTTTGGATTAATGGTGATTGCTTTTTTACTTTTTAATTAATGTTGCTTATTGCTCATTGTAAGTGTCACGTTTTCTCATTAATGTTGATGAATGTTGTCCTTTTTGTTGTTGAATTGAATTTACAAACATATATTGTTGAATTTATGCTCACGGTCATTATATATAATGATTGCGTCTAGGTATAAACTTCGTTTTGATATTGGAAGAGTTGATTTTGATTAAGAAATTCATGCTGACAGTATTATATTTTTGTTGGGTTTTAGGAAGAGTTGCAGAGCACATATCTATTTCTTAATTTTTGGGTTTTAGATTTGATATTGGGTGGGAAACATTGTTAAAAGAATTTTTCCCAGTCAATCTGTTTATTTCTTCTGCAATTTCTGAAATTTGGACTCTGGTTTTCTTGGATTAAGATTGTATAATTCTATTGCTGTTGATTTTCTATTTGGTACTTGGTTAATATGTTGAGTATGGGTTAAAAAAAAAAAAGAGTAATTGTTGTTCGTTTTCAATCTCAAGTTGATGGAATTTCAACTCTATCCTATGTCGTGTAGGATGTGTAGTTTGGTCTTTGGTGATTTCTTTTTTTTTTTTTGATTTTTTTTGTTTTTAGTTTCGTCAGTGGAGACGATGTTATGCTTTGTTGGATTCTTGGATTGTTGTAATTTGGAGACTATAATTATGTGTTGTACTTTGGACTTTATATTTTGGTTTCTTGGACTCTAGAATTATGTGATGTGGACTTGGATTTTGATTAGCTTTAGAATGAAATGAGATTTTTTCTTTTGGTTGTTAAAAGATGAGTGTATATTTGGTTGTGATTCTTTCTGCTTTCCTTAGCTTAGTAGGGAGATATCGGGTAGTTTTGTTATGTCTTACATTGGTTGCTTTTATCATTGAGTTCTTTGATCTTTGTTTGAAAATTTGGATATGTAATATATGCTAGCATTTGAAGTTTGGAGAAAGTGTTGTTCTATTTAACCTTTACTTTCTAGCTCTTCAGCTCTTACTTCTAAATACACACAATAAAAGATATTGAACCCCCATATCTTTTTCATTGGACCTCATTTAATTTTCTAAATACCCTTTCAATGTGTATAACACTAAGTTTTATAGCACCTGCAATCAACCGTCTTCCCCCTGGGTCACTAGCAACAAGCTATGAAACTATAACTGATTCAATTTAAGCTGTTGAGAAAAATGGCACTGACAAATGGGGAAGGTGGCCCTGTTTATCTAGAATAGATGGGGTTAGTTGTCTATTATTAGAGCCTATTAACAGCTTATAATATAAAAGAAGAGTTGTTCGGTGGAGGGTTGCCTGCTTCAACTTGATCTGCGGCTTAACGTTTAGTTCCAACCTGGGGACATAAATGCTAAGAACGAAAGTCTTCTAACACTGTTGGGTCTTGTTCAACTTATTCCATGGGAGTCCAGCTATGATGACATTTAAAGGCTTCTCAAACATGGTGGTGGGGAGAGAGGGAAGCTTTTGAAATGATATCACTCCTGCTGTGTATGACTATCAAAATCAAACTCAATCTGAAGCAAGAAATTTGTCCCAGGAAGAGATACTAAACTAGGAAGGTTATTTCAAGCTTGACTTTAATAGGAGTGACCTAGATCGCTTAAGGTCCCATCTGTTAATGTTAGCTATATTAATGGCAATGGCGAATTATCTAAATCTAAATCTAAAACGTTAAGTTTAACATTGTTTGGTTTCACAACTAATTTTTCGATCAAATCGATATTAGATCTCTTAATTGAATATTTATTCTTTGAATATAGTTACATCAGATTTTTGTTTTCTATCAATTTTCTTCTCATATTTCTGTTGAAGATGCCGATGATTTTATAGTAGAAAATAATCAGGGATAGCAAAGGAAATTCTACCAACAATGCAAGTCGCATGGTTGCAATGGAAGTTTTTTTTTATGGTTTTGTAACTTTTGTTGGTTTCTTGCTCGAGTTTTGCTGTTATATTTTCAAGTTGATGCATTTCTTGCTTTTGGAGCCTTATAGAGACAGATTGGGAGATTAAAAGATAAACAATAAGTAAAAATTCTAACTAAATCTTTGTTCATCCTTATATAGTCCTATCATGACACAAATTCTTTATACATGACTTAAAGAATAATAGAAAATTATCAATTAACAGATGAATATATTTTAAAAAATACAATCTTCATATATTAAAGATTTTAAATTGATAAAATAAATTGGGGATTAAATGTTCAAGAGAATTTAAAATTCATAATGAATCATTTTAATATTTTATTTTAAGAGATTTAAATGGGGATAAAAGTGTCAACAAAAATAAGAAATTAAAATGGGGTCAATGAGCTCCAATGTGAGGGTTGAACAGAACTCTTGAAGAAGTGGTTAACTAGATCTTTGATTAAAACACATTAAAGGTTTTAAAAGTTTTAAATTTCTGTCTTAGTGGCTTTATTTTGTATATAATATAATGTAATTTATGCCAGTGTGTCTTATTTTGTATATGATGTAGATTTTAAATCTTATATGGGCCTAATAAATTTAAACCATGTCAATGTTAGTGATGATTAAATTTTAGGTAGAAACTATGGTTTTTTTAGCATCGATCGTAATTACCAGATGCAGTGCACGAGAAAGAACACAATCAAAGCCACACTTCAACTATTATAGTATCAAATTAAAACTTGTCCTTTTCAATTTATCCCTTAAAAAAAAAAAAAATCGAAGGCTTAAGCACTTAAAAGGGGAGGTTTAGTAATGTGTAGTGTATGTGCCACTGACTTGTATTCTGATAGACAAGATTGATTGAGAATATAACATTGGGAAAAGTCTGCCCTATAATCATTGTATGTGCGACTGATCTGCCAAAGCATCTGATGTAACTAATATGCGCAACTTGGTAGGCACATGCAATAGTTGGAGGACAATTTTTCACATAATATTGTCACACCTTTCTCCGTTTTTTTAACTAACCAAAAAAAAAAAAAGGGAAAGGCACTAATGGGATAGAATATTCTATCTCTTTGACAAAACCATATAAGATAAAAATGAATTACTTGCTACTTGTGATGAAGCAAAGAACAAGGTAAAACATTTAAAGCTCTTTAATATGTTTATGCTCTCTAAAAGAAAATTCTTATTACCAAGGCATCTCCATTTCTAATATCAATTTGAAAGTTCATTACCAAGAGCATATCATTTAAATAAGGGCAAGCATCACTGGATTTTTTTATTGTTTGTCGAAACATCATTGTCTATCTCGACTTTTTAAAAATCATCACAAAATCCTCTGGTCGTTGTTAATAATTTCGGTTACAATAAACTGTTAATGAGATAATGTCAATTACGTCCTTATTTATTAAATGAAATGTCATATTTACCTTTGTTATTTTTTAAAATTTTAGAAACTTATAAATGTTTGGTTTTGAATATAGTACTTATTAGTTAGAAAAGTTAACCTTTACTACTAGGTTAAATACATTATTTAATCTTAAGTGAACAAATAATTTATTTAACATATTTTAGTGAAATTTATTTAAGTGGTAAGATTTTAATTTTTTGTTTTGATATATATATATATATATTTTTTATTTTCACTAGGTTTAATTTTTTTATTTCGATATAAATTTTATTTTTTTATTTTGATATAGATTTATTTTTTATTTTGATATAGATTTTATATTTTATTATGATTAGGTTTAGTTTTTTATTTTGATATAGATCTTTTTTTATATGTTTAGATTAGGTTTAATTTTTTTACTTTGATTGGGTTTAATTTTTTATTTTGATATAGATTTTTTAAATTTTAATATAGATTTTATTTTTTATTCGGTTTCTATTTTCTATTTGATTTTTTTAAAAAAAAAGAAATCAGATTGCTTGGATTTTGGTTGAGGTTGTGTATTTAGGTGTTATTGGAATTGAATTTAGTTGTTATGGTAGAGCAAAAGATGAAGGGGCTATTGTTTCATTCCAATAGGTTAAAAGATTATTTGTTTACTTAAGATTAAAGCTTGTATTTGGTTGGTGGTAAAGTATACATTTCTAACAAATAGGTAGATTCAAATCCTAACAATTACAAGTTTCTAAAATTTTAAAAGATAGAAAAGGTAAATATGACATTTCATTTGAAGGATAAGATCGTAATTGATATTATCGTTTATTTTAATGAAAATTATTAACAGTTGGGCGATTTTATAATGGTTTTTGAAAAGTCGAGGTGGGTAGGATGTGTTGGCAAACAGTGAGGGATTCAATGATGATTTCTCTTTAAATAAAATCAAGTTATTTACTTTATACGTCAAACTCAATTTGTATTTCAGATTCTTTTGAAAACAAAAATAGGAAACGGCAGAATTGAACCGATTGCTACAACTGCATCATATCCTTAGTCCTCGCATTTGATGTACAGCATGAACACAATAACAGAAACTTATAGATGAATAACAAATTTTAGATCTTGCAAATGAAACTAAAATTAGTATTAGAAAATCATCACAATCAAATATAAAAGAAAATCAAACGAAAGACGGGAAATAGCATATGGGTAATCAAGCAATATTAAATGTATGATTGACAGACAATGAGCCTTCAAAAATAAGGACTTGATTACCAGAGGGCCATCTGGAGGTGCGTGGGGGATGAATTTACTGTCACCAGAGCCATTGAAACACCAACCATATGGCAAAAACACTGCAGCTTTCCCTATTGATCAATCCTTCCTTTGGACGATCGAGCCAACCTGTGAGTACAAGCGTCACCAAAGAGTCTCCATGCACTCTCATTCTTGTCCCACCAAACCACCACATCGAGCCCCAAAATCTTCTTTGCATGCGGCACTCTTTTGTCAAAATCACACAGTGGCATTATTGGGCACCAATGCGCATACCAATCAAACTTCTCCTCCTTTGTGTCAGCCTGAACATTTGGCTCAGGTGGCTCTAAGTTTCCTGCTGAAGTTGTTGTTGATGGTAATGATAAGGTAGTGAAAACCTCGCATGATCTTGAGTTATGTGTTTTGAATGTTAAACTGAAAGGACTTGGGGGGAATGGCTAAGCGGGTTTCATGAAGCGTAGGGGGGTTGTGAAATGATGAAACGGAGCATAATGCTTAGAGCTTCCATGGCTGCATGCAGTTTTGACAGTGCAAAGTTCAAACTAGAGAAGAAGATATGCAAAAGAGACTCAAATTTGAGGCTATGATTGGATAACAGTTAAAAGTAATGGATATATATAAAAGTAATTGCTGTTAAGGAGTAAAATCAGTTGTATTAACATTGTAAGAGTGATTTCTTTTTTTTTTTTTTCTTCCTTCCTTTCATACTGAAATTAATGGCTGTCACCACAAAATGAGAGAGTTGATTTGTAATTTCTTGTATATAGTTAGCCATACATGGACTGAATAACATACAGAAAAATATTCAATTCCTTTAACTTTTAATATGGTGTCAGAGCAAGGTTTCTTTGCAGTTTGAATTCTTTGCTCATTCTAGCAAATCTTTTAGTTTGTGTCATTCTCTATTGCTCATTCCAGTAATTATTGTTTGACAAACACAACAAACCTTATCATACTGTCAACCATCCAACAAGGGGAGACAAACTAGAAAAGTCACTTTCTACCTTTCAAGAAGATCCAAATCATCCTTTATTTCTTTCATCACTCTAATCATCTAGGGTTGTGCTGGTTTCTTAGCCTTTAAATGAAGACAATTATAGTACTTGGAGTCAAGCTATGCAACTGCATTGAGTGCGAAGAACAAGATCGGCTTTGTTGATGAGAGACTATATCAAAGCCAACTAATTCCTTTGATCTTCAACAATGGAGTCGATGCTATGATATGGTAAAATCATGGTTGTTAAATTCTTTTTCAAAAGAAATATCTCGTAGTGTGATTTATTGTAAATGAGCATCTGAAATCTGGTCAGATTTAGAAGAAAGGCTTCAACAAGTGAATGGGTCATATCTCTGCCAGCTTGAGAGTGAGATTCACAAATTGGTTCAAGACATAATGTCTATAGCAACTTACTTCACCAAATTGAATGGACTTTGGGATGAACTTGCTACACTTCATTCTATTCCTGCTTTTTCTTGTGGTACTATGAAACAGGTTCTCCGATACCAACAAAATCAGAAGACCTTGAAGTTTCTAATGAGCCTAAATGAATCTTACTCAGCTTTACGTGGTCAAATTTTATTGATGGATCCATTACCAACTGTCAATCGAACTTTTTCACTGGTGCTTCGAGAAGACCGCCAACATACCTTGTCTTCTAACAAGAACATGATCCCAAAGTCGGCTACACTCGCAGCTAAAAGCACTTTAAACACATGACACCAGAGTGTAAAAATATAGGAAAGAATAAGGAACGTCCAAAGTGTTGGGATGTAATGATCAACTCAGAATAGAATTTGGGAGAAAAATTACTTGTATTAACAGAGAAAATTAATGTACAAGAATTATACAAAAACTCCCCTAAAATTTCTGGAGCTCTCCTGGCTCTCTCTCTCAATCCTAAACTCTCTGGTTTAGACTCTGGACTCTCTCTGGAATCTCTCTAATGCATAAACAAGGCAGAATTCGTCCCATATTTATAGGGAAAATTCTGCATACAAATTCAAATCAAATTTGGCTACTTCCTTTGATTTTCAAAAATTGGAGGTGCCTAACTAATTTGACTCTCAATGCATTCACATGGGAGGGATTCTGGAAGCCATGCATGTCATGCATGAGCTCAGCAGAATTCTAGAACTCATGCATGTCATGCATGAGCTCATCAATTCTCCCCCTCCATCCCATGTGAAAAAGGAGTAACAACAAAAGTAATTAGACAGCTTCTAATCCAACTATGTCTCTGCATAGTTCTAGCTTGTCTCTGGTGACCACTTTTGTTAACATGTCGGCTGGATTCTCTTTAGTATGGATCTTCACTAGTTTCAACAGGTGCTTGTCCATCACCTCTCGTATCCAATGATAGCGGATGTCAATATGCTTTGTTCGAGAATGGTACACTGAGTTCTTGCTCAAATCCAGAGCACTTTGACTGTCACAGTGTACTTTGTATTCCTTTTGCTCAATCCCAAGTTCTTGGAGAAACCGCTTCAGCCACAACATTTCTTTTACAGCTTCCGCTGCGGCAATGTATTCTGCCTCTGTCGTGGATAGCGCAACACACTTCTGTAGTCTTGACTGCCATGATATAGCTCCTCCTGTAAAAGTGTAAACAAAACCTAATCTAGATTTCCTACTGTCAGGATCTCCGACCATATCTGAATCTGTATAGCCTTCCAAGATTGGATCAACTCCCCCGTAACACAAGCATATCTTCGAAGTACCTTTAAGGTATCTGAGAATCCACTTGACTGCCTCCCAATATTCTTTCCCTGGATTGGAAAGAAATCTGCTCACGACTCCGACAGCATGAGCAATATCTGGCCTTGTACACACCATGGCATACATCAACTTCCTACAGCAGAAGAATAGGGTACCGACGCCATGTCCTCTATCTCTTTCTTGGATGAGGGACATGATCTCTTGCTCAGCTTGAAATGATTAGCCAGTGGTACACTAACTGGCTTAGCACTATCCATGTTGAACCTTTGAATTACCTGTTCAACATATTTCTCCTGAGACAGCCATAATTTCTTTTGTTTTCTGTCTCGACGGATGTGCATCCCCAAGATTTGCTGAGCTGGTCCCAAGTCCTTCATATCGAAGGTTTTTGATAGTTCATTCTTCAGCTGCTTTATTCTTGTTGCATCTTTTCCGACGATCAACATGTCGTCCACATATAACATTAATGCAACAAAGTCTCCACCTGGAAGTTTATGAAAGTAGACACATTGGTCTGCAGCGGTTCTTTTGTACCCATGACTCACCATGAAGGAGTCAAACTTCTTGTACCATTGCCTTGGTGCTTGTTTGAGGCCATACAAGCTCTTTTTGAGCTTGCACACGAGGTGTTCTTTTTCTGGAACCTCGAACTCTTCTGGCTGCTCCATGTAGATTTCTTCATGCAAGTCTCCATGAAGAAATGCTGTCTTCACATCCATCTGTTCAAGCTCCAAATCAAGACTTGCTGTTAATCCGAGGATGACGCGGATTGAGGACATTTTTACCACCGGTGAGAATATTTCATCAAAGTCAATTCCTTTCTTCTGAAGGAATCCTTTTACCACCAATCGGGCTTTGTGCTTTATCACCTTTCCTGTTCCATCTTTCTTGAGCTTGAATACCCACTTGTTCTTCAGTGCCTTCTTTCCGTCTGGGAGTTCGACCAGTTCATAAGTTTTGTTCTTCTCTAGAGAATTCATCTCATCTTGCATTGCATGCAGCCATCGTTCTTTGTCTGGATGAGATAAAGCTTCATGAAAGCTTTCTGGCTCCCCCTCATCAGTAAGCAGTGTGTACTCTGATTTCGGATATCTCCTCGACGGAATCCGACCTCGCTCAGATCGTCGTAGCTGAGGTTCTTCATTTCCAGGAGGTATAGCAGCTTCTATAGGTGATTGTGGCTCCCCTGGCTCAGCAATCTCTTCATTTTCTTCCTCCTGATCTGCTTCTGGAACTTCGTCTGGTACCTCGTCATTTCTTGTAGCATTTGGTGTTGGAGTAGAATCTGCAACAATATCTGGGGCACTGCTAGTGGGATTTGTAGATATTGTTGTCTTTTCAGCGTCTTCATATGTTTGGTCTTCGTGAAATACGACATCTCTGCTCCGGATGACTTTCTTTTCTTTGGGATCCCATAATCTGTATCCGAATTCTTCATCTCCATAACCGATGAAGATACATGGAACAGTTCTTGCATCGAGCTTCTGTCTGAGCTCCTTGGATACATGTACGAAGGCTAAACAACCAAACACTTTTAAATGATTATAGGAGGGTTTTTTATTAGACCATACCTTTTCTGGAATCTCGAAGTTCAGTGGTGCTGATGGTGCTCTGTTGATTAAGTAATAGGCGGTGCGAACTGCCTCCCCCCAGAATGGCTTGGGTAATTTAGCCAATCTGAGCATGCTTCTGACTCGTTCCATGATGGTTCGATTCATCCTCTCAGCCACTTCATTGTGTTGTGGTGTGCGTGGGACTGTTCTTTCATGTCGAATGCCATATCTTCGACAGTAGACATTGAACTCTCTGGAGGTATACTCGCCTCCGTTATCTGATCGAAGGCATTTTAATTTCTTACCCGTTTCACGTTCTACCATGGCGTGAAACTCCTTGAACTTCTCCAGAACTTCATCCTTCGTTCTGAGGAAATACACCCACACTTTCCGAGATGCATCATCAATAAAGGTCAAGAAATACCTTTTACCGCCTAAGGACTCGACTTCGAGAGGTCCGCATACATCACTGTGTACTAGCTCCAATAGCTTTGATTTCTTCACTGATGAGGAGCTGAATGACACCCTCCGTTGTTTCCCGTACAAACAATAGTCGCAAGGATGAGACGCTGCATCCTTGGAAACAGTGATCAACTTCTTTTTCTGAAGGGTTGATAAACCCTTTTCACCCACGTGACCGAGCCTTTTATGCCACAAATCTAGAGGTACCATGTGCTCTGCTACATGAAGGCTCTCTCCGTTTATCTTTACATGAGTCCTGTAAAGATTGTCACATAATTTACCTCGAGCAACCACCATGACCCCTTTCAACATCTTCCATGTACCGTTGGTGAAGCAGCTCTCATAACCTTGCTGATCAAAGGCTTTTACCGAGAGCAAGTTGAGTCGAAGATCTGGCACATGACGAACATCCTTTAAAGTTATTTTACATCCGACGTTCGTTTGGAATTGAATATCACCAATTCCCATGATTTTGGCGGTGCTGTTGTTTCCCATCTTCACTATCCCAAAGTCTCCTGCTTTGTACGTGGTAAAGATCTCTCTGCAAGGAGTGACGTGGCAGGAAGCTGCTGTGTCAATTACCCATTCTACTCCTTGGTCTGCTGTGTGGAAGCACGTCTCTTCTGCACAGATGGTTACATCTTCTACCACTGTAACTCGTGGTTCTTCGTTGCTTTGTGCCTGTGAACTCTCCTGGTTCTACTTCCGAAGACTGCGACAATTTCTCTTCAAATGTCCCTCTTTGCCACAGTTGTAGCACTTGTATGTAGGTCTCCGCCCATCTGATGACCTGCCCCTTGATCTGCCTCTGCTTTTGCTTCTACCTCTTCTCCAGTCTTCACCTCGAGACTGTCTTCCTCGATTCTCTGTGATGTAGGCTTCATCTTGACTGACGCCTGCATCTTTTCTTCTTGCCTCCTCGTTCATTAAGGCATCCTTAACCATTGATAGGGTAAGTCTGCCTCCGGGTGCTGAATTACTGATGGAGACCACTAGTGTCTCCCATGAATCTGGAAGGGAACTGAGAAGTAGAAGTGCTTGTTCCTCGTCTCCAAGCTGTAACTCGACTGCTGTCAACTGATTCACCAAGTTCTGGAACTCACTTGTATGTTCTGCTACAGGAGTTCCGCTCCGCAACTTCAAGTTCACAAGCCGTCTCATCAGGATGGCTTTGTTCCGTGCTGACTTGGCTTGATACATACTCTCTAATTTTTTCCATAGAGTATATGCATCTGTTTCTTTGGCTACATGGTGGAAGACACTATGATCGATCCATTGTCTGATCTGACCGATGCATTTTCTGTTAATTTTCTTCCACTCTGCCTCTTTTTCTGTCTCAGGTCTCTGCCCTTCAAATTCTATAGGGTCATATAGATCCTTACAACTAAGGAGATCCTCCATCCTAGGCCTCCATAGTGTGTAATTTGTAGCAGTCAATTTTATCATGGCTCCGGATGATTCTTCCATTTTAGAATAATTAATTTACTAAAATAGAGATGAAATTTCAAAAATCCGAGCCCACCGTTACGTCCGGAACGGTCAAATTAGGTGGAATAGCCTCTTCCGGGGCTCAAAAATTTTTTTTATACAATAAATACTAAGCTTGGAAACTTTAAGGACTAAACTGAAATTTCTTAAGGGCTAAAATGAAATTTCAGAAACTAAAAGGGGTACAGTGTTATTCACCAGAACTACAGGGGCCAAACTGATATTTCCTAAGGACTGAAATGTAAATTTCAGAAATTTAGGGGTCAAAATGTAATTACCCAGAAATACAGGGGCCAAAATGTAATTTTCTAACGTTCTGCTGACGTGGCAGGTGGGGTCCACTATGCTGACGTGGCGACACATGGCAGGTGACGTGGCATGCTGACGTGGCGACGCTGACGTGGCGACCTGCTGACGTGGACTGCTGACGTGACGAAAAGTGCTGCTGACGTGGCTGTGACGTGGCGCTGACGTGGTCGTCTTCTTCCTTGGAATGGCGCGTGCAGCGTGTGGGGCGAGTGACGCCCACTCGCAGACAAGGTCGGAGGCGTGTGCGGCGCGTGCGGCGTCTCTGGACGTTGGATTGGTCACCAGAAAATTGCAGAATGATCAGGACGACGTCACGAACACACTGGACACTTCAAATTCGAAATTTGATGACTTTCCGAAAAATCGAAATTTTCCAGAAACAGGGGACAAATTTTCTCTGAATTTTTCCTTTCTGTTCTGACGTTCCAGGAGCTCAACGAGGCTCTGATACCACTTGTTGGGATGTAATGATCAACTCAGAACAGAATTTGGGAGAAAAATTACTTGTATTAACAGAGAAAATTAATGTACAAGAATTATACAAAAACTCCCCTAAAATTTCTGGAGCTCTCCTGGCTCTCTCTCTCAATCCTAAACTCTCTGGTTTAGACTCTGGACTCTCTCTGGAATCTCTCTAATGCTTAAACAAGGCAGAATTCGTCCCATATTTATAGGGAAAATTCTGCATACAAATTCAAATCAAATTTGGCTACTTCCTTTGATTTTCAAAATTGGAGGTGCCTAACTAATTTGACTCTTAATGCATTCACATAGGAGGGATTCTAGAAGCCATGCATGTCATGCATGAGCTCAGTAGAATTCTAGAACTCATGCATGTCATGCATGAGCTCATCACAAAGTGTGATCATTATGGCTGGGTTGGACACAGTTGAAAAATGTTATCATATCCATGGATTTCCTCCAGATTATCGAGACCATAAATTACACCAAAGAGCAACATAAATTATGTTTCTTTAGAAAAGAAAGAGCAAGGCAATGGTTTTTCTTTCACTCAAAAGCAGTATCAACAACACTTGAACCTCTTGAACAATGCCAACAATACTCCTGCCATGGCAAATCATGTAAGTAATACATATGTCCAATCTGTCAAGTAAAATTCTTTGCCTCTCTTCATATTCTAAAAATACCCAAGGGATTGTTGATAGTGGAGCCACATAACACATGGTTTGTTCACCATCATTTTCAACTTCTTCATTTGTAGTACAAGGACAGAGGGTTAAATTTCTTAATGGTTCATTAGCCTTTGTAACACATGTTGGCTCTATTATTTTTTCTTCATCCTCGACCTTAACCAATGTCTTATGTGTTTCTTTATTCCACTGTAATTTATTCTCATGGGAAAAAGCTAGGTAAAAACTAAAAAGAGGATGTTAAAGGCGTCTAATGAATTTTTAAGTGAGTTTCCCATCACAATAACGTGTTTCCCTAATGCTAGTTTGATTTACTAGCTCGATTGGCTGACTTGGCACAGCTAAGGCATCATAGACTCTCTCTACAATTAAAGGGCAACAATACTCATGGCTATCGTTATCCATCTTCTCAAAAGGAAATGAGAGAGTCTTAGATACAATCGTTAAATTGCAATGCCACTAATCACAGAGCACATGTCGTTATGTGCATTGCGATGAAACACATGAGTCAAACCAGGATTAGTTTACTATAATATAACTTATGCATTGAAGACTCTCTCCCCCAAGAGGTGTTCTAGGTACAATTGTAAGACTTAATTGAATGACTTTATTATAAAAATTTTACTTACTTTTATAGCATATGATAAATGCATATTGTTTATCATAGAATGCTAGGCTTTTAATACGGATTTGTAATTCTAGTAACACATAATCAATAAATAAATATCAGAGCGGTGCAATTTGTTAACCCCCACTTACGAATTAAATTGTCCCATTTTCATATAAAGCAGGATAGAAATATTAAAATTAGAGGATTCTGACAATTGTATATGCGTTTGCCGGGAGTCGAACCCGGGTCTATTGCTTGGAAGGCAATTATCCTAACCGTTGGACTACAAACACTTGTTGACCTTGAATACTATTTGTCTTAAATCATTTATAAATAAAAGAGTAATGCTACTCTTACAAACTATTTATACAAACTCACCCATACAAACTGACGTGACATAATGTGATTTGATAAATAAATGTAGTGATTTGATAAATATATATTAATAATAAATGATATTAATTAATATTGATGATGTGACGATCATATAAGAATGCCACATCAGTTTGTATATGTGAGTTTGTATAAATAATTTGTATGAGTAGCATTACTCTAAATAGAAACACAACCGTCCTCACATGCTTACTTCTGTTTCTTTATCCTTGTTCTATCCACAGTGTTTAAATTCATAAATTTTGTTTTGGAAGTAGATCACTCATTTTAATTAAGTTAGTTTGAATCATATTAGGTTACCAAGAGAGACAAGTGGCTAGATGTAATAACATGTAACTTAACAAAGGAGAGAGAATTGAGAGTGAAAAGAAATTTGGATGGACGGATCATGGATGGGACAGATCTAAACCAAAATTCCAAGTTTTGTTTCATTTTTTTTTCATATAATTAGTAATTTTGATTAAATTCTTACGTAGTATGAGCATTTTAGTTACATTTGCTTTCTGCCTGTATATGAAGGAACCACAGGTCATCCGCATTGTTGATGTGCCCAAGTTTCTCAGCTTGAAGTTTTATTGAGATCTGTGAGCTTGCATAACTGTAATTTGCTTGTATCCAAGCTGCACGTAAGCATCACTAGTATTCAATGTACATACAGACTGTTATTTACAATCGCCAATCATCCCTGTTAAATTCTAATCTCAGCGGAGGGCGTGGTTGTAGTCATGATAATGAAATATTTTGTAGATGAAGTGAGCCAACCATTTTGAAGCTGCAAAACAAGCTACTGCCAGCGTTACCACCGTAGTTCTCACAGCAGTGGACATTACATTCTGCTTGGTTGCAGCAACAATCCCAATTGAGACAATGGAGATGACCTGCAGCATGACCTCAAGGGCATTGAGACTCTTATATGCAGCATTGCAACTGCTGCAGTTCACCACATGGGACCAATACCTGAAAAATTGTCAACAAACTGCACTGCATTCACGGTTCTGATAGGTGACACACTTTGAGCCTTTAATTCATCAAAAATATCACAAAAAAGAAAGGTTGTATTATGAAGGAAATACAACCTTTTAAATCCCTTCATACTCAAAAAGATTATAGAGCATTTAGGGAAGTTGAACACTTCTTAAATAGAAAGGGGAAAAATGTTTCTCATATCATGTGCCACAGAAATATGAGTTAAATCAAAACATGAAACCTCATTTGTATCTGTTTGTGTTACCTGTCCATCAGCTGCTCTCTCGGTGGTGTTGGTGGAAGAGTTCCATCAAATTTTCCTTTCCAGTCAATTTGACCACCGGCATATTTATTTAACCACCTTCTGAAACCAACCACAAAAGCATCCGCTTTTGTTGGCACAAAACAGGCTTTCTGCCAATTAGCAGAGCCAACATCCATTATCTTACGCTCCTACAATGACAAAAACCAAGAGTGAGGTGATTATATTGAAATGAAGAAATATGTATACCCAAGGCTCCAAAATGTTGTAGAGCATTTTATTGTTGGTGCTACTACTATGTGGTTAATTAATGGAAGCAACAGAAAAGGCTGACTCAATTCTCTAATTGTAGGAGAGGAAATTTCAAGTAAAAACTTAAATGGTCTGCTCGGAAGAAAAACAAAGGCATCTATAAATCTGTGGTGTCACATTCATAATCATGAAAATGCATTTGCCACTACAAGATCTTTAAGTGTCAAACTCAAGTTTGAGATCTTTGCTAACAACATATCGTAACAGCAGTCCTCCTGGTACATTCCCTATACAGGTCCATATAAAGATGCAAATTATATGTGCTTGAATCTTGAAAAAATTTCGTGCAACTGCTAGAGTTCAAAAGAACAA
This sequence comes from Boswellia sacra, assembly GCA_013180625.2. Classification (NCBI taxonomy): domain Eukaryota; kingdom Viridiplantae; phylum Streptophyta; class Magnoliopsida; order Sapindales; family Burseraceae; genus Boswellia; species Boswellia sacra. Next base: position 408,260 of record SNVD02012544.1, on the reverse strand, counting down.
AAAGCTAGTCCATGTGATATGAGGTCGAGTAATGAGCGCAGCCAGTTCATGCAATTCAATTATCTATTGGCTACCTAGATTGAAAATCATCTTTACATAAAAAGAGATAGTAATCACCTCAACATGAAGCAGATATAAATCTGAATCTAGAATAAGGTTTTGTCCAATATGAAAAAACCATCGTGGAATAATTTTATCCATCCAAATTCCGAAGTTTCTTGGGAAAGTCCATATCAATCTGCTATTCCCAGGACTAACTGGAACACAAATAAAAATCAAAGCCATTCTCTGTTGCTTTGACTCCTGCACCAGTTAACATGTTATGATAAGAAACTGGAAGCCTAAGAACTAAAACTCTAAAAGTGTGCCAAACCATTATCTCTCAGTGTATGATAAAAAAATTATTGACCTTTACCTTTTTCTCTCCTGCTGATGATGCAGATCCATTGCCTTGATCCACCACAGGATCAGTGTAAGCATAAAAAATACAAGGTGCAATAAATTTGCTACCACCCCACTCCTGCTTTCCAATGAAACCATCTTTCTCAAGTTTCTTAACTGTCAATTCAATTGGTCTACCCCCTTCTCTGTCGACCTTCACTGTAAAGCAAATTTAGCACATGAATTTTATGTATAAAAAGAATGGAATTCACTTCAAATACGGTTGATCTGGATGCTCATATCTACCTTTGGGTTTTTTAGTGCGCATTATTCCATAATGCGCGTAGGGAACATGAGAAGGGTCCATAAGATTTTCAACTAAGACCTCATACCTGAAAATGCAATTAACTTAGAAGAACTTGAAAAAAAAAATGCGGTTTAACTTTTGTCAAACCCAGAGTTACACACAAGTTGCTAGTGTTTAACATCTTGAGGATTCTTGCCAAATAGTAATAGATAACAAGTTTATCATGACAATTATAGCAACAAATATTCCTTTTCGAAAAGGAAAGTATCGATTATGTTAAAGATATTGAAGTCTAGGAAAAAAGAATACTATATTTCAAGTGCGCAAGTACATGCAAGTGAAAAATGGAAGAGCAGTTCTTTGCATACCCATAAGGAATATCTCGATTTCCCATCAATTTTGTATATGAGGGGTCATCCAATTCTGGGAGGTACGGTGGTTTTTTAGTCAGAATAATATTTTTGTACCGAGGATTACAGTTAGGCCAAAACCACACAATGTCATGGTGCACAGTACTTGGATAAACTGCAGCACATGCTTGCTTGAATGTGTGAACCTGCATAACTCAATGAATTAAATTTTAGCAGAAACTAATGAAATTTTTATAGAACACAGATCACAGTTACCAAATACACTACAAAAGAAAGAACACAATCAAAGCCACACTTCAACTACTTTAGTATCAAATTGAAACTTCTACTCTTCAATTTCTTTCCAAAAGAAAAAAGAAACAGAGAATCTTGGAAGACTTTAGCACATTAAATGGGAAGGTTTAGAGTGTCTAGTGTGACTTCTTTCGGTCAAATTGACCAATCTTAATCTTTTTCAGTCTCAACTTCTTTTTCCTTATTCTCTTTTGGGGTAATTGAAGTCTTGAAGTTCAATAACAGCAAGATTACATCCTACATCCAAATTAAACATCCCTCTATCGAGAATGAAAAGACTGAGAATATAACATTGTCATGCCTTGTTCCTTGTTTTGCAAAAAAGTACTAATGTGACAGAAGAACACATTTTAGCAAAACCTGATAAGATAAAAGTGAATCCACTTGTCACAACCATTGAAGAAAAGAACATGGTCAAACATTTAATTCATTTGTCTATTTATGTTTTCAAAAAACATTTTTTTTTTGTTTTACACATTTTCTAAAGCATTTTAAATTTTGATAACATTTTCAAAATCCTTTAGCAAACATATATCCTTTAAATAAATAAAAATATCTTTACTTAAAAATCAAAATTCACAATTCATGTTTTAAAACAAAAACACCGAATTCATAACCAAACAGGATGCTTACGATAAAAAAATTGAGATGTTGCATATATGATACTAAATTAGTATTAAAAATTATAAAAAGAGTCAGGAAATAGCATATGGGGAGTCATGCAATAAAGGTATGAAGGACATCAATGAAACATCAAAATCAAGACTTGATTACCGGAGGGCCATCAGGAGAAGCCTGAGGGATGAATTTGCAGTCGCCAGAGCCATTGAAACACCAGCCATGGTAAACACACTGCAGCCTTCCCCATTGATCAATCCTTCCTTCAGACAATGGAGCCAACCTGTGAGGACATGCATCACCAAACACTCTCCATGCACTCTCATTCCTGTCCCACCAAACCACCAAATCAAGTCCCAAAACCTTCTTTGCATGCGGCACTCTCTTGTCCAAATCACACAATGGCATCACCGGATACCACTGTGCATACCAGTCAAACTTCTCCTCCTGTTTTTCAGCCTCCACCTGCGGCTTAGCTGGCTTCACGTTTCCTGCTGGAGCTGTTTTTGACGATGGTGATGACGATGATGACAAGGCGGTGAAAACCTTGCATGACCTTGACGTGTTTTGATTATTAAAATGAAAATTCAAGAACTTTGGAGGAATGGTGAAGTGGGTTTTGAGAAGCATTGGTGGGTTGTGATATGATGAAACGGAGGACAAGCTGAGAGCTTCCATGGCTGCTTGGAGTTCGGATAGTGCAAGGCTCAAACTAGAAAAGGAGAAGAAGAGATGCAAAAGAGAGTCAAATTTGAGGCTGTGATTGCGTAATCAGTTAAACTGTGGGACATGAAAGTGATTGGAAGTACACAATGGACGTTAGCTTTGAGGCTCTAAATTGTCCAACAAGACATGAGAGAGAGAGAGAGAAGTACAGATGAGTTTTCGCTGTTTTGTTCGTCTGACATGAAAATTTTGTATGAAGACAAGAAAATTTATTCATAAATGGATATTTTAGATTTTTTGTGGTTTGAATAATTCTTTTTTTCCCCCAAATTATCGAGAACAGGGATACATCATTTGTTGATTTTTTTTAAGAAGGGTTTGTTAAGTTAATAATTTAAAAGAAATATGTTTTCATTAGCTTGTGTATGACATTTATATACAACAACTGAAACAATTAAATCCTTCATTTCAGTAACATAATTGTGGATAAATCACGAAAATTTTAACACCCCAAAATCAAAATACAATTGTTGCTATTGGACTAAAAAATCATTAATAATAAATCTCTAAACAAAAACTTCAATAATCCTTCTTATTAGGAAAAAGTGAACATAACAATATATTTAATGTCTCTTTAATCAAAACAAAGTCTAATAATCTAAAATTCCAAACAGAATTATAAAAAAAAAATAATCTTCTTATTTCACAATTCTAAAAATGAAATCAAGCATCGACGTCAATCAGCAAGTCCAACTATTAACTTCCAAGACTAATCTACAAAATGTTAGAGACGAGGGGTGAGCCGTCAACTCGGTAAGTAAAATTATACGCAACCATTTAGTATATTAAAACAATTATAAAAAATATTATATAATTCATAGTTTAATACTTCAATTCCAGAATCATATCTTAATAAAAACATAGTCATAAGTATTTGTAACATTTAAGATCAAAGAAATCATTACAGATCAGAAAACATTCATCGACTCATATCACATAGTATCACCTGTAATCCCAGTGACCCGGCCCAAAATTCAGACATTAATGTCACATGTAATCCCGGTGACCCGGCTAAAAAGTCAGACAATAATATCATCTGTAATCCCGATGACCCGGCTAGAAAGTCGTGTGCACACTAATACTACAGTTGGGTTCAGAATTCAGAGCTCATAATAGTATTCAGATACTATAGACGTTGAGTCAAAACATTTCAAAACCATGACAAAATAACACAATACTCAAAAAACATGGTCTAATGACTTTTCGTAGATAATCGTAAGGTCATCAAAATATCAAAACTTGTAAAAAAGTGTCAAGAAAATATTTAACATATATTTTGAATTTTTGTAAAAATAATTTGTTAAAAGTTCCCTTCACTAAAACGATTTTTAACATAAAAGGTTTTTGAGAATCAATTTTAAACATTTGTTAATACTCTAATTCCATAATTTATATTCTAAAACAGAAAATAATTCATATAATATCACATAAAAATATTTTTTAACATAGTAAGATATTCATTAAGAACACGTTGCACTTTAATCACAGTAGATGTATGATGTTACTTACCTTGATTGATCTGAAAAGAAAAATATCCTAACTCCTACTCATCCAACGATTGTCCTAAAACATAACCATAAAATATTTTGATAAAGTCTTAAACTCAACACCTAAAATATGCTATAAAATTCCCTTAAAAATTCCTAAACAAGCCGTTCTGTCTAAGTCTCATTCCCTAAACAGTGATTCTAGAAATTTTAGAAATTTATATCTTAATCCGATTAATCTAAGATTTTGCAGAGGCAAACTAGACATATAGATTATTCAAGTAAAAATTTTTTAAAGCAATTTACGATCAGAAACTATTTTTTTAAGATTTTAATTTTTTGCCAGTAAACTCTATTTAGAATTTCCAAATTAAGGCATTTCAAATTCAAAATTTCATAACAATTATTCTACATATTTAAAAATCCTGAAAATTTACAAAAACATATATATATATATATATATATCATCTTGACAAAGCAGCATATAAAATTTGAGAAATTTTTGACTCCTCTAGCATATGAAAAAATATTCTGAAATTTGTAACATCCAGAATCTACAGTATTTTTTAGGATTTCAATAGAAAGTTAAAAATTCGTAATAAATCGAAATGTTGACCTTTTTTTGTGAAATAAAATTCCAGATGTTCATATTTTTGTCTATAACAACATATAAAAAGAGCAGACTGAAGTTATATTTTTAAGACTCTTCATAAATTCGAAAATCCTGAACTATTTCTTGAACCTCTACAGAAATCCTAGTATAAATCTATGCAACAATAATTTCTAGTAAATAATTATTATATTAAACTAAGGGGAATACGATCTTAACTTGAAATTCTTTGAGTTTCAAAGCCTCCACCTAGCTTTCACGTTTAAAACCCTAATTGTAATGTTATAACATTGCTTATATATACTGGATGAGGTGAATATATTTGAAAAGAGATAAAACTTAATCACTATTTATCTCTTCCAATTTAAATCTAATTAGAACTCTCTTTTTTTATTTATTATTATTATCCTTGACTAACTCCCATAATGACTTATATAGCCCTATCAAAAAAATTACGGTTGTTACAAGAATAAAATCAGAAATTAATACAATGGAATCACGCATATACAGAAAATCAATCACAGATATTTAGCCTTTGATTGCTTCCTAAGATTGTTCTCTATTATGCTCTAGCAAGATTGGGCTTTTTTCATAAAGACCAAGCTTGGACCGACGACAAAGAAACGACTTGTAGGCAAGAGTTTGGTGAGAGAATCAGCCAACCAATCATTAGAGTGAACATGAGCAACCCGTAAACGATTATTGAGCAGTTGATCACGAATAAAGTGAAAGTCATTGGCAATATGTTTCATGCGAGAGTGGACGACAGGATTTTGACACACATATGTGGCACCAATATTATCACAGTAGATTGTTGGAGTGGAGTGCAACTAAACTCTTAATTCTTGAGGAAGATTAATAATCCAATTTAACTCAGTTGCTGTAGAGGCAAGGACTCGACATTCAGCCTCTGTCGAAGAACGAGCAACTGTCCTTTACTTTTTGGAGTGCCAACTGATTAGATTTCCACCAAGGAAAATAACATATGCAGAAGTGGATATGCGATCATCAAGATTTCCTACCCAATCAGAATCAGTAAAGGCATGAAGACTAGAAAATGATTGTTTCTGAAGTAAAAGTCCAAGATGACTGGTCCCTTTGAGATAGCACAAAAATCGTTTAATTGCAAACCAATGAATTGAGGAAGGCCAATGCATAAACTGAGAAAGTTTATTATCAGCAAATAAGATGTCAGGACAAGTGAAAGATAGATATTGCAAAGAACCAATAACTTGTCGATATTGAGTTTCATTTGTTGTAAGGCCGTCATGAAGCTTGAGTGTAGCGGTGGGAGAAAAAGGTGTGACAACTACATTGGCTTCATGCATTTTATGTTTCAATAAAAGATCATTGATATACTTTTGCTGAGATAGAAACAAACCATGTGGAGTACAAGTGGCCTCAATGCCAAGAAAATAACTAAGGGATCTAAGATCATTAAGTGAGAACTATTTAGCCATAGTCTTTATAAATAGCTTGATGGAAGAGTGATAGTTTCCTATGATGATAATGTCATTGGTTACGCCCAAAATATACCGCGGTTATTGTAGTATACGTTGAGGTGTCGAATCCACAAGGAGGCCTTTGATAAAAGAGGTTAGTAAAACAAAAATATAAAAGATAATAAAGATATAAAATTTAACTTTGAAGTGATTGGTTCTAAAGAAAATACAATGTTTAATAATTGGAAACAATCGATGGTAATTAAGAAGTAAGGCATCGAGAATCACTTATATGTTTTGTAAATCTAATCTCCACTTTGATTCAATAATTATAACTCAATTGAAAGTTTCACATCCCAAACAATCAATCGAAAAATATGTATAGTATAGCATAAATGACAAACACATGTATTTGATATGCATAAACTCTTTACAAGCAATATTTACCAACAACATTCATCCTTACAAGTTATCCAAAAGCGACAATATATCACATGACAATATTGCAGTAAAGGACTAACTCATAAAACAAAACTACCAGTAACAATTATAATTCAACACGGATCACATAAAGAAAGCATGACTGAATTTATATGAAATTAAGAATTATAATTTTTGGATTAAAAAGAAATCACAAGATGAGAAACAGTTTAACACATAAACAAACATACAATCTTTATAGCCCTTTAGGTAGAATGAAAGTGGAGAAATAGATAAACTACACATACAAGTTCATCTCTAGCCTTACTAAGAGTTCTAGCCTAACTTACAATTCATTTTTATCATTTCTAAAAAGAAAATACAAGAGAGAATTGTAATATACAATGATAAAATGTGAACTCAAATGATTTTTCTCTCCCCCCATTCAATTCCTCAAGTTGTCCTTAAATAGGTGATGAAATGGAACTATTACACCAAACCTCCACCAATTTTTCCACATTGTCGGCCACCAAACATTCCACCAACTTGCAGCTGATTTTTGACCACCAAATGGACCAAATTGGGCTTTGTGGAAAACATGAAAGTTGTAGCATTTTGTCTCAGCTTTCCAGGGCCACCATATTCATGCAATTTAGACAAGTATTCTCTGAGATATGGCCCAAATACTGGACATGGGTCAGGCTGAGAAACAACTACAATTTGGTTTTGTTGTGTCTCAATTTTGGCCCATCAAATGTTGGATTTGGGCTTTTGATTGTTCTTCAACTTTGTGTAAAATTGAGATATGTTGCTCCAGGTTCAATAATCTCTCTATTTTGATCTATAGATTGAGAGTTGTGTCCATTTTATTAAACCTGAAAAAATGATTTCCATTAATTACAATTTAAGGACAACACTTTATTTCAAGATAAAGACTAAAGAAAAAACAAAAGAAATGAAACAAATATAAAAGAGGAATAAGCAAAATAATTATGCTAAAATATCATAAAAGCTTTATAATACTGTCCAATTAGCATTAATTATTTATGCTTAAGAGTGTACTTCCATGCATTTATCACAATCCCCAGCCAGCTTATTGCTAGTCCCTAGCAATTCAAGCGTAAATGAAGCATGAAGAACTACTTCAGCATTTCAAACAAAAAGTCAGTTCAAGATCACAATTGCTATAAAGGTTATTTCAATCATAACTTCCAAAATTGAGCACATGTGAATCAAACCAAAACCTTCTTACCACGAACCGCAACACATATAGCCTTGAAAATTACTCTATGTAAAAGCCTCAACTCCATATCCTCACAGGTGAACGACTGTTTAAAAAGGCTATGATTTCTCTCATGGAGTTGGAAAACAGAATAAACACTCAAGAAAAGGTCACATTTAAGGACAGACAGACAACTAACATTGATCCAAAGATAGGAAAATCCAATGTTTAGAATCAAACCATTCTTGCAACATGCCACCTTTAGGACTTCATTTATCTTGAGTGAATAAAAATAAATACAGCTTGGTGAGAAAAGACTGCTTCATAAAACTTCTGTCTTCTAAAATTGAATGAAGACATTATTGAATCGAACTGATTTCTTTTTTTTCTTTCTTCTTTTTCTTTCTTTCTTTTTCTTTTCTTTTCTTTTTTTTTTTTAAATTTTCACAAGAATTGAAATTTCATCTTGAATCGTTCCTTAGCTCAATCCGAGTAATGACATTCTAAACAAGGATTAATCTATTCAAAAGATCAATGAAAGTTCGTAAGCTGTTTTCTCAACCTCTCCACTCACTCACAAAAGATGTGTGAGATTAAAAAAAATGTGAACTTAAACATGAGAATTCTCTTGGCTATATACATTGAATCATCCATCTTACCACAAGGCTTATCATTGTGCTCAAAATAATTTCAGAAATCATTCTTTGATAACCTAAATAGAAAAGATGACTCAAACCAACAATTTTGAAATCATACCTAGATAGAAAAACAAACCCATTTAGACAAGAATTACTGAGAACACATGCAATAAACAGCTGTGCATGAAATACAATTCAAAAATAAAAAACAAATCAACTAGTTAGAATGCGTTTCAAGAGGTCAAAACTATACTCCCTACTCTGCCATTCTTGATCTAATAGATCTAGAATGCGTCTCAAGAGATAATGAACTCTTTACACTGCCATTCTCAGACTAATAGATTTTTTTTTTTTTGAAATGCAATGCAAAACATATGCCTCCTATCTACCCCCAACCAGAGCGAAACATTGTCCTCAATGTTTAAATGTAGAAAGAGAAAGTATATGAGACATCACCTGAAGCTTCAGTTATTCAAGAGAAACAAACCTAAAAAACACTTAATAAAATATTGTGAACAAAACCAAAAGTAAGAAAAGTTACAAACGAAGTGTCAGATCCAATTTTCTCTCATTGCTCATTCCCACTGACTAATTAATTTGAGATGCTTCAGGGTCAGGTTCATAAACAAAGGCTTGCAATTTATCAATTAGTTCATCAGCAATTGAGGCAGAGACAAGGATCCGTTGTGCTGATTGTGAGATAAATCTTTGTTCTACAGCTTGATTAACAAAACACAATAAATAATCAAAGAAATTATTGACATTCAACAAACCTATGGGTTTCTGGTGGATATTGAGTTGGGCCCAAGAGACAACTTGAAAGATTTCTTCTATTGTTCCAAAACCTCCTGGTAAAGCAATAAAGGCATCTGCATTTACAATCATACGAGCTATGCGTTCATGCATGGATGAGACCTGTAATTCCTCTCCAACTGTTTTTCCAGCAACGTTAACTAAAGCTTTAGGAATAATTCCTAAAACTTGACTTCCTCTTGAGTATGCAGTTGTTGACACACACCCCATTAACCCATGGTTACCTCCCCCATAAATTAAATGAAGTTTTCTCTCAGCTAGAACCTTACCAAGATTATGAACTGCTTCTAAAAAAGCTATATCTTTACCAGGCTGAGATCCACAAAATACACATATATTTCGGAATCGACGAGCTGAGGTTCCCTCCATTTTGATACAACTTACTAACTATGTATATGCAAATGAAAAACATGAGATGTATTTATAGAATGCAAAAAGGTAGTACAATAATGACATCTATATAGGTAGCTCAACTGTTTGTCTGACAAACATTGAAAATAAAAATAAAATAAAAATAGAAACTCAAAAATAACAGTAAGCGCGCATATGTACAGGTAGTTGTGATTGTGGCTCACATCTTCCTCTGGTTTTACGTCCAGTAATGGCTGAAACACCTTCTATGAGTTGGGGATATGCTTCCCATCCAATTTTCTTATAAATTGGCAAACAGGGTCGTTTTGAGTCAGATTCCCAAGACTATAGCGTTCTTGCTCTTCCCGAAATTGTGTCCATAATCTTAAAATCTTTCGATCCACAAGTCCACAAGGATGCGTCTCAAGAGTCAACATGATATTATCTAGAGACTCCTTACTCAGTCCATCCTTAATGAACTGAATCTTATCTTCTCGATTGACAGACACATATCCTAAAGAGCGACATCGCTTGTTACAGGTCCATCGTGCACATTTATGACAAACTTGTAATTTATTTGCTCTTCACTTTTTCGCGTAAGAGCTTTTACCCAAACCAGGCATGAAGGAAACAAAGGCTTTTGAACATTCACCAGATAATCGAACTTTGGCTTCAATTAACCATCGTATATCAACAGGTAAACCCATGAGCATTAGCAATTTTAACCTTGCAAACCGTGCTTTGTAAATTTTGAGCAATGCATTTGGAGGAAGAAAAGGAAAATGTCTACGAAGGTTTGAAAGAATCGTATCCATTTTGAAAGATAAAAGAATGCACGATTTTTGTTTGAGTTACAGTTTTTAGGGAACTGAAAAACCGACTTAATTAGTCACGGAGTACCGTATCCGCCATTTAACCGGGAAGTAAAATAAAACACGCAAAAGAAAATAAAAGCAAAAACAGAAAATAAAGTAAAAATTATAGGACAAACATATAATAAAAGCAAGACAATGAGATAAAGAAGGCAAAAATAAAGTCAAGATATGGTACAGATAGATGATAGAAACAAAGACAAAGTCAAGATATGGGGTAGATAAATAATAAAAGTAAGGACAACCAAATAATAAAAACAAAAATAAAATCAAGATATGGTACAAAAGTCAAGATATGGTACAGATAGATGAGACAGATAGAACCTGATTAATTAGGATAGACAGGAGGCTCAATAGAGATCTCCTCGAGACACATAAACTGACTTTCCCTTTCCACATAATTTTTCAACCGTTGCCCATTAACTTTGAAAATTCGCCCATCAGTGGGGTCCTCAATCTCCACCGCTCCATTGGAAAAAACGTGCTTTACGACAAATGGTCCAGTCCATCGAGATCTCAACTTTTCAGGGTGTAAATGCAATCGAGAATCATAAAGATAAACCCGTTGATTTAGCTCAAAGTTTTTCCTCAAGATTTGTTTGTCATGAGCCGCTTTCATCTTAGCCTCGTAGATCTTGGAGTTGTCATAGGCATCATTCCGCAATTCTTCTATTTCAGACAATTGTAACTTTCTTTGAAGACCTGCAATACTCAAATCAAAGTTAAGGGCTTTGACAGCCCAATAAGCTTTATGTTCTAGCTCAACAGGTAAATGACAAGCTTTCCCATAGACAAGGCAATATGGAGACATCCCTAGAATAGTTTTGTAAGCAGTGCGATAAGCCTATAATGCATCAGAAAGGTGTAAAGACCAGTCTTTGCGATTCGGGATAACAGTCTTTTCTAGAATCTGCTTGACCTCCCTATTAGCGAGTTCAGCTTGCCCATTTGTCTGTGGATGGTATGCGGTGAAAATCTTGTGAAGAACACCATACCTGCGCATCAAAGCTTCAAAAGAACAGTTATAGAAATGTGTCCCTTGGTCACTGATGATGACACGTGGCGTACCATACCTAGACAACACGTTTTCTTTTAAGAATTTTACCACGGTTGTGTTATCATTAGTACGACAAGCCATAGCCTCCACCCATTTGGACACATAATCAACAGCTAGAAGAATATAAAAATAACCAAAAGATGGAGGAAAATGTCCCATAAAGTCAATACCCCAACAGTCAATATCTCAATAACAAGAATAGGGTTAAGAGGCATCATATGACGGCGAGATAAAGCCCCCAACTTTTGACATCTTTCACATGAACGACAAAAATTATTAGTATCTTTAAACAAAGTGGGCCAATAGAGTCCACATTGTAAAATTTTTGCAGCAGTCTTTTTTATTGAGAAATGACCACCACAAGCAGTGCTATGGCAAAAGTTTAAGACACTAGCAATTTCACTATCAGGAATGCAATGTCGCATAATTTGGTCAGCGCAATATTTGAAAAGTTAAGGATTATCCCAATAAAAATTACGCACCTCAACCAAGAACTTACGCTTATCTTGTACACTCCAGTCAGATGGAACTTCTCCGCAAACCAAGTAATTTACAATATGTGCATACCAAGGTACTTGGCTTATAGTGAAAAGATGTTCATCAGGGAAATCATCTTGAATGGGTTGGATATTAGTGGAATCATGGAACTCAAGACAGGACAAATGATCCGTTACAACATTTTCGACGCCCTTCTTATCCTTAATGGTTAGATCAAATTCCTGCAAAAGAAGAATCCACCTAATTAGACGGGCCTTAGCATCCTTTTTAGAAAAAAGGTACTTCAGAGCTGCATGGTCAGTAAACACAGTAATAGGTGAACCAATTAAATAAGAACGAAATTTGTCCAAGGCAAAAACAACAGCTAATAGTTCCTTTTTAGTAGTAGAATAATTCATTTGAGCATCATTTAAGGTTCTACTAGCATAGTAAACAACAAAGGGTTTGCTGCTATGTGTCTATTTATGTATTACTTTTATATCAATTCGTCCATGTTTCTTTGCTATATTCCGTGGTATTTTTATGTTTTTGTGTGTTTTGATGTTTGTAGGAGTTTTGGAGCAACTTGCACAAAAATGGAGTAAAACCCTTCATTTTCACCTCTGCTAGTCAGTGATCTTCTCGGATTTAATTGTATTGATATACAATGAACCCGACGACATGTTATATACCGTTGGAAAGCTCTCGAAGTCTATTTTCTGGAGAAATTTACGGTTTATAAATCCATTCAGTGTACCAAAAGTTCTAATCAAAATAGTGTGAGAAGTATAGAAATATAATTCCACAAGTCACTGTAGCATGTATAATACGGGGCACTGTAGCAGAGTATTTAAATACATTTTAGGATTTTATTTTGAAAACTGGAAGAGGGGAGAACGTGGTGGAGGCTTCAGCTCTAGAATTCTTTCATCTCTTAGAGTTCTTGAAGGAGAAAGGAAGCTTGGAAAGAGGAAGAACTACAATCCAAAGAGAATTACATCAAATTTGCTAAGTTTTTCCCTTCCCTTTCATTTTCTGGAATGTCTCCATGTTGTATTGTATTTACCACGTTCTTAAACATGTGTGTGAATCTGAATTGGTTGAGGGTGATTTCAAAGCCCCTGATATGGTTTTTGTAAGTTGATTGTGCAAGAAGTTGTTATCCAATTCTCTAATTGAAGTTGCTTGTATTTTCCCATATTAATGCTTATGATTGCTTGCTGGATTGTATTTGGAATGGCCAACTGAATATAATCTGGTTGTTGTCTATTGCTAGACTAGAAATCTTGATCCGTAATTGTCTTGAATTTCTAATCCTTAGTAGCAAAATTGTGATCAGAGATTGCAATTGGAGAATACAACCTAAGTTAAATAATCCGAGCTTGTGTGTTTATTGCTTAGATCAACCTATCTTTCTTATCGTAATGCATCCATTGAATTAAATTTAGAGAGCTTGTTCTAGGTTGTTTAATGGATAGAGATTAAATAAAGAGCCTGTTTTGTTTAACAACAAAGTAAGGAAAGATTGAGATAACAGAGCTTGTTGTTATCTACGGTTGATAATTTCAATGGTGTAATTGGATGACAATTCTACAATTAATTCGCAAATCCATATCTTGTGGTAGAGAAGGATCCCTTAACGAGATTTCTCTCATTGATTTTTTACTCAAATTAACTTTCTGTTTTGTTATTCTTCATTTTGCATTCTTAGTTCATTTAGTTAATCATTCAACAAAACCCCCCTTATTTAATTTATTGTTGCTGGAAAATAATAAATTCAATTAGAATCAATCCTCGTGGGAACGATATCTTACTCATCACTTTATTACTTGTGCGACTAGTATACTTGCTAGTTTCGAACGCATCATTTGCCCTCCCTTCTTTGACCAAGGACTGCTCCTACAGCATAGTTACTGGCATCACACATAATCTTAAATGGAAGGCTCCAATCAAGTGACTGCATAATAGGGGCAGTGGTGAGTTTGGCAATTAATGTCTGAAATGCGTCCTCACAAGCTTGAGTCCACACAAATTCAGCATCTTTCAATAAGAGGTTACACAATGGTCTAGATATAGAAGAAAAATTTTGTATAAACCTCCTATAAAAACCAGCATGCCCTAGAAAAGATCGGACATCTTTTATCGTTTTGGGTGTAGGTAATTTAGAGATCAACTCGATTTTAGCCTTGTCAACCTCCATTCCTCTTTCTGAAACAATGTGTCCCAAAACAATCCCAGAAGACACCATGAAATGACATTTTTCCCAATTAAGCACAAGTCATTTTTCTTCACACCTTCTCAAAACAGATTTTAAGTTAAGTAGACATGAATTAAAAGATTTACCAAAAACAGTCAAATCATCCATAAAAACCACCATGCATTTTTCAACCATATCTGAGAAAATACTAAGCATGCAACGTTGAAAAGTAGCAGGTGCATTACATAATCCAAATGGCATCCTACGAAAAGCATAAGTACCAAAAGGGCATGTGAAGGTAGTCTTATCCTGATCCTCTAGAGCTATCTCTATCTGGTAATATCCTGAGTACCCATCGAGAAAGCAATAAAAGGGATGACCAGCTACACGTTCCAAAATTTGGTCAATAAAAGACAATGGAAAGTAGTCTTTTCAGGTGGCTGTGTTTAATTTTCTATAATCAATGCACATCCGCTATCCGGTTACTACCCTAGTTGGAACAGACACTCCTTTATCATTTTGAACCATAGTTACTCCAGATTTCTTAGGCACTACGTGGGTTGGACTTACCCATTGACTATAAGATATTGGATAGATTATACCTGCATCTAATAGTTTTAAGACTTCTTTCTTTACCACTTCTTTCATTGTTAGATTAAGTCTTCTTTGGGGGTCTCTACGAGGTTGGGTACCTTCCTCTAGATGGATTCTATGGGAGCATATTAATGGAGAAATACCTTTAATATCAGCTATAGTCCAACCTAGTGCAGACTTATGTTCTTTTAACAAGTTTATCAATTTTTCATCTTGTTCAACACTAAGTTCTGAAGAAATAATAACAGGAAAGGTATCACCTGCTTCCAAGAAAACATGCTTCAAACCTTTGGGCAATGGAGAAAGTTCAACTTTTGGAGCCTCTAAGTTAGAGGGTTTTGGCTTCTCTCTTCCACGAGGCAATTCTTCAAAGCGTGGTTGCCAAAATCGAGTCCTTTTATCCTGTGAGTCAAAAACACCAAACACATTAGTCGTATCATCAGGATAAAAAAAATCTTCAAATTTAAAATCAAGAATGTAGTCTAAAGAGTCAAAATCCTGTTTTCTATAAGCCTCCTCTGAGATAAGTGTGTCTATCATATATGAATGGTAGCAATCGTCCTCCTCTCATGGTTGCTTTCCAATATGGAAAATATTCACCTCAAGAGTTATATTACCAAATGATAATTTCATGAGACCGTTCCTGCAATTAATAAAAGCATTAGCAGTGGCAAGAAAATGTCTCCCTAAAATAAGAGGAATTTTGGACTCCATATTAACCATAGACTGAGTATCCAAAACAAGAAAATCAACAGGGTAATAAAATTTATCAATCTGTAATAAAACATCTTCCACTATTCCCCGTGGTTTCTTGACTGATCGGTCGGCCAATTGTAGAACTACGGATGTGGGTTTGATCTCTCCAAGTTCTAATTGTAAGTAAACCGAATAGGGCATGAGATTGACACTTGCTCCCAAGTCTAACAATGCTTGACTGATTTCATGTGTCCTGATAAACGCATGAAAGTACACTCTTAAGCATAAATAATTAATGCTAATTGGACAGTATTATAAAGCTTTTATGATATTTTAGCATAATTATTTTGCTTATGCCTCTTTTACATTTGTTTCATTTCTTTTGCATTTTCTTTAGTCTTTATCTTGAAATAAAGTATTGTCCTTAAATTGTGATTAATGGAAATCATTTTTTCAGGTTTAATAAAATGGACACAACTCTCAATCTATAGATCAAAATGGAGAGATTATTGAACCTGGAGCAACATGTCTCAATTTTACACAAAGTTGAAGAACAATCAAAAGCCCAAATCCAACATTTGATGGGCCGAAATTGAGACACAGCAAGACCAAATTGTAGTTGTTTGTCAGCCCGACCCATGTCCAGTATTTGGGCCATATCTCAAAGAATACTTGTCCAAATTGCATGAATCTAGTAGCCCTGGAAAGCTGAGACAAAATGCTACAACTTTCATGTTTTCCACAAAGCCCAATTCGGTCCATTTGGTGGTCAAAAATCAGCTGCAAGTTGGTGGCCGACAATGTGGAAAAATTGGTGGAGGTTTGGTGTAATAGTTCCATTTCATCACCTATTTAAGGACAACTTGAGGAATTGAATGGAGGAGAGAAAAAATCATTTGAGTTCACATTTTATCATTGTATATTACAATTCTCTCTTGTATTTTCTCTTTAGAAATGATAAGAATGAATTGTAAGTTAGGCTAGAACTCTTGGTAAGGCTAGAGATGAACTTGTATGTGTAGTTTATCTATTTCTCCACTTTCATTCTACCTCAAGGGCTATAAAGATTGTATGTTTGTTATGTGTTAAACTCTTTCTCATCTTGTGATTTCTTTTTAATCCAGAAATTATAATTCTCAATTTCATATAAATTCAGTCATGCTTTCTTTATGTGATTCATGTTGAATTATAATTGTTACTGGTAGTTTCGTTTTATGAGTTAGTCCTTTACTACAATATTGTCATATGATATATTGTCGCTCTTGGATAACTTGTAAGGATGAATGTTGTTGGTAAATATTGCTTGTAAAGAGTTTATGCATATCAAATACATGTGTTTATCATTTATGCTATACTATACATATTTTCCAATTGATTGTTTGGGATGTGAAACTTTCAATTGAGTTATAATTATTAAATCAAAGTGGGGATTAGATTTACAAAACATATAAGTGATTCTCGATGCCTTACTTCTTAATTACCATCGATTGTTTCCAATTATTAAACACTGAATTTTCTTTAGAACTAATCACTTCAAAGTTAAATTTTACATTTTTATTATCTTTTTAATATTTTTGTTTTACGAACCTCTTTTATCGAAGGCCTCCTTGTGGATTCGACACCTCAACGTATACTACAATAACCGCGGTATATTTTGGGCGTAACCATGTCCCAATCTGGCAGGAAATTGTAGGACACTCTGGATCTTTGTACTTGGGTAGGGTTTTCTGTTCAATGACTGCACTTACCTGTTCCGTCAAGAATGCAGTCTTCTTGACATGGTGCTTTCTTTTGATGGTGCATAGATCCTTGATAACTTTGGCGTAAGCCGGAACCTGTTTGATTACATGCAACAAGGGAAGATTAATCTTAACTTGTTTTAAATGTTCTAGAATCTCACCTTGAACTTTCGAGTTTTTCCCATTAGATCTGAAAGCTTGGAGAAAAGGCACTGGAATCGAAAATTTCTTTTCAAGTTCTTTCTCAAAAATGTCCTCCTTTTGTGGGAGAACATCTTTGTTTTCCATGGTAGTGTTGATTGGCAATGTAGGCTCATTTAAGATCTTACCACTTCGAATAGTGATGGCATTTACCTCTTCGAGATTTTGTGTGTCAGAAGTAGAGGCATGTGCCATGTGTTGCCCTTTTGGATTAGATTGAGTTTGAGATGGAAACTTACCTCGCTCTTGTATGGTCAAAGCACTAGTTAGCTTAGTGATTTGACTTTTGATCTCCTTGTTCTCTTCCACCACTTGTGCAAGAACTGTTTCAAATTTTTGGTTAGTCTTATTTTGGGCCTCCATAAATGCTTGTAAGGTGTCCTCTAAGGAATTCCTAACTTGTGGTGCATTGTATTGAGGTGCTTGATAAGACTTGGGTGGTTGTTGTTCCTGTTTCCATTGGTTGTTGTTTTGGGGGTTAGATTTCCAACTAAAGTTTGGGTGGTTTCTCCAGCTAGGGTTATAGGTTTCAGAATAGGGTGAATAAGGCTTTTTGTACATCCCTAAGGCGTTACATTGTTCCTCGTACACCCCTCTTATCTCACTGTAAGTTGGACAATCCTGAGCTAAGTGTTCCACCCCTCCACAAACAAAACATGGATCTTGTGATTCAACCTTAGCAACTGTGTGGGTGACCTTCCTATCTTTGGTTTTCAAGACTTCCAATTCCCTAGTTAAGACTTCTAATTGGGCTTTAAGGTTGTCCTCTTCCCTAAGATGGTAAATTCCACTAGATCGTGACCTATTTGTGCTATCTGTAGCACTAGGTCCAGTCCATGTGTGGGCTTTTTCAGCTAAGTCTTTGAGGAATTCTAAGGCTTCCTCAGGGTCTTTTTGACGAAACTCCCCGTTGCACATCATCTCAACAAATTGGCGCTCCCTAATTGTGAGTCCCTCATAGAAGTAATTAACCAAGCGCCAATTTTCATACCATGATAAGGACACATGTTTAACAACTCTTTGAATCTCTCCCAAGTTTGGTACAAGGTTTCACTATCTTTTTGGGAGAAAGAGGAAATTTGTCTTTTTAGGCCGTTAGTCTTATGTTATGGGAAATATTTGTTGAAAAACACTTGGGTCATTTCTGTCCAAGTTCCTATGGATTTCGGCCTTAAAGAGTATAGCCAACTCTTTGCCCTGTCTTTTAGAGAAAAAGGAAAAAATTTTAACCTGACAGAATCTATGGCATTGGCCTGACTATGAAAGGTGCCCACTACTTCTTCAAATTCTCTAACATGCACATACGGGTTTTCACTATCTAAACCATGAAAAGTTGGTAAAAGATGTATCATCCCAGGGTGAAAGTCCAATTTTGGTGTATTAGGTGGAAATATGATACATGATGGTGTGGCTATGCAGGTAGGATGCAAGTAATCTTTTAGAGTTTTAACGGGGCTTTCCTCATGTTGGCTCATTGTATCAGAATTAGAAGATGAAGATGAACTAAGAATTGGATTTTCTTCGGTTGCAAAATCTTGTTGTGGTTCTAATTATGATTTTTTCATAAATCTCCCTCGTTTGTCTCTAGATTGCTTCATACATCACTCACAATTTGTCTCTCTTTTTATTTTTTTTTGTTTTTTTTTACACAAGAAAGTTCTCAAATAAACTCAAAAAGCAATAAGATAACAAAAGTTAGAGAGAATAATAATAATAATAATAATAAAACAAGGTGGCAAAGCCAACCTTTGACAAGTATATATAGAATAAAAAAAAAAATAAAACAAACAAGGCTGCAAAGCCGGCCTTTAACAAGTAAAAGAAATAAGGCGGCAAAGCCGACCTTTAACAAGTAAAAGAAACAAGGCGGCAAAGCCGACCTTTAACAAGTAAAAGAAATAAGGCGGCAAAGCCGTCCTTTAACAAGTAAAAGAAACAAGGCGGCAAAGCTGACCTTTGAAAAGTAAAAGCAGCAAGGCGGCAAAGCCGTCCTTTAACAAGTAAAAGAAACAAGGCGGCAAAGCCGACCTTTGAAAAGTAAAAGGAGCAAGGCGGTAAAGCCGACCTTTGAAAAGTAAAAGGAATAAGGTTAGTCAAAGTTAGGAAAATTAGTCAAATTAGTCAAAGTTAGGAAAATTAGGCAAATTATTCCAAGTTAGGCAAAAAAAAAAAAAAGAAATAAAAAATACAAACCGTCTTTCGTCTATTTTACCTCCCCGGCAACGGCGCCAATTTTTTGTTACGCCCAAAATATACCGCGGTTATTGTAGTATACGTTGAGGTGTCGAATCCACAAGGAGGCCTTTGATAAAAGAGGTTAGTAAAACAAAAATATAAAAAATAATAAAGATATAAAATTTAACTTTGAAGTGATTGGTTCTAAAGAAAATACAATGTTTAATAATTGGAAAAAATCGATGGTAATTAAGAAATAAGGCATCGAGAATCACTTGTATGTTTTGTAAATCTAATATCCACTTTGACTCAATAATTATAACTCAATTGAAAGTTTCACATCCTAAAAAATCAATCGAAAAATATGTATAGTATAGCATAAATGACAAACACATGTATTTGATATGCATAAACTCTTTATAAGCAATATTTACCAACAACATTCATCCTTACAAGTTATCCAAGAGCGACAATATATCACATGACAATATTGCAGTAAAGGACTAACTCATAAAACAAAACTACCAGTAACAATTATAATTCAACACGGATCACATAAAGAAAGCATGACTGAATTTATATGAAATTGAGAATTATAATTTCTGGATTAAAAAGAAATCACAAGATGAGAAACAGTTTAACACATAAACAAACATACAATCTTTATAGCCCTTTAGGTAGAATGAAAGTGGAGAAATAGATAAACTACACATACAAGTTCATCTCTAGCCTTACCAAGAGTTCTAGCCTAACTTACAATTCATTCTTATCATTTCTAAAAGAAAATACAAGAGAGAATTGTAATATACAATGATAAAATGTGAACTCAAATGATTTTTCTCTCCCCCCATTCAATTCCTCAAGTTGTCCTTAAATAGGTGATGAAATGGAACTATTACACCAAACCTCCATCAATTTTTCCACATTGTCGGCCACCAAACATTCCACCAACTTGTAGCTGATTTTTGACCACCAAATGAATTGGGCTTTGCGGAAAACATGAAAGTTGTAGCATTTTGTCTCAGCTTTCCAGGGCCACCAGATTCATGCAATTTGGACAAGTATTATCTGAGATATGGCCCAAATACTGGACATAGGTCAGGCTGAGAAACAACTACAATTTGGTTTTGTTGTGTCTCAATTTTGGCCCATCAAATGTTGGATTTGCGCTTTTGATTGTTCTTCAACTTTGTGTAAAATTGAGACATGTTGCTCCAGGTTCAATAATCTCTCCATTTTGATCTATAGATTGAGAGTTGTGTCCATTTTATTAAACCTGAAAAAATGATTTCCATTAATCACAATTTAAGGACAACACTTTATTTCAAGATAAAGACTAAAGAAAATGCAAAAGAAATGAAACAAATGTAAAAGAGGCATAAGCAAAATAATTATGCTAAAATATCATAAAAGCTTTATAATACTGTCCAATTAGCATTAATTATTTATGCTTAAGAGTGTACTTTCATGCGTTTATCAGTCGTCAACATACACTAACAAATATATAAGAATATGGCCACGAGAAAAAATAAAGAGAGAGCTATCAGATTTTGAATTCATGAAGCCATGAAGAAGCAAAAAAGATTTCAACTCATGATACCAAGCTTTTGGTGCATAATGAAGACTATAAATTGCTTTTCGAAGTTTGCACACATGATGAGGAAACTGTTGATTTACAAATCCTGGTGATTGTTGCATGAAGACATCATCTGAAAGTGAGCCTTGAAAAAAAAAAGCATTATTCACATCCAATTGTCGTAATTGCCAACTTTTCGAGATAGAAAGACTTAAGATTAGGCGAACTGTCATTGGCTTGACAACTGCACTAAATGTGTTAGTAAAATCAACACCGTGTCTGTGATGAAACCCTTTGGCAACAAGACGAGCTTTATAACGTGCAACTGATCCATCTAGGTTCCACTTAATCTTCAATATCCATTTACACCTAACAATATTTTGTGTATGGTGGGAGGGAACAAAGGTCCAGGTTGAATTTTTTATGAGTGCATCATATTCTTCACTCATGGCTTACACCATTGAGCAAATTTTTGAGCTTGCAGATAGGTAGTAGGTTCAAAGTCGTCAAAGGAAGTTGAAATGGTGGTGTTAAGGTCAAGAATTTCATGGGGTTTAAAGATATTGTGTTTTGAGCAAGTGACCATTTGAGGTTCAGATAAAGGATTATGATTCAATAAGGTAGGAGAGTGTATACGTACCTATGAAGGACTAGAGGACGTGGCATCATTAGTAGAAGTCATGGAAGGTGATTGCATAGAATGAGTGGTCTTCGTGTCATCACTAGACTCAAGAGCATATGGAGAAGAAGTTGAATGTAGGAAAGAAGTTGATTGTGTTGAGTGCGTATCTTCCAAAATAGTCAAATTATTAATAGAAAGTTATCAAGTGGAGAAAGGAAATTTAGGCAAAGACATGTGTCTAAAACTAGAAGGAATGAGGTACCATTTTGATAGGGAATCATTGGTAGAACGAGAATCAAATAGGGACATATTTTGAAAAGGAAAAGTAGACTCAATAAATATGACATGACGAGAAATAAAACACTTGTTTGTGGAAGGATCTAGGCAAATATATGAGTTGTGAGTGAGAGAGTAACCAAGAAACACACAAGGTTTGGATTTGAGTTCAAGTTTATGAGAGGTGTAGGGACGAAGCCATGGATAACATAAACAACCAAACATTTTAAGTTTGTGGTAATTCAGGTGATTATTAAAAAGCTTTTCAAATGGTGATTGAAATTTGAGGATTGGAGTGGGTAATCTATTGATAAGATAAGTAGCAGCTTGAAATGTAAAAGACCAAAATTTTAGTGGTAAGAAAGCTTTGTGAAGAAGAGTGAGACCAGTCTCGACTATATGGCGATGTTTGCATTCTGCTGAGCCTACTAATTGATGGGTGTAAGGTGGTGATTTAAGATGCTGAATACCAAAGTTGGATAGTTGGTGTGCCAACCCTTGATATTCACCACCTCCATCAGAGTATATGGTTTTAATGGTGGTTTAGAAGAAATTTTCAACTATTTTTTGTAACGAGGGAAAATAGAAAAAATATCAGATTTTTGTCTCATTAGATAAAACTAAGTATATTTAGTAAAATAATCAACAAAAATAACACAATATCGAAAATTTCAAAAGAAATTATTGGAGATGGCCCCCATACATCTGTATATATAATTTCTAAAGGAGAATTACATGACATAGATGAAAGACCAAAAGAAAGTTTGTGACTTTTATTACAAAGATAGGAGTCACAATGAGATTTGACAAAATGAGACAAAGGAAGAGAGTAATTGGACATTACTTTTTGTTGAACTAACATAGATGGGTGGCCAAGACGACGATGCCAAATATCAAATGAGACAGCAGTAGTGGTTGTGAAGGCAGTAGGATGAGAGCTCTGAGGTGATGATGACGACGACGACGACCACTCATATATGTTGCCCTTACTTCAACCTCAGAGCAAGAATGCTCCCGTGCTCAAATCCTTCACAATAAAAGAGTCAGGAAAGAATTTAATTGATGCACTATTTTGTTTACAAAATTGAGATACAGACAGATGATTCTTTTATTAGGTGGACGCAAAACATTGTTTAATGTAAAGCAAATATTTGAAGAATTAAGTTTGGTAGAACCGATATGAGAAATAAGAATACCATTACCTTCTCCAATAGAGATGGCAATTTGCCCCGCGGGTCCGGGGCCCCGGTGTGCCCCGCTGGGTCTGGGGCGGGGCAAGACCCGTCAAAACAGTATTTTGGGGCGGGTCCGGGGCAAATAAATTTTGCTTCGGCCGGGGCGGGTCCGGGTCCGGGGCAAGGCTCTTGGACCCGTTGACCCGCCCCGCCCCGCAAGATATAGGGGTGCATTTGTAATATTTTAAACTATTAGGACTGTCAAATAATTTTTTAGGTTATATTTGTTAAATTTTTCATATATATGAATTCTTAATATTTTTACAAATAATAAGAATACTTTAATAAAAGTTATATTTTACTTAATAATTAACATCTTTAACATCAATTTGATCATGTTATAATGACAAATAAAATATTTTGTATTTTATGGTAATTAAATTTGTATAATATATACAATCTTTATATATATTATTAAGTACTAATTGAATTATTACAATATTAGCAATATTATTTTCAAAATGTATACCTTTCATATAATCAATATATTATTTTTTAAATATATAAATAGAAAATGATGAAAACAATTTTATAACCTTAAATATATCATTTATCGTAATTTAAATTAATTACTTAGATTATTAATGTTTCATAAATATATATAATGTTAATTAATTGGCATATATCAATCATATTTTACTATTATTAGATTGAAATTAAATCAACATGCTATTAAAAAATTATTTAATTGTATTATCAATTATTTAAAAAATTATCAATTAATTAATTTACAAGCAATAATACGCATTTTACATTATTTCTAATAGTGTATGTAATATTATTACTAATAAAATCAAATGGTAATTAATGATAATTAAATATTTGTATTTTATAGTAACTAAATTTGGATAATATATACAATCTTGATATAGATTACTAAGTAATAATTAAATTATTACAATATTAACAATATTATTTTTAAAATGTATACTTTTAATATAATCAATTTATTATTTTCTATATATGTAAATAAAAATATAATAAAAATAATCTTAGAACGTTTAATATATGATTTATCATAATTTAAATTAATTAAGTAAATTATTAATATTTTATAAATATGTATAATGTTAATTAATTGGTATATATCAATCATATTATTACAATTACTATATTAAAATTAAATCAACATGCTATTGAAAAATTATTTAATTGTATTATCAACTATTTAAAAAATTATTAATTAACTAGTTTACAATTAATAATACACTTTTAATATTATTTCTAATAGAGTATGTAACATTATTACTAATAAAAAAATCAAATGGTAATTAAATATTTATATTTTATAATAATTAAATTTGTGTAAATATATATGATATTACAATCTTGATACAGATTACTAAATACTAATTAAATTATTACAATATTATCAAGATTATTTTGAAAATGTATACTTTTAATATAACCAATATATTATTTTATAAATATATAAACAAAAAATGATAAAAATAGTCTTATAACCTTAAATATATGATTTATCGTAATTGAAATTAATTAATTAAATTATTAATGTTTTATAAATATTTATAATATTAACTAATTGACATATGAATATGCCAATCATATTATTACTATTATTATATTGAAATTAAATCAACATGTTATTTAATTATATTACCAACTATTTGAAAATTTGTCAATTAATTAGTTTATAATCAATAATATACTTTTAACATCATTTCTAATAGAATATGTAACATTATTACTAATAAAATTAAATAATAAATACAAACATTTTGATTTTAGTTTGAAGATATATTATTTTTATGATTGTTAAAAAATGATCATAATTATAAATAATATGATGAAAAATTGAGAATGAAGTTATTTGTAAATATGTAAATATTATATGGGGATGAGATTGCAAAAAGTATAAATTTTATAGGGATGTAATTGTAAAAATATAAATATTTAGGGGCGGGGCGGGTCGGGTTTGGGTCTCCTCAAATTTTTTTTGCCCCGCTCAGCCCTGCCCTACTACGGGGCAATGGGGCGGGACGGGGCAAAAATTAGTTGAACGGGGCGGGGATGGGTACCGGCCGCCCCGGACCCGCCCCGCCCCATTGCCATCCCTATTCTCCAACCATGATATATTCATTACCAGTATATTTTAAGTGCATAGACAAGTTTTGTAAGTCAGATGTAATATGGTGAGAAGCACCCATGTCTACTACCCAATTCCTATTGTTGTCAGATTGATCATAGGCCTTGAAATTTGCTTGAGGCTAACTAGGAGTATATATAGATTTCGAACAAGAACGACATACCTTGGCAGTGTGACCGATCCTATCACATAGTTAGCACACTGGTTTTAAATATCCAGAGTTGAAGTTTAGCCGCCATGATTGTTAAGGAGAGTGATGAAGGTTGCCACCATTATGATAAAAATTGTTGCCATTGAGTGAGGAATGAGGAGGGCGAATTTGAGAGCGGAAAGGTTGATTATTACTTGAATTTCCTTGAAAATGTTGATTATTATTAGAATTTTCGTGAAATTGTTTATTGCCATAGATATTGACCCCACGATTATTGGTGTGGTTCCCATATCCACTTTTGTTTTGTTGCTGGTTCGTTGGTTGAACTGTGTTGTAATCGGAGGATCAATCTTCTTTGCTTCTTCACGCTTCAGAAAGGGTTCATAATCTAAGAGCTTATCATGAAGCTTTTCAAATGTCATGGCAGTTTCCCGAGTGCGTACAACTGTACTTAATTCTTTATATTCATTGCCAAGCCCATTGAGTATGTGATCAACAATTTCAGCATCACTGAGTGGATGACCTATCAAGGCTAAATCATCAATCAGACCTTTGATATTTTGCATATATTAAGAAATCATGATACCCTCCTTTGAAGTTTTCATCAATGTGGAAAGTAATGTTAGCATCCGAGTTTGAGATCTATTTGCAAAAGTAGTTTCAAGTTTCTTCCATGCTTCAATAAAGGTGGTGCAATAAGATATAAGTGAAGCAATATTACCAGCAACAGAAGCTTGAATAGCTTGCAATATGAGTTGATCTGGACGGAGCCAAAATTTATGAGCAGGATTTGGTGAAGACTCTGTTTCTCCCGATTTCACCATGGTTTCTGGCGGGCACGAGTGTGATCCATCAATGTAACCAAGCAAATCATAGCCAAACAGAAGTTTAGAGAACTGTGATCTCCAGGAGGCATAGTTTTCTCCTTTAGAGAGTTTGAATGGGATTCGTGATGTTGTGTTGATTAAGATGAGTGAAGGGGAGATAGAACTGTTATTATTTCTAGTTGACACCACAACAGTGGGTTCAGAGGTTGAGGATGAAGAAGAGGAAGACATTTTGAGTGAAAAAAAAGGACGATGAGGATCGTTTGTGCTTTGAGAGCACTTGGCTTTGATACTATAAAAGAGTTTAGAGAAGCTGAAGAATATCACCCTGTATGTTTTCATTAGTTTGTGTATGGACTTTATATTCAATAACTGTAGCCATCAAATCCTTGATTTCAGTCCTATAATTGTGGACAAATCAAGGGAATAAAATCAGAAATTAATACAATAGAATTACACATATAAAAGAAATCAATCACAGATATTTAGCCTTTGATTGCTTCCTAAGATTGCTTTCTATTAGTTATAAATTTAGAATATAAAGTTTGTTCCTCAACTCAACTGTGGTGCTAACTATGTGATAATATTTTATCGTCAGTCTCATTATTTATTTTAATTAATTTTTAATTTAATAATAATGATAAAAACAAAATCATTAATTCAATGAGGAGACGATAGATTAATAAATTACATATACAAATGATAACAATTAAAACAAATAAAAAATTAAGTATACTTGATAGTAAATTTGCCATATCATCTGTCATATCAATTAGGATACAAATTTTAATTAATTATACTTGTTTTGTTTTATTACTCTTTGCTTAAATTTAACTAACTGTGACGTTGAACGCCTCGGGTAGGAATTCTCGAAGTCAAGTTCAGCGTCTTGCAAAACAAGCTTGCAAATTTGAAACCCAAGCTGCAGGTAATGCCTGAATAATTTTCCTTCTGTTTATTATGCTGGTTGGTGAGGGGACCTTTAGAGTCTTTACTGGATGTTGTATAACTCCTCGCTTTGTTGGCTTTTGTCTTCTGATGAACTTGCTGTTTCTAATTTTTTTTCTTTTCTTATAGCATAAATAAAGCTATTAGATATGGTTGACTAGTGGAAAAGATTGGATAAGATGTTCCATACTCATAGACGACAGAAATGGGTTTCCTTTGCCTACTTGGCCTATAAAGCTTACATATGTTTGAGATATACTGAAAGGACATGACAACATACATTAATTCCAGTCGAATGTTGTGTGGTTGGTAATTAATCAACTAGATGGGCTTCAGATAAAACAATATTCTGTTGCTTGCTCATGATCTAAATAACAATATTCTACGTTAATTCGGTAACCAAATATAATACTCAAGTTTTATTTATTTTTATTTATATCTGATTGAGCTTGATAATACAAATATTTGGCTCATTTACCTGCTTAGTGTTCACAATGAAGCCAAGGGTGTTTAGAACAAAAGGTTTTTGGACGGTATATATGGATGCTCTGATGACAATATTAACCTGTGCCCACTTTATTTCACATTTGGTGTAGATTTGATGGAGGGCCTGAGAGAAATACCTAGAAGAGAAGTTTTGAAACTTCGAGCTGAGGCAAGTTTAGCAGCCTTGTCATACTTTCAATTGATTCATATACTTAACTTCACACAAAACTTTTGTACATTTGATTCTTGATTGACAGCTTTTTTGAAGGTGTTTTCTCTCTCATTTGTAATCAGGTTGCTTCAATGGCATCAATCCTGAAGCGGCAGAGGGTTGCATTGGATAAACGGATGTTGAAAATTTCTGGGTTATAGGAGTTCCTGTTTGATTACACAAAATAGAAAGACTACAGAGTTGGTGCACTGGAATTCTGTTGTTTTGTTTTGTTTATCAATCTTGTAATATACATTTTTGTTATAAATGTCTTGTACAAGCATTTGTAGATTTGAAATAAAAGGGAATGCTGAATTTTTTTTCATTCACTTTTCATAGGAATCATAGTACCGGCATAGCATTATTGTTTTCACGTGGTTTAAGTTGGAAAATATCTTCCGAAAATAAATATAGAGAAAATTTTTCAAGTATGATATGCTAGTAATCTCAGGTCCAGCGACCAAACAGGCAAGGCATAATGTGGAATTTATAAATATCATGATCTGACAAGCAAGCCTCTGCCTTCTTCTTTGATATCTCGACCAGTAGTCCCAAAGCTTCTTTCCAAATATTAAGAAAATGAAACAACCATAAAATACTAGCAGCTCTTGATTAAGTACCGACTAGGAAAACTAAAGCATGATGAAGCTAGTATTACTTGTATTAATATAATTGCTACAAACAGCTAGAAGCAGGTTCTATTTCTTTTACAAGCAACCTGAGGGTCCTGAAGAGTCCTTTTCAAAAGAGAGAGAGAGCGAGAGAGAGATGCTCAAATGTGGAATATCTACTTTCTCGTCTGTGTGAAAAGTTCAGGAGGTTTTCCAGTCCCCCCAGCACTA
The DNA here is from genome assembly GCA_013180625.2 of Boswellia sacra. Classification (NCBI taxonomy): domain Eukaryota; kingdom Viridiplantae; phylum Streptophyta; class Magnoliopsida; order Sapindales; family Burseraceae; genus Boswellia; species Boswellia sacra. The sequence continues at coordinate 379,291 of SNVD02012544.1, read as the reverse complement.
CCACCAAAAGCTGATCCTTCTTGTTGAAAGCTCCAAATCCACCACCTACAGATATGTTTATATGATAAAGATGAGCAAAGCCACTGGCAATAATTCAAACAAGTGTGAAGGCATATAAAAAAATATTACAAAAGCGGCGTGAAAGAGGATATCCACCACCACCTGAGGCAGCAGCCCCAAATCCTCCACCTGCTGAAGCCACACTAGAAAATCCGCCACCAACTGAAGCTGCACCGGCATAACCGGCACCCGAACCCATACCGGCAAATCCCCCACCACCTGAGGCCAAATTGGCAAACCCACCACTAGCAGTGGCAACAGCAGCAAACCCATCTCTAGTTGCAGCACTTGAAAAACCACCCGTAGAGCTGGGAGCAGCAAAACCACCACCAAAACTACCGGCAGAAGCAACCCTGCTCCTGGTAAACCATCATCAAGTTGCCTTGACTTTCCAAAAGAACCAAGAACTGATCCCAATGCTTGCTGCCCTGCTCCAATCCGTGCTGGCTGGCCAAACCAACCAGTTGGGGTTGGAGCTTGAGCAGTTGTTCCTGTACCAAAGTCTCCAGAGAATCCACTGAAAGCTGTTGGCTGAGACGTTTGAGTCGGTTGGGAAGTTTGTGGAGACTGAAAGCTAAAAGATGCAGGCGGGAACAGTTTCCACTGGGAACTGCCATACCAAAGGGAGAGCTCACAGGATTCATCGCAGCATTACCAAAAGACCCACCATATGGATTTGGTTTGGGTGCAGCTGGATTGGGTGTTGAGCCAATTCCAAAACTGCCAAGGCTTCCCAAGCTAAGCTCAGTTGTTTGGCTAGTCTCAGGAGCCTCCTCCTCCATCTCATCTTCCTGTATTACAGCGATATCTAAACTTTCAATTTTTTCCGCAAGTTGTACCAGCAGAAGTTGGGAGTGGTGCTGAAAATAAAGTATTCACAGTAGATGAGGGTTCCGATTGAGCATTCAATACCGCATTAGATACAGCATTTGCCATTTGTGAAACTACCCTGGCTTCCTGAAGCCAAGCCAGTTGAAATTCCAACTGCATAGGCAGCGACACTGAAGGTTCAAGCTTTAAACTAAATTCAGCTGCAGGATGCCCAGACTGCACTGCTGTTGTTTGCGTAGTAGCATTCCCATCAGTTTTTGAACTAATTTTACCTGTGGGAAGTTGAACTTCTGTTTTAGGAGACTCCGATGTTGAGTTCATAGCAAGTGAGGGAGTAGATAAAGACACTGGTGTTTTCAAAGCCTGTGTCACAACTTGAACCCTAAGGGATACTGAGTACAACTAAAAACGTTCATTCATATCAATAAATTGGGAATTAAGGCAAATATCATTAACATTTTTCAGGAAACCAAAGTTCCCAACAACTGTCAACTACATTACAGTTTCATATATAACTGTAGCCCAAAAATCAAAATAATGATAAACAAAAACAATGGTAGTGCAATATACAAGTGGTTGACAAGGGAACTCTGTTGTCACTATGCCAAAAATCCTCCAACCATGACGAAATTCAATATTCACCTAAGATACATAACAAACTAATAAGTATAAACTCAGTAAGTAAGCTAGGTTAATGCATTAACAATTGCTAATAAAGAAAAATCCAACATGGAATATAATTCATAACCATTGCTTATCACACAAGTAATTAATTTTTTGTCACACAAGCCATACAAACAAATTACAAATAATAAAGGTTACACTCCTGCGCAAAGAGCCTTGTTCGCTTGCGCAAAGTCTTTGTTTCAGTGCAAATTGCAAACCATTGGGGTTGCGCTTCTCCACTACGCCTGTTGTGTGCTAGCGCAAGGTTTTTGTCTAGAACATTTATGTCGGTGAATGTCGCGCTCCGTGCAACACACTTGTGCTCCTGCTTAACATCTCTATCTAATCTACCTCCCTTGGGCCACTTCTTTTCTTATGCATCAATACACTTACTTATCATATATCAAACATAACCTTAGGGACTTACATAACTTATTATCATAAACTGAGGCTAGTATGACAATCCAAGTTATATCGGGCCTATGCTACCGAATCCTACGCAAGAAATCACATGATCCAGACCTTTCCTTATTTAATCAATCATAATGGTCTACATGTGGCACTTTATATTATGTGTGGTACTTTGTGATTCCCATAAACCTTCAGTAGGTAAACCCACACAATTTCAAGAGTTGTCCCCCATGCAATCAATCATAATGGTCTGCACGTGGCACTTTGTATTGTGTGTAGCACGTTGCGGTTCCCATAACTTTCAAGAGGTGAACCCTATACAATTTCAAGAGGTGCCCCCTATGCATCCGGTTGCTCTATGAGAGCTTGGTGCCCTAAGGTTTTAGGCATGAATATTCACTTTCAAAGCATATCACATATCATTTTCAACTCATTTCATGCCTTCACTTATCAACTCCATACGCACAAATTTCATATCATCACATATCAAATCCATATGCACAAGATCACAATCAAGTTTTCGAACAAAACATAATTTTCATATTTACATAAGCATATGAAAAAACACACATATCATAAAATAGTACTATATCTATTGTGACCTCAGTTAGAAGTCTCACGTACTTACTTGATTAAGTTTCACTGCAAGATCCTTATTTCAACCTAGAAATCATCAAAATTTCCTTAAGGATCATCAAACATGATAGCAAAAAGGTGACTTCTTCATTGACTCAACACTGCATACACTCGATGGGATGATTTTTAGAAAGTTGATGCTTGTTCCAATTCTTACCAAAATTTGCAAAAATCATTTAAACATATATAAGATACCTCATTCAAATTATTAGAACAAAATGAGGTCATATACCTCTTGAAACTACTTAGTTGTACACAAATTCAAAACATTACAAAAATTTGTAATATAGTAAAATATATATACAAGATTCATTCCTACGAAAATCAGAACTTTTTGTTGAGTTTAGGTTTGTCACAAGCAAATCGTTTTGCTTACTCTGTTTTGAAAATTGAAAATCTCATATTTACTAACACAACTTTGAAAATCATAACAATTTTCACAAAGCTTCAAAAATAATGAAAGTTTCCAATTTATAAGGAAACATACTCAATACTTGACATAACAAAAGTCAGGGATTTTCATGAAGGAGATGTCCCTCATCTACAGTTCATTTTCCATGCTCTATTTTGAAACAGGGGATTTCCAAATTTTTTTTAGTAGAGTTCAAAAATTCACAAACAATTGCATACTTCAAATTTTTAAGTGAATCAAAATGCTAAATGATCCTGAACATGTCTAATTTAACACATAAAAATTTTAGAGCCAAAAAGAAACCCTAAAATTTTTGTGAATTTTCATATTATAGACTGCTTAGCAAAAGACCCTGCAGAGTTTTTGGTTCAAGCATCACCTATAGCCTCTGAACATCATCCAACCGTTTTTAATATATCATAACTTATAACAAATCATGATTTCTAGCAATTCTCAGATCGAACATATATGACATAAAAGTACAATCACTACTCCCTGACACCATAATTCATAACTAAATTCATGTGTCCATACTTTAATCTAGAGAAGGGAATGAGCTTTTACCCATTACCTAGAGAGAGCTGGGGGTTTTTGAAAAGAAGAATAAGTTTTATAGAGAATGCCTTAAACCCTACCCTTTCATACAAAACACACACACACACACACATATATATAATGGTTAGGGCCTCTAGTTCCAGAATTTTTTATATATGCCCCTAACATGTTTATTCCTTTGTCATAACACTTAGGTGTGCACAATTAACAATATACATGCACTATAAACAAAATAAGGTTACAATCACTTACTGCGTTGGAATGTTATAGCCTAAGAAGAGAATAAACTAGAAAGTGAAGATTTTATGGTGGAAGAGACTGATAAAGAGGACGAAACGATAATTGGTGAAGGAGAAGCAAAGAACACTGGTGTTTTTGGAGCCTGAACAGAGAATAAATTGGGAGGGTAAAATGTTGTAGAGGAAGAGGCCGATGATGAAGACGAGAAGACAATTTGAGAAGAATAAGCTAAGGAGACAGATATTGAAGAAACTGTTTGCTTAGTATCTCTGGTCGATTTAGAACTAGTAGAAAATCCACCAGAAGACATTGTAGACAATGAGGACTTAATTTTCCTGTGTCCCTGTTAGAGCTCTCTGTTCATCACCCTACACTGATCTAACAGAAAAATTGGAAGAAGTTGATGTGCCAGTGGCATCCTTCCAAGAAAAAGGTTTTCTAGCAAAGCCACCATGAACATTTGTAGCATTAACACTAATATCAAAATTTTTAGAATTTTTGCCTTGACCATGTGATGAGGAACATGGTTCCTCAAATTAAAGAAAGGGATAGAGATATCAGATAGACATTTAGGGGAGAAAGAGAAATAGATAGAAAGAAATTTAGGGAGAAACAAGATAGAATGAAATAGAGAATGAGAGAAATAGAATAAGTATGAGATAGAGAGAAATAGAGAAGGAGATAGAAGGAGAGATAGAATAAGAGAGAAAGAAAGGGGAGAAGAAATTAAAGAAAATGGGGAGAGAAAGAAGAGAAAATAAAAAGGGGATAATTTAATTTTATCAATTTATCTTTCAAGCCTACGAAACATAACAAATAAAATGAGACCAAAGATCTAAGAAAAAATTAGAAAATAACTAAGCAAGGAAATAAAGTATTTTCTAATAAAATTAAAATCATATCTTAAATCCTAGTTGAACTCCGAAAATAATCCCAATTCTTATTACAACTGAAAATCCCTAAAAATATTAAAAATATCCCTAATTGGTTCTACATCACTATGTCTTAAAGATACAAGTGGCTATCTGACATTAGATTCCTCCCAAAATATAGGAATTCCAACTGACCATGGTTGAGATGATGCACTCTGCAAGCTACCTGATCCAAATTTTTCCCACCAAATTTAAAGCTTTTAAGGGGATCCTTATGATTGGATTGGCTGAGGGTATTAGTTGGAAATTTTCCTGTAAAAGGAGCAATTTCTGAACCAAATCCTGTAATGTTTTGAGTTTTTGTCTTGAATAAACTTTTCTACACTGGTAGGTGTACTTGTTGACCATTTGTAACCTCTAATTGCTGGTTTCTATATATAGTATCTTTGTGGAGTGTTTGATTAACAAGTGTAGATCATGTTGAATCTCAGACTCATCAAATTGCTTAAGGCTGCTTTTGGTAGTGATTTCTCTACCACCAAGCGTGTTAGGTTCCTTTGATTTCGTATGTTGCAATGGAAGACTCAAAGCTAATGGTTCTATTTTTTGCTGTTGATCTAGAAGAAAGTTTAGGCAATTGAAGAAAATAAAGGTAGCTAGCAGTAAAAGGAGATTTAGAAAGTATGAGCTACCTAATAGCCCAAATAAAATGTAAGTCGATGTTGAATTTTCATTTTGCTTTGAACTTGAACTTGAACAATAGGAGTTATCTTTCCTCATTTCTATTGGGGCTTTGCCTTCAGTGGTGGAATCCATCCTCCCATTTGAGGGAGGAAACCTCTTCTGCCAACATTCTCTATTTCTAAAAATGGCAACATCATAAAAGCAATTGACACATCCAAAAATAGAATTATCTCCTAAGTATAGAAGTGTCGAAGTAATAAACCCGGTAAAACTGGGTCGATCCACGAGGAAGGAGTTTTAGCTCTACAAACTAAAAGGTATGCAAATATAATATTAATAATTTAAATGAATAACTAGATGATATTAACAAATAAAAGTAAGAATGGTAGGCGGTACTACCAACCATTCAAATGTAAAACAAAAATAAAAGGTGGTAAGTGTTAGCCCTAAGGCTACATGATAATTTTGATGATAACAATACACATTGATTAATTGAGATTTACTAACATGTTTATTTATGTGCAAGACTAAGATCATTGAAATAATTATAAAATCAAGAAGATGCTTATTAAAATGAAGTGTTGAAGCTAGGGAGAAGACTACATGTTAAAGGCACCAAAGTTTAAGAACAAGGTTTGATTCAAGGAATGTGACACATGAGCAATGTTCAATCAATTGGTCATATATTTCTCTACAAATGTTCAAATGACATGATTCTTGAGCCTTTGGAAAGCTTACTTAATTTATAACATTTTATATGTTTTAAAGAAATTCAAATTTCAAGTGTAAGGTCATCCAAATCATCATGCAAGTTGAAAGATAAATAGAAGTAGCTGACATGAGTAGAATACTCTTTTAGACATATCTTGAGGTAAAAATATCCAAATCACTTGATTCTTATGGAATTGGAAAGCTGACTTAATGAGCCACATTTCATATGTTTTGAAGAAATTGAAATTTCAAACGGAAGGCTGACATAATTGACATGCAATTTGGTGAACTGACACAGAGAAGAAAAATCAACTCATTTGAGCACCGAACGATATTTTGTCCATATCTTGAGTTAGAGATATCCAAATGACTTGATTCTTATGGCATTGGAAAGATGATTCAATGGAGCATATTTTATATTCTTTAAATAAATTCAAATTTCAAACAGAAGGCCGGCATAATACACATGCAAGTCAGTGGACTGACACATGGAAGAAAAATCAAGTCACATGAGCACCGAATGGTGTTTTGGCCATATCTTGAGCTACAGATATCCAAATGACTTGTTTCTTGATGTGTTGGAAATATTATTCAATTTTTCAGATCTTTTATGTTTTGAATATTTTCAAATTTCAAACGAAACATTGACAAAAATGGTAGACAAGATTACGGTTTTTATGGTGGGCAGAAAATTTGGAGTTGGTGTCTTCACTTGATTAAGTTCATCCTATTTGCCTATAAAAGGAGCCCTTCTCCCTTGCATGCATTCAGAAAGACAAGAGCAAGAGAAGCATTTATCAAGCAAAAAAACAAGAAAAATATCAAGTCTAGAGAGCTTTTATATTCTTTATCTACTCTTTGAAGAGAGTTATACTTTTGTTGTAAAAATTATCTTTGTTCTTGTATTGTGGTGAGAGTGAGATATTCTCGTAAAGGATAATAGTTATCCTTGAGAGAACTCTTGTTGTGTGTTATCAAGAGTTGAAGGAAGTTGCCTTGGTGAGGTTGTTCATCAAGAAGAACTCTTGGTGTGGTGTTATCAAGGGTTGAAGAAGTTGCCTTGGTGAGGTTGTTCATCAAGAAGAACTCTTGGTGTGGTGTTATCAAGAGTTGAAGGAAGTTGCCTTGGTGAGGTTGTTCATCAAGAAGAACTCTTGGTGTGGTGTTATCAAGGGTTGAAGGAAGTTGCCTTGGTGAGGTTGTTCATCAAGAAGAACTCTTGGTGTGGTGTTATCAAGGGTTGAAGGAAGTTGCCTTGATGAGGTTGTTCATCAAGAAGAACTCTTGGTGTGGTGTTATCAAGAGTTGGAAGAAAAAGTCTTGGTGAGGTTGTTCATCAAGCAAGTTGTAAAAATTCTACAACTTAGTGGAAAGCTTAGCTCGTGGAGCTAGGAGCCCGTGGACGTAGGCAAGGTTTGCCGAACCACGTAAATTGAGTTTGCACTCTCTCTATCCCTTTCCTCTTTACGTTTACTTGCTCTTGTGATTGTTCTTTATTGCCATTCTCTTGATTGCATTCTATTTTCATCTTCTTCACCTTTGTTCTTAAAGAAAGATTTAAATAATTTTGATCTTTTAAGAAAAGTTTTCTAAATCCGTTTTTATAAATAAAAACCCAATTCACCCCCCCTCTTGGGTTGCCATACCTGGGTCAACAGTAAGACCATCCATGGAAATATGAGGTAAAACCTACCATAGCAAATAAAAGAACAATTTCATAAGCAATAAACGAGAATACTTAAAATACACAAGAAGAATTAACACAATAATAATGAAAGCTAAGGTTAGGGGATCCACCTTTGATATATCAAATAAGGATAAACAACCCAATTATAACTCAATTGGAATCCATACATCAAGGAGGTTCCAATCGGAAGGTATGTCATTTAAGCCCATTTTAGTTATATGAATTTTATTTGTTTCATTACCAATTTTCATACCACTTCTTGTAAATGGGTTCAAGTATCCGGTGTGCCAATCACCATATGTATACAACAAATCAAGGTTTCTAACTAGACTTATGTCGGTAAGGAAGAACCATAAGACATCTAGAAAGGATCCAAGTATTTGATGTGCCAAAGATTGTCTACAATGGATCAAGACCTCCACTTTACGAGTGGTGTCAAGATTGATTAGGGAAATAAATATAAATCATATAAAATATATAAGAAAAGATTATGATTATTAATCACATATCAAAGGGTTAGAAAATCCTTATTCTCATATTATGGGTTTCATTCTTTCACCTTAGCAAAAGAGAATTTAGCAAGACATCATCAAAGAAAGAAAACAAATTACAAGAAAAAGAAGATTTACTAATAGAATTAAGAGAACAAACACAAGAGAGAAAACACAATAATAGGAGATCTAATCCAAAGCCAAGATGCCCTAATGGGTCACAAGGCACCTCTATTTATAGATACATTCAGGGGCAAACTTGTCAAATTACAAAGGGACAATTGTAAAACATCTTGTTGACAATTTGGATCATTATGTGCATCAACTTTGACCACCAATTTCGGCATCAAATTATTTAGAATTTTGATCATATATCTTCATAAAAGTTGTATATATTTTTCTCAGCTTTCTAGAACATCTTGGATCATATGATTTGGATACGTATATCAAGAGATATGGTCAAAATACGGAGGCATGGTCAGGCTGAGCCAAAAATATATATAGGTTCAATTCAAGCCCATTGTTGGTCCACTAAGAGCCCGAATTTGATGATGCTTGTGAAATATGATCGTGTGGATAATTTAATCAGCTTTCCAACAAATCAAGATTTACACCATTCTGATATATAGATAGAAAGTTATGCTCATTGTACCAAACCTGTAACAAAAAACTAAAATTAAGATGAAGTTAATTCAGAAGATGCAAAGAATACAAATATGCTTAAGTTGAGGAATTTGATAACACTATCAATGCAATATGCTGAATTGAGCTTTTATTAAGCATACATATTTACGTGTTCATTAGCAATCACTCAAGCAAATCTGTCTACACCAATCCTCGCTCACCCCAATGGTCATAATCAAATAGAGGCCAGTTTGTATTGGGCATCGCTCTAAATTCAAAAAGATCTGTTTCTTTGGATGATTCATCACAACTTTGTGGAACAAAGTTTTGTTTGCATCCCTTCGTCTTATCATCTGGATCCATAAAAGTAAAACCAGGAGGACACTCACAAATCTTTCTCGAATCAACATGGTGTTGGGAAATGTATACCACAAATACAAATCAATAACGCTAACGTAATAGAATAATCAAACTTTTTCCCTTTCTTTGTATAATTAAATGATCTCGCAAACCAATCAACATTTACCAAATAATAAGGCAACTAAAAGAACTCAACAAAATCAACAATCACACAAATCAAGAACAACAAATTTTTACATGGAAAACTCGTAAAGTTATGTGAAAAACCACGAGATACTTCATATATTTGATTTGGAGAAGTCGAAAAGAGATAGTTCATATATATCTAATTTGAACATGGTAGTTCATATATATCTAATTTGAACATGGCATAAGTTTGGAGAATTTGTGCAACATATATCTAAAGTTTGAAGAAATCATGCGAGTTGATACAATTAAATATCATTTATAAACTAGAGGGGTAATGTGAAAATCAATTGGGGTCTAGAGAGAGAAAATAAGAGATTTAAATTTTTTAATTTGAGTAAATTTAGAGGTGGGGAATAATGAGTTAAAAAATTGGGGCTAAATGGAACAACCCTAATTTTAGTTAATTGTGATTACCAGATGAAATTTGTAAATGATTTTGCTTTTCCTATTTCAATTTTTGCTTCCTACACCTAGGGATGGCAAAAAAACCCGGGTAATCCGGGTACCCGGATTATCCGGGTATGAAATCCGGGTGCGGGGGAATCGTAAGAAAAAAAAATCCGGGTGCGGTGCGGGTGCGGTATTGCCAATAAACCCCGCACCCGCACTGCACCCGCATAATTCTTTAAAAAATTAAGAAAAAAATAGGAAAAAATCCGGGGAAATCCGGGTGAAGACAAAAATAGAAAAAAAATCCGGGGAAATCCGGGTTTTTTTCCGGGTGCGGGTGCGGTAATCTCAAAACCCGCAAATACCCGCACCAGGAAAAACCCGGAAAAATCCGGGTTTTTCCGGGGACCGGGGATAAGGTACAAAATCCGGGTGCGGGTGCGGAAACGCAAAACCCGCACCCGCACCCGGATTTTGCCATCCCTACCTACACCTCCACATCCTTGTGGGATTGAAGAAGGAAAATGTAATTAAAAAAAAAAAGCAATAATGTAGTAATGTATGTGGAAGCATAGGCGAACCTATGTTGTAAGCACAGGGTCAGGGCTCCTATTGAAAAATCAAAATTTCATAATAACCCTTCTATGTTTGGGTTCACCCTTAACTTTAGGGTTTTTTTTTTTCCTTAAATCCTATTAGAGTCATAAAATTAAGTGGGTTCATTCATGTGCCTCCGTTTTATGTTATTACATAATTAAAATATCATAATATATATACTCACACAATTTATTGGAAGGCTTTTAGAGTATATATAGTCATAATGGATTTAAAGATTATTTGCAATATCCTACATCAATCTAAATTTTTATATATATTCTTTGAACTTGGGTTATCATCATTTTAGTAATTTACATAGAATCTTAAATTTAGATAATGAAATAGTAAAAAAAAACTCTCGTTATAGAATATTAAAATCCAAATACCGAATACGTTTAGTTCTTATATAAAGTGTTAAAAACTATTGTTTAAAACATATTAATTTAATTATAATCAAAAGAATTTAGAACTTATATATATGTTAGAAAATTCTTTTTTTAAACTATAATTTATTACTTTAGTTTTATACATGAAAAAAATTATCTAATTTTTAATTTATCTGAAAATTATTTTAAATATAAATATTTATCCACTCATATTTATCTTACTTCTAGACTACATGGTGCCCTGCCAAAGAAAATTTTTGAGTCGGCCACTGCATGGAAGTAGAACAATCAAATGCACATGTAATTAGGTTTAGTTTTAAAATCCTTTCTGTTGTACAAAATAAGGATAATATTTTTACATTTAAGTTTTGGTTGTTCTAAGAAAATGGGGCATTAGAGGAACACTATGGGTGTAAATAGCTTCATCCCTTCTTAAATTTAATTTTTCAAACAATAATACTAGATTTACAATCTTCATAAAACCCAAACTCTACAACCTATAGTAGTCTATATAGCAAAATTTTATTGGAGATGTAACTTTTATAACTCTTTTTTGTTTTTTTCTACTCCACTGAATTTTCATCATGTAGATTGCCACATCAAGTTGTAGAGTTTGGATTGTATGAAGGTTGTAAGTGTCGTACTACTCTTTTACAAATAACAATTATAATTTGAAACCAACTGGACAAGAAATTAGAAATAGAAATCCAATTCAAAGTAATAAAATGATTCTAAATAGAAAACTAAACTATTAATTCAGGGAATTAACACCAATTAAGAGTCAAAAGCCCTAACTTTCCTAAAATCTCTAATTTTAATCCTAGCCTAATTATAACGAATAATTCTACCTCAATTTAATAAAGGATTTTTTTTCTTTTTAAGAAAAAAGATCATTCTTAAAAATTAATAATGATGAATTTGCTTTTGTATTTACGCAAATGGGAAGTATTTGGAAATGATTTTACTTAAAGAGTTTATTTTCCAAAAAAAATTGATGTCTATAATTGATTGTAACTTTATAAACAAATTAAGATTTAATGGAGTTGTTAATAGTAACATTATTTGAAAAAATTATTCTCTAGTGTGTGTTTAAATTATTGTTTGATTATAACTTCAAAGAAGAACATATATGTGGTCCCTAGCTTATCATTCATTCACATGGTCATGTTTGCTTTTAATTAATCTTAACAACATTATAAATAATCAATAATGTTGGTAATAATATTAATTCTCATCTTGAAAGGTCAAGCTCAATAATTAATTACTTGTAGTTTCATACTTCATTAGTTCCTTAGTCAATCAATGCCCTTTTTCCTTTTTCGTTGCTTGCAATTTCTACCAGTGTCTCGTGGTCTCCATTATCTTCACAAGATTATGTATTTCACCAATAACATCAGTAAAATAAAATAGAAAAATCTGTAGAGCTACGTTATAAAACAACTTGATCTCTACCAACCAGCTAATTGGTTCCTTTAGTTCTCTGTTTCTCTCTCTGTCTCTCTATGTTATATGCTCATGCTTGTAAATCATGGGTTACCACTAGTTAAAACCTCAAGTCACACTACTTCATAAGTAAATATGGATTCAGAAATATTATGTTTCTCTATTCTTATAACCTTAAATGTCTGATTTTTGTTCTTTTTTATAGGAATTTTGAAAGATTTACAAAGTCAGCTTCAGTGATTCCTTTAATTCTTATATGTGGCTGCTGCTTTTGGTTTTGGGATATACAACCTATTTGAGATAGACAAAACTTGGTTGGTCCACATATACACAAACTTCACTGATTATCATAGGTAAGCATCAAAATGTCCTACTCGATTTATCTTAACTACTTTCCAGTGTTATCAATATGCTATTTAAGCCTATTCATTATGTTTTAATTGCTTTGAATTGTTATATGCTTCATGGTGTTTGTGACTATTTATTCAGTTTTTATTGCTTTCAAGCATTATTTCATTTGTTGTTTGACCAAAATTGCTTTTATGTGTTTTTGATACGTTGTTTGAGCATAGTTGACATCAAGTATTAATTACAACCTTTATAACATGATTTTGGCTTTGTTTTCATTTTTTTTATTTATAAATTTCATAATACATGAACTAAAAAAATGATTTTGCATTATTCCTTAAGAAAGTGATATGTTCGCGTGAGTATTAATAATCCTGGCTTTTGAAATCTATGCAACATTCTCTCAAACATTGTCTTGTTTTTCTCCATCTATAGAAAACACTAATGTAAAATTACCATTATAAATGAAGAAAAATAAAATCAAATAAATCAAAACCAAAAACAAAAAATTTAAACTTGTTATAAATGAAAACTTATTGAAGATCTTATTATATATCATAGCAGAACCTTAAAACTTACTTGTATCTGCAAGTTTACTACCTATTCATTTTTAATGGATATATCTTGAGTGTGGAAGGATAGATTGTCCAAGGAGTATGAAAATGGGGTTGATAATTTCCTAGTCTTTACAGTTGCACACAATCCTAACATAAATTTCATTAAATATCCATGCAATGCTTGTCGCTACTTGGCCTCACAAACTCGAAATGAAGTACAAGACCATTTATTTTGTAATGGCTTTGACGCAAACTAACGAACCTGGATTTGGCATGGGGAAGCAAATCCAACTATGGAACCTAACAATGTGAACTCATCTTTTGATGAATGGAATTATTTTCCTTTACATGATACTGTTGACATGGTCAATGATGCCTTCAAATATTGTGATGATGACCCTAAAAATTTAAAAAAATTACTTGAAGATGCTAAAAAGCCTTTATACCCAGGTTGCACCACCCACTCAAAATTATCTGCATTGATGAAATTGTACAATATCAAAGGTAGATTTGGTTGGTCAGATAATAGTTTCTCTGAATTACTTAATGTCCTATCCGAAATGCTACCTCCAAATAATGAAATGCCTTCATCGATGTATAAAGCAAAGAAAACAATGGTTTCATTAGGGTTGTCATATGAAAAGATACATGCATGTCCTAATGATTGCATTTTGTGTAGGAAAGACTATGCATCCTCAACATGTTGTCCAACTTGTAGGTTGTCTAGATGGAAGATAGCTAAGAAAACCTCTAAATCTAAAAAGGCCATTCTGCCAAAGTACTGTGATACTTTCCCATCATCCCTAAGTTTATGAGGTTATTTCAAACTCCTGAGATTGCCAAAAATCTAACTTGGCATGCTAATGCAAGAGTCATAGATGGTAAACTTAGGCACCCTGCTGACATACCATCTTGCAAGTTAGTTGACCGAATGTGGCCTACCTTTGGAGATGAAAGTAGAAATCTTAGATTAGCTATTTCAGCTGATAGGATAAATCCATATAGTACCCTATGTAGTACTTATAGTTGTTGGCCTATTGTAATGGTTACATATAACCTTCTGCCTTGGTTGTGCATGAAGAAGAGATTTATGATGTTATCTCTCTTGATATCGGGACTGCGACAACTGGGCAATGATATAGATGTTTACTTGGCACCATTGATAGATGACTTGAAACTTTTATGTGAAGAAGGTGTTGAGGTGGATGATTCTTACAAAAAAGAAACTTTTAGTATGAGAGCGGTGTTATTATGGACAATTAATGACTTTCCAACCTATGACAACCTTTCAGATTGCTCAGTGAAAGGCTATTATGGTTGTCCAATATGTGGGGAACAAACTGTTTCATGTAGATTGAAGCATGGCAAGAAGAATATATATGGGTCATAGGCGATTCCTCCCTCAAAACCATCACTTTAGAAAACAAAAAAAAAAGGCATTTAATGGACTCCAAGAAAATAGACTTTCTCCTATAATGCTTAGTGGAGAGGACATCATAGAAAAACTTGAGACGTTTCAAAACACTTGGGGGAAGTGTAAGGATAGAAAACGAAAGAAAATTGACCTTGAAGATATCCTATGTTGAAAGAAAAAAATCATTTTTCTTTACTCTTCCATATTGGAAACACTTATATGTTCCTCATAATCTAGATGTTATGCTCATTGAAAAAAATGTTTGTGAGAGTATCTATGACACATTATTAAATATTCCTGAGAAGACAAGAGATAATCTCAACTCTACATTAGATCTTGTTGACATAGGTTTAAGAAGTGACTTACAACCAACTTTTATCAACAATTGAACATATTTGCCTTCAGCTTGCTATGCACTAAGTAAAAAAGAGAGGCAGATGTTTTGTCAAACATTATATGACCTTAGAGTCCCTTTTGGATATTGTTCCAATTTCAAGAACCTTGTCTCCATGGATGACTTAAAGCTCGTTGGTCTTAACTCCCACAATTGTCATGCTCTCATGCAATAATTTCTCCCATTAGCCATAAGATCTGTGTTGCCTAAGCATGTTCGGTATGCTATTACAAGATTTTGCATTTTCTTCAATGATCTTTGCACCAAAGTGGTTGATATTCCTAAGTTAAATAGGATACAAAGTGATCTTGTTGTTACCTTGTACTTACTTGATAAATACTTTCTACCATCATTTTTTGACATCATGGTACATCTAACTGTACATCTTGTTAGAGAGGTAAGGTTGTGTAGGCCTGTCTATCTTAGATGGATGTATCCTTTTGAAAGATTCATGAAAATTCTCAAAGGATATGTTCGAAATAGAAATCGACCTGAAGGATGCATTATTGAGTGTTACATTGCATTCGAAGCAATTGACTTTTGCTCTGAGTATGTGCCTGGTATTGATGGACCTAATGAAGATGATGGTCCATTACTTGGAGGTCGAGTTATTTATGTTGCTGTAGATGAATGGTCTCAAGCACACCTATATATCTTGCAAAACATAGATGAAGTTCAACCTTACATTGAGTAAGTTTCTAATTTCCTAAATCTTGTACTATTAACACCTTTTTCTTATTTGTCTTATTCAAAATCAACTAATCGTCTTATATTTTGATAGAATGCATATGAAATGGTTAAAGAATCGTTTCCCAAAGCAACTGAAAAACGCAAAGTGGTTACAACACGAGCACAATCGTACCTTCATTGAATGGTTCAAAGTTGAGGTTAATAATTTTGGACAACATTAGCATACAAAACTGTTAGCCCTAAGGTTACATGATAATTTGATGATAACAATACATATTGATTTATTGAGGTATTACTAATATGTTTATTTATGTGCAAGAAAAAGATCACTGAAATACTTGTAAAATCAAAAAGAGGCTTATTAAGATAAAGTGTTGAAGCTAAGGACAAGACTACATGTTAAAGACACCAAAGTTTAAGAACAAGGTTTGACTCAAGAAATGTGATACATGAGCAATATTCAATCAACTGATCATATATTTCTCTATAAATGTCTAAATTACGTGATTCTTGAGCCTTTAGAAAGCTTACTTAATTTATATGTTTTAAAGAAATTCAAATTTCAAGTGAAAGGTTGTCCAAATCAACATACAAGTTGAAGGACAAATAGAATTAGCTGACATGAGCACCCAATGTTATTTTGGACGTATCTTGAGCTAGATATATCCAAATGACTTGATTCTTGAGGTGTTGGAAAGATGCTTAAATGAAGCACATTTCATATTTTTTTGAAGAAATTCAAATTTCAGATGGAAGGCTAACATAATCATCATGCAAGTCGGTGGACTGACACAAGGAAGAAAAATCAACTGACATGAGCACCAAATGGTCTTTTGTCCATATCTTGAGATAGAGATATCCAAATAACTTGATTCTTAATGAGTTGGAAAGCTTATTCAAATATGCAAATCTTTTATGTTTTGAAGAAATTCAAATTTCAAATAGAAGGCTGACATAATCATCATTCAATTCGATAGACTGACACAAGGAAGAAAAATAAACTAACCTGAGCACCGAATTGTCTTTTGTCCATATCTTGAGATAGAGATATCCAAATGACTTGATTCTTAATGCGTTGAAAAGCTTATTCAAATATGTAGATCCTTTTTGTTTTATAGATTTTCAAATTTCAAACAGAACATTAACAAAAATGGCCAACAAAATTATGATTTTTATGGTGGATAGAAAATTTGGAGTTGGTATTTTCACTTGATTAAGTTCATCTCATTTGCCTATAAAGGAGCCTGATAGGTGTCTATTTATGTATTACTTTCATATCAATTTGTCCATGTTTCTTTGCTATATTCCTTGGTATTTTTATGTTTTTGTGTCGTTTTGATGTTTGTAGGATTTTTGGAGCAACTTGCACAAAAATGAAGTAAAACCCTTCATTTTCACCTCTGCTAATCAACCATTTCTCGGAGTTGATTGTATCGATATACAATTAACCGGATAACATGCTATATACCATTGAAAAGCTCTCGAAGTCTATTTTCTAGAGAAATTTACGGTTCACGAATTTATGTAGTGTACCAAAAGTTATGATAAAAATGGTATGAGAAGTGTATATTTGTAATTCCACATATCACTGTAGCATGTTATTAAATACGGGGGCACTGTAGCAAGTTACTGTAGCAGAGTATATAAACATATTTTAGGGTTTTATTTTCATAACTTGAAGAGGGGGAAACGACTTGGAGGCTGCAGCTCTGGAATTCTCTCATCTTTTGGAGTTCTTGAAGGAGAAAGAAAGCTTGGAAAGAGGAAGAACTATAATTCAAAGAGATTTATATCAGAATTGCTAAGTTTTTCCCTTCCCTTTCATTTTCTGGAAAATTTGTATGTTGTATTGTATTTATCACGTTTTTGAACATGTGTAACTAAATCTGAATTGGTTGAGGGTGATTTCAAAGCCCTTGATATGGATTTTGTGAGTTGATTGTGTAAGAAATTGTTATCCAATTCTCTAATTGAAGTTGCTTGTATTTTCCCATATCTAATGCTTATGATTGCTTACTGATTGTATTTGGAATGGCCAACTGAATATAATCTGTTGTTGTCTATTGCTAGATTAGAAATCTTGATCCGTAATTGTCATGAATTTCCAATCATTAGTAGCAAAATTGTGATCAGAGATTGCAATTGGAAAATACAACCTAGGTTAAATAATCCGAACTTGTGTGATTATTGCTTAGATCAACCTATCTTTCTCATCGTAATGCTTCCATTGAATTAAACTCAGAGAGCTTGTTCTAGGTTGTTTAATGGATAGAGATTAAATAAAGAGCTTGTTTTATTTAACAACAAAGTAAGGAAAGATTGGGATAACAGAGCTTGTTGTTATCTACGGTTGATAACTTCAATGCTGTAATTGGATTACAATTCTATGTTAATTCACAAATTCATATCTTGTGGCAGAGAAAGAACCCTTAACCAAGTGTCTCTCATTGATTTTTCACTCCATTTACTTTGTGTTGTGTTATTGTGCATTTGCATTAATATTTCATTTAGTTAATCCATCAACAAAACCCCCCCTGTTTAGTTTATTGTTGCTGGAATAACAAATTCAATTAGAATCAATCCTCGTGGGAACGATATCTACTTATCACTTTATTACTTGTGCGACTAGTATACTTGCTAGTTTCGAACGCATCAGAGCCCTTCTCCCATGCATTCAATAAGAATCCATCAAGCAACAAATAAGAAAAATATCAAGTTTAGAGAGCTTTTATATTCTTTATCTACTCTTAATTTTATTGTAAACAATTGTCTTTGTTCTTGTATTGTGGTGAGAGTGAGATCATTCTTGTAAAGGATAATAATTATCGTTGAGAGAACTCTTAGTGTGGTGTTATCAAGAGTTAAACAATTAAGAGAATTGTTGGTGTGGTGTTATCAAGGGTTGAAGGAAGAAGTCTTGGTGAGGTTTTTCATCAAGCAAGCTGTAAAGAATTCTACAACTTAGTGCAAAGCCTAGCTTGTGGAGGAGCTAGGAGCCCGTGGACGTAGGCAAGGTTTTTCGAACCACGTAAATTAAGATTACACTCTCTCTATCCCTATCCTCTTTAAATTTACTTACACTTGTGATTGTTCATTATTGTTATTCTCTTGATTGCATCCTAGATAACTTCTAATTTTATCTTTATCACTTTTATTCTCAAAGAAAGCGTGAACTAATTTTGATCTTTCAATAAAAGTTTTATAAATCCGTTTCTATAAATAAAAACCCAATTCACCGCCGCCGCCACCCCCCCCCCCCCCACCCCCCATCTTGGATTGCCATACCTGGGTCAAAAAAAAACTATTAATATTAATTTATACTTTGGTATTACTATTAATTTAAACTTTGTCAACAATTTAATGTAAATTTATTGATTACATATTTTATGAATAGGTCGAAAATGCATTGAATAATGATGACATTGTCTCTTCCACCTTGACATGGTTGGCACAAGGGCCTCGACCATATGTGACCAGCTTTTCTGGTTATATCATCAAAAATTGTCATTATCACACAAGAGATCGTGGGGAAAACAAGGTTCATCAAAATAGTGGAGTGAGCATTGTGGCCACTACAATGCAGATTTCAAGTTCAAAGGATAAAAATCCAATAGTTGGAGACTTTTGTTTCCATGATGTAATAAGACAGATATGGGTTTTAGACTATCACCAATTTAGCTTCCCTGTGTTTAAATGTGATTGGGTTGACAACAATAGGGGCGTTAAAGTGGTTGAATTTGGTGTGACATTAGTTGATCTCAGTCGTATTGGTAACAAATCAGATTCCTTCATTTTAGCTTTGCAAGTTAAGTAAGTATTTTATGTGAGAGATCAAAGTGATGAAAGATGGTCTATTGTGCAATTCACATATGACAAATCATACACAAATGACAGAAGTCAGGTTGAAATGGATACTTTGGTTGAACAACATCCATACGTAAATAGGTTACCAACCTTAGAGTCATTTGGTACATTTGAGGATGATGAAAGTGGCTACATTAGAGAGGATTTAGAGGGTTTTTGGATTGTCAACACAAGCTAGAAATAGCAATAATGGTAATTGTTTATAATTTCATATTCTGCTTATATTGTTTGTTGTTATACTATATTTTCTTTGTTATGTTGTCTTTTATTTGCAAATTATAATTATCTAAATATTATACTAATACGCTGAGAAAATATTGATTGAAATCCCCAACTAATTTTTTTTTCCTTTTTCACTCAGGACCATGACAATGAATGAAGGTGGTGGCGATAAACATATAGGAGAGAAACAAAATACTCAGGCCACAAAAAAGAAGCGCAAAACTAGAGGAATATGCACAAATAAGACAAATAACAAAGCAAATAAAGGTGTCAAACTGCCAATTGAGTTTAATAGCAAAGGACAACCACTTGGAGACCATGAAAACAATCTAATTACCATTGTTGGTGTTTTAGCACGTCAATCAGTCCCAATTTCTATTAAAGATTGGAGACTTGTGCCTTGTAAATATAAAGACGATATTT
The DNA here is from genome assembly GCA_013180625.2 of Boswellia sacra. Classification (NCBI taxonomy): domain Eukaryota; kingdom Viridiplantae; phylum Streptophyta; class Magnoliopsida; order Sapindales; family Burseraceae; genus Boswellia; species Boswellia sacra. The sequence continues at coordinate 359,134 of SNVD02012544.1, read as the reverse complement.
AGACTGAGATGGTGGTAAGCTTCCTACAAAAGAAACTGATTTATTCTTTCTTTGCCATTTTATTGTACTTATATTTTGATACTTCGTATGTAGAGTAAATTTGAGATTGATGTAGCATTCAAGACGAATTTGTTGAAGCAAGCTAGTAGAGCATGGAGCTTCTTTAAGCGTTGGTTGATGTGAGAATTTATAAGGCCAAATATCATTACAAGAAAAAAGCAAATATTTGACTGTTTTTAGCCGTCAAATATGATAATATTTGACGGTTATTGCGTGTCATATATGTCACCATCAAATATGATAATAGTTGACCGTTGGTCAAACAGTCAAATATTCACTATAGCATTATTTGACTCTTACAAAATAGTCAAGTTTATATACCTTTGAATTCAAATTTTAGGCATTATTTGACGGTTTATTGGAGAAATATTTGACATAAACCGTCAAATATGACAAAATTAACGGTCAAAATTTTTAAATTATTGTGAATAATATTTGACAGTAACCGTCAAATATTATGAACCTAACGGTCAAATTTTTTCATATTTAATTGCTTTTAACCGTCAAGTATATGACAGTAACAGTCAATTATGTGACAGTAACCGTCAAATATTATGAACCTAATGAAATTTTTTTTCATATTTGATTGCTTTTGACCGTCAAGTATGTGAGCATAGAATAATATCTGACTCTTTTTTGACAGATAAATATTATTATAAAGTAGTTTTCTTAATACTTGACCGTTTGGATACTGTCAAGTATGACAAAAATTTTGGCTCATATTTGACTCTTTTTTGACTGACAAATATTTTTAGCTCATATTTGACAGTCAAATATTTGAATATTTATTATACTTGTCGGTTTGGATACTGTCAAGTATGACAGACTCATATTTGACTGATTGTATCAAATATTACCCAATTTTTAGCTCATATTTGACTGTTTATTAATAGATACCGTAAAATATGATATATTCGTTTGACCCATATTTGACGGTTTGTTATTGTCAACTTTTTGGGAATGGCATCATAATGTTTTGAACCAACAAACACACACACATTTATCAAGCAAACATTTTTCAAGCAAACTTTCGCAGTGCAATGGATACATTTCAACATTTATTTAAAAGAAAAAAAAACCAACAAACACACACACATTTATCAAGCAAACATTTTTCAAAAATTTTAGAATTGAAAAAAAAAGTAGTAATAATAATATTAATAATAATAATTAAAGAGAAGAAGGAAAAAAATTGCATTTCCAAACATTTTTAATCACATAAATTAACTTAACAGAATTTAATTTTCAAATGCTAACATAAATAAAGCGATTTATATACCTAAATTTCATCATTGGATAATCTTGATAAAGATAAGTTAATTATTCATACACATACTTATTATCAATATCATACAGAATAATCTGGAGACTTTATCAATCCACATGGGCTGTGATTAAGGACAAACCAAGTGAAACACTTGAAAACTTAGCAATAAATTAGTGTTAGAATTACTGATTAATGTTGAAAATAAAAACGGCTGTGCAGTACAACATTCATGCTTACTTTAAGCAAAGTCTTGCCAAAACTAGCTTCCTATCTTAAATAATCTCCCTAATGTGAGCTTCATGTTGCTTCAGCTCAGGAAAAACATCACCCATCACTCTCACCACAACATTTACAAGCCTGCATTTAACCCAATGACTAATAATTATAGTGAAAAAAGTAAACAACATTAAAAATGAAAATACAGATATTCAGAAAATTTTTTGAACAATAGATGCAGTTGGGAATATTTTTTGTTAAAAAAAATAAATGAAATAAAACAATCACAGACTCAGAGAGTAGCAAGCAAAATCATACATATTAGTCATGCCTACAGATTGAAAAATCCTTCTGAGGCTCTTAGAACCTCACTCCCATATCGAACAGCTCGACGAAGAATACGCGTTGGAACATATTCACGACCATCATTCCTTACAATGAAAATACAGATATCACATGTGAAATTTGATTTCTGAAAGGGTGTTACAGAGTAGCAACAATAGTGGGACGATGGTAGTGGCAGTTGCAGTTTCAAAGATGAATGGAAAAAAGTTATGAAGATGGCACTAGCAGTGGCATTAATCAACTCTCCCTATAGCCTTCCAAATTGAAATAGCAAATTTACTATGTTAAAATAATCAAAATGTTAGGTACCGCATACAAAATAAAGCAAATGCCTCTTCAGTTATTAATATAATGATCAAATACCACAATCCTATTTGCAAACGTATAATACTCAATATGTATTTATATGTAATTTGTATTCACTTGCGACGAGAAAAATTTTATTTTTAACACAGTCGTAATATTCTACAATATAAAGCAATACACTAAATGATATGCATACATTTCTAATTATTTTATACCAGATTCAATATTTTCTTCTTTTTTTCTAATTATTTCTAACAATTACAAATAATGGGTAATTCCATGTCTGGAAAAGCTTTACCATGTTCAAGAAATCATTAATGTGTTTACCATGTTCAAAAAAATAATTAGTGTGTTTACTTCAAGATTCAATTAATATGATCTATCCATCATCTGTGACCTAGCACATATGGCAAAGATTTAGTGTAGTATATCTAGCCAGAACATGGGATGTTCAATAAAATTCATAAGCTTTCTCTTCTTAACACCACAAAACCCTCACTGGATGAAAGCAATCGCTATCTGGGCTAATTTATTGCAAGATATTCAGAATATAAATAAATCTGATACTATGCTTTTAAACTATTAAGTCCGTGTAAGAATGTTAGTTTTTGAAATATGAGAAGCTAAGGCCATTATTCACATCTCTAAGCCAGAAAAACAAGAACTATACTATTAACTGACTCAGATTTCTGTCAGACCAACAAATTGTGTAGTAAAGAAAAGAGAATATTTTGATGCTGTTTACCTCAAAAAAGGCATTTGCTGAATGAAGATACGGCCACCAAACAATGGCGAACGTTCCTAAGACCACCATGCCCAGTTTTATGACCTCTAGAAGCGGATTCTTACGTCTTAGGCATTTACCCAAGAGATGGCTGAAAAAAGCATGTGCATAATATGCACTCATCTGCACAACAATAACATCTAACAATTAAGTGTCATCCACGTACTCTCTGAACAGCTTGTTAATAAAATAGTAAAAAAAAAAAACAGAAAACACACCAAAAAAATTATATATTAAAAAAATCATGCTAATTATTTATATAAAATTCCACCTATAGATAAGCTAGAGAAATGGATTACAAATGGAGATTGCCAGCTAATAGATACAAGAAAACCAGCAAAGTGTTTGGTGTTTTTTCTCAGCCATCCTACAAGTTAGTTTCACATCTGTTTAATACAGCATGTATGCAAGCATAGCTCTATAGATGTGCAGAAATGCAATAAAGCATTGCAACCAAACAATTGTACACAAACTTGAGATATTAGTCTTATCTTGAAGTGGCTTAAATACTTCTTCCACTAAAATAAATTCAACTACGTTAAAATTCATTCAATATGCTAAAAAACCTTGCATAAACATATGTTGGAAATAAGGGTCAGATAAATAATCAACTACCATATTTGAGATGTCGAATTGGCAGTAAAGAGGAAATCAACCTGAGTAGTGTCCTGGACACCACAGTTGGTGATCCTGAAGGAGTGGACAGCCCATTCCAAGTAGAAAGCATGCTCAGACTTCCTCAGAGGCAGCCCTTCTCTCAAGGCAGCCTCATCAATTTGGATAACATTGATACCTGCCTTCTCAAGATCCTCAACCTCATCCTTGATAGCCAAAGCAATCTGATAGCAGGTTTCAAATCTGGAATATTGACAAAAAAAATTTATGTTCAATAAAAATTGCCATTTGAATAGATTAGCAAACAAATGTAATTACTCTTTTCTTTTGCATCCCAATTTCTTCTACTGGTTTTCATTTTCTATACCTGACATGTCATTTCGGACGAAGGACCAGTTGAGAATGGTCACTGGGCCAGTAAGCATTCCCTTCATTGGGCGAGCAATCATGCTCTAAGCCAGAGAGGACCAGAAGACAATCATAGCCTTGGGACGGCTTACATCACCATATATGATGGGTGGCTTAACACAGCGAGATCCATAGGATTGCACCCACCCATTGGCAGTGAAAGCGAAACCTGACAACTGCTCCCCGAAGTACTCAACCACATCATTTCTCTACAAAAATAAGTGCATCTTTTGTAAGCAGAAAATGAGGAACAAATGAAAGACAGAACTCTTTATTCAAAACCAAGGAGAAAACTACTGCTTTTCTTCCAATTTACAGAGGAAACTTACCTCCGGCTCCCCATGAACCAAGACATCGATATCAAGCTCTTCCTGGACTTTGACTACTTTTCTGATTTCCTCCTTGATGGCATTAACATATTCCTGCTCAGGACCCTAAAAAGAACAATAGCATCATCAAAAGACCAATTCATAGAATACTCAATATAATTCCAAAAAAGGCATAAAATGAAGACCATTTGCAGATTTACTCACTTGTTGGCCTTGTATTCACGACGGACTCTCCTAAGTTTCGGTTTGTGGGAAGGACCCAATGGTAGTGGTTGGGAGGATTGGAAGATTGAGCTTCTTTTGTTGAGCATCCAGTCTAGCACTAACATTTGTAGCACGTCGGTGGTTTGAACCTTTCAAAGCAGCGGCCTAAGAAAGCAAGAGGTTGAAATGATTCTCAGCAAGATGCCAAGCAGTCACTTCAAAAGCATAAAATGGGGAAGACAAATTAAGCACTTACAGCCTTTTGAACTGCCTCATTGGTAACCCTTGGGGAGGACTTTCTTGAAGCCTGAGCTGCAGCATTGGCGAAGAAGAATTCCTGAAAACAACACCACAAAAAGTGAGTAATGTTAGTCTCATTGAAATCATCTTCGGAAAGATGAAACATTCATAAGAAAGAAAGGGGATGAAGTTATAACATGTAGTCTCATGCTAAGAAGCACACTCAGTATCATAAGCCTTGCTCAGAAGTGCCAAAAATTTGACATAAGATGGCCTGTTTAGGAATATGTATTCGGAACTCTAGACATATATAAAGTGGCCTAACCAGATATTCATCCCAAGAGCCAACTTTACATACCAAGCTCAATTTCACTTCAAGTCCAATATATATTGCTCGGATTTTTTATTTTTATCCTCTCTCTCTCTCTCTCTCTCTCTCTATGTATAGGAAACCCAAGATGTATATTGCTCAGGTAATTATTTCTACCTATCTGCTGAACATTGGTTATTTTTCATTTTGTCAATTATAAAATTTCCAAGAGAATTATACCTCATTCTTTTCTCCAACCAAAGCCTTGGCCAATGCATTAACTTCAACAACTTTCGGGGCAGCAAATGCAAGCCAAGACTTGATTTCCTTATCCAGCTTAGGCTCATTGACTAGATCAACTGCAGTGTGGAGAAGTGAGCAGGAGGTGGAGACCACAAGCTTGTCTGCATAGAAATAACAAGAATTATTCGTAAAATAAAAAAAATAAATATAAAAAAGGAACTCATCACCATGTAAAAGATTATGCGAGCAGAAAATGAATACCTTTGCCAACAATGCCTTCAAGTTCCTATAGGGTAGAGAGGGAAGCAGCAAGATCATTGGCCCAAATATTCCTTCCATCAACCACTCCCATAAAGAGGTATTTGCCCTGACGGAATCCACTCTTAATCAGGTCAAGGGTCTTAGTTCCACGAACCAAATCAAAACCGTAGGCAGTAACACCCCTCAAAGAAGTGAGGGTCGTGAATGCCTCAGCAGGGATATCAGCAAAGTAAGTCTCAATGAGGACATTCAAGCCAGATAGAGTTGATTCTAGTTCAGAGTAGGCCTCAGTAAAAGCGTGCAACTCGTGAGAGTCAAGATCCATCGCGAGCGTGGGCTCATCAAACTGAATCCAGGAAGCACCAGAGCTTTAAGCTCAGAAACAACTTCCCTGTTGAAGATTTTGTAGTTACCATGAATATTAGACAAGTCATATGGGTATTCACATAATATAAAATAAATGCAGATTAAAATATCTATAATATTAATAGGCTATGATTGCATACTTGTAGATTTTTATTGTTATTCAATGTTCAAAACGTGTAACTCAAGCAAAGTTTCTCTCAAAATACTGGATTCGAGAAAACATTATAAAACAACTGATACGCAAGAACTGGAATTTCAGGAAATAAATAAATAATTTAAAATTACATCAAGATGAACATTTTCCTTGAGCATAAAAATCAATAACTCAAACTTGTGACCCATGCTAGAACTTAAGAAGAAGAAAAAATGAAAATAGAGAAGCTAATAAAATAACCAGAGAAAATATACTTTCAACTAAACATTTCCATAAATATTTTTAAAGATCAGACTCTGTAAAACCAGAAGATATTAAAAAAAATTAGAAACAAAACACAGTATCACATCAAAACAGTGAAAATTTTACTTTAAGCTAAAGATTTTGTAAAATATTCAAAGATCAATACTTGTACCTCAAATCAACACGCCATGCACAATCATCAAACATCCACAAACAGAAACAACTCAGACTTTCAAAAACTTCGAGTTAAAAATATGATACTTGAAGTACAGCTAACTTAAGTAGAAATTTAACAAAAGATCAAGCAACAAGCTAAAATTAAAATAATAATAAGAATAATAATAATCAGTAAATAAAATAAGGTTGGAAGTTTAAAGATCATAACCTGTAACAGTGATTCTGACACTCCAAAAGAAGCTCTTGTATACCTTTAAGTGAAACTTTCTGTCTCTGACCTTTTCACATTTGTAGAGCTCAAACTGTGCTTTAGAAGTTTCTCTCCTGAGAAAATTCAAAACATCAGCACCACCAAGGCGATTTACACACTCCACAAACTTCTCATGAAGATCTTGAGTCCATCGGATTCGAGGTTTGTTGGAGAGAACAGGCCTAGATGAAAAAGAACCACTAGAGGAAACAGAAACACTTCCAAGAGAAAATCTTGGTGACTGCCTCTCTTGCCGAGAAGTGATGTTCAGCTAATGGGCAAAGTGAAGAGAAAGAGTTAGCAAGAATCAAACTTGAGTTATTCTGGATAAAGCAATGTTGAAAAGGTTATAGTTAAGAAAATATTTACTCTGTGATCTTAGATTTCATCAAATGAGGCCGCAAAGTTCCGTCCACCAGTGGCAGCATCGTCCCTGAGCAACTTGATTTGTTCTTGAGGAAGAACCTTGCTACCAACTAGATTGGTACAAGGTTTTCTGTAGGATCCTTCAGAGTATTTATGGTTATAGTATTGATTACCACAGAAATCAGATTTCACCATTCATTGCAAGGTGTTCCTTATTTCAATACTGGGTTCAGGTTGCTCTAACAATACAACAAAAAAGTTCTCCCCGGATGTTAAAACTCCACCAATGGCTGGTGATGGCTGCACCTGCATGTGAGTCCTCAGGTTCCAAGGTTGTTGCATAACAAAATACTCAGGTAATCCAATATTACAGTCACTACTCATTCCTGGTTTCTGTTGAAATCTTTCCTAGAAATTGATCTTCTGACTGTTCATTGAAATCCAATCCAAATAATTAAGCTAACAAGAACGGCAGGCAGTGTTGCTAGCATTAGAAAGTGAATCAAACTTCATTCTCCGGTGAATTATTTAAGACTAAAGAAGCCACGCCGCAGATCCGCAACATGTGGAAAAGGAAAGATGCAGATTAGATGATGGATGAAACAACAGCAGAGTTGAATTCATATTAATAGCTTAAAATTCTCACAATATTCCCAAAGCCTTCTAGGGTAAGATATGAATATAAATGTGAATAGTGCTGTCTGCGTTCTCTTTTATTTATTCCCAGAAAGGACAAAATCTAAATTGATTTATTGACATAACCAAAGCACAAAAACATTCAATTTTACAAATTAATCAACAAGATAAACCTCTTCTAGATAAACATATCCTTTTAACAATCTCCAAAATTATATTCTTTTCACCTTCTCTAAAATCAGAATAATCACTTCTATGCATATTTTTCAAAACCAAACTAATCTATTCGATATTCAACAAATTTTACATAAATGTAAGTAACTTACAGAAATAAAATCAACCAAAAAAAAATCTGAAGAGGAATATTGATATTGGACTTGCGTGGTTTAATGGTAACAAATAAGAGCTATGTAGGCATAAGTTCATAAAACAGATCTACAATTACTCCTGTGAAATCACTTTAACCACCCTTAAAAGAATTATTTTATTTAATTTTGGCTGAAAAGAAAGACAAATTCTCTGGGTGATTTCTGAATGAGATGGCACTTTGCATAACATGTGAATTTCTCAAAACATACCTGCTCTCTTACCAATCAAGCACAATGTCCACAATCAAATGTCGAAAACAGAACAAAATCTCAAATAACTCAAAACGCACGCGCGCACACACCCAAAGAGCAAAAACGACAACACTTTAACTTCTAACCATCCCAACCCAGAAAGCTCAAATTTTTCTTATTCTCTCAAGTCTGGCCCAAAACAGAACAAAAAATATAAACAACAAAAAAAAACTCAAAAATAAAACTACCAAAGCAACCAAACACAACTTAGTTTCCAAAGACAAAGTAGAAAAACAAACAAACAGAAAATTGAGAAGAAGGGAGCTCAAGCAATTAATAGCAAAATTCTCTAACCATGGACAATCTTGTTTATTTCTTGCAAGGAAACAAATAACTAAACAAAGGCCTAGGCAAGCAGGCAAGCAAGAAATGAAATATAGATATAAAGTTCCGAAAGCCCTTTTCTCCTTCCGATGCACACATGCAAACTGTAGCAAACCCGCTAGAAATAAGAAAGAAAAAAAACCCACTGCACCTGGAAAATCAAAGAGAATGGAGAGCGAGAGAGGGAGAGAGAGAGAGAGAGAGAGAGAGAGAGAGAGGAGAGAAGCTTACATGAACTTGAGAGAAACCGGTGATGGAGAAACCAGTGCAGACCGATCGACCTGAGTGATGGATTGAGGAAGAGATACCGGTGAATAGGGAGCAAGGGAGATGAGGGATTGAGCTGCTGAGAGTCGATTGAAAAAGAGAAAGATTGATCGAGTGAGGGAGATAAGGGATTCGAGTGAGGGAGATAAGGAGAAAGCGAGGGAACGACGGAAAGAGTGGAGGGAAATCGATTTAGGGCAAAAGAAAGAGAGGGAATGAAAACATAATATATATATATATAGGATGGCAAATTCGTAAATAAAATGAAAATTAATAGTGTTAAATATAAGCAAAAATTATGTTGACTTTTTTTTGGATACATCGTATTTTACGGTTTTACAAAAAATAGTCAAATATATAAAAACTAATGTGTCAAGTATTTTAAAATTTCTTGTAGTGTATGGACAACATAAAAGAGTTAGCAAATCCTCCAGAACCAAAAATATATTAAACAGGAGGATTGGGGTGCCTTTGTTCAGTATCGTCTGTCATCGGAGTTTTAGGTAGTTACTTTATTATAGTATGCTAGTTATTTCAAATTAAATAATTGTGTTTCAAAAAATTTTGTTGAAAATGTGTCATTAAATTGGCAATACACCTGCTTATTGAGAAAGCATTCAAGCATCCTCTTTTGCCATATTGCTTCTTCTCATTGTTATACATAAAGCAAAACTATAAGGCAGTAACAAGGAAAAGCCTACTCAAAACTGCACTTGGTTTCTTAAATATTTAGTAAAAAAGAGTTAACAATACCTGAAATAATCTTAAAATATAAATTCCCATTTCATTATGAAAACCAAAAAAGATGAAAATTTCTTGGATTCATGAATTTGATACTTTAAAGATTGAAAAGAGTGGACTGATCATAGATTCATGAGAATTTCCTTGTTAGCTTTGTATTGCCTTTGCTTTTTTTTTTATGGGTGTGCCTTTTTTTTTTTTTGTATAGCTGCTAAAATAAAGGAAAAAAATTATAAGAATAACCACATTTAACCGATTTAACAAACATTAATGAGATATTTATAGTAGTTTAGTGCAGTTTTCGTTCTGCAGGGGCTTGACTGTTATTGCTTTCTATTGTGATATGGTTCCCATTTGGACCAAGTTTTTTAGTTTTAAAAATAGCAATTAATTGGGCTTCCACTTTAGCTATTTCTTTATTTTTTCCTTTCTTTTCTTTTTTCCATTTCTAATGTATAATTGTTTTGAGTTGTTTATTTCTCATCTGTGTCTTAGTGACTTTAGATATATTATTTTTCTGGTTTGTAGGGAGAATATGTGACTGGACAAAGAGAATTATTATTAAAACTCATGTATCTGGTTTTTGTGGCATTGGGATTGTTTCTTAATGCAATACTGCTTCTATATTGCTCCTTTTTGTGTTTTCGTTAATTTGTTAAATTTTTAAGAAGGGATAGTTAGAGTAATTTGGAGGCTTTTTGCATGGGTAAATTTAATGGAAATACAGATTGTCTAAATTTATTTACAATGAGGTTGTTGGATACCAAGTGTCATCAGTTTCCAAGTTTGCTTAGTAATTCTACTAAAATTAGCTATTTCATTGTTCTTTTACGTTTACATGCATTTTGTATTGTCAGGTCCCACGTTCTCTTTCCTATCAACATGAAGTTATTCCTTTATTTTATTTGAAGCATTGACACTAAACAATTATATGTATGTGGATTAGGATTGTCTAAAGAGTTTTTATATTGCAACCAAGAGTAGAACTCAATTTCTTGTTTAACCTTTGAATCCAATGAATATATGATTATTTAGACTATCTTCATGAAAATTATTGGTGAAATTTCAGAGCATTATGCAATTTCTGGTCTTTGAACTAGTCCAAATGTGTTTTCCAGATTTTGATCAACTTTATTTGTGTTCATGATATGTGAGGGCTTGCGTGATATGAAGAGGTATAGCACGGTTCAAAAGGAGAGAAGGCTTGCAGACAAATACGACCATTGTACAAGAAGGTCAGGGTATGCAAAATTAGAGAAGAAAATGGTAAGGCAGTAGTTGTCTTTATCTAAGTTTAATTTTTTGGCCAAACGCTTTGGCTTTGAGTGATAATTTTTGAAGTGTTTGCAGTGTTCAGATTTTTTTTTTTTTTCATTTTATGCAACATGAAGAATCAGGAGACTATAGTACGCCGATTGATCGAGCTGATCTTTGGGTGAAAGGTCATAAGAGGAAGGCTAGTAGTGATTACCATCCATATGTGCTTCCTGTAGTTGAAAAGATCATGAGTATTTGTAATTATTATTACTTACTATGTTATTATTATGAATGAATTAACAATTCAAGTTGTTACATTTGGAGATCTCATGGCTCTTGTTATCCATAGACTCTCTCTACAATTAAAGGGCAAAAATACTCATGTTATATAATACGTGTCGGCCTGAATTTAGAATTCAAGCCGACATGTATTATATATTTTTTATTTTTAGAAACCTGGTTTTATATGTATATATATATACAAGAACACCTAGAGAGCAAAAACAATGTATCCAAATAATAAATATTTATAACTTACCAATTTGAGCTCAAATTTTATGAAAGTAATGAAAGTAATTGATGCCTCATATTAATGTGAACTAAAGGTGCATGAACTAAAGAAACAGTTATTAACTATGTTAATAAGGAAAATCTCCTGCACAAGCAAAATTGAATTTTAGTTGCAAAGACATAGCAAAATTGTGAGTCCTTACAGAAATCTTAATTCACTAAGCTTCCCAAGCTATGGTGCCAATGTCCCTCCAGATACAACTCTTTCACATCCCTGCAAGTAGAAATATGCAGGAGACAACAACATAATTTATCATTTTACTTGTACAACAGAGATCTCCAAAGGAAAGGAGAGAGTCTTAGATACAACCGCTAAACTACAATATCACTAATCATAGAGCACATGTCGTTGTGTGCTTTGCGATGAAACACGAGTCAAACCAGGATTAGTTTACTACAATATAACTGATGCATTGAAGACTCTCTTCCCAAGAGGTGTTCTAGGTACAATTGTAAGACTTAATTGAATGACTTTATTATAAAAATTTTACTTACTTTTATAGCATATGATAAATGCATATTGTTTATCATAGAATGCTAGGCTTTTAATACAGATTTGTAATTGTAATTGTAATAAAGTCATTTAAGTGTTGGAAATGATACGGATTTGTAATTCTTTTTAAAGAAATATATATATATCAGCTGAGATGGGTGTCCCTCTTTAAGTGTTGCAGGGTGCATCGTAAGTCAATGAATCAAAACAGATTCTGCCAAATTTTCTTTACAAGTTATGTTTTCTTATAAAAAGATTTTAATAAATGTTTTAAGGGATAAATTTGTCACTCCTCATAGGATTGCCTTATCTCTCGAGGAGGGGATCGAGTAAATCCTGTCATTAAAGAAGCATTATATGGTGAGAAGGCCGCGTCATGAAAGCAATTTGAATCGTTGCATTATAATCATATAACTACTATACACTGAGAGTATTTAAATGCTTGAAGGAAAGAAATTAATGCTTTGGTTGGCGTTTGGAAAGAGTAAAAAACTTCTAAAAAAATATAATAAATAATAATAATAATAATAATAAAACAAAACCTAATTAAATTAAAATTTTATGTGGAAGGCAATTGAATAAATATGTTGATAAAAGTTTAAATTCAAAAATACGATTACATAGAAAGAATAAATATTCAATTAAGTGAAATCTTTTCGTTCAAGAAGAGACATAAGGTAATTTTCTATCCCTTGAGCCTGCTCTGATGGTCAGCAAATGAAGGTAATCTAATGCAAACAGAAGCCAAAGTTGATTTATAAGAGATACAAATGGCAGGGATATTTGGGATGAAACAGCTCAGAATGTCAAGCTGAGTTAGAGTTTCTGTGACATATATCCTGTCCATTTGGCTTTTCAGATTTTTTAGTAACTACTAGTTTCAGTATTTTAACCATTGATCACGGAATGATCAGTTTCTGAAGAATAGCAAGTACTGTTGAACACAATGGAAAATTTTAATTTAATCTACAAATTGAGTTCGTATAGGTAACTACTCGATAAGAGATCCTAGAGTTAATCATAATGTTACAATTACAATTCATTAATTATGAACACAAGATTTTTGTTATTAATACTTAAAATGCATAGTCTTAAAGAAGACCAGAGCTTGAGCTGTAAAGGACTCACATTAAACTGATAAATGAGGTGAGTAAAGAGGAGTAGAGACTTCAAGGGCTCCCTCCATCATCTGAACAACATTATTCTTCACGGTAGTTCTTACAGATGGATCGTCTTGAATGCACCAAATTTCTCTACCATCTTTTCATGTCTTATATTGCCTCCTCATCATTCTCCAAAAGCAAGTGCAATCTCCCTTCTTTAAAGCAACCATAAGCCCTATACCCAAGTCATATTTGACATTCCTCCTTTGCATCATTCTCAAAGTTGCTTCTACCGAAAACAATTTCAAGTAACAAGATTCCAAATCCGTAAACATCAACTTTTACTGTGAAGGAAGGTTTCTGAACCATTCAGGGGCCACATACGCCCTTTGGTTCCCCTAAGCATAGTTGTTGTGTGAGTCTGGTCTACCTTCAAAAGCTTAGCCAATCCAAAATCAGAAATTCTTGTCGTGAGACTGTCATCCGAAAGGATATTCTGCGGCTTGATATCACAATGTATAATCTGGTTATTGCATTCTTCATGCAAGTAAAGCAGCCCTCTAGCAGTTTCCAAAAGCAATCTGCATCCTTTTGTACCAATTGGGTTTTGGGCTTCCAAATAGGAAGTATACTAGAGAGCCATTGCTCGTGTTTTCATACAGGAGAAGCCGGTGTTGCCTCTGATTACAGAATGTGACATGTGTAATTTTTTTTTTTTTGGAAGTAGAGTTAGATAAGTGTTCAACTAGTGGTATAATTATATTAATTATAGGGTTATATAAGTCATTTTATAATTGATTTAGAGATAATTAGTAATTTTATTTGGTTTTAAAGCCGAAAAAGATAAGAAGTTATTATTATCTTTTCTTTCTCTTATCATCGCGTAAGTACGATACATTCATTATTCTCACCCAGCATATAAAAACAATATTATAACGCTATAGTTAGGGTTTTAAACGTGAAGGTTAGGTGGAGGCTTTGAAACTAAGAGAATTTGAAGGTGAGTTCATGTTTTCCTTAATTTGATGTAATTATTATATACTAGGAATTATTGTAGCTTAGATTTACACTAAGATTTCTGCAAAGGTTTAAGAAACAGTTTAGTAATTTCAAATTTATTAAGAGCCTTAAAGATCGAATTTCCATCTATATTTTTTATATGTTATTCTAAACAAAAACAAGAATTTGTATAATTTTATTTCAAGACAAAAGGTTGAAATTTCAATTTATTACAAATTTTTGAACTCTCTGTTGAGAATCTAGAAAACACTATAGATTTTGTATTCAATGAATTACGAAATTATTTTGCATATGCTAGAAGAGTCAAAAATTTCTCAAATTTTATATGGTATCTTGTTAAGATGATTTATACGTTTCTATAAATTTTTGGATTTTCAACTTATAGATTTATTGTTCTGAAATTTTGAATTCGAAACATATTAATCTGAAGATTCTGGACAGAACTTACTGGAAGGAAACGAAAATATTTAAAAATTAGTTTCTGATTGTAAATTATTTTAAAAAAATTTCTATAGAATAATTGATGTGTCTAGTTTGCTTCTTCACAATCCTAACCTAATCGGATTAAGATTGAAATTTCTAAAATTTTTGGAGTCATCTCAGTTCAATGAATTAGACTTAGGCAGAATGGTTTAGTTAGGAATTTTTATTGGAATTTTGTGGCACATTTTAGGTGTTGATTTTATGAATTTATTGAAATATCTTTTGATTATGACTTAGGATATTCGTTGGATGGGTAGGAGCTAGGAGATTTTCCATTTGGATTGATCGAGGTAAGTAACATCATATATATACTGTGATTAAAGTGTAACATGTTCTTAACGAATAACTTGATATGTTATGAAATATTTTTATGCGATATTATATGATTTACTTTCTGTTTTAGAATCCAAATTGTGACATTAGAGTTTTAGCAAAGCCTTTAGTTGATTCTCAAAAAACACTTTTATGTTAAAAATTGTTTTAGTGAAGGGAAATTTTAACAAACTATTTTTACAAAAATCAGAATATTTATTAAACCTTTCCTTGACACTTTTTAGAAACTGTAATATTTTGATGAACTCATTATTATCTATGAAAAGTTATTAGAGTGAGTACTTTGAGTATTGTGTTATTTGCCATGGTTTTTGAATGTATTTGACTCATTGTCTATAGTTTCTGAATACTATTATGAATTTTGAACTCTGAACCTAGCTGTGGTATTAGTGTGCATGTTCTGGCCGGGTCACTGGAATTACAGATGACATTATTGTTTGAATTCTGGTCGGGTCATCGGGATTACGGGTGACACTATGTGACATGAGTTATTAAATGGTTTTCCTTTGATCTTAGATGTTTATGACTGTTTTCACTAAGGTATGATTTTGAATTTGAAGTATTGAACTGTGAATTATATGATTCTTTTATAATTGTTTTAAGATGCTAAAAGTAGTATATGATTTTACTTACCGAGTTAACAGCTCACCCCTCGTCTCCAGCATCTTGCATATTAGTCTTAAATGTGTTAGTTGGACTTGCTGTTGGTTTCGAAGATTTATTTCTTTTTTATTTTTTTAGGAGTTATGTAATTAGAAGACTTTTGTTTATTATAATTGTGTTTGGAACTTTAGATTGTCATACTTTATTTTGACTAGAGAGATGTTTAATCTATTCTTATGTTTACTTTTTCCTAATAAGACGAATTATTAGAGTTTTGTTCTAGAGATTTATTGTTAGTATTTTCCTAGTCCATAAGCAATATTTATATGCTGGTTTTGGGGCGTTACACAAAATCCCAGCAGATGCACTAAATTCTTGTTATCTATTCTGCCAATTACTCTCATTTCAGCTTCAAATTCTTGCTCACCTTCACTAACTTCCCAGTTTAATTTCTTCACCGCAACCAATTCATCATCCTCATTTGCTAAGACTCCTTTATAAACAGCTCCAAAGGCACCACGACCAAGCTCCTCTTTGAATTCCCCTGTAACTTCCGCTAGTTCTTTGTGAGTAAAACTTTGCATGTTAAATTACCGGCATGCCTTTTTGTGGCTGAGCTTTTTTTTCATTTACTTCGATTCCAGCGATAAAAGAAAATGATGGTTGTTAGCTATGGGAGGAGATTAGAAATACTTAGGTGCCTAATAGTTCAGATAAAATGTCTTTCAGTGTTGGATTTTCCTTTTTCTTTGAACATAAAAAAGTGTTGTTATCTTTTCTTATACTTTTATCAGGGATTTGACTCCAGTGGTCGAAGTAATCATCCCAATTCTAAGAGGAATTCCCTTCTTCCAACAAGATGAATTTCTAAAAAACAACAATAGAACAAAAATTGTAATCGGTATTTAGAATGCTTACATTCCTTTAGAGATTTAAAAGTCTGAAGGTTCTCAGAAACTTTGGTGAAACAACACGCCAAGTGACCTAGGGGAAATTAACTCAGAAATTGATGTATTCCCGAGGAACATGACCAACTTGAAAACCTGAATCAACTCACATTTTTAGTGTTTCCTGGAAATACGGATTAGCTGCCATGTATCCTATGCCACATATGATCCAAAATGTGTGAATGGTAGAATGAGATGATGCCATGTGGAAAAAGGACGTACAGGATTGCTTACATGTCCAAAGGCTAGGTTTATATAGGAAAGGAATGTTATTATACAAGTATGAAAGATTCACTTTAGAAAAAAATCCTGGGAAATTTTGTTTTACAAATGAAGCTGAACTAACTTAAGCATCTAAGGGTTTGCGCAAGGAAAACCCCAGACGATCCCAAATGTTTTATGGCAGTCTTACTAGAATTCGAGCTTAGCAAGTTGAGAAGATCACAAGAGGTTGAGGCAAGGCAAGTGCTGCCAAGGGAAGCATTTGCTGGTTTGCATGACTTTTTTTCATTCGTTGAAACTCATTAGATTTAAGATCTCCTGGCTTACTTTTAGCTTGAAGTTAAACTTCCTGAATAGTAGTTAGGATAGTGTTTATTTTATTGGTTTGTCACTATGCTAAAAACCAATAATAACACTTGGCGCTGTCTATAGAAATCTTAACTAGTAGTCAATGTTCCTGGTTGGATATCTCTTCTTTGAGAATTAACAACTTCGTTTATGGAAGCAAGGACATCAGTTTCTCAAAGTATGCCAAATGGATCAAGAGGAACGAGGATGACTAGAAGGCAGCAAGCTCAGTTGCAATGCATACTTGAGTTGGATGAGACAACGGAAATGAATGCTGAAGATCACAAGAAGTTGATAGATTCTACAAAAATCAAAGCAACCTAAGGTTGTTGTCCTAGTACCTCTAAACATCTAGCCTAACGCCCAGAGGCGGACCTACATAGGGACCCGAGGGGCCCCAGGCCCCTCCTAAATCTGCAAAATTTCTTTGACCCCATTTATTTTATAGAGTAATTTAAATCCTATTTCTTTAAAAATATACCTAATTTCAAAGTTTTAGTATCATTTTTTTCCTAAATGTTGAACCACTTACCCGTTAGTCTTTGACTGCTGCATGCAGCTACATATTCAACAATGTAAATTTATATTATATTTTAGTTAATTTCTATTATTTTATTCATAAATAGAACTTTACACATGTTTAGTTCTTATTTATTTATTTTGACAAGTTATATATTTTGTTTTAATATTTTCTATGTTTTGCCAAAAAAAAAATCAATTGTTATTAGATGAGTACAAATTTGAAGAACTTTGGTAAACAATAATGATTAACTCTTTTAATAACATTTAATACCATATTATGATATTTATACAATTGTACTATGTCTTTCTTTTTTTATTGATTTATTTGTATTAATTAGGGCAAAAAAATAGTAAATATCATTAGAAAATTATGTTTGAAAAATTTTTCATAAGGGTAAGGTTTATTTTGTCCCTATCGCTAGGTGTATTTTTTTATTATTTATTAACAAATTTTCTCATATCATCAAAATCTATTAAATAAATCATAAATATTAAAATATGTATGGTGCCTCCCCTTTCATAAAATTCTGGGTCCACTTGCTAACACCCTTCAAAATCCTCAAGCCCAATACACATTTCCACCTCCTCCTTTTACTGGGAAAGTGAAGTCGAGTAATTGGCAAAATCAACTTGATTATCTCAATGAAGCCTCTCATGAGCCTGTAGTTGGGGCACATACAATTCCCAACGTGAAATTAGCCAAAGGAAAACAAGTAGACTATTATATTCCAATTGGAAGCCATCAAACTCATAGCCAAACAACAAGTACGAGGCCTTGTGGGAATAGTTTCTGACACCCACGAGATCTAAGAAATGACTTGGAAAGGAGATGCTCTGAGAGACAACAACCCTTGGATCTTGCCTAAGGTAATGATGGTGTATGATTTGGGGAGGTGTAGCTGAAAATGAGGGAATGGTTAGAGTAGATATGGAGGGAAATCAAAGAGGTTAAAGTATTGGTGGAGTAGGGAATATAGATCTGAAGAGAGACCTAGTTATTGGGATTATACCACCTGGGAAAGTTAACTTAAGTAGTGACATTACTCAATTAACTCCCATTAAAAAACAACAGCTATTGTTGGATATGACTAATCAAGTACATGCATTGAACAAGAAGATCTTAGGCAAGAGTAATCTCCTTGTTGTAGAGTTCAGTTTGAACTCTCCATTTGTTAATGAAACTCAAAAACTCCCTTTCCTCCCAACTTCAATATTCCTGCTGCATAATATTTATAAGGGCAAAAAAGTTCCAGTGGAGCATATTGAAAGCTTTAGGGTGTATATGGAGCCATTCAACCCAACAAAAGCAATGTTATGCCATGCTTTTTCTCTTACATTAACCGAACTGGCAAGGCAATGGTTTTGATTAATTCCTCATAGGTCAATTACCATTTTTCAATAGTTATGCCAGTAGTTCACAGCTTATTTTAGTGTGGTAAAACCTATAACTAAGTCCATTTTTCATGCATGCCCTGTAAAAAGGTCATGGCCACACTTAGGTGAATTCAATGAACCTGTGGTTCATAGTGCCTTTTTACAGGGCATGCATGAAAAATGGATCTTTCAACACATAAAGAATTTCCCAATTACTATTTATGAAGTTGCTTATCATAACGCTACTCAAATGGCTAGGATAAAGGAGGAGTTTGATCAAAAAAATTCATGGGGAAGGAATAACTTAGTCAGAATGTAACATCCCAACTAGTAAGTGTGGCCATGACCTTTTGAAATTGTTTATAATGTATGTATATTATTGCTTATGTGTGTGTGCACCTAGTGTCTTGATAATGAATTAATGTGATAGGCATATTTGAAAGACTTAAGAACTTTAGGGCTAACTTGATATATGTGCTATTGTTTTATATATATATATATATATATATAACGCCCGCAGCCCTCTTTCCATTACAAGAAATTAGGGAAGAAGAAAAAAAAACTAGAAAAGAGAGATAGAATTCATCTCCTTCTCCAAGTTCTAGTCTTGATACATGTGTGTTTGTCATGAATTGCTATGTTAGGAAGTTGTATATAGCACCTTGGTGTCATTTGTGCTCTGAAATCTGCTAGACCTTATGATTTATTATAAGTCATGAAAGATTCAAATGGTTGGGATGATGTTAGGAAGCCATAGGTAATGCTTGAATTCAAAACTCTGCAGGGTCTTTTGCTAAGCAGGTATGTAATCCAAAAATTCCTAGAAATTCTAAGGTTGCTTTCTAATTATGAAATTTTTATATGTTGAACCGAACATGTCTAGGATCATTTAAAATTTTGATTCACTTGAAAATTCGGTGTATGCAATTTTTAGTGAATTTTCGAACCTACTAAAACGATTTGGAAATCCCTTATTTCAAAAGAAAGCATAGGAAATGAATTTTAGATGAGGGATTTCTCCTTTATGAAAACCCCTAATTGTTGGTATGTCAAAACTTGAACATGTTTTCTTACAAACTAGAAAGCTTCATAGTTTTTAAAGCTTTGTAGAAATTGTTATGATTTTTCAAAATTGTGTTTACAAATATGAAAATTTCAAGTTCTAGGATAGCGCAAGCAAAATAAATTGCTTTCGACAAATCTAGAGTGAATAGAACATTGTGATCTTTGGAGAGATGATTTTTATATATGTCTTTTACTAGAATAAATTTTTTTGTAATGATTTGATTATTGCTGGGACTTTTATAAATTTTCAAAGTTGTGCTGCTCAGTTGAAAGGCTACTAGATAGAATTTGAAGTTGTGCAAAACTAAGTAATTTTAAGGGATATATGATCTCATTTTGGTCTGATAAATTGCTTAAGGTATTTTATATGTGTTTAGATTATCTGTGCAGATTTTTGTAAGAATTGGTATAAGCATCATCTTTCTACAAATTATCCAAGCAAATGTGTGTAGTTTTGAGTTAGTGAATAAGTCACATTATGTTATGATATTTAATGATCCCTAAGGAAATTTTGATGGTCTCTACGTTTAAACACAAATCCCAAAGTGAAGTTTATTTAGGTAAGTAAGCTAGACTCGTAATTGAGGACACAATAGATATATTATTGTTATGGGATATGTATTTTTTTTATATGCTGATGTGAATATGAAAATTTATGTTTTGGTTGGGAGTTTGATTATGATTTTGTGCAAATGAATTGATATATGATGGCATGAAATTGTGCACATGGACTTGATATGTTATGGCATGAAATGTGCACATGGATTAGATATGTGATGGCATGAAATTTGTGTTTATGGATTTGATATGTATTATGCTATATTCATGTCAATTGCCTTGGGGACCAAACTCTTATTGATTGATTAATCAACATGGGGGACACCTCTTGAGATTGTATGGGGGTCATCTCTTGAGGGTCATGGAGACTACAAAGTGTCACACATAATGCAAAGTGTCACATGCAGACTATAGTGATTAATTAGCACAGGGGCTGCCTCTTGAGATTGTATGAGGGCCACCTCTTGAGAGTCATGAAGACCACAAAGTGCCACATCATGTGCAGACGATTATGATTAATTAGATGAGCAGAGGTCTGGACCATGTATTTCCTTACATAGGATTTGGTACCATTTGCCCGTTATAACCCAGATTGTTAAACTAGTCTCAATTTGTGTTGACAATGGATATGGATCCTTAAGGTTGTGTTGATTTATGTTCGGTATAATAAATATGTGTATAAGTGCATGAAAGGAAAATGGCCCAAGGGAGGCTTATCAGGCAGAGATGTGACGCACGAGTGCAATATTTGCCGACCTATATGTTTTAGAAAAAAACTTTTCACTGGCACGCAGAGTTTATGGCGTAGGGGTGCAGCCCCTAAGGGTTGCAACTTGCACAGAGATAAAGAGTTAGCGCAGGCGCGCATGATTCCTTGCACAAGAGCACAACCCTTATTATGTCTAATTTGTTTGTGTAACTTAGTGACAAGAAAATGGTAAGTTGCATAAGAAGCAATAGTTATGAATGATATTCCATGTTTGACTTTCTTCATTGTTTATTGGTAATGCACTATCTTAGCTATTTACCGAGTTAATACTCATTAGTTTGTTGTGTGCCTCAGGTGATTGATGGATTGCAATATGATTGGAGGATTTTGGCATAGCGACAACAGAGTTTCCTTGGCAACCAATTGACCGCTACAACAACATTATTTTATGTTAATCATTATTTTTATTTTTTTTTTGGAACTACAGTTATATGTAATACTATACTGTAGTTGACAATTTGGGAACTCTGGATTTCTGAGTAATGATAAGGCTATTTGTTTTAGTTCTCAAATTTACGATTTGAATAATTGTTTGTAGTTGCACCCAGAACACTTAGGGTATGGGATGTGACACGGAGAATCCTGGAGGGTAGAGTAGTGGGAATCGAAGGAAGCAAGGGAAAAGTTGTTTTCGAGACCAGCCTCTGCCTTAAAAACCATAAAGTCCGAGGAGAATCTTTGAAGATTCAGAGAGATTCTAGCATGCTAATGGTCGTTTACCTCCTCGTGACAACTACTATAGACCTTTGAGATACGAGCCCAAGTATGCAAATTACACTGAGTTTAAAGCAACTAATGATGAGATTTTTATGGCTTTGAAGGCAACAAGATTACTCCGACTCCCTCAAAAGATGACTGAAAATCGAAAAAAGAGAGATTAGAATTAGTTTTGTGATTACCATAGTGATGCTAGTCATACTACAACGAAGTGCAGAGAACTCAAGGATGAGTTGGGACATTTGGCTCGAAAAGAAGAGTTGCTGCACTTGGAGAAATTTTTTAGAAATGAGCGTACTCGAAAAGACTCTCATTAGGACCAAAGAATGGAAGGTTTGAGTTCCGAGATGAAAGAAACTAAATCTCAAAAAGTGATCAACAAAATAGTTGAAGGCAGGAATATAGTTAGGCATTCTAATAATGCAAGGAAGAATTACGCCAAGAGATGGGATAAGAAAGTCTTTATAGCTCAAATCCTGAAAAGAAGGAGAAGCAATAAGGAAAGTGATTCAATTTTTTGACGAAGATGCTAAAGGGGTTATGTTTCCCTATGATGATGCTATAGTTTTTACATTGACGGTGGTTAATTGTGACTGTAAGAGATCGCTCGCAGACATTGAAAGTTTTGTGAATATCCTTTATTGTGAGTCATTTAAAGAGATAGAGCTCAAGGAATCATAGTTAGCTTCTATTCACAAGTCGTTGGTTGTCTTTGCAGTAGAAATTGTTAAAGCGTTTGGCTCTAATGAATTACTTATAAAGCTTGGGGATGGAAGGGACAAGGGACATATGATGGTAGAGTTCTTGGTTGTAGATAGATCAAGTGCATACAATATAATCCTGGGGCATCCATTCCTGTATGACGGTCCGACGGCTATATCCATTTATACCCAAAAGATAAGGAGTCGGCAAAATTCATAGTAATCAACAGCAATCTAAAGAATGTTACAACACTATGGGAAGAGGTTGTCATATATTTAAGCAGAACCAAGTGGCAGTTATTAGTGATTTATAAGGAATCTAATTTAAATTTGTTAAGGGATAAGCGATTCTACCAACATAGATGAGCATTAAAAAGTTTAATTTCATTTAAAGTTGATCCAAGGAATCCCAAGAGAATAGCCAAACTTGAAAACAAGTTGAAAAAAGAGGTTATAGTACAGCTCCAAAATCTTCTCTAGCAATTCCAAGATGTTTTGTTTAAAGTCATGCAGATATGCTGAGCATCGATAGTTGAACATCGATCCCAAAGCTCGTCCTATTAGATAGAAGAGGAGAGCATTTGATGTTAAAGGATACAAAGCCATGAATACTGAAGTGAACAAGTTATTATAGGTTTGTTTTATCAGAGAAGCGAACTATCCAATGTGGCTTGTTAATCCTATTTTAGTTAAAAAGGCGAATGGCGAATGGAGGATGGTATCGACTTCACTGATCTGAACAAAGCGTGCCCAAAGGACAATTTCCCACTCTCAAGAATTGATCAATCATGGATGCTACTACCAGGGTACAACCAAATTAACATGTACAAGCCAGATGAGGGGAAAACGTCATTCATTATAGACTATGGCATTGCTATAAAGTAATGCTCTTCGGTTTGAAGAACGTTGGAGCTACTTACCAATGATTTGTCAACAAACTTTTTAAAGATTTGATTGGGAAAAACAAGAAAGTCTATGTTAATGATTTGTTGACAAAGTTTGTAAAGGCCGCTTCCCATGTATCTAATTTAAAGGAGACTTTTGAAATTCTCTACAAATATAAAATGATACTCAATCTAGAGAAGTGTGCTTTTAGAGTTCAAGGGGAAAGTTCCTTGGTTTTATGATTAGTGAACAAGGTTTTGAAGCTAACCTCGATAAGATAAAGGTATATGTGAAGCTAACCTCGATAAGATAAAGGTATATGTGATATGCAATCTCCTGAAACCCTTAAGCAAATATAGATACTGATTGGGGAGCAACTGCCTTAAGCAGGTTTATTTCTAGATTTACTGATAAGTGTAAACCTTTCTTTAAGGTAATTCAATAAGTAAAGCAAGCATAGTGGGATGAAGAATGTGAGAGAGCCTTGCAGTAATTGAAAGATTATTTGGTTTCCCTAACCTTGTTATCCACTCTTCAGCTAGGTGAAGCATTGCAGTTGTACTTAGTTGTTTCCCCTACAACAGTGAGTTCTGTCTTGGTTAGGGGAGGAGGATAAGATGCAAAAACGAGTCTATTATGTCAGCGAGTCACTGGTGAATGCTATGACTCAATATACAAGGTTGGGATAGTATGTTCTAGCTCTAGTAATAGCTTCGGTCATACTTTCAGGCTCTTGCAATTGAGGTAGTAGCAGACCAACCAATGCATGCTATAAGAAGTAAACCTGACTTGTCAGGAAGGTTAATCAAATGATTGATTGAGCTAAGTTAGTTTGAAATTATGTATAAGCCAAGGAAAGCTATGAAGGCACAACTTATGGCCGATTTCATAGCAAACTTTACTTATTCCTTGGAGGATGACAAAGTGAAGCAAGTAGAAAAGAAAACAAAGGGTGCCGAGCAAAATACTGAGCACGTTGTGACCACGGACTCATATAAAAAAGATAAAGGGAGTGGTTGATAATAAGAAATGATGGCAGTAGTAATAAGAAAGGGAGTGGGGGTTGGTATAGTGTTGGAAGGACCAGATGCAGTAGAGCTTGAATATGTTTTGAAGTTTAGGTTTCCAACGTCAAACAATCAGGCGGGGTATGAGGTAGTGTTAGCTAGAATGAAAGATTGCTAAAGTGCTTGGCATCCAGAATTTGACAGTGAGAAGTGATTCACAACTGGTGGTGAATTAGGTGAATGAGGAATTTAAAACAAAGGATTAATGGCTCCATACTGGGAAAAAGTGAAAGAATGTACGAAGCAATTCAACAAAGTGATAATTGAGTAGGCTTTGAGAATTGAAAATTCTCAAGTAGACTCCCTGGTTAAGCTGGGATCCACCATTGATATAAAGATCGACGAGTCGATTGCTATGGAGTGTGTACCAAATCGACGGTTGCTGATGTTCAAAACTTAGGAATGGAGTCATCACAAACTTTTGAGACTTGTATTACTCGAAAATTAGAGACTTGTGCTTTGGATAGCCTAGAAACATGGATGACCCCAATAATCAAACTCTTGCAATAGGAAGACTTTTGAAGGACAAACTTGTTACACAGAAATTAAGGTTAGGGGTGGCAATTTAGGTCACGACTCGATGCGAAAATTTTGCGGGTTTGGGTTTGCCTTAATCGTGTTCATGTCGTGTTCGTGTCAAAATTTTCAACCCGTTTAATGGTCATGTCGTGCTCGTATTGAGTGACTTCAACCCACAAACACGATTATAACACGACTCATTTATGACAAGTATCTATTTATGACACGAATCTGTTTATGGCATATATATATATATTAAAAACGATTGACACAAATATAAATTAAAACACGATTAACACAATTATTGATACGAATAATATTTTATAATTTTTACACATATTAAATAATACAAATTAAAAATTAAAATATTTTATTATATTAATATAATTAGAAGGACACTAAGCACATCACCTTTAATATCTAATTTCCTAAATCAAATATTAAAGTTTGTATTATTTCTTGGTATTTAGTTTTATTTAATTTTGTATATTATGTCACAGCTTTTTCATTTAAAAATAGGTTTTAATGTATAATCGTGTAATAATCGTGTCATAACTGTAATTGTATCATAATCGTGTCATAACTATAAATAGGTCATGTCAATTGTGTAAACATATCATAATCGTGTTAGACATGTTGTGTTCGTGTCTAACACGAATACGAACCGTTTATTATTCGTGTTCGAGTGTTGTGTCGTGTCGTGTTATCCGTTTAATAATCGTGTTGTATTCGTGTTGACCCTTCATAATACGAATAATAAACGGGTCGTACTTGTATCGGATTAATCTTTATCGTATCAAAACTCGATACAACACGAATACGACTCGAGACATGAATTGTCACCCTAAGGTATCAATTTGTAAGATATACAATGATTGATGGAGTTTTCTACAGGCATGGTTATTCTTTGCCCCTTTTGAGGTGTATTAATGAAAATGAAGCTGATTATGTTTCGAGAGACGTTCATGAAGGAATGTGTAGGAATCACTTAGCTGGACAAAGCTTAGCCCTTAAGATATTGAAATAGGGATACTACTGGCCACTTTACACCAGGATGCACAAAGGTTCTCAAGAAGATGTGATAAATGTAAAAAATATGCCAATATTCCTCGACAGCCAACTGAAAAAGTAACCTCAAATTAGGGGGTGGATTTGATGGGTCCTCTATCAATGGGTAAGAGGCAAACCAAGTTTGCTATTGTAACTATGGATTATTTCATAAGGTGGGTAGAAGCCGAACCGGGAGCAATAATTTCAAAGAAGAAGACTACAGATTTTATATGGCATTCTATTGTTTGTAGATTTGGAATACCACACACCAGCATTTCGGATAATGGGAAGCAGTTTGATAAGTGGGTTCAAGGAATTTTGCAAGCAGTTGAATATAGTTCACAAATTTTCTACACCAGCACACCCTCAAGCTAATGGTTAAGTCGAAGCTGTTAACAAAGAAATCAAGCATCTACTAAAGACAAAGCTTGAAGCAAGGGAGGGAGCTTAGGCAGAGGAACTTCCAGATGGTGTTGGGGATGCAGCGGATACTTCAGAACATGTTCTGGGAGAAAAATAACTTGTATTCACAGAGAAAATTATAATACAAGATTTACACAAAAACTCCCCTAAATAATTTCCTAGAGCTCTCCTGGCTCTCTAACACTCTTAGAACTCTCTGGCTCTGAATTGGACTCTCTCTGGAATCCCTCACACTCTGATACCTCTCTGTAGAATTCGTCCTATATTTATAGGGAAATTCTACATTACATTTTCAAACAAGTTAGGTCACCTAACTCATCAAACTTTGACTAACATGCACCTACATCTCAATGGAGGTGCCTAACTTTGACATGGGATGGATTCTAGAAGCTGCATGCCTCATGTATGAGCTCAGCAATTCTTCCCCTCCATCCCATGTGAAAGGGAGTAACTACAAAGATAATGAAACAGCTTCTAATCCGACTATGTCTCTGTATAGTTCTAGCTTGTCTCTTGTGACTACCTTTGTTAACATGTCGGCTGGATTCTCTTTAGTATGGATCTTCACTAGTTT
Source organism: Boswellia sacra (assembly GCA_013180625.2). Taxonomy (NCBI): domain Eukaryota; kingdom Viridiplantae; phylum Streptophyta; class Magnoliopsida; order Sapindales; family Burseraceae; genus Boswellia; species Boswellia sacra. The sequence continues at coordinate 331,799 of SNVD02012544.1, read as the reverse complement.
CAACAGTTGTTTTTCCATCACCTCGCTTATCCAATGATAGCGAATGTCGATATGCTTCGTTCGAGAATGGTACATTGAATTCTTGCTCAAATCCAGAGCACTTTGACTATCACAGTATATCTTGTCCTCCTTTTGCTCAATCCCGAGTTCTTGAAGAAATCGCTTCAACCACAACATTTCCTTTCCAGCTTCCGCTGCGGTAATATATTCAGCCTCTGTCGTGGATAGCGTAACACACTTCTATAGTTTTGATTGCCATGACACAACTCCCCCTGCAAAAGTGTAAACAAAACCTGACGTAGATTTCCTACTGTCAAAATCTTCGGCCATATCCAAATCTGTATAGCCTTCCAAGATTGGATCAGCTCCCCCATAACATAAGCATATCTTCGAAGTACCTTTTAGGTAACTGAGAATCCACTTGACTACCTCCCAATGTTCTTTCCCTGGGTTGGAAAGAAATCTGCTTACTACTCCTACAACATGAGTAATATCCGGTCTTGTACACACCATGGCATACATCAAACTTCCCACAGCAGAAGAATAGGGTACTGACGCCATGTCTTCTATCTCTTTCTTGGATGAGGGACATGATCTCTGCTCAGCTTGAAATGATTAGCCAGTGGCACACTAACTGGCTTAGCACCATCCATGTTGAACCTTTGAATCACCCGTTCAACATATTTCTCCTGAGGCAACCATTATTTCTTCTGTTTCCTGTCTCTACGGATATACATCCCCAAGATTTACTGAGCTGGTCCTAGATCCTTCATATCGAAGGTTGTTGAGAGTTCCTTCTTCAGCTGCTTTATTATTGTTGTATCCTTTCCGACGATCAGAATGTCGTCCACATATAACATGAGTACAACAAAGTCTCCACTTGAAAGTTTTTGGAAGTAGACACACTGGTCTGTAGTGATTCTTTTCTACCCATGACTCACCATAAAGGAGTCAAACTTCTTGTACCATTGCCTTGGTGCTTGCTTAAGGCCATACAAGCTCTTTTTCAGCTTGCACACAAGGTTTTCTTTTCCTTGAACCTCGAATGCTTCTGGCTGCTTCATATAGATTTCTTCATGCAAGTCTCCATGAAGGAATGCTGTCTTCACATCCATTTGTTCAAGCTCCAAATCTAGACTTGCAGTTAATCCGAGGATGACACGGATTGAAGACATCTTTACTACCGGTGAGAAGATTTCATCAAAGTCAATTCCTTCCTTCTGAAGGAATCCTTTTACCACCAACCGGGCTTTATGCTTCATCACCTTTCCTATTCCATCTTTCTTGATCTTGAATACCCATTTATTCTTCAGTGCCTTCTTTCCGTTTGGGAGCTCGACCAGTTCATAAGTTTTATTCTTCTCTAGAGAATTCATCTCATCTCGCATTGCATGCAACCAACGTTCTTTGTCTGGATGAGATAAAGCTTTACGAAAGCTTTCTGGCTCCCCCTCATCAGTAAGCAGTGCATATTCTGATTTTGGATATTTCCTCGACGGAATCCTTCCTCGCTCAGATCGTCTTAGTTGAGATTGTTCATGTCCAGGAGGTACAGCAGCTTCTACAGGTGATTGTGGCTCCCCCGGCTCAGCAATCTCTTCATTATCCTCCTCCTGATCTGCTTCTAGAACTTTTTCTGGTACCTCATCATTTCTTGTGGGATTTGGTGCTGGGGCAGAATCTGCAACAATATATGGGGCACTGCTAGTGGGAATTGTAGATGTTGTTGGCTTTTCAGCGTCTTCAAATGTTTGGTCTTCATGGAACACCACATCTCTGCTTCGGATGACTTTCTTTTCCTTTGGGTCCCATAATCTGTATCTGAATTCTTCATCTCCATAGCCAATGAAGATACATGGAATAGTTCTTGCATCGAGCTTCTGTCTGAGCTCCTTGGATACATGTGCGAAGGCTAAACGACCAAACACTTTCAAATGATTGTAGGAGGGCTTTTTATTAGACCATACCTTTTCCGGAATCTCGAAGTTTACCGGTACCGATGGTGATCTGTTGATTAGATAACAGGCTGTACGGAGAGCCTCCCCCCAGAATGGCCTGGGCAACTTAGCCAATCTGAGCATACTCCTAAACAGTTCCATGATGGTTTGGTTCATCCTCTCGGCCACTCCATTGTGTTGTGGTGTACGTGGGACTGTTCTTTCATGACGAATGTCATATCTTCCACAGTAAGCATTGAACTCTCTGGAGGTATACTCACCTTCATTATCTGATCGGAGGCATTTCAATTTCTTACCTGTTTCACGTTCTACCATGGCGTGAAACTGCTTGAACTTCTCCAGAACTTCATCCTTCGTCTTAAGGAAATACACCCATACTTTCCGAGATGCATCATCAATGAAGGTTAAGAAATACCTGTTGCCGCTGAGGGTCTCCACTTCGAGAGGTCCGCATACATCACTATGTACTAGCTCCAACAACATTGATTTCTTCACTAATGAGGAGCTGAATAACACCCTCAGTTGTTTCCCGTACAAACAATAGTCGCAAGGATGAGACGCTGCATCCTTAGAAACAGTGATCAGCTTCTTCTTATAAAGGATTATCAAACTCTTATCACTCATGTGACTGAGCCTTTTATGCCATAAATCCTGAGGTACCATATGTTCTGCTACATTAAGGTCTCTCATGTCTCTCCGTCTATCTTTACATGAGTCCTGTAAATATTGTCACATAATTTTCTTCGAGCAACCACCATGACCCCCTTCAACATCTTCCATGTACCATTGGTGAAACAGCTCTCATAGCCTTGCTGATCAAAGGCTTTTACCGAGAGCAAATTGAGTCAAAGATCTGGCACATAACGAACGTCCTTTAAAGTCATTGTACATCCGACGTTCGTTTGGAATTGAACATAACCAATTCCCATAATTTTGGCGGTACTATTATTTCCCATCTTCACTATCCCAAAGTCTCCTGCTTTGTATGTGGTGAAGATTTCTTTGCAAGGAGTGACGTGGCAGGAAGCTACTGTGTCTATCACCCATTCTACTCCTTGGTCTACTGTGTGGAAGCATGTCTTTTCTACACAAATGGTCACTTCTTCTATGACTGTGACTCGTGACTCTTCACTGCTTTGTGCTTGTGAACTCTCCGGGTTCTGCTTCCGTAGATTGCGACAATTTCTCTTCAAAACAGTTGTAGCATTTGTACGTGGGTCTCTGCCCATCTGTTGACTTGCCCCTTCTGTTTGTCGACCTGCCTCTGCTTTTACTTCTACCTCTCCTCCAGTCTTGATCACCTCGAGACTGTCTTCCTCGATTCTTTATGATGTAAGCTTCGTCTTGACTGGCGCCTGCATCTTTTCTTCTAGCCTCCTCGTTCATCAATGCATCCTTAACCATTGACAAGTTAAGTTTTCCACCGGGGCTGAATTACTGAGGGATACCACCAACGTCTCCCATGAGTCTGGAAGGGAGCTGAGAAGTAGAAAGGCTTATTCTTCGTCTCCAAACTGTAACTCGACTGCTGACAACTGATTCACCAAGTTTTGGAACTCACTTGTGTGTTCTACTACGGAAGTTCCACTTCGCAACTTTTAGTTTACAAGCCGTCTCATCAGGATGGCTTTGTTCCGTGCTAACTTGGCCTGATATATACCCTCTAATTTTGTCCAAAGAGAATATGCATCTGTTTCCTTGGCTACATGGTGGAAGACGCTATGGTCGATCCATTGCCTGATCTGACTGATGCCTTTTCTGTTTATTTTCTTCCACTTTGCCTCTTTTCCTGTTTCAGGTCTCTGCCCTTGAAATTCTATAAGATCATATAGATCCTTACAACTAAGGAGATCCTCCATCCTGGGTCTCCATAGTGTGTAATTGGTAGCAGTCAATTTAATCATGGCTCCGGATGATTCTTCCATTTTAGAACAATTAATTCACTTAAAAATGGAATCAAATTTTAAAAATCCGAGCCCATCGTTGCGTCCAGAACTGTCAAAAATGGTGGAATAGCCTCTTCCAGGGCTCAAAAATTCTTTTTGTACAAGAAATACGAAGCTTGGAAATCTTAAGGACTAAATTGAAAAAATTTCTTAAGGACTAAAATGAAAATTTTAGAAATAAATGGGGCCAGAAGTAATTACCCAGAATTACAGAAGCCAAAAATAATTTTGGAGTGATTGCTAGCGTGGCAGGGTCGAGACACGTGTCGATGACGTGGCTCAGCTGACGTGGCTGATGACGCAGCAAAAGTGCGCTAACGTGTTGATGACGTGGAGGGATGATGTGTCGTTGACGTGGGTCGTCTTCAACCTCTGGAAGGCGCGTGCGGCGCGTGTTGCGAGTGAAGCCCACCGCAGACCAGGTTCTCGGCGCGTGCGGCGTATCTGGTGATCGTCTCGGTCGCCGAAAAATTGCAGATTGGTCATCTTGATGTTACGAACACGTTCGACACTTCAAATTTAAAATTTGAGGACTTTCTGAAAATCCGAAATTTTCCAGAAACGGGGACAATTTTCTCTGATTTTTCTCTCTCTGTTCTTGTACTCCAGGAGCTCAACCAGGCTCTAATACCACTTGTTAGGGATGCAGCGGATACTTCAGAACAGATTCTGGGAGAAAAATAACTTGTATTCACAAAGAAAATTATAATACAAGATTTACACAAAAACTCTCCTAAATAATTTCCTGGAGCTCTCCTGACTCTCTAACACTCTCAGAACTCTCTGGCTCTGAATTGAACTCTCTCTGGAATCCCTCACACTCTGATACCTCTCTGTAGAATTCGTCCTATATTTATAGGAAAATTCTACATTACATTTTCAAACAAGTTAGGTCACCTAACTCATCAAACTTTGACTAACATGCACCTACCTCTCAATGGAGGTGCCTAACTTTGACATGGGATGGATTCTAGAAACTGCATGCCTCGTGCATGAGCTCAGCAGATGGTTTATGGGCATATAAGATTACACCAAGGAATACTACCAGAGAAACCCATATTCGATGGCTTTTGGGATTGAGGCATTAGCTCCTGTTGAAATAGGAATGCCATCTTTTTGCACGCTGGCATTTGACAATGGTTCTAACGCGAAACAACTATCTTACGTGCTGGATTTGGTTGAAGAGAAAAGGGAGAGGGCTCAAATAAGAGAAGTCGTTTACCGGCAATAGGTGGCCAGGTATTACAATTCCAAAGTAAGAGCTCGAAAGTTCTAGGTTGATGATTAAGTCCTTAGAAAAGTGATACAGAACACTCAAGAGGCAGGGTCGGGAGTTCTCGCGCCAAAATGGTAAGGTCCTTACAAGGTGGAGCATATCTTGGGCGTGGGTGGGGGCTTGCAGGCTCTTGCACATGGATCGAACCAAGGTCCGAAACCCATGGAACGCAGAGCACCTCAGGAAATACTACTAGTAGATGGCTAGTTTATTTATAACTGACAGTTTCACTCGGGATTGTTGTTTAACTAACCTCAAAACTGACAGTTTTCCTCGAAACTGAGTAGCAATAGTGACAGCTTCACTCGGAACTGAGTAAAGTTCTACTCTAAATTTAATACTTGTTTTTGTAAGGAGTGGGTGATGAATTAACTAGAATTTAGCCATTGTTTTATTCAGAAACGGGTGGTTGATGTACTCGAAACTGAGTAATACTTTAATCTACATACTGTCTTGAGTACTGATTGATGTTTCCAACTGTTATCCGACTAAGTATGAATAAGAATTCTGAGGAAGTATTTCAGTAAAGTCCTTTCATAGAATAAGTTTTATTGATAAATTCTTCAAGCAATGGCGTTATTGCCATAAAATCTCAACTCCTATGTAAAATGATGCCATAAAGGAAAGAAGCAACCGTAGTATTATTAACTCCCCCAAGTGGTGATTTCGTAAAGGGAGGATCAATATTGTATAACATTACTTCTAAAAGTAATGATTGTATTAGAAAGGATCTGATTTAAGGGTTTCAAGTGAATATCTTATTTGAGAATCAAAAACCCTAGAAATTGTTCAAGGATTGGCCAAGCTTAATTCAATACAGTGTAAATGGCATGATTTGTGGTTGATGATTTCACTCTAAAAGCATGAAAGTATTGAAGGGCAGCAATCATTTGAATGAGTTGGTTAGTACGCCTGAACTTCACAAAACTCAAATTATCAAGGTAAACACACAAGAGCAATGTTGACGAAAAGTTTGTTCATTTCATTATGATGTGTTCATTATGTGTATTTACCAAAAAAAAAAAGAGACACACACAGAGAGAGAGAGAGAGAGAGAGAGAGAGAGAGAGAGAGAGAGGGACAAAGGCAGTGCCTTTACTAGTGGAGATGATAAAAGTGTGGCGACGTTCTGGGTCTTCATCTCCACGGTTTAATTGCCTCCCCTCCCTTGGATGTGGAGGGGGCTCCTTTGATTATTGCAGAGGCACCTCTCCCTTCAACGAACCCGACTAACAAAGACAGTGTCATTTCTTGTCATCAACGCCAACCAAAAAAGGTCAAGGTCTCTGAACTCCTCGTCAGAAACTGGCACAACTTATCACTCTTCGTCATCCTTCTCATCCACCTCCTCTTCTTCCTCTCCAATGTAATGATCCCAACAGGGCTCACCTTCTTCTAGACAGATAGGGCATTCCTTAGCAGGCATTTGCCGCATTTCCCACCTCAAAGCAGCATAATTAATATCCTCGTTAGGAAAACGAGGATAGTCAGGATTCTCAGGAAGTTGAGGCACTCTGGAGCAGAAGGAGGTCTTCAGGGACAGGTTGAGTCACCTTTAGAGTAGGAGGAGGCACTTCTAGAACAAGAGGAGGAGGAGGTAACTCAGGAATAGGAAGTCCTCGTTAGCCAACGGGAGTTTATTGACAGGATCCTCTACAGGCGGGGGGTTGTTTCCCAGCTCCTCGAGTGGGACCTCAACCCATTCAACGTCCGAAATGAAGCATTCTGTAGTGATGGGCATTACGTCAAGGGGCTATGAAGTGAAAGAATCCCGGTCCTCAATCATGGCGTCGTAGTTTTGTTGGGATTTTGGGGAAACGCTCATTGGAGAATAGTGCCCTTTTGGGAGGCCATTTCAAGTGGATGTCTAGTCGAGAAAATGAATGATTGATTCTACAAAATAAAAGTTTTCCTGGGGGGTGAACGGTAAGTATTGCTGAGGCCAACTCTTTAAATAGAGGCATGAGATTCGCCTAAGTTTTAGTGAATACGTAGAATTCATTAAGGAATTAATTGTGGATTTATTAAGGAATGGATGACGTTGGAATCTGAAAGGTCAAGAGCCGCGTCATTTATGACCATATTACTTTTTGATGATGCCTAATGGGATCTTTATGTTAATGTATGCTGGATAAGTCCAAAGTAATTAAAGGGTCAACAAAGCCAAAAGGTCAGATTACTTGTAAGTTTCAACACCGGTGTGTAAGTGGTCGAGAAGAACCTACGTCGAAAATGAAAGCTATGCAGGTTTCCGAAAAAGAAATTGTGTCTGAATTGTGTCGAAAACATGCAATTCAATACTAAAGGATTCTGCTACGGTATAATTACCATACCAATACAATAACTATTCATTTATATAAAAATCATAAACACTAAAAATCGTGAACAAATAAATAAAAATTTTATGTTAAAAAATGTAAAAAAATCGCAAATCAAAAACATTTAAAAATCGTAAATACGATTTTTTTCAATTGGTTTACGATTTTTAAACATACGTTTACGATTTTTAAATATACGTTTACGATTTTTACATGCTACAATAAAACTGCTGAATAAGTACAACTACTGTACTATAACATGACTCGATACTAAAGCGAGCACCTGTCAGGCAGACTTCATTGTCTAGAAAATGTCACATTTTTTAAAACAAAGAGTTTTCAGAAACATCAATCTGAGTTCAGCAGGAAAAAAGGTAATAATGTCAAGTTTTACAAAACAGAAGAAAAACATTGAGGATATATCAATCAACAAATAATTAAGCTACTAGGGCCTTCTAGGAAGTCTAAGGAACATCTTGAGCGCTAGTAGCTTCATCTCTAGCTTCTATTGATGAATGATGTGCACCCTTACCACCGCGCTCAAGCTGGCTCCCAGAATCAACCGGATGTTCAGCTTCATATTCATCTAAGCACTCGTTCTCAAAGACCCTTCACATCAGCTCCAGGGAATTTTTCTTGACACACTTCTTCATACAGTATTGGGTGTCCTCACTGTTCTCAAAGTCTTGAGATCTCATCAGCGCTGCCTTGAGGTCCTCAATCTTCTTTTTCTGAGAAGCATGAAGAACAGCTCTCTGACAGGTTTGCTCATGATTTTTTGTCTGTTTCCATGCGAGCTCGGATGCCATTGATTTCTGTCCTGACTTTCTCATAATCCTTGCCACATCAGGAAGACATTCTCCATGTATTAATCCACAGCACCTCCACTCCTTGCCACGATTTCATGTCCCTGCAAAAGATCAATGCATTGTGTTCGTGAATCACAAGATAAAAACAGACAAAGAAGAAGTTCGCAAATAACCGCTTTACCACAGATGTTAATCCAAATGTCGCATCCCCAGCACTTCTCATGTTGACTTCATCAAATTGCCTTGCTTCTTCCTCCGACAAAACACAAGATGTGGCAGCAATACCAGGGCTTAAGTAAGAAACATCAGTGGGAAGAGCATCTATACCGGTTGAGGAAAAGTTAGAAAAAATACACTTTATAAGAGCAATTCTCTCAAAAGCTTGCATGATGGAAGTGAAAGCTCCGGGATGAGAGAAGGTAGCATTTGACAGAGTTGATATTATGGCCACTGATGGAGACAAAGAAGCGGGAGAGCTGCGAGGAATTTCCTCCACATGAGGAGGCGAGGAATTTCATCCACACGAGGAGGTGCTTGGTCTTCACCAACCGCAGTTGTTGATTTTTGCTTTCTTGGGTCTTTATCTGTTGCAGAAGCCAGGGCCTTTCTTTTATTCCTGTTGGATCTATCCGATTGAAGCTGAAATAAAGTCCTAGGAGGCATATCTTCACTTGATGATGTATCCTACAAGGAAAAGCAATTATGTTAAGCTAAGTTTTACTGGATAACCAAAGAGACAAAGAAAGAAACACTACTGTTTCAGTGGTGTGGCGAGAAGGAAAGTTTTGAGACGTCCTAACTTTAGGTTGCTCGGAAAAATGCTCCTAAAGCTTACGAGAGGGTAAAGGTTATTCCAAGATTGGTTGTTTCGACACTAACCTTTCTTTGGAAATTGATTGCTTGCCTTGACCCCTTTACTTGTTCAAAACTTTCAAAGGTTGAGACCCTTTAAGGCTGACTACTAGCTTGCTGGTTTCTAGTGCTCTCTACTTCAGCTTCGATCCTTGGCTCCTCGTATTCTTGCCTACCTTCTCCTCAGCTTGGTTCTCATTTATCTCCACTTCCTTAGATTCTTCTTGTAGCACCAATTTCTCCTTGGACGGATCACAATTACAGGTTTCTGGTTTTGATTTCTCCTCAAGCGTCTCTTAGTGGTGTTATTAGAAAGAAAGGAAAAAGTTAAGGCATAAATAAAGGAAGTGGAGTGCCTCAAGGAAAAGAGGACAAAGTGTTGACACATACAACTCCAACAAACACTTCTTCCATATCCCTAGAGGGATCATTACAAGTCTTTGGATAAGACTGAAACAAACCAGACTTGCACACCTTCTTGTTCTTTAACAAGTGGCAGATATCAAAAGGCCCTATCTCACCATAAGGGTAGCATATTTCTTTATAAAGATGAATTAATTCAAGCAATATATCATCCGTAGAAGTGGTGGCCTATAGTTGACTACTTCAAAAAAAAAGGGGCATGGCTTAACACATGCAATAAGAGAACGAAAGGGCTCCAAGAAAATTCAAAAAGAAGAACACTTACATGGCAATCCAAATCTGATAGGTGTGGTTTTGCTAAACATGTCGAGGGCAGCATCCCAATTCCCGGTCAGATAAAACGACTTATTCCTCCAGCGTTTTTGAGTATCTGGAAGTCTCTATCACTCTCTCATAATAGTATCTAAGATTCTCATACATGTCACTTTCAAGCTCTTTTCTGGGTATTTGTGGTTGGTTCTTGAAGTGGTAGCAACCAATTTGGTCGATGAATACTATACATCTATAGCACTTGATCTATGTAAGGCTCTACCATAAAGATTGTGCCACAAATAATGATTCATTCATCATCAAATTAATTTATCACATAGCAAATATCAGAATTCAAGAACAGGCTCTAAATCTCAAACTAAATTAATGATGAGTAATCAAACATTTTTTTGGGCAATGGACCCCAGAAAGCCTGAATTCCAATTTCTAAAAGGACAGCATTAGAAAATTGAGAGGCGAAAAACTTTTGATCTTTGCAAGCACTCGTTGCTAGATGGGACTGAGGTAATTAGCAAATCTACCTGTCATCAAGTGAAGAAAGAAAACAATCAGTATCATTAACTCATTTCTCCCGGGTAACAAAAACAAATTTTCAAGCTGAAAACTCTGACACATAACACAGCAGATAAAACATATGAACCTTTTCTTAAGTTTTCGGAACTCCACATTACATGGCTAAACAATCATTTCATTCGCAGCCATTAAATTACTCCAAGCCGGTTTTAAAACTCACCAACTCCAGCTCTCAAAATTTGAAAGTTGAAATGTAAGAAATTATGTTCAAGGCAGCTTAAAGTTAGATATTCATGCTTATAAAAAAGGAATTAGATCAGGCTATGCTACAACTCTTCAAGTCCACAAACATTCTGAGTGGTCTAAATTGCATCAAATCATATGCTGCAGACAGAATTTATCTTTACAACTACTCAAATAACAGAAATAGTGATAACAACGGCAGGCATGAATAACTATAAAATACATAATGATGAAGAATCAAGGACCAAATGATACAGATTAGCATTTGAAATAAAACGACTAGGGATATTTCTTATTGCATTTTACTTCTCTTCTCATCCAGTTTAATAATTTTGAAGAAGACTTCAGAAGCTATCAGAAACAGCATTCAATTCCAGCAAGCTAAAAGTCTCGACCATCATATGGTCACTAGGAAAATTTCCTTGGTAATACCAACTCTGCTAGCTTCCATTCAACAGGAAATTAAAATAATTTAAAAAAAAAAACCTTCACCAATTCTTCAAAATTCCTAATGAATTTTGCTGTTATTAAGATAATAAAAATAATACTAATTTCCTTGCCCAAAAGGCGGCTCCAGCCATACAGAAGCAGCTAAATACAAATGCCAGCATCTACGTCTACATTGATCAGACACCCAGCACAGATTTCAAACACTCACAAATTTCATTTAGCACTTGGCGCTCCTTGATCATCTGTTTTTCCGCCTTAATTCACAATAGATTCCGCTAAACTTTATCTTAATAAAATTCAGTACTATGAATCTAAAACTGATAATGCTAGAGAAACCGTAAAAAGCGGGACAAAGAGAGAAAGATGGACCTTGGATGGAGGAGCTGGCTTCACTGGGCAGTTTGGAGACAAGACGAGCGGCTGAAATGGCGCTGTGAACGGGAACAAGCGTGCTCAGTTCTCGTCGCAGCAACCTAGAAGAAGAAGTCGCCAGGAAAATTCGAGTCCGGCTACGAGGTGTGAAATTGAATGGAACGGCGCCATTTGAGACTGAGAGTTGGGAAAGTCCTGCTGTTCTTTCTCTTGTTGGAGTTGATATGAAGATTATGCGAGCAAAAGTCGAAGTGGATCTTCCAGCAATTGTAGCTGCTGCCATTTCTATCTGGAGAATTACTACAGAACCCTTGCTTTAGGCAGAGCCTTCCCCCTTGCCCCCCTCCTCCCTTTGGAAAAGTAACACGATGACCCCCAGATTGCCTCTTCTGTTACGGAATCTGCTATCCAAATCAGAAATTTTTTTGCAAAGACATATTTAACCTTATTTCATTTTTTCAAAAATAATATAATACTATTATCCTTATTTCCTTTATTTAAAAATAAATGATATAACACCAGCTATTATAATTAATAATTAATAGAAAAGCAAAACATCTATTAATAATTAAATTAAAAGCATAAAATATCATAAAATAAATAATAATTTAAAAAAATTAGTTTCAATTAACAACTTATGGGAACGGGCATAGTACAGCAGATGTACTGGTATATTTAAAAAATTGTAAATGACTAATATAAACGTTGTAAGTCATAATTGTATAAAATTTGTAAATAAGTAAAATAAAGGTGTACTATAACTTTTATTTTACTCATTTACAATATTTATACGTCTATTTATAACTTTTATAAAATTTCAAAAAAAAAAGCGATGTACGGTACATTGTATATACTGTAGCCATTCCCACAACTTGCAACGTTTCTCTGTATTGAAACATTAAATTATCAATCTCCAGAAAAACTTGCATCGGAATAACCTGTATAACAGAATACAGAAAATCGTATGAACCTATAAAACTTGGAATTCAGAAAATGCAACACCAGCCTAAGCACCACCACTACAGCAGCATCAAAGGCAACTCGACCGCCAACTTGAGCACCGCAGCACCAAAGCTCTACAATCCTACACAATCGACCACCAAAAACTCCATAAGACTGAGTTCAACACCCCATAAGCCAGTTCAGCATAACCAAACCACCAAAAATTGCACTCCCTTCAAAAATAGAAAGAAGCAAAAACCAGAAAAGAAAATAATTAAAAAGAAAAACCCATAACATGCAGAGCACCCACACATCACCACGACCTCTCACAGTTTCACAACTCACAAACGTGTAACTTCCAAAAATTACCAATGTCGCCACTCAATACTGTCACTATCATTAGCTTCCAAAACTCACCAATTCTCTTCTTCTTTCTTCTTCCTCTTTCTTCTTCTCAAGCCAGATAGTGTTACAAGACAAACTCTTCACACCATTCAATTCCAAGTATGCCGTGGATAACAACTCCAAAAATCAATTCAAATTTTTTCAAGTAACGAAACAAATCTGGAGAAATCAAATAATGAAATCAATAAATTGCAAGCCCCATCCCCAAAAAACCCATATTCACATATTTTAAACAAAGCCATCGCATCTGATTCATCATCACCACCGCCTACAGCAAATAAAATAGACAACCAACCCAAAAACCCATTGAGCCAAAAATAACCCAAAGACCACCACAAACCGTCAACAACATCACCAGCACAATCACACCAACGCAAACTAAAAGCCAATTATTTTCTGTTACATTGGCGAAGAAGAAAAAGAATAAAACATGGTACGATGGGGCTTCTATTGGATTACCTGACTATGATTGATTTTCTGATTTCACGGAGAGTTGCAGCAGTCAGCTGTGTGCAATGGTGAGCAAGGTGCGACCGTGGGGAGCAGCGTGCGAATAGGACTAGGGTGCAACGGTAGTGGGCGACGCGCGACTTTGAGCTACGTGCAATGGTTTTTGAATGGTAATGTTGTAGGGCTAGCGTTGAAATTTGGGATTGAAGTGATGTCGCAGTTATCGAAGAATAAATTTTTATTATTTTCTCTTTTTTTATCCTTTTATATTTTGTTATATTGAAATAAATTTTATATTATTTTATTATTGCATCTACTGAAAGACTAATCTACCCTTACGCTGTTAAGCTCAGATGGAATCTGAGGGTCATCATGCCACTTCTCCAAAAGTGGGGGGCAGAGGCCTTCAGCCAAAACAAGGGTTCCTTAGAAATTTCCCCAAATCTTTATCGGTAGTTAGTGGTTGCCCTGGATGCCTTTGCATTTAACAAACTTATCTTTTAAATTAAATAATAAAAAACAATTTAATATTTTTTTTCCTAAATGATAGCATAATCTTTTACTCAACTCGAAATCCGTAATCCAACCGAGCCCACCTCCGTTCGAGGTCAAATTCTTTTCTTTTTCTATTTTAAATCAACATTAACCAAATATTAAAATCAACACGTATTCTTATTTAATTTGAAAAAAAAAATACAAAATATATCCAACAATTAATTATAATGTTTTAAAACCTATAAGTGTGGACAAATAAGTCGGATAAGGGGATAATAGGATGTGTTTTTATTTACTTTTTTTTAAGACGGTTCTATAAAACTAAACATATTTAATTTATTAAAATTAATATTAATTACGTATTATTTTTAAAAATTAAAATAATTTAAAATCAATTATATATTTTTTTAAGTTCTGAAAAAAAAGCTCTAAATAAATAAACAAACACACTTTTAGTGTTTTTCATTCCTCTTAATGAGAGGTTAATTTTGATGGTGAAGAAAATAGAAATAAATAGAAGTGTATGAACTGCAGATTCGCTTCTTGTCTTTCTGTGAAGAATTATAGTATTCCGCTCATAAAAGGTCCCCAAATGCTACAATGCAATGCGTTGCTACAAATTTCTTGTAAATTATATCCCTTTCAATCATAGGCTTAACAAATTTGTATAAAAGTTCATAATATAAATTTTTTCAAAGTTATATCCCTTTCAATCATAAGTTTAACAAACTCGTAATCTGTATTACGTATAGAGTACAAAAGTTCATAATTTAAATTTTGTTTGTGCTTGCTAAGTAAAATATTTATGTTTATGGATTTTGTCATAAGAGTTGTCATAAATTTTGTTAAAATTCATAAAAATCTTATAAAAACTCTATGAAATTCATCTAGGGGTAGTCACAAATGAAAATTTAAACGGGTAGAAGAGTTAAAAATTAACCACTATTATATAATATTTTAAATTAACCCCCTAAATTGATGCTGGCATGATTTGTTATTCATTACTTACCCATTTTGGATCATACCGCGCTTGGGTTAGAGGTGGGCAAGTTTTGAACTCATTCCTTAGTTGCACCGTCTAGCGGAGGAAAGAGGAGACGAGCAAGCAACATCTGGCACGCATTTCGCCTTTATTTCTCGGCATTTGTGTGTGTGTTAGTAGTTTTGAAAGTATTGTAGGGCTTGGGCCTCAACAAAAACTGTTCCCATAAGACCTAACTTATTATTCGGATTTTGTGAATCCCAATACTTTGTTTATATGAAGGTCCAACACTTTCAATTGCAATATGTATAAAGCTAAGCTTTGTGGATAAGGAGCGTTGCATTTAGCATTTGCTCTTAACTGCAGGTGGTGAAATGCCTTGGGTCAGGACAAACCGCGTCAAGTAACCAGATGGTAGGGAGTTGATTGAGCCTTCTCTTCGTGAGCTTGATGCTAAGATGAGAGAAGGTTTGCTTGCTTTATGATTTTTACTATCACGATTATAATAATTTTTTTTTTAATTTTATGAAGTTTCAAAAACTATACTCTCTCTCTCTCTCTATATATATATATATATATATTTATTTATTTATTACCTCTTTGCGAAGTGAAAGTGGGAACTTTTTATTTTAATTTAATTTTTTAAATTTTAATATTTCGGTAAAAAATCAACTCATTTCTATTTTGCTGCAATGATTACTCCATCTCATCACTCATTCAGTTCTTTTTGTCTTGGGAAAGTGAAAAATTGTTGTATTTGTTGCGCAGCTGAAAATGATCCACATGATGGCAAGAGAAAGTGTGAAGCATTATGGCCTATTTTCAAACTTGCATATCAGATGAGCCGCTACATATATGACCTTTACTACAAACGAAATGAGATATCTAAGGAGCTACACGATTTCTGCTTGGAACAAGGCTATGGCGATACCAACCTAATTTCTAAGTGGAAAAAGGTTTGCCCTTCTTCTGACTACATTTTGCATAACACATCTTACTGCTGGAGTGGTATCGGGGAAAACTTTTTGTTGTTGAAGTCTAATCTAAAAGTCTAGAACCACTTACCTTATCATTCTTTCGCGGCATGATTTCTATCGTATGAACTCACATTGCTAGTACTTTTGAGCTCTTTTGGCGGCATCTTTGACTGTTGTTTGCTTAATTTCCATGGTGGCATGGGCTTGTTGATGTCGGAAAATTTGCCCTTTTTTTTCCTTTTTAAGACTACCTTAAGAAATTGTCCTTATGTAGTGGAATAAATGGCTCTGATGCTGGGATAGTTGGAATAGAAACTAAAACACAACCAAAGAAAAGAAATTAGAGGAGTATAAAGTGTCACCACTCAATGACATAATTGACTTGTATTTACAAACTTGAATCTCCTCTAATTGATAAACCCATTTATTCAAAATATAATCAACAACAAACTTGGACTCTTTGACTCATAATCAGTTATGGATCATAGGACTAATTCGAAAAATGTCTATTTGATTAGAATAAGTACATGATCCAATAGTCAATAGAAGAAAACAAGACAACATGTTATTGTTGACTTGCTTTTAATTTTGAGTAGTACTGTTTTTGGCTAAACCTGAACTTGCTGTTAAGAATTGGGCATAATTTTCTCTAAAGAACCAATTTAATACTGGAAAATGCTTTGAGATTCCATTGAAAGAGATTCAAAATGAATCGTGTATTGCATATATATTGATCCCCTAGTCGTATTGTTCTTGTGCAAACTTGATGCTTAATTGATTAATCTAAAACTTGATTCCCCTTGGCTTTAGATTGAAGGCTGCATGTTAGGATACTGCTATTTCAGGGGCCTTTTGAGGCTTCCTTCAGTTGAATGGATTTGAGGGGTAATTGCTTGGAATATTTCCCACTGATCTACTTTGTTTTTAAATGCAGCCTGGGTATGAACGTCTCTGCTGCCTTCGATGCGTGCAACCAAAGGATCACAACTTTGGCACAAGTTGTGTTTGCAGAGTTCCCAGGCACCTGAGGGAAGTGCAGGATCTGGTGTGCGTGCATTGCGGATGTCAGGGCTGTTCAAGACGGGATTGATTTACTGCTGTGTAAGTAATCTTTTTTATAGATTACAAGTTCTCGCCTGGCCAGATCCTGACTTCTGCACTGGATGCTTTATAACTGCTTATAACCCTGATTTAGAGGATGATTTCGTAGTCCTTCTATAGAGGATGGTTTGTTGTTACGATCAATTAAGCCTGAATGACTTTTCGGCTTGCTACCATCGTTAAATATAACTGAGGAAGAATTTTTGCTACAAATAATGACTCTTGAAATCTTGCTTGTATGGTCTAATTTTAGTTCAGTTTATGACTAAGATGAAAGACAGTCATCCTCGATTCAGTTGACAAGAAGGCAAAGAAACATGAATTAAACGCGCTGAAACCTTTGATTAATGATTATTGGCTTGCATTTACATTATTCTGTTCTTATTGACTTGGGATTTGCTAAAAAAACTATGGCTTGGCTGGCGACACAAAATCAAATGCATAAATCAACAGAAGCAAAAATAGAAATTCTGTTAACACGGCTCGGTTTCATTCTGTTTGAATGTGAGCACAAGCAGAAAAGGTTCAGGAGTGACAAAAGCAAACAATGTAAATGCATTTTTTAATTAAGCTCGAAATTAACCCATCAATATAAATACATTTTTTTATCTCCAAACCCGGCGCCATAGATGGCAGAACATTTGTCTCGACCTGCTTAGTTTCCTTGGTCCGACCCAATAGTCAATTGCTTTTTAAATAAACGTTACGCTGTGAGAAATTCATCAACAGAACATGGGCCTTATGATTTAAACTTCCTAAACACCAGCCCGTGGTTGAACAATGATCAGAAGTTACATTTGGAGGAATTGTGTTAGTCTCAATTTAGCAGAACCGAATATTTACAGACTTTTGAGTTTGCACTCAGCAAAGCCCGGGAAGGGATCTATCCGATCATTTACTTTAGTTTGCATGATTTCTACTATTATTATTATTTTTTTTTTAAGAAGTTAAAAGAGTGCCTACATTGTACAAAGTAATACATTTCAA
The DNA here is from genome assembly GCA_013180625.2 of Boswellia sacra. Lineage (NCBI taxonomy): Eukaryota > Viridiplantae > Streptophyta > Magnoliopsida > Sapindales > Burseraceae > Boswellia > Boswellia sacra. The sequence goes on along the minus strand of SNVD02012544.1, from coordinate 314,030 downwards.
TCCGGAGCTCAATCTTGCAAAAATATTTAACTCCTGAAGATTTCTGGACTCTCACAACAAAAACTTTAGGGTAAGGACGCTGACAGAGTTAGCACATCATCCTATTCAAAGTCATTTTCTTCAAACAATCTCGGTTAAGACTCTTCTCTAAAAGCGATTGTTGATGGGGGCCTATCAACTGAAAATGTACCTTCTAATACCTTAACCACTTCGCCTATGGAGGGCCGTAAAAATGGCTGGTTTTGCATACACCACAAGGCTATTCTCACTGTTCTTTCTACCCTTTCAGACTCATTGCTGCCCTTCAATTTCAGTTTTTCGTTCGTACTTGTTACCAAGTTGTGCAGATTGTTACGTACAATGTCCTTCTTGCATGTTATAATCTGAAGCAACATTTCCCCAAACATGTAAATATCCCTCTCGGATAGAGACTCTGAAGAAGAAGCAGTCTCCTTTCCAAGTAAGCTTCTAAAGCCAAAATCTGTCAGTTTAGGAACCAATTTTTCATCAAGCAAGACATTTTCAAGCTTCAAGTTCCCATGAGCAACACATGTTTGACACTCCAAGTGCAAGTAAGCAAGGGCTCGTGCAACTCCAAGAGCAATGTCAAGCCTCTGCTGCAAATTCTCTTCATTTTGAACCTGCTCCATGCTAAATAACCAGTTCTCAAGAGAGCCATTTGGAACATACTCATAAAGTAGAATCATGTGATTAGGCTCGAAACAGAAGCCCTTTACAGACACAAGATTCCGGTGGTGCATTGCACCCAAGGTAGAAACCGCCATTCTGAAATCCTTTTCAGTTCCTGCATCGTTCAACATCTTAGCAATAACAGGTATTTTGTTGGGAAGTGCACCTTTATAAACAGAGGGGCCAAGTTGATTCCCGAAGTTGGAAGTCAGCTCTACTACTTCTTCATAGGACAGTCTGATGAGAGCACTGTAGTGAGGGTTCATTTGAGCATCCTTTCCAAAAGGGATCCTTGTACGAGCCTTAAGTTGCCTTCTCCGATAAATAAACCAAAACACAAACATCTCAACACTCAGAAAACCAAAGCTTGTCACCAAAACTATCAAGGCAATAGCTCCCACAAAATTTTTACTGTCAACTCCATGATCAGCGAGTCCAGTAGATGAGAGAGGAATTGGCTTGACATTATTGTGAGGATTAACTCCTTGAGCAGAAACTGCCTGAGGGACCAAACACACCTTAAGAAATGAAGTTGCAGGAGTAGATGGGTTCCTATATCCACTAATAAAGCTGGTCCTTTTGATTGTGCAAACTCCTGAGCCATCATTCTTAGAAGTTACTGCAATGCAAGTAGAGTCATTGGAGCAGAACTCTTTACAGGCTTCCTCACTCAGCATCATATCAATATCTAGAGGAGGATAAAGACCATAAAGAACTGTCTGCCTCAGAAGCATCATGCTTGTATTCATTCTGCAGTTACCCAAATCCACCATTTTTGGGCACCCAGAACTAGCCATATCCACTGCAGGAAGGTCATTTCCCCAATTTAGAGAATCCTCAAATAGACAGTTACAAATAGGTCCTGTGCTGTTGTAACCACATAAGCTATACAAACCACAAGAACCAAACACATTGCACTGGTTCTCAACTGCTTGCCAGCCTATCTTCCATGCATGAACCGCTTTGTCCCATGAGTAAATTCTCAAATTCCCATCTGAATCAATCCTAATATGTCTCAAAACCACAGAAGAGTCTGCCGAATCCATACTGGATATGGACCAAATGGTTTTATTACTAGCATCAAATAGCCCCAAAACTCCACTAGAATCAAATCTTGCTTCCTTGATGACACCACCAGCATTGGAGCTCAAATGAGTCCTCCAGTATGTCACATTGCTTTCCCACACAAGGGCTAGCTCACCGGAGCGGCGCATGACAAAATTATAGTAACTGGTGATAGATTTTGTTGAAGGGGCTCTTAGAGTTTGAGGGAAATGGAAAGACTGACCAGGAAGGAGAGTGTTTGTAGGGCTATTAAAGCTCTCCCAAACCACATTATCTCCACTACCCATTAACACAAGGTTGCCACTGTTCAAAAGAGTAGCTTTTTGAACACCTAAAGTAGACGTATTACTACTCCAAACAATCAAACCACTAAGGTTTTCCAACAAAATCAACCTTCCATCCATGTTAAGCCTAACAGTGGAGTTCTCAGACACTCTGAGACCACCACCGACCGTCCAAATAGGCATATTTGCAACTTTATCTCCTAAGTTATACCGAATACCCACAGCATAGCCATCACTAAAACCATCTTTTGAACTACTATCCAAGAACCCAAATGCAAAGACTCCATTTTCAGACACCCAAGGTTTACTTCTATCGAACCCAGAAATCTCAAAACCAAGAGGAACTGAAACCATAGCATGCTCTTCACATATCCCACAAAATGCAAAACCCAGAAACAGAACAACAGCCAAAACAGAGCCAAACTTGCTAAAGCAAGAAACTTTGGAACACTTACCTTGAAAATGATTGATGGGTATCTCAGAACTCAGCTGAGAAAGCCAGAATTCACACATTTCAGCAGAAAAAGTAGTGAACTTTGAGCATAAAAGGAGTGGGTAGAAACAACAGTGAGTAGAGTAGAAGTAGTAGGAGATGAGGAGTGGCGTACAGAGAATATTTGAGGTGCATATAAAGTCACGAGAGAAAAAGGAGGAAGAAAGGGGTGAATGTGAGTGGGTAATGGTTCAACTTTTGGTACAAAGAGAGTGAATTTTGAATGTTGGGAACCACAATGAGGAGAGAATGATACAAAGCTTGAGTCTTTTTGAGGGAACCAATGATGTTCTTTTCATAGTTTTCTTCCACTAACTACAGTATATGGATTTTGTTTTGAGAACTTTTGCTTTGCTTTCTCTCCCTCGCCTCTTCACTCCATTCATCCTTTTACTTTCACCATGTCATCATCCGTTCCGTAGCTCCAATATCACTCCAACCAAAATAGGTAAAAAAATATAACAATAATAAAAAAATTAAAAAAAATTCTTAAATCAAAACTTATCTCAAAATATCATCCCTCTCAAAAATCATGAATAACATTTATAAAAATGGCAAATATCTGAGAAGAAATAGCTTGGCAATTGACACCCTTATAGGGACTCTTATCCAGCATTTTTGCCTCTAGTAATCAGGATTTGATCAAATTCGTTAATAAGATTATCTTTGAGACAAATTTTAAGTGCACTTGGTGTCTGGTTCACCCCCTAAATTTCCAATTTTTTGAGGATTTTTCTCCAACCTTTTGAGAGCTTCAGTTCACCAGGTGCACTATAGCTCAACCCTTATCTATCTTTAATTGCTTTTGAAGATATGGAAAAAAAATGATAATTTTTTATACTCGTTTTCAAATAGCATTAAAACAGAACTTGAGATAACCAATAAAATTAACCAATATATTATATAACTACTTATGATTTCAAATATACAAGGTGAAGGTTCATATTTCTTATATCCAATAACAAAACTAGTATATATATATAAAGTTACTTACAACATAAAATTCATCTACCAATTATGATCGGTTAATGATGTTACCAAATTAACAATTGATTACTTTCCTTGATATCAATAATGCTCCCTTCGGATGTATATATTAATCTCACTTAACTTACTGTCCTCTTGGGTCCCAAAATGCCTACAAGAGAAAAGTGAAGGCGCATCCACCCCGCTAAAAGAGATACTATGTTTCAAGCAAGAAAGGGAATGGCACAAATAACTGCAAATTATGTTACAATGGCTTAATGTCCAAATGTCACCAAAAATAATAATAAATAAATTTGTAATGAAAAGTTAAATCCTTGTATAAAAAGGGATGGATATTTGAACCAAAAAGAAGACATAATATAATGCTTGTCATAATTAGTAGGTTAAAACCATCCATGAAAAGCTAAAATGTAGAAGCAACAAAATGTTGTGGTGGGGAGCAGCATCTTTCTCTACTTTATGTGACTTTTGGAAATACATGCAAATTAGCTTCTGCATTTGGTTGCATTCCAGAGGACAAAAGCTAATGTTGATGATCTCAAGATTCAAAAAATATATCAACTAGCCATTAGCCTTTAGCCATTCTTGCATTTGCATCTGGCCCCTTTTTGTTTGTTTCTCCTCCTTGGATTTACGCCATCGTTGTATAGCTTCCATTCCCACTTGTGACTTGTACTGTGCCTTCTCCTTTTGGCAAACTTTTGGACTTTACCCTTTTTCAAGTTCAAATTTCAATCGGATCTTCTGCAAGTTCATTGGTGATCATTTGAGGCCTCTCTCCATCGACCAAATGCAACTTGGGCCTCAACATTAACCTTAATATCAGTCCATTTATAACTCTTACTCGTGCATTATATGTTTAAAAACATATTGTTTTACCAATTAGATGTTGAATGATGTAAATATGACATTGTGTGCTACAAATTAAAAACATGTTATTTGTTGAAGAACATGATTACTTGAATTGCTCACTTGGTTTGCCAATTGCCATAACATGTTAGCAGTTATTTTTCAGGTTTGATTACTTGCTTCAGAGTCCAAACATTAAATGGAGTCTTCAGTACTAAATGTTGCTTCTGCAGATTCATAACCAGAATAGTGGATATTTGACTGAGGAAGTGGTAGCAACTTAGCCTCAAAACCGTACAAATAATCTCCCTAGAATATACGTAAGGTGTTCAACAGCAAAAACAATATAAGAAAGATTGAAATGAATATCTACTTTTATATTGAAAGGGCATCAAAGCCACAAAATTTTCAACATTTTTTCACAATTTGTATAAGTTGAATTAGTAAAGAAAAAATGTGTACATGAATGTAATTAAAAAGAATGAAAAGAACTCCTATCATCTTTTCTATTCACAAAAAAGAATAGTTCAACTACTATTTGGCTGTAAAAGATTTGGTGATTGTTGTCCCTGCAATGGGGAGGATTGAGCTCTCAAAAGCTGAATGTTTCTTGTTAATAAATTTCCTCTTTCAGGCAATGACACATTTCTGGTAGTAGCTTCGAGAGTCATTCCAGAAGATGTTGGTGAGTACACATTTGGGCTCACACAACCAGTGCTGTGAGGAGTACAGCATAACTTAGATCTAAGAAGGCAAGCACTTCTGGGAGACAAGTTCACCTTCTCCAAGGCTTGGAATTGGAGTTTAGAGGGATAGTCTCTTACACAGCCTATACGGGGTCCTGCTCCGGTTGTCCACTTGCTAGACAACTGCCGCCCCAACTGATATGACTTTGTTTCTTTATGTGAATTAATCCTTTGGAGAATTGCTTCTTTAGGAATGGCTTCTTCTTCCTCTTCATCAGACTTCTGATTTCGAACCATATCATTCTGTTCAGAAGCAAATGCTTCTTCTGCTGAATGAGAACCATTTACCTGAGATTCCACTGATACATTACAAGCTGGATTATCACTCCCCAGTCTCACAAATAGTTCACTCGTATTTGGTATTTCAAGATTAGCCAATTTCCTACTAAAACCATGGAACCTTTCTGAGTTGGGAAATTGCAATAAAGCAGGAGTTTTATGCTCCATTGAACCAGTTTTTTCTTCACTCAAGTCTTGAACATTGATCTCATCATTCTCTAATCCATGAAGCGCCTGAGCCAGGTCATCTTCGGATGAGTGGTTCCTAATATGCATACTGCTTCTTGGTTTACCGTCTACACTTTCATCATCTTCTTCTGGACTCATCTGAGCACAAAAGAAATGAGCATTTTAGAATAAGCTCTTTTACTTCCATCTGTTTTGGAGATTTTGTAGCATTATAAAAGAATTAATTAATGCCTTCATTTCTTACCTTCACATCAGTTAGATCAACGTTGTTCTCCTCAAGGAACGAGATGAAATCCTTAAAATTTTCTTCAGTAGGCCGATAATGACCACTGTGAGGCCAAACTGCCTGTTGAAAAGAGATAACAAAATAATCATCAGACCATATCAACATCTAAAGACCACAATAACTGTAAGTTCCAGAAATAAAAATTCAAAATAAACAGAACCTATAAAATTATGCTATGTCTATACCTTAAGCTTCCCATTTTCCACAACTAGTCTCCCAGCAGCTGTTGTAGCTCCTCCAGCCAAGAAACTAGAATGCTGGAATGCCCCTTTTTTCTTTTTTCCAACATACAAGGTCTTTGAAGCACTAAGAACGAAAATCCACTTGGCTTCAATATCCCCAAGTGTGTGCAAGACTTCCCCGGTTTGTTTATAGAAGAATCTGCCATCCTTCACAATGACTTCATAGGCCATCCTTTCCATCTACAGATAAGAATAAAATAGTGAGTAAAGCTTTAAGATGATATAAGATACCATGATAAAGAACAACCAAGAAGAGAAATAGAGGCTCACCGGGCCAAGATACTTGATGCACTGCTGATGAAGCTTCAATCGAGGGCATTTATTGACAAGATTTACTTCCCTCCCTTCACCTATATCCAGCCTGCATTTTCAATACCAGAATATTCACAATTAATTTCTTGACATCTGGACAGTAATTCTTATTTCCGAAGATAAAATCTTTGTTTAAAGAGTATTACCAATAAAAGAATGGTTCTCTGCTCTTACTATGGAGCCATTCTTCATAATAGAAGTGTAGATTATGTCCATAACGATGCCGTGGATCAATCTGTTTAATTATAAAGAATTGAAATCAGTAATCGCCAAAATAAAATGATTAGATATTAAATTTGATTGCATATGAAATTCATGCTTATGCGATTGACTTACTGCTTCTAGCCAGTGTTGTAATGCAAGTTTTTGAGCTTTGTCATTCTTTGATAAGCCTTTTCCAACCTAAAAATGAAAGAAATAATTAGATGCCACAAACAAATCATAACTGCATGCAAAATCACTTGTCTGGCTATTTAAAATTTACCTTAGCGGCTCTGTTTTTGGCTCTTGACCAACGTGAGATGGCAGTTTCATGTTTCTCAATATCAAAGAATGATATAGAACTCCGCTTGAGTTCAGCAAAATCTAAGAGCTTCCACCTATAAATAAAGAAATAGTTGTATTAGAAATTGTAAAAACATATAAAATTATATCCAAAAAGGAAAGTAAAACTCAAAACAAATCAATGACACACACCAGCTCTGCTCAACAAGAACTGCACAATCTGCTAGCTTCCTTCTTGTTCTGAAGCTTTTGTACACTTTCTGCAACTTTATCGCAGCTAGATGTTTGGGATTGTTGGGATCAAAAAGGGGTGATTGCGGTAACTTGGCCATAGAATTAGCTGAAAGTGGAGATTGATTTTCCATTTCACTACTCTTTTCCCGGCTTAATGTACTGGACTCATCCTTTTGTTTGTCTGACAAAGAGGATGTACGAGAGATGATTGCCTCCAATTCACTTTCTTTAAAGCTAACAGATCCTTCTATTATCATCTTTCCAGAACCTAAGGATTTCAAAATTGTGGGCTCCATATCTTCACCTTTGAAACTAATGGATCGAACCGGAGTTTTCACTTCCTCATCTCCAAAACTAATGGATTTTACTATGACTGATTCTAAGCCAGTTTCTACATCACTGTACTCAGCAAACGGGCAGGAGTGGAAAACTCCCATTTCCACTGTTCCGGTCTAGATTCCTGTAAAATCAAACCAATACATAAAAATTTAACATCGCAAAACCCATCAAAAAAATCATAAGCAAGCTGTTCTCAATAAAAACTGCAACAGAAAGAACAGAAAATCTTCCAAGCAATCAAAAAACTAGATCAAAATTTTCATAAGAAAAATCCCATCGAGTAAGAACTCAAAGCTACGTAACTTTTTGTTTGTCAAAGATATGAGAAATCAAGTGGATTCTAAGCAACTAGAATCCATAAAAACAAATCCAAAAACACCCATTTCGCTTGATAGCATTGTCTATAAAGCATAAAACACATATATGACAATTTGAAGCAAGCTATTGTTTCCATTAAACAAACCAATTGATTAACAGAACTTCTAAACCATGTTAACATAAACAAATGCAGATTTATCTGATCAAACAAACCCTCATACAAGCAGCTCGGATCTAAAAGACCCTTTTGCTTAAAAATCATTTCTTGAAACAAAAACAAATGAACAAAACAACCCCATTACCTTAAACTCCATTATTTCTCAAGATCAAAAGCAAAAACGCAAACCAAGCAGAACCCTTTTGAGAAACCAACCGACACAACAGTAATGCAGAAAAACGAAGAAGCAAAAGCACTATATACAAATCCAAGCTCTATCTCCCCATTAAACTAACAACACAAACGAAAATGAAAAACACAAAAGAAACGAGAAAAGAAAAGAAACGAAAGCAGAGAAAGCAAAGCAAATAAAAAAGAAAAAAAAAATGGAGGGTACAGAGTCATGCATTACCTTGATTTGAGGAGTGTAGTTTGGATAATAATAGCAAACGAAACGAATGAATTCCGCAGAGTGAAAGGCTTTGAGAGGCTTTGGTTGGTAGATTTTGGTGGTGCTTTGAAGCAAAAAAAATAAAAATAAAAAGGTAACCTTTGTTAACTTCGTCGTTTGAGTTTGATGGAATGAGAGTCGAGTTGTTAAATATAAGATGTTTATATAGTGGACATGGACAGACATCACATTCATCAAAAAGCTTTTAGCTTCTGAACAGAGAAGAGAGAGAGAGGCAGACAAAAGTTCTCGTTTCCAATTTTCTAAACACGTGGAGTGGACTATGCAAAAATATGAAAATTTCCTTCCCATTACTATTATTATTATTGTTATTATAAATTTTTGGACCTACGCAATTTTAATTTATATGTTTTTTTATTTTACTTGCTAAACAATAGAGAAGAAACTTTTTAAAAGATGACTCAATGATAAATAATTAAGTTCGATAAATTTTTCCTCAATTTCTTTGAGGTTTCGTTTAGTTACAATATCGTATATAAACTTAATTTCCAAGATATACCATTGGATTTTATAATGAAAGAGTCAAAACTTTTAGTTGTAATAAAAAAAATTTCTTTTTTTTTTAATCTTATATATGCTTTAGGGTGGTCGTAATTATATTTATTCTTATTTTGAGTAGTATATTTTATAAATTTATCGAAAGAAGTGACCTATCGGAGTAAAAATCATCGAATACACGGCTAAAATCATATAATTTCTGAAGAAAATACACAGTATTTAAGGTATTAGAACATATATAATTAGGGACTTGGTCAAAATTGTATATAATATACAGTGAAGTATTTTGGTCAGCCGAGCTAAGTGGATAATAATTTGATACTTTTACTTATACGGATGGACAAGAAGATGACACAGAGAGAGAAATAATAATTAATTTTATCGAGGTTTAGTTGGTAGTTGAAAAATTTTACATAGCAAATACTCGTAAACTTCTTGATCAAGGAAAGGGGGGGCAAGCCAATTTACGTATGAACTATTTCCTTGGAATTCTATATATATTAAAGTCTCAAATCCAAGACTCAAAATTTAAGTTTCAAATTCCAATTCGTCAAAGTCATGGTCAATCCTAATTACTTCAATTATATACCCAAAAAAAAAAACACTAAGTGGAATTAATTACTTGACTTATTCTTTTATCGTAATCGCCTGTGTCACTTCCTAAATGTAGTGACTTCCCAAGTAAATTGTTTGGTAGCTTCAATTTGAAGCTTCATTGGCAAGTAAATTTTAAACCATCATAGAATAAGTCTACTATGGGTAGTCTTCACGTTTGTTCTAAAATCAAATTTAAATACTTGAAGACTATATAATGTTTCTCAAAAACTGCATTTAATGATTTTAAAATTCATTGAAAGAACTAATTTATTGACTGAAAATTATTTAGGATTAGGGTATATGTTAAGCCTTTGAAGATTACGTAGATTCACTTAAAATTTATGCATTTAATGATTTTTATACCGTTTTTAAAAGAAATTTATAATTTTCAAAGAAATTTACACAATTTTTAAGAGATTTTATACAAGTTTTTAGGGTCTAACATGTATCTTAAAGATACATGTTAAGTCTATCTAATAATTTAATACATTATTAAAGCGGTTTGGTTTTTATAATAAAACTATATAGTCTATGAAGAGCATTATATACTTTTCAAAGTGTTAATACGTGTCTTTAATTACTCCATCTGCTGATTACCCTTTTTTTCTGGGTGATTAGAAGAATTTAATTATGGGTTAATTAGTTGTATTGATGGAGATGATGTAGGCGCACACGTGGAGTGATTAGGATAGATATGCATTGTGAATTTTGAATATTGAAAGTTCAAAGCCTTGGAAACTTCCTTGAATTCTTCAGGAAGGACTCCCAAGTTGACTTATCATTCTTACAAATTAAATTAATTAGATGGGATGTGTTGGGTTAACAACAACAAAAGTGATTGTTGAATTTAATATCTTAATTATAATTAGTTAAACAACATAAATTGTTAGCTACTTGTAATTATGTATATTTTAATGTGACATATATTTTAATATATAAATACTATCTGTCTAACACAAAATTGATTAGAACAAAATTTGCATGCATAATGTAATATTGTGCTCCACATATATATGGATGATTGAGTGCATGCATTTTGTTGAGAGCTAACTAGACACTTTTTATATTGACGAATTATAATTTAATATTTTCTTCCTCAAGTGTCCCACTCCACTTCACTTCGCATCTGCATTTATTTGATTGGACTAACCTATTATTGATTTATATATGATTTTATATAATTATTATGCTACAGCATGTACAAAGCCAATAAATTATATTTCAAGAAAAACAATCAAACCCACCTGCCCATTTGCCCATAAACATTGAAATCGACCATAGGTTAAGATTTGCAACTATTGAAACTATTTGTGTGAGTGTGAAACAATGTGTCATGTATGCAAACCTTTACACTTCACTAGCTTGCTAATTATAATATATAGTATATGAACCAACTAATTTGTATTGTATATATGTGTATTAAAGTGTAGATTAAACGCGTAGTTAGAAAGTAGAAATTATAATTAGTTAATAATTATAAAAGAATTATAAGTATATGGATGTGTCGGAAAGTTGTGTAAACATTGAGAAAGCAAATTATTATTAAGTGCTATTAGTAAAGAATTAATTATTTTGTTGACCGGCTGGACAGCTTGATTATAGATTCTCCAAGGATTCTTGACGGAGAAAGCCTCGACAAAAGGCTGTTTATGACGATGGAAAAGTTACGCTACTCAGTCAATTCAAGGATCATGAGATGGATCATGAGAATAAACGAATAATCACTCACTTTTGAATGTTAATTAATTACAATAAATCAACATCTAGAAGGCTAATTAATTGTAATCATCTAGATCTCCTTAATTGTATAATAACCGACCAATAAATTGAGCAAAGTTTTATATTTATATATTATGGGTAAAAGGTTTTGGATAAGAATGATACAATTATTACGTAAAAGTGCTCATAGCCTCTTATAATCTATATATAAGAATAAAGTAAAAGTATCTCTAGCTAGTTAGTTTATAAAGAAATTGTATATTGATTTGAAGAAGATTAATGGAACAATATAGATTACATTTTTATTAAGAATTACATATAAAGAAGATGATCGATTATTATAAGATATGAATAGATAATTATATAAAGATATTTGTTTTCATTACATGATTTTCAATAAGATTGGTTTATAGTTTAATCACAATCCAACAATAATTAAAGTTTGCATTTCGTGAACAATTATTATGTTACAATAATTTGTATATTATGAAACTATATATACATTATGGAGTGTAAAAAAAAAAAAAATGGAATTGAAGACAACTAGACAAAATATAGCCTAGCATCTCGAAATATATTTTGCCTTTAATCTACAATACCAACACACAATATTTCTTTTTTTCTTTTTAATCATTTATACGAAAAGTGATCTAATAATTATTGTAAAGAGCAAATAATAAATTTAAGGGTCGGAGAGCTGTCACCTAACTTTCTTCTAGATTGAAACTATTGGCAAATGTAGAACCTCTGGATCGTTTTGTTTGAAGCAAGCAAAGCCATGCATGGAAGTCAAACCCTAAAAAGAACAATAATATTACGCATAATAATAATAATAATAATAATAATAATTAAAATCAAAATTAAAGCAAGAAAGAGAGACGACAAAGCTTGCTCTGTCACTTACAACTGTCAATTCCAGATCTCCATGCAAGTATAGTACATTATGTAATGCAATGGAGAGAGAAAAGAAGTAGATGTGGGTACTTTGAACCGTACAATTGTATGAGAAGTGATTAATCTACACGTGTCAGATGTCGATTCAACCACGTGGTGTTGCCTGGTATGTGGTGTACAATTGTACCTAACACAAAGATACTCATAATCCCTTGACAGAAGCTGCCGCTGCTTCCTTCGAAACAAATTTAAATTAGGGTTCTTCTCATTTCTTTGAAGTTACTTAACGGTTTTGTGGGATATCTATAAGCTAGAGAGATCTATGTTAAATATTATTAGAATAATACATTCACGGAGCATTATTAATGACCTTCCACTTTTAAAATACAAAAAAAATCGCCGGATAGGTAGAATAATAGAAATACATCTATAGATAGAATTTAGAAAGATTAAGTGTTTATAGCACTTGAACACCTCGAAAAAACTATAAGGTATTATTCAAAAGTTATATTTACTTATTATAAAATAATCAAAAAAATTGTACGTATTATAAACCCATAAAATTATCAACAGTGTTAAACTTATAACTCAAATAAAATTAAAAGTTTACGATATGATATGACAGTTTATATAATAAAAATTTATTAGGGAAAGAAAAAATGAATAAAAAAAATTATATCTTCAATATAATTTTATCATATTAGATTATAAATTTTAAGTTGTATTAATTATACGTCAAAAAATTATTGTAAAATTACAAAACATACAAAATTTGGAGAATGAATTTACAAAACATACAAACATACAGAGCACCTTGGGCATCTAGGAAAGAGGAAAGAGGGAAAACGACATGTCGTTTAAGGGGAAAGTGATTGGCGGAGGAAGTCCAAAAAGTGCAAGGATAGTACAACCGCCACAGCAGCGCTGGAGAGCACGAGATCAAATAAAATAATGCCAACTGTCTGCGGCTTTCACTGTGACTCAAAGTGCGGCAACCAAACCCCCTGGAAACAACGCGCTTTTGCTTTTGCTTTGGCGCACCGACGACAGAGAGAGTGCATGTGCATAGTATGGCGTACTGTTGCGGTGCACGGTATACTAAGCGCAGACAAAATTTAGTCAGCGATGAAATTTGGACTTTATTGACCATTGTTGGATTTGCGTTGCCTTTTCATTCCCCACGCTATCCCCACTTTTTAGACCCGCAGCCGCCCGATCGCCCCATATGGAAAATATCATTTACATCCTCTCTTATTTTGATTCATGTCAAAGATATCCCTATACCTCCTAACTCTTAAGCACATCTTCAAAAATATTAAAATGATAAATAATAATTTTACATATTCAATTCATTCGACATAATCTATATCAATAAAGAGAGTTTATTTACATTTATTCCATCGTGTCAATATAATACCGTTACACATCCATGCAATTATGGGTTAAGGTTTGAGAAGGAATTCTATTGATGTTTTTTTTTTTTTTTAATTTATGGGAGTTATGTAAAATTCTAAAACTTAAGTAGTCTAAGAAACATTTACCTTTAAAAGGAATAGAATTTGATCATAAGATTTTAATTTTTATTAAACATTTTACCAAAAGATTTTTTGTGTCTATATTTCTCTTCAATTGCTTCTACCTGGAATCCTCCATCAAAAAAAAAAAATCATAAAATTTAAAATTATTATTAAACTCGTTAAAGATGAAGAAAAATATTATATACCTACCTAGCTAGTTATGACCGTACAAATAATACTTAGAAAAAAAAAAGAAACACTAAAAGCCAAAGAATTAGATTATTTACATTTTAAAAGATGAATTAGATGGTGTTTAATTATTTGCAAGAAATAGCACATGTTAACGAAGATTAATTAAACCATGCATAAAAATTGAAATCAATTAACAACAAGTCAAAGCATTCTCAAATATATATCTACCAAAAATGTTTGGTAGCCAATAGCCATGCATACTTTTGCTCTGTAAGTTAGCTCAAATCTCCATACGTATCTTTCTTTTGTTTACTAGATCCATGATCTTGAACAAAATATATTTAGGAATATTATGGACCACCCCACACGAAATATTGGTCGATGCCACCCTGGTATGATTTGCCGACCCTCTCTAGCTCCAATTTTCTAGACTAATTAAGCACTACTTTTCAATCACATCTACAACAAAAACAGAAACATTTTTCGAGGGTCAATCGTGGTGGACTACTTTCTTCATCCGGGTTCATACCATTATCTATTGGGTGTCATCAAATATATTCATTTTCTTCTTTGTAGTTTTATCTAGAAGTGACATAGGGTTCTCTGTATGGATCAAGTAATCCTAGCAAATTCGAGAGATTATCAATCATATATAAGTCTTATATATCTTACGTAATAATATGTCAAATGAGATGACGGCGTTATTTATATTTGAGATGAGGGTGAGATAATTTTTTATTTTTGGAACAACTAATTTTATATATACAGCAAGTCAAACTTAGACATACTTAAATTCATGGAGTATATCATGCATGATAGACTCTATCTTGTAATAATAAACCCTTTTTTTTTCCCCTAGAATTATTTCTACATAAGAGTCTTAATACGACCATTTCGTAATGACCATTCTATTTGAATTGGCAGGGTTCTTTTTGTTGTTGGTGGGAAGAAAAACCATTTTTCAACCAAAATGACATAAAAAAGAGCAACAAAAAAGAAAAACCAAAACGTTTTTCAAGGGTCAATGCTGTTGAAGTTTAGAGTGCAAGTAATTAGAAGAATTGGTCGAGATGAGAGCTTTTAAGGGTATGAAATATGGGCTTACGCAATAAGAAAAGACTGGTAACCATCCAAATTCATCGGTCAGGAAGGACCCAGAAAAGTAGGGTCGTCTCCTTCACCCCCACAAACAAATCACTATCAACATCAATGCCACCCATCACCGTCCACCTGTTTCCCAAGATGGGGCGGACGGTGGTGGTTGCATGAAAAGGGTAAACAAGGTGACCCACCAATGATGTAAAGTATTGAACAAAGACAGCTCAAGTGTTGCGTGGCACTGCCACCTAAAAATTGACCTTATCTTCTAGTTGTAGTTGTAGTGTATAATATGCTTTTGCTCGGTGGTGGGTTTGCGCGTAGAATGAATAGGTCGCATGCGCATTGGCATGCCATGCATTGACCTTTCATCACTACGTTATTTTTGAATTGGGATCTTAATACAAATGTGAGATATGGAGACCTATAAGTCTTGCCTCATGGTGCTTACTTGACTTGTTTTCTGTCCCCATGTATAGCTCTTTTGGCATCTTAAAATCTTTGTTCAAAGTCAATTCCAACTATTATTATAGACATTGATAAATATGTAATCATGATTTATTAATAGTAACGAATGGTTTAATGATGAATGATAAATACGATTAACGATATTTTTGCTTCGCCTTCTAAAGTATAATTTATTGAATTAGATTTTTTTATAGTAGAACTTCTATTAAAAAAATTATTGATTGTTTGATGGGAATAATAAATAAACACTTATTACAATCAAATTACTAAAAGAGAAAAATAAAGTAAAATATTCAAATTAAATGAGAGTATATTTGACATTTTAAAATTAAAAAGCAAACTCAAAAAAAGCTTTTCTCAAAAGCCTCAATTTAGGACTTTTCTAAGAAGAAATAAAATAACTTTTTTAACCATTCATAAACTCTTATTAGATAGCAATCAAATAATACAAAACAAAATTAAATGGTATATAATATTAAAAAAATTATTTTAACTAGTAGAGAAGTTCAAACAAACGCACTCGATCCATATTTTGATTTAGGATTCATTGGCAAATTTCAACGGCAAGGGAGTACACTAATCTTTGTGTTGTTGCACACACTTGATTGATGTACCCAAATATGGACCCAACACTCCTTATTACAAATTAATAATATCCTAAAAACGTACGAGACATGGCCCAACCCCTAGTTCCCTCTTTCATTATCTACGAACTTGTCAAGCAAGTTTATTGGAGTTACCAACACTCTATATAAAAGACTTGTTGATGAAGCAAGCCTTGGGTCAATTGTCAATATATACACGTACATGGGACAAAAGTGAAAGCAAAAGGATGGAAAAGTTTACGAACAACTTTTAACAAAGAAAAGGTCAAGTTTGTTCTTTAATATAATATTATTATTACCCTTTTCACTGTATACCTAAATTCTTCCATGTTAACAAAAAAAAGTTAACCTTATTAGTATTGGTGACAAAATCTTAAATCCAAGATTTTGTTTTCTTATTGTAGTGGGTATAAAAAATTAATAATCAACACTTTAACTCTTAGAGTCAAACATTATTAATTACGTAATTAGCACTTTTAACAAGTTGCTAAAACGTTTGTTTTGGTTTTTTAATTAGCCAGAAGGGCTTTTGATACTACTAAAAGCTAGCTCTTTTATACTATATGTGTGTTAAATGGTTGCCACTTAATAAGAGTCTGTATCGGTGATTTTTATTTAAATAAACTCAATTTAGCTTTTACAACAATTAATCTCTTGATTTTTTTTTCAAGTTTTGAAATATTAGAAACACCGTTATATTAATTTTAAAAGTTATACTTTATCTTCTTTTATAATAAAACTTTCTTTGGTACTCTAATATAAAAATACTTATTCATTAATTTAATCATATAACCAATAACCTAAAAAAATCAACTTCAACAAATTTACTCTCATGAGATCCAGCCAATCTCGTAAACTCTACTTAAAAAAGCTAAAACAAACTTACCCAAGTTACCACTTACCAAACATAATACTACAGAGAAGAGGCATATTACTACACAAACTGTAATGTCAAATTAAGCTCTTCTTATCTACTATTTAAGTTAGTTTGAATAATTAACCTCAGGCAATTGCATCGACTTTTTCCTTCTTTTGGGCTAAAACTATATAGCATTAATTACTTCTTGGGAGTTCCCTTTAAGGCTAGCTTAAGCTTCAAGTTTGGAGGAGAAGTTACTATGCTAGTCCCCTCCCACAAGGCACAATTTGCTGTTGACTTGCTCTTCCTAAACAACTGTTTGACATTCTGGTCTATGTACATATAAATCTTTTATATCTACGGACAAGTAGTCTCAGAATTGATTTAATAACCTCAGATTGACTTTAATTTAAAGCCAAATAAGGTTGACTTTGTTGATTGTAAAAAGGTCAAGAAAATGGATATTATTGATGTAGAAGATGTGTACAAATTATTTTTAATTGTTTGCTTGTAAATTGGTTACGCTGAGAAAGTGCATGCCAGGAGAGATGTGAAACATATAAAACAATTTAATGCAGAAAACATGTCCTCAGTGGTTGTTGAACTGATATATTATTATACTGATAATGTTTTAATTTATTTTTTAAAACTCTTTTATAACTCTTGCAAGTTTTAGAGGCTAGGTATAGGATTATACTGATAATATTATCAATCTTGATATTGGTAGACTCATAATTTCAACAAAAAAATGTAATAAAATAATTATTGTAGCATGCATGTGTATCCATCCAAATAGAAATGACAAAATGTTATGAATAATGATGGGAGAACACCTACAGCTTTATAATTGAACAAAGCAGAAACATGCTTAGTACTTTGAGCGGTTGCACTAATTAGAATACTAATTATGTTTCTGATATAATTAAAATTAGGTTTCCGTGAGCCATTATAGGGATCCAAGAAAACCCCACTTGCAGCCTGATCAAACAAATAATTGCACAACAATTTGCTGAGAAATTAGTCATGTTATATATTTTCTCTTCTTGTATGTAAACTGTACTATGAGTGCTTCATATTCGAAAGAGAGAACAGAAACATGTTTAGTACTTTCAGTGGTTGTACTAGTTTAAATATTAATTATAATGTGTTTTGATATATGCAGGCTTATGCACCATTATAGAGATACCCGCCAGCATAATTAGACAATATATAGTTTAAAAAACAAAATGATCAGTAGATCTTGTATGCAATTTGTACACTTGGCAGGGATATGCATGTGGCGCATGATGTTATATTACTGTGTGCTCTTAATTTCAGATTTCTAATTATAGCACTGCAAGTTCCTAGCCTTTCCTGAACAATGCATGGTCTTATATGTTTTTTGTTAATCTAATTTTGGTGGGAAATGAGAGTGAGATCTCAAAAGGGTCTGCAAGAAATTTAAAAATAGAGCTTGAAGCTCACAAGTCACAAGATGGGGTCAACAGTTATATCTGATATGTACCATACCTACTAAGAGAGCTGGCATTTGGCAATGGCATCTACTTGTATATCAGAAACCACCAACCATCCATCTCCCCTCCTAATGGATTAATTAGCATTAAAATTTTTTGGACTCATTATTTTATGTGCATGGCTCATCACGAGGTTGGAGAGCCTAGAGGATGCTTCCGGAGTTGGTTGCCCAAAAAATTTAAAGCATGAACATTAAGCATTTCAATGCTACTTTATCCTCCTTGGCCATTTGTCTTTGTCTGTCATCACTTGACAACTTCATTTCTCACATCTCTCATTCCCAAATTAATAAAAGTCAATGTTAATAAATGGTGTGGTGAGGTTGAGGCTTGAGCTAGCTAGCACATGTGACCATTCCACAGCAAAAATAAATGAAAATGAAGGATGAAAATATAAACTATGGAGATATATAGAGCTGTCTTTCATTTGACAGCATGTCTTCTTGGATTCTGTACCAAAATCACAAACCAGAAAACAATGACTCTGCAGCATTTCCCACTTTTTCATTCAGTAAATAGAAGTGGACTTGGACTACTTCAATCTCTATTCACACTACATCAAGCAGGTTGCTAATGCATCCATATGGTACTACGGAAGATCAGATCTGGCATTTAATTCTATAATTCTCTACAACTCGGGGCATGGAAAACACGCAAATCTCATGAACTATGTTCAAGATAAGTTCCAGGACTATCCAGCATGTAAGTCAGAGTGTTAGCTGGCTATGCTCTTCCCCTCATCAAACCCATGTTGCATTGTTCTGTGGTACAGACAAACAGTACTAGGACACAAACCTTATTCGTTCTTCACCTGGAATCGTAGAAGCTGGAGATGCATATCCAGCCCAACCCAGCAGAGTTTTTGCCATTTTGTCTGTATGGGCCCTCTTACTAATTTGGACATAGTATTCTATCCACTCCCATAGTTCTTATTGATGCGTTGCGTTCCGTGCAGCTTTGGATTTAAATCATGTGACATAAAAGTTGTTCAACTTAGAACATTGATGTGAGACTCATAACGATATCAGTTGTTAACATTGATTATTGTACGTGTGACATGTTACAACTTTGCATTTAAAAGTCATAACTTTCCTCTGTTGGCAAATTGCGGCCATATCCTTAAAACTGCAAATTAGCAAAAGGGGCTTTATGTTCTCTATCAACGGAGAAATGCCAGCATTTGCAAGTTAAAATCCCAGTACATAGCAGCCCTGCTCTTCAGGAACCTAATGGAGACTAGCGACCCAAGCTATAATGCTGAAATTTTGATCATCCGTACATAACCCAAAATCTGCTCGTAAAAACAGTTATTGTAATTCCTATGCGTCACAGGAGGTTCAAAGCTTTAATATTTTACTCCATCTTCATTGCAAACAAAGATAATCAAACATATGATTGCATAAATATTTACATTGTTCCTCTAATGCTACAAAGTACAAATGAAGTAGACTTGATCCAAGCGGCAGGCAGGAGCTAGAAAACCAAAATAAAGAAAGTGTAAGCTAAAGTCAATACTACGTACATTGATCTCACAGTCAAAATCAATCAATAATAAGATGGTAGCAGGACAGCAACATTCATTGCCAATATAGTAAGCACAGAAGTTCTAGTGAGATTCTGATTATAGAGAATCGTCAGACTCCTCAGAGTCACTTCTTTCGGGCGCCCCAGCATTTGCTTCTGCCTCTGTAACATCTGGCTGCTTTGGAGCCGGTGTAGGTGAAACTTTCTGACTTGCATCACGCGCATTCCCATCACCATATTCCCCTTGCTCGTTCACTTCAGGATGTAAACCATTCAGTCAAGGATACTCACAGCCGTAACTTGAGCATCAACATGCAAAACATTCAATCAAGAAATACTCGACATACAAAAAATGCAGAATCCCTTTAAAACCCAAAACTCCACATTAATTTCGTTATTAATTGAAAGTGTGCCACATCAAGACAACTGTTTTCTACTATGCACAAAATAGCCATTTTTGAGTAAAAATTAATTTTAATGGTTATGTAACCAATCAATGACTCTCCCTGACAAACACTACAAGGTCATTCAACACTTTATAGAGGTCTAGGAACAAAAGGAACTTTACCTAACTAATCTAAGCACAGAAGCAAAGAATTGTTTTCAATTCGAAAAATGAAATGGCAGTTGATGTCCTTCTTTCTACATGAACCCTAGAACAGGTTTCAGTTTGGCCCAATTAATAAATGATAGATATATACGTCCACCCTTTGCTTACATCTGTGCACGAAAATCAAACTTTTTGGTCGATAATTGAAATGGCATCTGTAACCACTGGATCTCTATTCTGTACACATAGCTACATCCAAAGTTTGAGAAGCCAATGCATTGGAATCTCTGTCCTGTATTAATAGCTACATCTACAGTTTCAGAAACCTATGAACTGCTTGAAGAAAGAGTATTTCATCTCTTTCCTGCTTAATGACACTTGTAAAATTAGATGCACAACATTTAAGGATATCTGCATTTTCGATTGGTCCACCAGTCATTATGTTCACCAAATCTTTCTCAACACGCTGTACAAGCTCAGGCTACAAAGGAAAAAAATAAAGACATTAGCAGAAAAAATCTGGATAGTACGGAACTAATAGAAGTAAATGACAAAGAATTCTCTAAAGCTACATCCACTTTGATATCAATTTTTTTTTTCTGTCGCTCTCTGTTTTTTAACAGAGAAGATCATTGATCTCCAAAATTCTAAAGGGTAATGAGGCAATTTGTACATTTAGATCAGGCTCCCTCCGGAATCTTCGCTTTCGTGCATCCCTCATAGGAGGGGTAAGACCATGTCTGTACTCAACCACCTCAGGAGCAGAATCACCAGGTTCTCTAACCATGATCATCTGTAAAACAGAACAATTCATGTAATTGCATTCAAAGTGATGCAATCATGTATAATATGACCAAATCAGAAATTGCCAAAAGGCAAAATACCTGACCAATGTCTGCAGTTTTGACCAGAGCACTGTCATCATAAGTTTTGTATGACTCCACAACACACGGAAGATCCAAGAGAGAGACCGGGAAATGTTCATTGCCTATTAGAAAAGTTCCGCTTCTCCCATTCTCTGTAAAGATGTAACAAGTACACAACATACCAAGACATTGTCAAGACATTAGGTAAAACTTCTCTCCCTCTTTACTCATCAATTGCCAGATTTTAAGCTTTAATTAAAATATTCGGTCACAGACCAATTTAAGTTAATCACCTCAATTGAGTCTTTTACATTAAAAAAGGACCTACATTAAGTTCCATGCACATCAATTTATTACATATTTGAGGTTTTGTAGTAGCGTCTTTAAATTTATGGGGTAGAATGCCAGGAGTTATATTTTTTAAATAAGGAAGATAACGAATGAATTTCAAAGCTAAGCCTTGTATAAGTACCAATAATATCGAAATTTTCATAGACGCCAACACCAAGAGAATGACACAAACAACAAACTGAGAGAGATTTCTACTGTTAAATACCAGGAAGAACATGTTCTCACCGGAAAAAGACAAATCCAATGACTTGTCTTCATCAGATGATGCATTTTCGCTCAATAGACGATCTATCCGCTCAGCAACCGAAGGTGGAACTCTAAGTATAAATTGCTCCTCCATCTGTACCCACAAGAGCTATTCCTCAATCAGCATTTAAAAATAAATAAACTCTCTCAATCAAAGAAAAGTAAAATCACTATAGAACCTCTAAATTCTTCTCCTCAATCACTATGCACACATATAAATCACAAATATGCCTTTGTGAACCATAAAGATAAAAATTACTAACAGGTTCATTTCACCAATTCCAAAAAAAAAATTGTAATTACAAAATATTGATTTCAAAATCCAGAAATCCTCCAAACCTGCTTAGCAAAATCACTTAAAAACTAACCTCCAAATGAATTCTACAAGCCTTCTATCTCTCTCTCTCTCTCTCAAATACCCTCTAAAAGCTTAAATGCTTGAACATTCAGATTATTATTAACATAAAAAATATAACATTAGCTAGCTAACTAATCATGCTATTAACCATAAACTATAGCTTGCTGATCTATGTCAACTGTTATTGACCCAAGCAACTAGCCTTTCAATTATATTGCCACCTTGCTGGATACATACCCCAATGATTAATAAAAGTGT
Source organism: Boswellia sacra (assembly GCA_013180625.2). Classification (NCBI taxonomy): domain Eukaryota; kingdom Viridiplantae; phylum Streptophyta; class Magnoliopsida; order Sapindales; family Burseraceae; genus Boswellia; species Boswellia sacra. The sequence continues at coordinate 291,470 of SNVD02012544.1, read as the reverse complement.
GAGAACAGACTAATGGAATTCTTGAAAAGATATGCAAGCATACGGGATTGCATATAATCACATGAATAAGTCGAATTAAATCTTTTTATTCATCTATGGATCATTATTTGCTGATTAGTATACTAATATCATCAATAAGCTGTGCAATGACCGGTCCATTACATTCCCTACCTTTAACATAATGGCAGAGGAGTGCTACAGGCACATATATAAAATGGAATCCTATACCTATTATGGTTCACAGTTGATTTAATTAACCTCAACTTTACCCACTTTTATGACTAGCTTGGCGGTTATATACATCTCACCGAATAACATACACATCTACACGATACCCTCATTAGCCTCTTCTATTGCTTTCAAGGAAGCATTTCCTTATCAATATATTCTTACATGGTCCCTCAACAAATTAAAGATGGAGCTGCCTAAGCATCAACAATGGTGAGTTATTCAACAAATTTAATTATAAATAAATTTGACTTATTTTTCCACAAATTATGTTGCTGCCAAAAAAGCACTTCTTTATATAACTAAAAGCATAAACATTGAAGCTACTTAAATTAAAAAAAAAATTAAAAATCTGCTTGGCATTCTATCGAACAGCTTAACTGCAAGATCCTGAACATACCCATTTCCAAGTAAGAGCCCAAATACGAAAAAAAAAATCCCGATTTATTAAACCAAAAAAAAAGGAGGATCACGTCGTACCTGTCGGTGGCAAGTGATGGGTTCCTCTAGAAAACAGAGGTGACTTGAGCAACGGCGGTGCTGCGGCTGGCAAGGCGGAGAAGGACGTGGAAGAATATTGTTATTATTATTATCCAACCCATCAATTTAATATCTGAATAGAACAACCCTTGAAACATAACCTAATTACAAACATGACCCTTTGGGAGTTGGGCCTCCGCCCGTTGCCCATTGTGAAGGGAAAATTCAATCCACAAACCTTAATGTTCAATCAACGACGGTTAAACTTAAAACTATTACATTAATCCCTAATTTTCACAGCCCTTTTTTATTTTATTTATTTTTTGACAATTTGGACAATCATAGTGGATGAAAATCATGATTCATAAATATTAGACCCAAAATAAAAGGATAATTGAGAATGAGATGACCAAAGGTCCAAAAATATGAATTCTAATGCGTACATCTTTTAGAAAAATCACCCATATCTTTTAATGTAAAAATACAAACAAATTTAATGATACTCAACTTTAGATTACATAAATATCGTCGACATGTATGCTGACTAGCCATAGAAAAAGGTAAAACTATGGCCGCACCATACATTTAACATCTTTGAATGAATAATTGTCGACATGAAATATCTTCTTCTCGTGATAGATTAGTTATCATAAAATTTTTGGTTAAAAAAGATACAAAAACCGTTTTGGGTTCATATAATTGGGTTGTATCTTTCTAATTTTTCTGAACCAGAAATTTCATGTTGTTAATTTTGTTAAGCATTTGATCATTATGTAGTTAATTTTAGAAATAGACATGTTACAAAAAATATATACACTGGTCGAGAAGTTATATATTGCATTCTGAACTAACAATTATGTGAGGAATGATTACTTCATTTCCTCTTTCTAAACAAGTAAAATATATATATAAAAAGGATTATTCTAATAAAAAATATAGATTCATTGTCCTAATTAAATAATATTATTAATAACTACATTTTACATTGTGATTCCCAATTAGAGATATAAAAAAAGGGAAAGCAAACATTAAGTTGACAATTAACATTCCAATTTCCATCCATTAATAACGATTAGTACATTTAAAAGTTTCATGGTATGGATCATACTTAGGTTCTGATCCATTAACGAAAAACAAGAATTAATAAGACAACAAATCCCTCCTTAATTATTCAATAATATAATTATTAATACATACACCAATATCACCATCGAACAAGTAAATTAAGCAACTAAAATCATAACACACCACACATAATATATATGTATATCTTAGACAACATAATATGAGTCGTTCTAGATATATAACCAACCAAAACAACTATATGTATACAATCCGAGGTGCCAGAAAACATATAAATTGGACAACATATATGCGTACTTTCCAGGTGAAGACAGTGATGAATGGAATGGAGTTGCTTGCTGTGGATTTATTTTTAGTTTTTGGTGCATGTTAGCTTAGAGGAACCTAAACACGATATCCCTTGGAGTCTCTCAAAGTAGGTTTCTGTTATAGTCTTATTGACCAGACCATTTAAAGTGAGATTAAGATACAGCAAGGAGAAGGTATGAGTTCGATTGCAAACGCATGAAAGGGCATCACTGCTTTTACCCAAATCAGGACAGCATGATTCGTAGAACCTTAAATCTATTTCCTGTGAAACATTAAAATTCGCCTCCACTTTGACTTCTTGTTTGCTAATACAAGAATCTAGATTAGCAATAAAGTTTGAGCAGTTAAACAACTGGGCTTCTGTGGAAGGGATAGAGGTGATGATGATCAAGAGAAAAGTGGTGGAAAAGATCAGGAGAAGGGATGTCGAGACGACTAAAGCTCTGCCTCTTGAAAAAGCCATGCTCATAGTTAGTTATATCTCAACAAAAGTTTCTGTAATATATGTGGAAGTTATCAATAGAAATGAAGCTTATAATTGGTGATGACCAAGTGCATGTCGTCTCCATGGGTTTTATAAGAGGAACGTGCAGTGTGTACATGCAGGATCCTCAACATATATAAAAATAATAAAATTATTGTTTCATTTAATTATATAAGTTATCAATTTCACACTGGTTTTTAAAAGAATAGTTGAAGATATTATTGTGATAAGATCAAAATATTAATAGTTATAAAATTTCAGAGTATTTTCGAAGTAATAGAAGATTAGTTGCAATTGGCCTATTGAATAATATAATCTGAATTTTAAAATATAATCTGGGTGGATAACATGACATTTGTTTTTAAATTGAACTAAATTAAGATTTTTGAGATTCTATACATGACATAATTCAATAGTAGGATTTGATTCGATTTTTTTTTTTTTTTTTGGTATTGCAGAATGTATGGCTATATATATTATTAGTTTTATGGTTTTTTCTTGATCTTAACGCGTGTGGCTTTGATATAGATATGGTGATTATTTGAGTCTTAATGCTGTTACAGTATCGTTCGAGAAGACTCTTAATTAACGTTGGAATAATGAACGTGATGAAAACTTATCTATGAAGACCATGATTCGAGTTATAAAATGAATGAATGTGCATTCTATAAATCCAGAGATTATCTTCAAATCAAGGGTTGCTTGTTATCCACCTTCGCCATATGCACAACATAATATAATTTAATAGTTATTATTTTGATTTTTGCTTTGATTGTTGATGTAGGGAACACGTGGCTAATATTAATTGAGAGAAATCTACAGGTCGTGAGAAGTCAGAGCCTACTTATAGCTATTGCATCTTGATCGGTGCAAACACATCATCTATCATATATCCTAATTGCGGAGGTGTATAACAACAACAACAACAACAAATTACTTTAATTTATAAGCTATCAATCTCACATTGGTATTTAGAAAAATATAGTTAACCATATGACTGTAAAAGATTGAGTACATGCATATATAAAACAAAATAGTAATGAAACTAAATAAATTTGGCAAATTTACAAATTTATTTAAGGGATAAATATTGGTATTAAAGTGGGTCGAGTAAGTAAAAATGAAAATTTTAAATTTTATAATTAAGAGTTTATTAAGTAAGTAGGCTTGTAAAACAAAAAATTGAATGCAAACTCTCCCTTCCTTAGCAGCCCAGCTGCATAAAATATACATGCATTTTTTTTTGTTAATCTATATCCATCATATTATCCATATATTAGCATCAAGCAATACTTTAACATAACTTATTTAGTTTCAAAATTTTTTTAATTTGAAAATCAACAATATTAGTTGCTTGTTATTTGCCAACTATACACATGATACTAATAGAATATAATAGAAAAAAAAGTTGGAGTCAGCTTGGCTAATATAGTAAAACGAATTAAATATCCGCGTTAATTTGATTTGTTCGCTAGTATGCTCTAGTTCACAAATAAAATATGGAAAAAGGATTAGGTAAATTACTTGCCCTAAAAAACTCGTGCAATATATATATATATATATATATATATATATATATATATATATAAAAGACTTCTCTAATAATTATCATTATTATATCGCCATTCCAAGAGGCTTAACGAGAGAGAGAGAGAGAGAGAGAGAGAGAGTGGACAAGTGAACAATATTACATACATTAATTACAATTATTACATTCAAAAGTTTTATTGTGCGGATCATAATTGGCACTAATCATCCAGTGATTTATTGAACTGGTATTTCAAAAAGCAATGGAACACTTATAACGTACACCAACTTAAGTTCCAAATTAAGAGGGTGATCATAAACGGAGCCGATTCAGTTTTTGGGGCACGTTGAATTAGAGGAACCTTGACACCCTATCGCTGCGAGTATCGCAGTGTAGGAAATTTGTATCGCAGTAATATCAGGAAAGAGAACTCGGGATTCTCTGAGGCTTGAGTTCGACTGCAGACGCATGAAACGACATCGCATTTACACAAATTTGGACGGCAAGATTAGTAGACCTTCAAATTTATACCTCTCACATTGAATATTCTTGGAGTTTTTTTTCTTAAGACAAGCATGCATCTATATCAGCAATAGCTTTTAAGCAGTTAAACTGGGCTTCTGAGGAAGGGAGTGAAATGCAAATTAAGAGGAGAAGGATTATTATTGTGGCTAAAGCTCCATCTTTCGAAGAACCATGCAGATATGTCTTTCTCAACAATAGAAGTTTATGCAATGTCAAAGTGAAGGAAACGAAGGTTATAATTAATTGGCGATTGGTGAAGGCCAACCGTGTAATGTCCCAAGGGATTTTATAGGAGGACATGTGCGTGCATGCAGGAACTCAAGACAAGAAATAGAAAAACACTAAAATTTTCATTTAACTTAATATATGTTAGTTTTGGGTTCTCAAATCCTAGTTGAATTCAGAGTTAGACCTGGGGACTTGCGCTCCAGTACAGGGAGGATTGCGCTTCTATGCAACTTGACAGAAATGTTGTGTTATTGCGCAAGGTTAGTTGCGTCGTCGCGCAATAATGGAAAAAGACGTTTCGTCTTCAAACAGAGACCTTACGTTCTTGCACAAAGTATATTGTGCCGCTGCACAAATGGCGGTTACGATTTACGACCAAGACACTATTTAAAAGCCTTTTTATCTATTTGAGAGAGGACTTCTGAATATTCTCTTGTAAGATTTCTAGGGAAATGTAAATGGCTAAGAAAGAGTGTTTATTCTTAGTGAGAGAGAGTACTATAACACCTTGTAATCCGTTTTTCTTCATAGTGAAATTCTTCTATAACCTTCCCAGTGGATGTAGGTTATCCTTGAACCGAACCAATTAAATTTGGTATTTTTTCTCTTGTGTCTTACTTGCTTGATTGCTTATTTTGTTGCCTTGATATTTCTATTGTGCTTTGTTATTGCTTGATTCTTGGGTGGAATTGGTTTCACAACAATTTGGTATATGAGCCTTGGTTTTGGCTTGTTTCCACATGCAACTATTTATGAAAATTCCTAAGTAAGAAGTAATGGTTGGAACAAAGTTTGAAATAGAGAAGTTCGATGGCAAATGTGATTTCAGTCTTTAGAAGAAGAAGATCAGGGCAATTCTTGTGCACAAGAAGTGAGCAAAGGCTCTTAAAGGTAAAACTACCTTTAAAGAAGATCTATTTGAGGAGGCGAATGATGAGATCATGGAGACAACCTATAACACTTTTATAATCTACCTAGCAGATAATGTTTTGCGTTAAATCAATGGACAATATACGCAAGAAAGGATTGGCTAAAACTTGAATCTTTATATATGACTAAATCTTTATCTAATAAGATTTATCTTAAAAAGCAACTATTTGGGTTTAAGATGGATCCGTCTAAGGCACTAGAAGATAATCTTGATGGCTTTAAAAAGATTGTCGTTGACCTTGCTAATATTGATAAGAAAATTAGTAATGAAAACTAGACAGTTATACTCTATAACTCTCTACTAGATAATTTCAAGGGGGGTTAAATCTGCTATTAAATATGGCAGAGATAGTCTTGATCTGAATTATGTACTTGGGGTTTTGAGATCTAGGGAGCTTGAGATTAGGTCTGAGAGAAAAACTCAAAGTAATGGAGAGGGTTTGGCAATGAGAGGTAGATTAAAGAAGTGAGAGCAAAAAGGTAGGGCAAGTTAAGATCAAAGTCTAAATGTAAGCAAGGGAAGAATGTTATCGCTGTAAGAAGGAGGGTCACTTCATGCGTGACTGTCTTGATTGGAAGAATTAAAAAGAGAAAGTAGTTGAAAATGGTGATGTAGTTGTGGCATTAACATCTGGCTATAAAGGTGCACAGATTTTGATAATGTCAAACATGAGATCTGATGGTGAGTAGATTCTTGATTCAGGTAGCACATTCCACATGTGTCCTAAAAAAGAACTCTTTGCTTCTTATCAATTTATTGATAGGGAAAAAATTCTGATGGGGAACATGTGGTGAAAATCGGTTGTATCAGATTTAGGATGTTTGATAGGTCTGTTAGAATCTTGAAGTAAGTGAGGCATGTTCCTCGAGTAAAAAAGACCTTGATTTCCTTGGGCATGTTGGATAAAATAGGTTATGACTCATCTAGGATGTTACATGTAACAAAGGGAGCATTTGGTTATCATGAAAGCTCAGGTTCATAATGGCTTGTATGTGTTGCAAGGGGAGTTCTTAACTAGAGAATTAGCAGTCGGAGAAGCATCTAATAGAGATAAAACCAAGCTTTGACATCAAAGGTTTAGTCTTGAAGGAGCTCAGCAGTCAAGGGTTATTGTGTGGTGATTAAGTGGGTAAGTTTGAGTTTTGCGAATACTATGTCTTTAGGAAGCAATATCAACTATGTTTATCAATGGATGTCTATATTACAAAGGATACTCTAGATTATGTGCATTTAGATCTTTGGCGTCCAGCTAGCAAGCCTTATATGGTGATAACAGATATTTCTTATCATTGATTGATGATTATTCTAGAAAAGTGCATTTACTTGTTGAAATATAAGAATGAAGCTTTTGAAAAGTTTAGACTGTGGAAAAAGCTTGTGGAAATGCGGACTAGTAAAAGGATAAAAAAACTTATGATAGATAATGATCTTGAGTTTTGTAGTCATGAGTTTGATTCATATTATCAAGACCATAGGATTGTGAGGTATAAAATAGTTAGGCATACCCCTCAATAAAATAGCTTAGCAAAGAGAATGAATAAGACTTTGGTGGAGAGAGTTAGATGCATGCTTTCTAATGCAGAAATGGAAAAAGAGTTATGTGCAGAAGTTGTGAATACTACAACTTATTTAATGGATAGAAGTCCTTCTACATCCATTAATTGCAAAACACCGGAGGAGATGTGGTGTAGTAGACTAGCTATTTATGATAACTTGAGAAGGTTTGGCTACATAATATATGCACATATGAATGATGGGAAGTTGGAGTTTACAGCGTTGAAATCTATCTTTGTTAGCTATCCCAAAGTTACAAAAGGCTATTGATTGTGGTACAACACTTAGAGAGTATCAAAACCGATTATTAGTAGAGATGTTGTCTTCAATGAAGATGAAATTCTAGGATTAGCTACGCAGCATGGTGGAGTTTCTAAGATAGAAAAATCTGAGGCAACTGGTTCATGGTTACAGACTGTTGGTTTTGAGATAGAGTCTGTAAACGTTGTTTGTCAGCAAGTCATTAAGGATGCACCTAAGGTTGAGCAATAACAACTACCACAGCTAGATTATAGACTGGCAAGGGATAAAAAAATGAGATAGATCAAACCTTCGAAAATATATAGGTACTCTAACTTTGTGGCTTATGCATTAGATACAATTGATGTGATTGATTGCAATCAATCACTTCTATACCTTGAGGTCATGAGTCGTTATGAGTCCATCCAATGGAAAAGGGCAATGTTACATGAAATTAATTATTTAAATAAAAATAAAACATGAGAGATTGTAGAGAAGCGTGGAAAACAAAAACTTGTTGCTTCTGTGTTAACCTCCCATAGAAGCACATTGTGCACTAACTAAGATGGAAAGGACAGCTCTCGAATGTCTAAGAGAAACCCAAAACATGTATTATGAAACATATTTTTTTGCCTCTCACTGAACTTCGCGCGAATCCATTCTATACAGTCCACACTTGCCAAGTTTGTGATCATCCCATGGTAGTGCTCACCATACAGTGTCTTCAGGGTGAAAGACAGTTTAAATTCATTTGCCATTTGCTTCAACCTGCAAAAACAATGTTTGTTATAGTTAAATATGATACAAAACGGTAAAAAAACAAGACTAAAACAAGCAACCTGTGAAAACGCTTGACACACTCAACAAAACTCGACGGAACTCGACATGCTCGATAGAGCTCAACAACAGAAACCGACGAAACTTTTGTCCGATGAAACTTTTGTTGGATACCTCATACTGACATACGCTAGGCCTGACATCCGACAATACAACTGTGTCAGATGTCAGACTAGTCGAGTGTTGGATTCAGAATCCGACATTGTAAACTCTTCGACTAATGTATCCGACACTCGACACAATTGTTTTTACTTTCATGCGACACTTGCCATCAGGTCATTTTACATAAAACCGACACTCAACATTCCCTACAGAGATGTCGAGTGTCGATACATTATTCGAGCTATCGATACGTCGGTTTCCACGAAACCGACACTTGATGTCTTCGAAAATTCCTTGATGTCGAGTGTCGGTTCGTGCATCCGACAGGACTCGACACGAAAGTGCCGCGTGTCGAGCGGTGTTGAGCGAAAACCGACACTCGCCATCGTCTTCGTCGCAACGAAAACCGTCGATTTCTACCGTTTTCATACATATTAAACTACAAAATCAACTAATAACACTTCATTTAGCCCTAGAAATACAGAATAAGTTCAAAAATTGATCAGAAACTCAAATTCCTAATTCAAAATCCCTAATTCAAAATCTAGCCCAAATCAAACGATCAAGAAAACAACCAGAAAAATTACTAAAACTACGAAAAAACCGATAAAGAAACTTACCCGAGTATCGATTCTTGCTTCTCTCTACGTCGTCTTACTCCTACCCTCAAAGAATGATCATGTCGAATTACATTTCAAACAGTATCGAGGAGTTATGAAAATAGATATCTTTCAGTCGAGGAAATAAAAAATCAACACTTTAAGAATAAATTAAATTATTAAGAATATATTAATCATTTTATACAAAAAAATATCTATGACATAAAAATATTTTATATTATATCTATATTTTATTTAACTCTATAATAATATCTATTTTCTCAATTTTTTCTTGTTAAAATTAAAAACTATCATCTCTCTCTGCCCACCCGTAACCTCTCTGCAACCGTTCTCTCGCACCTTCTGGAACCGATCTCTCATCTCCATCTACAACCAATTTCATCAAGAAACTCCCCTTCACATGCAACCATCTCATCCAATCCATCTTCCATCTATAGCCAACAACGGAATCAGATAAATCCCCATCAAAATAAACCGAAAAAAATCCCTAAAATAAATCACTTACAAACCCAAATTTTTACCTCTATTACTCAAAACCAAAGGTAAAGATGGTTTTTATTTTTCTTTTAAGAGAGTTGAGATGGATGTGGTGGTGAGAGTGGTGCTGTGATGGGTGTTTGCGGATGGTGACGTGTGGGGCGAGTGGGTGATGGTGATATGTTTTGACTGGTTTTGTTTGCCCTAAAATTTTTTTATCTTTTACTATAAATTAACTTTACTTAATTAATTTAAAAATTTTGAATTAAAATGATAATTTGTTTAATTTCACGTTACCCGTCTGTTATCAAATGTCTTTGTAAAGTTAAACTTAAAATTATTCAAAAATATTTTAACACTGTATCAGAAGAGTAAAATTGCGCTTCAACAGTATAACATCACCAGAGCTCCTCTAATGTCGGGTCATTTTTCCGTCAGTTAAAAAAGGTGGGGACGTATGGTAATTTGATCAAATCTCAGGGTCATTAGGACAGTTTTTTAAAAAAAGTAATACTATTTTTATTTAATTTAATCTACAAGTTATTGATTTCATATTGGTTTTTAAGAAGAATATTAGTTGACCATATTGCTAAGATCGAGAATGTGCACAATAAACAAACTAATAATGGAACTAAATATAAATATTTATAAGTTTTTAAAGTATACGCTTTTGAAGCGACAAAGAGGATTGCTTGTTCTCTTCATCATCATCATTATTATTATTTTAAAAATCCATGTAACAGAGCCGGGTGCAAGCAATATTAAGAAGAGAAATATTATACAAGTTTCATGGTTTTTTGTTGATCTTAACATCGCTAATTAATTTGAAATGTAAGCGCTGATTATTTTGGTGTCCCAATTCTCTTGTACCTCTAACGTTAATAGAATTAATGTAATGAAAATTATCTATAAAGACCATGATTCGAGTAATAATGAATCTAGATATATTAATCTGAATACAGAGTATATCTTCTATTAAAATCATCAAGGGCTGCTTGTCATCGACCTTCAACATATGCACAACACAATATAACTTAATAGTGGATCTTTTGATCGAATTTGATTCTAGAAGTGGGGAATACATGGCTAATATTTAATTGAAAGAATTCTACAAGTTGTTAGAGGTGTAAAACTCATTACCTGTATCATACCCTAACTTTAATTTATAAGTTATCAATTTCACATTGGTATACGTTTAGAAAATAATAATTGACCATTATATTATTGTGATAAGATTGATATACATGCATTTATTTATCAAACTAGTAATATAATGCAAAATTTTAGATAATGTTTTTCAAAGTGATAAAGGATTTATTCTTATCGCTATGCCTTTTAATAATATAATCAAAATTATAAATTATAAGTTACATACAACTAGGGTATTTTTATATGAGTAATGTTAGACTTACAACATTTATATATAACTTTACAATATGATGTGACAGTCTATATTGTAAAAATTCACTGGAAGAGGAAAAAACAAAATTATAGAGTTTATATTATATGAATGTTATAAGTATAGTGTTATTGTTTTTATATTAAACTATATTCAGGTTTTATTGTTTTTATATTAAACTATATTCAGGTTTTTTAAATCTTACACATGATATAATTCCAAAATATGATTTGATTTGAATTTATTTTTCTTGTGGTGGAGGACACTTGGCTACCGTTTTTAATAATTTATCTCAATACTGAATGCCTCGTTTCTCAATTAATTTTTATTTATTTATTTTTTTTAAGAAGGGCATTGACATCTTGGTGGATTAAAGAAGTATATTATACATTTTTCTTTACTTTTTTATATCTCTTATGTTTTAGAATTGTAACCCTTATATTATGAATTCAAAGAGTAACCAGCAATAAAATATAAATGTTAGACAACAACCAAAATCACATGAAAGCACTAAAAAAGATGAACTATAAAAAATGAACTATTGTTGTTTTCTTTGATGGAGATAGCACACAAAAGCACTAATTAGATTAACACAGCCTCCAGTACAGGGTTGGACCGAGCTAGCCCACCAAAAAACTAGCATAAAATTGTTTTGACTGTTGGATTGTAATGACACCTACGGCTTTGTTCCCCGATCAACTAAAGGAAGAAATCATACGTTCTCGTGCTCCAAGCCAAAATCACCCCCAAAATCCGTACAGTTTAAGAATACTAAATTATTTATAATCATGATGTTTTGGAGGAGAGGAAGGAGTTAGAAGCCTGATAAAATAAAATCGATCAGAATAGAAAACTATAACGAGATAAGTTGGAGGATTGAAAAAAAAAAAGTCTTAACAATTCTTCTCATATATATAAAATAAATCTCACAATATATAACCAACTTAAACTACGTAAATAAAATATTCTCTAAAGATCACTCATTTTCTTTTCTTTGATGGAGATATCGATGTTGATCGGCGTAGAACTAATATTTGGGAAATATGGAATTTGAAGCAAATGTGCATGAACCTCATCTTTGTTCATCGTCAACAAGTCCAGCTTGATGTGAATCCGTCGAGGATCAAGAGTAGCCGGTTCATCTCTCATCTTCTCATCCCCATTTGCCAGAAGCTCTCTGAAGTCCTCTTCACTCAACCCAAAACTTTCAAACAATTCTCTCGTCTCGTCGTCAATCTCCCACTGGGGTGGAACAAGAATAGATGCCTCAACATCAACATCGTACGCTCTGGAGTCCATACGATTAAATGTCATCCAGGAGTGATAAGAACTCTTCAAGAGGAGAAACCGGAGCCCGAGTTTGTCTTCATGAAGAATAAGGGTCTTGTGGTCTCTCAGATTTAAGGTAATTTGAAAGGGTCGGTTTAACACGAACCCTAGTTTTTCATGTTTGTATAACTCGGCAACACCGCGTGATACAACAACGATGCAGTCTCGGCATGAACATGGAGAATAGGCATTAGGGGGGCAGGATTTGTGACGCTTCTTGATAGATCGGATTATTTCATTGCACCCATACTTGGCGTTGGGACGCTGGAGAATCATTAAGGAAAACATCTTCTGGGTCAGAGTCACTTCTTCTTCTTCTTCTGATCTAGCACCATCACCACCCATATTCATATTGACGCTGAAATCAACTCAAATCAGTGACTAAGAGAGGAGCAAACTTAGGATATATAACATTACATTACTTAATAATTGGCTCCTTTTATAGGCTCTATAATTAGCTTGTTCCGCAAGGATATCCAATAATGAATCCAATACTCCTGACTCCATATCAGACCAGAATTCGGCTTTTTAATTAAAAGGACATCAATTTTATTTCATAATTAACTCATTAATTCCTTCTTTAATTTGGATTCGTGTGTGTTAAGAAATGCTACGGTAACCTTTAGGCACAGGTACCTCAAAGTCGATAAAAATGGTAAAAATCTGTATAAAAATTGTAAATCAACAAAAAGTTATAAATATTGTAAATGAATATAAAATTTATAAATAGACATATAAAAGTTATAAATTTTGTACATTTTTTTAAAATTACTTACAAGTTTTATATACTCATTTATAATTTTATATAAACTTTTACAAATTTTATACTTGTTAATGTAGGTACACTAAAGTACAGCGGCAATATTTCCCGTATACGTTACTTAATTTATATCCATCTCGTTTAATATTTTCTTTATACATCTATTTAACAATTTAATGTAATTATTATTTCAACCATTCTCGTAATCAAATTTTATCATGAGAGGTTTCTATTTTTATTAGATTGAAATAAATTGGTTGTGTACTCTTTTTACTATGCGTTAAAGCAAACCCGTATGGGTTTTGATAAATCTGCCTACTCCTGTTGGAGATAAACTCTCTTAAGATTTTTTTCTAAGTTCTAAAAGTTAAAGTTGGCCGTCAGTCACATTTAACTAACATTAAACTTAATTTTGAACATTGTTGTCAAATAACTAATGTAATTTAAGAGGCCGAATTCTCATCTAATTAGGATATTCATTCGATTCAATATTGGGATCCTTAGCTAGCTTGTTGAACAAGCTAATTAAATTGCCAACAAAACCGATGAAAGGAGGTAAACTTTAATGTTTTTGAGTGGTAGGAGCCTTTACCCGTTGATCCATAATGAACGGTTCTTTGCTCGTCTTGCAGCCAGATCGTCTCTCGAATAATTAGATAAGGATTTAACTATTTTTTGACAATCTCCCTAGATTTGGTTATTTTTGCAACTACTGAAAAATAAAAAATGCTCCAAACATGTATAAAAATATATAATTGAAGGACCTGTATTACCTAAGGTTCTAAGGATCCATGGTCAAGTGGTAGTTATATTATTTTAGGGTCAGGATTTAGTTATTTATTTCCTCTTTAATTTGTAACGTAAAATGCAAGTGTATTTTCTCCAAATAATCGCAACAACAGAGTCTCCAATAACATCATATATCTTCTTCCTTAGCACGGGTTCGACAAAGTTTTTGGCTTTCCTTTCCCAAATAAAATCGTTCATCTATTCTTTGCATCTTCCCTTCAAATATAGTTTTAAGCCCATTTAATAATATAATCTAAATATCAAACTAATAATACTCCAAATATCAAAAACTAGTAAATAAAAGATTAACTAAAACATCAATACTTTTGTTTGATGGAGATACGGATGTTGAGTGGCTTAGAACGAATTTTTGGGAAATATGGGAGTTGAAGCAAATGTTCTTGAACCTCATCTTTGTCCGTTGTCACCAAATCCACCTTAATTAATGGCTATTCATCCAGGATCAAGAGCAGTCGGATGATTTCTCATCTCCTCAACCCTATTTGCCAATAGGAACTCTCTGATCTCCTCATCATTTAAGGCAATACCTTTTGTTGGAGATAATTTTTCAGGCCCAGAAAAGCCCGAAGATCAGCCGAACATCAGGATCCAAGACCAAGGTAAGCTGGATTTTGTATGATGACAAAGCTCGTTAGGAGAAACCTATGCTAGTGTTACGTCCGCCCAATTTACTTGTTAGAGTGGCCCAAATATACATAAGCCTTGGCCTAACCTCTAGAAAACTCGCAAACCCAAGCCTATCTTCTAGAATTCTCTAGCAAGATAAAAATTATCTATTGTATTTATCTAGATAATACTCTCTTGTACATATCTAAATAATTTAGTAGATGAGAGTGAATTAAGATCCTTAGATGCATTAGATCTTAGCCATTCATTTGAGAGGTGGTTCACTATAAAACCCCTCTAAGGCTTATTTGTAAATTATCCAAGCATATCCAAGCAAATACAAGCAAAGTTGTAAGCAAGCATTCTTGTGTAATACAAAGCTCTCCATCTTCCATCTCTCTTCTTTTCTTTTATTGCCTACAAAGCTCTTTGATTCAACGATCCTCTCTTCCCCTTGAGTGAGAAGGCAAATCACTAGTCTTACTTAGCAACTTTAGAGTCAAGTTGTTTAAGTGCTGCACAAACGTGCTGTGCAAACCTCTAAGTTCGTGACACTATGCTATACTTAAAAGCCGATGTATGACTTGGTCGAGGATCAACTTATCACATTACATGCAGAGGTGAGCTAGTGCCACATGATAGCTCAACAACAATCCCATATCAAAATCCTTACAAAAGAGGAAAGTGGGGCATGATGTGGAAGCACTGCCTAAGCCCCACTAGGGGTGGGCATAATTACGCGAACCGACCCGACCTGATCGGGTTTATCTGACCCGAGTCGGGTGTTATCGGGTAAGGAATTAAAAATAACTGAGATCGGGTATAATTTTCGGGTACCCGATATTATCCGACCCGATTTCAGATAAATTTATGCAAATCCGATTTATACCCGACCCGAATATTTTTTATTATTATATTCCACGTGGCATAATTTAATTGGATGCGTCAAAAATATTATTATAGACCTCACCGCATCTAATTACCGTATATATATATATATATCTTTATAGTTTTGTGCCCTCACTTTTCAAACCCTAGCAACCTTTCACTCTCAGTCTCTCACGGAACTTCCAATTCCATTTTCTCTCACTCAACTTCATCCCCTCTTCCACCTTGTTCGTTTGCTTCTGAGTTGGAGATGGGTTTGTCTCTTTGACCAGGTAAAGTTTCATGTCTTTGTGAAGCCAAAATTTGATCACAATCAATTAATTTCTCTCTTTTAACTTATTTATTATGTCCCTGTAATTATACTTTGTTTGATGTTTTGCTAGTTTAGCTATTTAAGTTATAGTTCATGAGCAGCATCGCCTGCTTTCTTTTATTATTGTTTAAGCGGCTGAGAGTCTGAGATAGTTTTTTGTTGGAACAGCAATTGATATAGCAGGAGAAGTTGTAAGCATAACTGCATAAGATCAGAAGTTAAAGATTTTAAAGCTGGTGACAAAGTTGTCGCTGCACTTAGATATGCTGTAGGTGATCATCAATATTCTTTTAGTTTTGTTCTTATTTTCAATTTATGTTTGAAATTATTTATGTTTGAAATTAAATTATTATAGTTGATCTGCTCCATTCTTCATGTAAGATTGAAATTAAGATTATGAAGATGTGGATGATTAATGATAATAGATAATTAGATATCATCTCTTTAATTGAAAGAATTTCCCTTTATATTGCAATCGTTTTAACAATAATTATTTAAAAAATCATTTATACAACATAAATCATTTAAAAAATTCAAAGAATTCCTACAACAGTTTTGCTAGAAACCATTTAAAAAAATCAAGTTTATCACTTCTACTAAAGTAGAAGAAGTCAATATTATATTATTTTAATAACTCCATTATTCTCTTTGTATCCCCTTTAAAAAAGATTAATTAGTCTTGTCTCTATTTGACACGTCAATCATGTTAAAGAAGTAATAATTTTTTATTTTTATTTTTTTATAAATAATGTGTATTGAAATTTTGTTTGTCTCCTACTTTACAAAAGCTAAGCACACGTTACCTTCCTATCTTCCACATAAAATTTAAACTAACATTTCTTTAGTGGCAACCACTACTTATCTTGTCTCCCACTTATATGTAAAACTAGCCACATGACACACATCCATGCTTATCCATTTCCAAAGTCAAGACAAATAAAAGAATAAAAATTCATTTATCTTCCTATGCAATAGACAAACGGATTGAGTTTAAAGCAATTTAATCCAACTTCAAACAAATAAATTAAGCCCAGGAAAATTTCATAAGAATAATATTGGCCTAAAACAAATAAGCTTAGATTCACTATATCATGATGAGAAGCTGCCGAATTCTCATGACTGAGCACTATCTCTGTCGCCATTCGTCCTCCATGTTTTGAATTTCTTCACTTTTCCCCTTGAGCTTTTTTTAATATTAATTCTCCCTAAAGTTTCGGGATCCACTAAAATTTGTATAATTTACAAATTAAGACTTTACAATTTTAAGTTTTTAACTATTATACGAATATGTACAATCAGACATCCGCACATGCGCACATGCAGGTGCACATACACACACATATCTATATATAAGAAATAATTTTCTAATTTAAGATAACAATATTGTCTTTCTTAAATATATGACTAGCTAATTAATCAAAACACAATTACAATTAAGGCTCAAGAGTTCCTTATTTTGAATTGCTTGCTGGTTGCATCGGAGAGCTATATGGTTAAATTTTATCTTAATGCATTTAAAATGCTTGCTGTTTGCATCGATTGCTTGCTGGTTCAATTTTATCTTAATGCATTTAAAAGGCTTGTCGGTTGCATAGATTTCTTGCTAGTTCAATTTTATCTTAATGCATTTAATACGCCTGGTGGTTGCAAAGGAATATTTACACTTCTTATTCATGAATAAATTAACCCCATAATCTAACTTTATGAAATTTCAATACAAAGAAAACTTCAAGCTAGTTTGTTGTAAATTATAATAGGTGCCGTCATGCTTTTTTGTTTAGTTAAAGTATGTTGCTTTTGAACTCTAATTTGTTTCATTTATTTATTTAGTGAATGTATGATCCTTTATTGGTTAGGGACTACTATTTTTGTGGAGCTGGAACTTGAAGTTGGGGCTTGGAATGTGATAGTTTGTGGAATTTGGAGTTTGTAGACAATTCAAATTCTAATATTTTCTTTTGTTTGACTGTTGTCGAGTTTGCTTTATCTCTTGGAGTTTGTCTTTATAGTTATTGTTTTTACTTGTTTTGAGGAATTTTATTTATTTACTCATGATTGGTTGGCCTATATTTTTCTTTGATTTAATTTCTTTCAGATTAGGCCTTTCTATAATTACATTGATTGTTGACCTTTTTTTTTCATTTTGGAGTCATGGCTTGATCGGGCATATTTTGATTATATAATTTGTGTTTGATTGGGACATATTTTGATTATATAATTTGTGTTTGATTCGGCTGCATTTCTATTATATTTAATTTATTAAAGGTTAATTGGGCTTCAGCCCAGAAAAATAACCCAACAAACATGAGTTTCAAAAACATGAACTAAGGATTTTAATTAAAAATGACCAAAGCTCAACCCAAAATAGTATTAAAATAGAAGTCCAGCCCAATCCGATATATCCAATATACCCGACCCGACCCGATACTATCGGTACCCTTCGGGTACTTCAAAAAACTTTCCCGAAATCGGTTCCAATTTTGCAAACCCAATGAATATTCAGGTATGATCGGTTATCTTTAAATCCGACTCGACCCGACATATGCCCACCCTTAAGCCCCACTACATCAATAAAACTGCCATTAACTGCCAGTTAATGGCCCACTCGAGATGATGTGGACCTCCTTTTCTTACTTCTTTCGTGATGTGTGTACAAATTTAGTCACAATCACTTTCAAACATTTTTCTACACTCAATATCAATGTCAACATTGAACCCTAGGGAGTGTATACGAGTAATACATCCAGGAGTGATAAGAACTCTAAATGTGGACAAATCGAAGAATTGATTTAAGGTAACTAATCTCGAAGAATTGATTTAACACAAACTCTACTCCTTCTAGTGACGATGAATCATTGGTGATGATCATATGTATTTGCGGGATACAACAACAAAATCCTCCAAAGTTGGAAGATGTGAAGAAGCTTTCTTCTTTGAATCTGATTGATCAAGAAAACGCTGCTGCCGAGTATTATGGGTGCGAGGTGATAGTGCCTTCGATTAAGAAGCACCGCAAATTCGGCCCCAATGACTATTTTCCATGTCCATGCCCCGACTGCATCGTACGTGGCTGTATCCCGCGGCCACATCACCAATGATTCAACGCTAGCACGAACTAGAGTTTGTGTTGAAACAATCCTTTCAGATTACCTTAAATCCGAATTTCCACAACACCATTATTTTTCATGAACACAAATACAAGCTTCGATTTGTTTTGATCAAGAGTTCTTACCACTCCTGGATGTCAATTAATCGGATTGACATGGGAGACTACGATGTCGATGTTGAGGCATCTAGGGGGATTAAAAAAGACATCATCAGAGAAATTTTGGCAAGCGATGCTGAGGAGATCGTAGAGTTAATGGCAGCTGATGCTCGTAATTTGTCAAAATTATTTTTTAAGTGAAATTATCATTATTCTTCCATTCTTATTTCATTTATAACAAAAAAGAAAAAACACAATTATTTTGCACCTTCTAAAATTGGGCTTAAATTCTTAATGATTACAAGCGAGTTAGTATTCTTAATCTGCCAATTTACAGTTATAGAGTGTCGATTGCTTTAGTACAAAGGCAATTACGATTAACATAATCCATAAATTTGTTAATGAAGTAACTTAAAAAATCAATTAAAATCTAAAACTGATGATTTGACTCAAACAGCAGAATTCCCAATTCTTCTACGTTTACAATGATATATATGTGATATCATATCTAATATTGTAGATGCTCCGTTAGAATATCAGAGATACTAATGATCATACAAATAAACAAAAGATGATGATTTGACTTGAGAATCAAAACCATGTGTTTTTTAAAAAAATGAAAAGAAGAAAAAAAACCCAAAATTTTCACCATGTATAATTTGGTATCCATTTGTCATCATACCATTAAAATTTTAGGTAAAATTAAATAAATTAAAGAGGTTTTAGGAAAAAAAAATCTAAAATTTAAAAACCTCTTTTTCAATAAAAAGAACATCACTAATATTATAATTAGAGAAAAAATTATTTTTTAATAATGCAATAAATCTTAAAATTAAGAATATATATTATTTGCATTAAAATATAATAAATTAATATGAATAGTTTATACATTCATAATTATTCAGAAGATTTATATGTACTGAACCCCTTCAGTGGTTTTGTTGAGTATTTTTATAAAAGAATTAATTAATTATTTGCTGACTTAAAAAAAAAAAAAGAATAAACAAGATAAACTAATATCCATCCATCTTAAGGAAATTGGAATTTGTTGGAATTGTTTAAAACTGATATATAAAAGTAAGGCTTTAATTACGAATATTGGCTATCGTTACAGATTACGATGACTCGGTATACGGAATGGATGTCGTTTAGTAGTTAACAAGGTATATGCAAATCAACAACCAATTCGGAATTTGTCATTCAAAAGACATTCAAAAGACCGACATGTCGTAGATAATTTAACTTTGCAGCACAGTTAAGGTACAAATTGAAGCAAGATGAAGAGGAATTTATAAATTTTCTGTGTTGACCCAAGCGAGAGTAACATTAAATAGATTAGTACAAGCTAATTAAACCGAGAATATTTTGAGAGAAAAGGAGTATAAGTCTTAATAATTCCTTTAAAATAAATAATAAATCTAATAATGCTCAAGTCCATCGCATGACAAAAACACATGAAATCCAAACTACTAAACAAAAGATTAACTAGATCATGATCCTTTGCTAATTTGATTTTCAACCAAAGTAAAATACAAATACATGTTAATACATATTATATAAAAGGGGAGAGATAATGTAATAAATCTTAATTACTTGTAGGTAATAAAATCCTCTTGGCAGAATGCCAGGAGATAATCATAATTCAGATTAACTATAAAATAACCAAAAGCACTAAAATTAACTATTGTACTTTCGTTTGAAGGAGATTCGGAAGTTGAGGGGCGCAGAGTGCACATCTATGAAACATGGAAGTTGAAGCAGATGTGCTTCAACCTTATCTTTGTTTGAAGAGGAAAAGTTGGTCATTTTCAACAAGTCCACTTTCATGGGAATCCATGAAGGATCAAGAGCAGCCAGATGCTCTCTCATCTCCTCATCCCCATTTGCCAGAAACTCTCTGATCTCCTCGTCACTTTGGGCAATAATTTCAAACAACTTTCTGTACCCGTCATCAATCTTCCACCGGGGAGGAACAAGAATAGATGCCTCGATATCAATATCAACATCAGACCCCCCAAAGTCTATAAGATTAATTGACATCCAGGAGTGGTAAGAACTCTTCAAGAGGACAAATTGAAGCCCGTGTTTGTGTTCATGAAGGATAAGGGTATTGTGGACTTTCGGATTTAAGGTAACCTGAAAGGATTCATTTAACACAAACTCTAGTGTTGAATGAGACTGACTGGTATTGGTGGCACTGATGTGGCCGAGGGATGCAACAACAATGCAGTCTGGACGTGAACATGGGAAATAGGAATCAGGGCAGAATTTGTAGTGCTTCTTAATCAAAGGGACTATTTCCTTGCATCCATAATACTCTAGGGCTTTCTCAGAACAGCCAATTGACCAGGTTATATGCCCATTCTCACACTGAAGTTGAAACCAAAACTACCCAATGTTAGCTAATTTGTTATAAAATTAATGATATGATACCATTGCATACATGCTTATTAGCTTTATTTCATATACAGATTTACATATCAAAACAGTCCTAATCGGGGAAGCTCAGGACACCAAACAAAAAAAAAAAAAAAAAAAAAAAAAAAAAAAAAAAAAAAAAAAAAACTAGACCCAGAAAATTAAATACAAGAAATTTAAAGAGAGAATTGAAATTAACAAACCTAACCTTAAAGACAGGAGCATGCAAGCAGAAATTTAACAAAAGAACTGAAATTTATTATTTTTTTTTTTTTGTTTTAAATAATAATAACTAACCTCAAAGTCAGGGTGAGGGCCGGTGAAGGGCTTATGGCAAATTGGACAATCGAGTTTTTCTGGATCGGTCAGGATCAAAGAAGACAACTTCTTCTGCATGTTTCCGTCTTCTGATCTACCCGTATTCATTGTCAATGCTACAAACCGCAAATGCTCTTTCGTTTAGCTTCTCCAACGAGATAAGGATAAGGAACACTTATTAGGTGAGTCACGAGGATTCCATTTCCGCCACTTATAATTTGATTTATTTCATAATTTTGTTAGAACCGGATTTGAATCCAGCCTAGGAAACTTTGGGACTTTCTAAAGGGTCCAAAAAGCAACACCCCCACCGACACATATACATAGACCACATGGGTTAATTAAGGCCCAAAGCCCAATGCCAACAAGGATTAAGGCCTAAGTGGAATAGAGAGGCCCAGATTTGAATATTCAATGAGCCTCATGGAAGTTGTTTAGCATTTAGAGCCGAAAGCCGAAAAAGTGATCTTTGCCTTCCAAAAGAGAATCATCGTAATATCCACTGCCAGTGCTAGTGATGGTCCAGATGAGCCTAACCAATGAATAATGAATAAATGTTGAGAGCTTAAGGAAAAGGGATTGTGTTTATCATCTCAAACTCTTTAAGAATTAAGTATATTGCCTTATGCATATGTTAATAATCCAATTTAGGAAGATGTATAGTAAAAGCTCATAACAAACCAGTCAAATTCTATGATGAGGTTAACTCCATGACCTTGTTTTAAGAAAAAAAAAAATCAGTTAAATCCTAAGACTCGGCCGCAGCTATAGCTGTTGGTGCCATACTGCTTAGCTGAAACGAAGAGGCTAGGAGAAGTAGTAATTATAAGAGCAGCAGCTTGCTGTGGCCGGCGTGCGATTAACACGTACCATCCCCAGCGATTTACAGCACTTAATATTGGACCAAGGGCGGGCAATTCGTCGCTTGCTAGCCCTCATAGGACCTGACTTCTAAGTTGTACTCATATTGGTGCTCCTCCGTTACTATTGATTATATCAAATATTGATATAATTAAACATTTTTTGGCTCGGCATTCAAAAACACTCATTGAATATCAAATATGTTGCTTACTTGCTGCCGTAATTGAATGCAGATTGTAATTGAGAATCATTTTAGTCCCAATAGCACTAATTAAACTTAAATCACACCATGACGTGCTGTAACAAAAGATTACATATTCATAATGAATCATCCCCAAAGAAAAACCTACAAGCACTATTAGCGCTTTCTGTACATTCGTGTTCGGACAGATGTCATGATGCAACCTTCATTTTACACCAACACCATAAAAGAACAAAATTTCCCACCATCTACAAAGAAAAAAAAAAAAAAAAAATTTATCCCCGTAACATCTTGGCTTCTTCAAAATCATTGCTGCTTTGGCCAGTGTCTTTCACAATTGCCGATTCGTCTAATTGATATAAGAAATGCAAGAATAAGCGACTCTTAGCAAAAGAATGACAAATAATGCATAAATCAGTGAAAAGATGGTCAGATCATTTCAAGGAAATCCTAATAATCATCTTATTGTAAATAAATTTTGATGAGAACAGTAAAGATATTTTGAATCTAAAAGGCCCTAGTATGCATAAGCATTATGGCATCTGAAAGAGCTCATCATGCAAAGTCGGAGAGTTCTCGACCAGCTAAAGACATTGTTTAATGAGCAGGGACAGTTCATGTATTTAAGCTCACTTTCTCTACCTCAAGCTTTATCAATCTTTTTCTTAATTTTGGAAAAATAGAACAAGGGTTGGGAATGGGGGGAAGGGGGGTAAGCCATATGAAACTAGGGTAGCAATTTTTACATAGAAATGGAGCTCTTTATATGTGTACTTTAATACAAATACTATCAATTCAAGTTTGCTCATGATCATCCATGTATGCATTTATGAGGCAGTGGAATCTTTGATGTCCAAGTGGAGAGCTTGAGCCATAATATAAACTACATACAGCAGACACATAATTGTGCACAGAATGTAATTGAAAATGAAAGGATAACAACTCTTTAATGCAACAATGATGTCAGTAACATAGCAAACTCATTTTTCTACTCTACACATCTCAAAAGCAAAGGTGAAGACCTATTTAAGCAATTTGAAAGGTGCCAATAATGAATAACTATGGAGTTCCATATCAGCATGTGACATGATAATCCTAGGAAAGTAGGCTGTGCAGCTAACAATTTTGAAATCTTCCATCATAATCAATCCTTATATAGCAATAAAGTCTTGAGAATGGAAGCCATCTGGGCCACATGTATTGCGGGAAGCTCTAGAAACCATCCAATACCCAATTTGTGAATACAGACATTGCAAACTTAAACCCATGCAGAAAAGAGGGGACTAAAGTTCAGTCCTCTTTCCTCAGTTCAGAGTGGAGCTAAACCCAAAATCACACCTTAGAACTAATCCAGATAGTAGATTAACAAAAATATAAGAATAACTTCTTAAAAAGGTAGACTATGACTTCTACATGCATAACTTACTTTGGTTTATCAGTTAAGGTTACTAGAGATCCAAGCAAACCAGGACTGATCTTGTCAGCAAGGGCACCTTTTTCTGATAGAATGAAGGACTTCTCCTTCATATAGCTTTGCAACTTTTTAGCCTCATAGTCAACTCATGTTTGATATGCTTTGAAACAAATATAAGATTGAATGAACCAACAACTAAAATAGCAGTAGAAGAGTAATATAATGGCAAGATGAGATAATGTTTAGTTTAACATAAAAAATGTAATAATAACACCAAGCCAGAGCTAAATACTCTTGGTGTTTTTGTGGCAATTCAATGTCATTAAAAGAATACACCTTCAGTGTTTGTTTTCATTAAACCAGGAAAAGGAAATCCACTTTGATATATGAAAGCTTAAGTAAATTTCTTAAACAACCACTAACATATAGAAAACACACCAATTTAGATGCCTCGTATGGTTGAAACCGAAAAGGTGCCAGAGGAGACCTGCCTCCAAAATAGTGTGAGAAGCATGCAATGGAATTCTGGCGAAGACATCAGTTCCTGGAAACATCATCCATGTGTGCTCATTTGCATCATGGTCGCCACAGGTTGTGCACACCTCCTTCACCAAAGGCCTAGATCCAGGGCGGCCCATATCCTTCATTATAGACTCAAAAGGAGATGGAATACTAGTCTTTGTTGTCCAAGCCCTCTTCCTCAGCGCAGCAAGTGCTTCCCTGTTCCCATTCCTCACCTTCGACAACCTGTATTTCCGCCACCAAGGATCAGTGAAATCCTAGTTGTGCCTCATGAAGATCAAGGAAAAGAAACAAAAAGGCTATATTGTATCTCTTGATCATACTGGTACAATTTCCAACAAAGCCAGAAACCCAGTCATACTAAATGTTTTTATCGGGCTCAGCTCAGGTTTTTGCATGCATCAATTTTCTTGACCCCCAAGAAACAAAAAAGAAATCTAGAAGAAATTTCTGTCCAGTATTCTACTTTCCTGACTTCAATGATCCTCCCATTTCTACTTGTAGCTTCGTCTTTAACTTATTATAGTAGCTTTTCAAAGAGGTGAAATGCGTTAACTTCAGATATCATGAAGAAATATAAGAGTTGCAGTCAAAATACATTGCATTTCAGAAAAACTTCAATATTTATTTTACCTTCATACAATCTTCGGCAACCAAACAGGGTAACAGGAGCTCAAACAAACATATCAAAATGATGTAATGAAAACAGAAAGTTTTCTGAATAGGAATTACCTAATGTCAAGCTAAAAGAAGATGCTCTGCTTCAGTTTCACGCTCAATCAAGTGTTGCTGCAATTGACTCATTGTCTCATCCATTTTTCAAATCCTCAATACAATACTAGCCTCTCACCTACCTGATCTCAATATAATAACCAATTCCATATCATAAACTAACCAATCTAAGTAACTTCACTTTCAGACTTCCAAAACAGAGGAATGCCGGTTCTCTGATTTTTAATAAATATTCTACAAATCCAATTAGCCTAAAATTTTACAGAGACAGAGCACTGTAGACACTTTTATCTTTAACCATGTAAGATCTGAAAACGTTTTGAATACAAGAGATATTTCAAACCATCTACATTTTCTGGTCTATCAGTTGTGTCAAAAATGTTTTAGGACTGACCTCTCTTCATTTGCAAATATATAAGAAATTCCACTTAATTCATAAAATCATAAAAAATTCAGTATTAAACTAGATTTAAAGAAAGTAAAAATATACTAAATTTCATAATTTTCTGAAATATCTAGGTACCTGAAATAATTTTCGTAAAACTGAGCGCTTGCACAAAACCAAAATTTCCAGGATTTTTCAGCCATCTTAAAAAAAATCATACAAAATCGAATGCTGAACCTTTCTCAATGAAGCAAAATTTGTAAGAATCCTTGACATGTCTATTTTCATCTATAGAAATTTGAGAATCAAAATCAAAGCAGACTAACTGCAGAAATTTAAATGCCTTAAAATTTTCATCACTAAGCTCTTAATCCCTAACCTTTCAGTAAATAAAAACAATAAACATCATGAGAAAGGTGAAAATACCTTTTTTGGATGGGAGTACCAACATTCCTTCTCTCTCTAATTTAGCCAATTCGGTTTTCTCTTTGATTTTTCTTGGTGAAAATTGTTAGGAATTCCTTAGTTTGATCCAAAAACCCTTAAACCAAGCAAACAAGCCTCCTTTTAATGCCCTCAAGAAACTCTCGGTTTCTCGTCTGCTTTACTTCTTTTTTGTTTTTTTTGTTTTTTTTCCCCGATTGAATTTATGAATCAGAAGGGCTGGGCTTGGGTTCTAGAAGTGTGCGCTCCGTATGGTTTAAAATACAAGATTCCAAAATAGTGGAACGTAATTGTCATGCTATACTATGCAATTTACCTAGTTATTTTTTAGAAAAATTAAAAAAATAGACAGAATTAGGAGTCCTTAATAAAAATTTAAATACATTTTAAAAAATTTTTATGTCATAGACTTTTTTTAATAAAAAGACTAAAATACCCTTACCTCTATATAATTGAATTTAGAAAAAAAAAAAGAAGTAAACGAAATAAAGAAACCAGTCACTCCTTCATACACATCACTGTCTGAAACAATCTTCAACAGCTGAAGCTGAGCAATAAGGTAAGAAAAACTTTAGTTAATATCTCTCTAAATGGCATGAAATTCAATAGGTTGTAATGTTTTGGTTATTTATTATTTCGGTAACTGTCAACCGCATCATATAGCTGAAAATATGGATATGTATGTGAACTAAGGTTAGAGATTGTGCATTTTCTGTTAACATTTGCTGGAAATTGGTAATCGTTGTGAGAAAATCTGGTATCGCAGTTGACGGAGAAGAAGACGAGATTTGTCGAGATACATCGAGTGTCGAGGGATTGTGTCAGATTGATTCTCGACATGTTGGATGGTCATGTCGAGTGTCTAGGGGTTGTGTCGAGTCTAGGATCGAGTGTCGTGTTAATGCGTCGAGTGAAGTGCCGAACATGATGAGTGTCGGATATAAATTTTGTCGAGTTCGTGTGTTGAGTATATGTGTGTTGCGTTAGTCGAGCGTCGGTCGTCATGCGTCGCATGTCGAGATGGTTGTCGAGTATCGAGTGTCGAGCATTTACGTCGAGTTTCATCAAGCGTTTATGTAGAAATGTCGTTTTTGTGACTTTTGTAAGTAATTTTATAATGATTTATTGTCCACGGACTTATATGATATGTCTCTATCATGCAAGAAATAGAAACTTTACGGATACTTATTCTATATAATGGTTCTTGGACTATAGAAGAGAATGGTAGTTATTTATACACTGGTGGGAGGGCGAAGCCATCGATAATTTGTAGGTCTGCTACCTATAATGAGTTGGTTGACTGTATTAGTACCGAAATGGATTGGGATCTTCGTAGGCATAACATAAGTTTAGAGGTTCAATTTGTTTTTTTGGGTCTTCTGCCAATTCTTACTCCTATTGAGACTGACAACGATGTTTGTTTCTTTATACAACATTGTTCGGAGGACCAATAGTCATATACACCGTTAATTGTCAAAGTTGAAGATAGGGGGAAGTGAAGACAGAGGTCAGGATCCGATGCAGTACGTAGGCGACAAAGATCTTCTCATCCCTCTATGTTTCACTCAGCAAGTGGAAGCAACAAATTAAGTGAGTCTACTCCTGTTTGTGCACAACCACAATTGAATGATGACGTTGGCATTGAGTTTGACCAGTATTCTAGGCATGCAGGGCATGAGTCAATTGGGATCTTAGTTAAAAATGAAAAAGGGGTGCCCCCGTCGATACCATCGAGATTGGTACGTCATCTTAATAGCATTAGAGAGTTTAGATAATATTGATTTTAGTGATGCTAGTGATGATGTTAATGATGACGATGGTGGTGATGAAGATTACGAAGATAATGATGATGGTAGTGATAATGTTAGTGAGCATGTTGACGATGACAATGACAATTATACTATTCATAATGAGAATGATGTTGAGGGTTTGGATGATTTTATTGTTGATAGTCAGGATGTAGACGGTTCACATTTTGATAATGATGAACAGACGGAGATCTCGAATGATGTGAACCAGAATGTGTCGTTTACCATTCCTTCTCCAATTCACTCCGCACTTACTCCTCCACTATACCGACATTAGCAAGATCTGGTGTCGAATAATGAGCCAATAATGGATGAAAATCGTAGACATGAAAAAGCTAATTTGGGCTCTGAGAATGATAGTCGTCGGGCTAACACATTCAGGTGGACCCTGCCTATTGTGTATTCATCATCCACGGATGGCGATGATGCTTCATCATTTGTAGTTGATGGGATTGAGAATGGGGTTGGACAGATGTTTAACAGCAAAACGAAGCTTCGTGAGAAGTTATCGAATTTGGCACTAAGACGAAACTTTCAATTCAAGGTGAGGAACTCCAATGCAACAAGGTTTGAGGTTGTCTGCCGTGCTGAATCTTATAAATGGCATTTACGCACTATAAAAGTAGCCGATTCACATTTCTTCCAAGTGAAAAAATATAAGAACCATCACACCTGCTCCAGAGCCGGACTTCACCCAAATCACAAACAGACAACTGCACATGTTATTGGCAAACATATTAAGAGCAAATTCGTTGAGGCATCGAGAATATATCGTCCAAAGGATATTATGTCTGATGTTCAGGAGTCATTGGGTGTTAATATCACATACGACGAGGCATGGAGGGCCAAGGAGGCAGCTTTGCAAGAGCTTTACGGACCGCATGAGGAATCATTCACACTACTTCCCTAGTACATGTACATGATTGAGAAAGCAAACTCGAGGACCAAAAATTCTTTAGAAACCGATGACAACAACCATTTTAGATACTTTTTTATGAGTATGGGGGCCTCTATTGCTGGATTTGTATCATCAATTAGGCCAGTTATTGCAGTTGATAGTTCTTTTTTGAAAAGAAAATATAGAGGTACAATATTTTTGGCTTCTTGTATAGGTGAAAATAAACAAATATATCCATTGGCATTTGGAGTTGGGCATTCTGAAAATGATGACTCGTAGAACTGGTTCATGAGACAGTTGCGTGATCATGTTGTACAAAATGTCCGAGATCTTGTTTTCAATTTTTACCATCATTGTAGCATTGAACGAGCTATTATAGCAGTTTTTCCTCATGCACTGCATGGATTGTGCACTTATCATCTGAAGGGTAACTTGAAGGTAACTTTCAAAGACAAGATATTGTTAGAGATATACTACCGAGCTGCAAGGACATATCACTGTGCTGATTTAACTATCATATGCGACAAATTGAATCGCATATGCCAGCAACTGCAACTTACCTTCGAGAAATTAGAGTCGAGAAATGGGCATGTTTACAGTTTCATGGTCAACGGTATAATATCATGACAACAAATATAGCTGAGTCAATGAATAGCTGCTTGCGACACCATCGATTCCTCCCGGTGACATTGTTAGCAGATTATTATCAGGCCAACTTGCAGCAATAGTTTTATGAGCGTCGATAGTCATTTGCTAACTCGGAATTACATCTCTCGTTGTGGGCTAACAAGTTGATGGAGGAGTGTTTAAAGGAGGGAGAACATATGAGGGTTAGTGGTATCTCTCTTACTATGTATGAGGTTAGAGGCAACGACTGTCTTAATATCGTTGACATGCACGCTCGTACGTGTCGGGTGTTTGATCTTGACCAACTTCCATGTGCACATGTATTAATTGTTTCCAAACATATGAATCTACTAATGTGCCATGATTATTATGCCCATTGGTATACGACTGAAATATTACTACATGCATATGCTTTGCCAGCTGTTCCTGTTAGAGTTAGTGAGGATTGGATGGTTCCTGAGGAGGTTCGCAGCAGAGTGGTTCTACCGTCAGTCATGAGGAGACCAGCCGGTCGTTCTCTGAGGAATTGAATCCCTTCCGTCGGTGAGTCTAGCTCGTCTCGAACTTGCAGGCGATGTGGAAGTTCCGGGCACAATCGTCAAACTTGTCGAAACCCAATTCCACTTAATGATAGGGGATGATGTCTACCAAATACAGGCAAGGAGTTATTTTATCTATGTAATATTATTTGTTTGCTTAAAGCGACGTAGTATATTTATTTTATTCCAATTTGTGGCTTGTTCAAATTAATAACTTTCATATATGTGATTTTGTCATTGTATAAAACATTCATGTATGAAACATTCATTTATGTGCTTCGTCAATGTATGTAACACTAATGTATTAAACACGAATTTATGTGTTTTTTTATTAATGTATTTACAAGTTTTCATACCACTATACATGAAAAAAATGTGCGATTATACAAAAAAATATCACTATACAATAATATGTACATATCCAAAAACTATCTACCCAAAAAAATGTATAGCTATACATAATATATACATGACACGAAATCA
Source organism: Boswellia sacra (assembly GCA_013180625.2). Lineage (NCBI taxonomy): Eukaryota > Viridiplantae > Streptophyta > Magnoliopsida > Sapindales > Burseraceae > Boswellia > Boswellia sacra. Next base: position 260,883 of record SNVD02012544.1, on the reverse strand, counting down.
TGGTACAGTCGTGCTGGGCTGCTGCTCCACCTCCGATGAATCAACATCGACATGCATAATAGTGGTCGAAAGATCCACTGACACAACATCAGCAGTCCCTGTGGTGGCTGCGACATCGACAGACATAATATCTGCAGGCGTTGTGAAGGCCCACCTCTACAGGCGCTGTGACGGTCGTGGCGGCCTCCTCTGCCTGTGGATGATCGCGATTAACCCAAAGCTGTACCGCCATTCTCTCCCACTGGCATTCGTCCGTGAACGCCTTAATGGCGGTCAGTGGAACGCCCCCCGCTAAGAACTCGATGTATTTCAAACAGTACACGCTGCATGCTCCTCCCCTAGCCTCCTGTTGTGGCACCTCGGTCTCATCCTTGATACGCATAATGTCATATAGGGTTGCGAGATAGTCAGGATGATCGTAAACATCCATTGATACCATACGGGGTATCAGCTCAGTCAGGCATCGGACTGTCTCTCTGACTGTGTCTGTGGAACTATAACCAATACATGAGTCATATATGACAACATGTCAGTGAGTGAAATGCATCTCGGCTGCCAACCAATGATCGTCGCCGATGTTAACAGGGACATAGAGTTGAAAAGGAAATTGACACCATGAAAATCGATCACAACATTTCAAATAAGAGGACACATACTAACTCTTTCAATATAAATGTACTCACCCTGTCCACATCGACCCATGGTCTTCCAATGAGGGGCATCTCTCTCAGGATAAACTGGACCATATCGGCCTCGTTAACCCAGTTAATGTTGTCCAATCTGTCCGAGTACTGTTCCTACAACGACTTCACTTTCAACTGTAATTTCATCAGTTCGGTTAGGGCATTGAAGGAATAAAAAATTAACTACAAATTCAGATGTTTATGAAATACGTACCCAAAATGTGGTGTCTAGGAAAGTAGACCTCTGGACCCCAGATGTGGCCATAGCGTGAGCTTTGCAGCGTAGCATCCACAAGTAGCTATCCATGTGCTGAATACAATAATAGTTATCAATAATAATTCGAAATGTATATTGCAATATTGGAGGAGATGAGAAGGACTTAAACTACCTCAGATGCAAGCCAGTCTAACGGCCTTAGCAGTGTGTTGAAGAACGCATGATCAGCGGTGCAGACGCCTAAATCAATATCACCCTCGACATCTTCCAGCCATGCATTGAAGGCAACGACATCAGCAGTTGGTAAGGGAGTACGTGGGTCAAATAGTGGATGGGGGGGTTGCTGATCAGGTCTCTCTACTGGCTGAATAACCGGGGCCTCTGGCTGTACATGATGATCCTCTGGGGCTTTCTCTTATAGCTCAACCCTCGCCCTCTTCCTACCCAGTGGACTGACAAAGGGGCTCCGCTTATGCTTTGTCGGAAGTAGCCATCAACCTTGAAGAGAAAAGAAGCTCGTGGGAGGAGCATCAGCGGCACGAACACTCATGTCCATAGGTTCCCGTTTAGTTGGCTGCTGGCTTTCACCGTCATCACCCGAACCTCCAGCCGAATCCTGTATTAAAGCAAACCTCAACGTCACGTTAAGCGTGGAAATCATAAAACCTGACCGTGTCAGCGTATCCGAAGTGGCCACCCAGTAGCACAACAGCCTTACGCAGAAGAACTATCTCCTCTTGCATTTGCTTATTCTCCGCTCGTAAAAATGCAAGCTCACACAGAACTGTGCTCTGGAACTCATCATGGACCGGCTGCGCCTGTATGTCATTATTAACGATCAACTTCATAAACCAACAGAGTAGCAAATGTAAACGAATAAGAATACGAATGAAAATTCTCATTACATACCTTCGAGCTTGGAGGAACATTGTGTAAAGGAGGGAAAATGTCACGGTAGGTGGTTGCAGGATCCGACAGAGGAATCAAATCGCCTATAGGTCCATAGCTGTCAAATGTCTCTGGTGCAGGACTGATGGGGGTACTGACTGTATCCATGTTTGCCCTCACGTCAGGGCTATTAATGGGACTATGTCCAGCGGCATGAGTTTCGGATGGATCCTCATGACCGTGACTCTCGTATGCTGGACGTGTAGGACAAACGGGGGAGAAGGCAACGAAGAGCGCATACGGACATCACCTGCAAGACTGGATGTGTCTCTGGCCGGCCCCATATCAGGTCTAATAGGGGAACTCTGACCGACAGGAGGTGGGCTCTGACCAATAGGAGGTGGAGTTGATGGATCCTCTGAGGGAAGTGCCTCAATCCTCTCATCAGGCAATAATGGAGCATCCATAGATGTCGCCCATGCTACATGTGCACCTCTCCAGATGCCAACTACTTCAGAGAGCCTAGTATACCAATGTGTCCTCCGCTCCACCTCAGAGGGCTCGAAAATGACGAGTGGATGAGCCTGCGTCAACAAATAATCCATCAAATTAAACAGTGATTCATTGTGACCTTATGAACAAGAAAAGTTTATAAGACAGGAGAACCTTACATGCCTGCCTCCTAACCAGCAGGACATTACGTTTGACGATGTCCTCTGACGGGGTCTTCTTTGTCTTCTACCTCAACAAGTGCGGTATCCTCCCCTCTAAGTCTTTGCCCACTCGCCCATATATCGCGCCAATGTACGGCACGGCCTCGTACAACCAAACTTGAATAACATAAGGGTTATTTAGTGACACTATGTATTTAAATTTGTACGTCAAAGCAAATAATAAACACGTCAACACACTTTTTTTGCAGTATGTACCTGAATAGCGTAAGGGCAACATTCTAAGTTATATTTTTCTACTTGTTTTGTCTTGGCTTGGGCTCGCTTCTTATATTTTTCTAACCTCCCGTCCAAAGCGTTTTTCATTCCTTTAAGTGTCTTATCAAAAGACACCAAACCCCATGGATAATTGTTAAAATTATCCAGTGTGTTGACGAAATTTATCCACACACGGGAGACAAGTCGGCGTCGATCCCGTGTCATGAAAAAATGCTCCAACACGTAGTACAAGGCCAGCTTCACAACATCCTCGTCTAGCATACGAGACACATTCAATTTCTGAAGTCTCCCAAGAATTCCCTGAGCTCCATGTCCTTGCCCTTGAAGTACGTATCCAACAAGGGGCACGGATTCAACACAGTTGGTATTGGTGGCACCGTGGAAGCAAATCTGAATTCGGTAATCAAACCAAACTCGTGGGCAGAAAAATGAATTAATCTTCCTACAAAGAAGGAAAAAAACATAAGATGCCAATAATGTAATAAAAAAATAACTACAATTACCAGAAATAACTATATTGTAGTTCAAAACCATATTTTTACCTTCAATAAGGAACCACATCTCCTCATCATACCCTGCTGTGTTAACCTCCCACAGAAGCACATTGTGCACCAACTGAGATGGAAAGGACAGCTCCTGAATGTTTAGGATAAACCCAAAACATGTATTACGAAACATGTCCTTTTGCCTTGCACTCAAGTTCGTGCGAATCCATTCAATACAGTCCAGACCTGCCAAGTTTGTGATCACCGCATGGTAGCGCTTAGAAAACAGTGTCTTCAAGGTGAAGGTCAGTCCAAAATCATTTTTCATTTGCTTCAACCTGCACATACAAGGCCGTTATGTTAAATATGATGCAAAAAGACAAAAAAACAAGGTTAAAACAAGCAACCTGCCAAAACGCTCGACAAAACTCGACTCGCTCGATATAGATCGACAACGTAAACCGACAACACTCCTGTCGGATACCTCCAACCGACTATACAACTTTGTCAGATGTCGGATTATTCGAGTGTCGGATGTATAATCCGACACTCGACACAAGTTTTCATCCGACATGTCGAGTGTTGGATACATGGTTCGAGACATCGATATGTCGGTTTTCATGAAACTGTCACTCGATGTCTTCGAAAATACACTGATATCAAGTGTCGGTTGTGCATCCGACATGACTTGACATGTAAGTGTCGAGTGTCGAGCTTTGTCGGATGCGCAACCGACACTCCCCATCATCTGCCACGTGACAAAATCCATCGATTTTCACAGTTTTCATACACATCAAACCACAAAAATCATCTAATAATACTAGATTTATCCCTAAAAATACTGAATAAGTTTACAAATCCGACGGAAACTCAAATCCCTAATTTAGATTCCCTAAAAACTAAATCAAATCTAACGAAATAGAAAACAACCAAATAAATCACTAAAACTATGAAAAAACCGACGAACAAACGTATCTCAGTGTCGAGTCTTGCTTCTCTCTACATCGTCTTGCGATGCTTGTGTCGGTTTGCGTTTCGAGCGGTATCAAGTTTATATGTCTGAAGAGGGAAATAAGGCTTTGAAAAAAAATTAAATACATAAGGGTATTTTAGTCTTTTTATCAAGAAAGTGTCTATGGCATGAAAATTTTTCAGGATGTGTCCAAATTTCACTAAGGGCCCCTAATTTTGTCCATTTTTTTCAATTTTTTCTTATTTTTTTAAACTCATCTAATAATATTTTATCATCTTTGGTTCTATATAGAGGAGGAATCAAGCTGGGCCTAGGTCGGAGATACCGTCTCCATCCTCATCTCTAATTTAAAAATTTTATCCCCTTCTCTAATCTAAAAATTAATCCATACCCCTACCAAATCTCTAATTTTTTAAATTATATCTATTCCTAACTACATATAATAATTTTATTTTTTTATTCGATTATATCTTAGCATTTTTCTTAATATTGCAACCATAAATATTAACAATTTTCAACTTTTAATTAACTTCACTTAGACTTTCAAAATAGAGCAATACTGATTCTCTAATTTTTTATAATTAATCTATTCATCTAATTAACTAAAAATTTTACAAAGATGTTGTAGACCCTTTTGTCATTAAGCATGTCAAATCTCAAAATGTTTTGAATAATAGAGATACATCAAATAATTTATGTTTTGAGGTCTATCAGTTATATCAAAAACTTTCAGGACTGACCTCTCTTCATTTTTAAATACATAAAAAAGATTTCACTTAAATTATAAACTTTCACAAATTTTCAAGACCAATGAATCTACCAAATTTTATAATTTTTTGAAATCTCTAGGTAGCTCAAATAAGTTTTGTAAACTATCTCATGTAGAAAACTAAAAATTTCATAATTGCACAATCATCTTAAAAAACTCACAACAATTCAAATACTTAACATTTTTTAGTGAAATTGATTATTAACAAACCCTTGATATGTATATTTTAACGTAAATAAAATTAAGATTCAAAATCAAGTAAATTAACTACAAAAATTTTTGAATTCCTCTACTGTTCATTACAGACCCTAAGGTTATATATATATATTGGAAACGAGCCAAGTTGGGCTAGGGAGCACAATCAAGCTGGGCTCAAACGGAAGGACAATTGCGATGACCCATTTCCACGAGGATTGATTCCTCCTCTAGTTGTATAGCTGAATATGAGTTATAAATGTGTCACTCTTTTGCATAGAATAGAGAAAGTCTTTACAACAAGTTGTGGTCATTCCTCTTCCACTTCATAATATCATAATGTGTCACTCTTGAAATCGTCGTATATGTTTCACATATTTCTACAAGTTGATGAAACTTATATATAATTCCTAACTTTTGGTGACTGATTGTGCCTCGTTTATCTCTCTGTGTGTTTCATATTTTCACAAGGTAATAAAACTTATATAATTCCTGACTTTTGAAGATTGATTGTACCTCGTTTATCTTTGTATCATATTATGGTATTTAAGTAAGGTGTACGAGACTCTCGATGTGTTCCCTAGTAACAAAATTCATAGCCAAAGGTCATTTTTCTACCATGTATTCTCTTAATGATTTTTTTTTCCTGACTTTGAAGTTTCATGACTAGTTAGTCCCATATTTATGAAGTTGTAGGGTTTAATTACATATGATAAAAAAGGTCATCCGAATCAATTGATGAGGTTTGGTTTAAAAAAAAAGAAGATTTATAACACATTTGTTTGAGTTTCTTTAGTACCTAAATTACCATCATTAAATTATTAAAATTGAAAGTAAAAAGTTGTATTTAATGATATTAATTTACTAATCATCTTAACCATTAAATTATATAGATCAATAACTAAAATTTTGTCTCCAATTCGTGCTAAATTTTTTTTTTTACGTTAATTAAGATAGTGATGTGACAATCATACAATAATACTAAATCAATTTATAAAGTAAAATTTATATTGAGAGCATATAAATACAATACACTTATGATATAATATTACATGACTATTACAAAGTTTGAAATATTAGTGATGGTAATCTTACAAATACCATACAAAATAAATAAAAAAGATAACTTTCTCTGAAAACCAAAGCCACCTGTTTTGGTGGGGATATAAAAAAAAAAATCTTCATGCAAAATTTAGTATACACTTATCATCAAGTGATTAAAATTTTGGATAAAATTAGATAAAAAGATGTTAGGTAAAAAAGAATTAAATATAAAAATTAAATTCTTAAAAGAATAAAAACTTAATCCAATCAAAAGTGAGGGCGTCTGTTATGCTCCGGAGGCAAAGCCTCCCAACTAGAGTACATCATATCAGTGCGTGTGTGCATCAAGCATACTTGATTGGCTCGGAGACATATGACAGGTTCTCTCATCAAAAGTACCTTACAAATCTCATAAGAAAAAGCAAAAAAAAAAATAAAAAATATATATATATATATATATATATTTATTTATTTGTTGGTACAACATAAATCTTGAAATTAAGATAATTTATATATTTACTAATATTTAAAATATAATTAACTACTAATTGAATTTTTGTAAACCATTAGATATATGAATAAAATTTGAATATTTTAATACATTTATTTACTAACAAAAAAAGAAGATTTTGTTTGTTTTTTATGAAGGTTAATTCCAAAAACCTCTTTTGAGGTTTATTGAAATTCATTTTCTCATTTTTTATTATAAAAATTATGTATATCTTTTTTATTTATTAAAGATCATAAAAATATTGACTTTTTATTACTCAAATAGTGTAATAAAAAAATTCAAAGTTTATTGGCCTATCTTAAAAAATTAATATTTTTTTATTAATTAAGAATAATTTAAAAAATTTAAAATTTTTTAATGATTTTTAATAATAAAAGAAGATAGATGATATTTTAAAAATTAAAAATTATATTTTTTTATAAATCTAAATTCTATTTTTTATACTGCATTTGTTTTTTACGTAATCTATGTAAGATTTTACAAACTTGAAAGGAGAATCGTGGAATTGACATTTTTAATAATATAAAATAAGACAACAAAAAAGGAGAAAAGTATTTATTATTTTAATTTGGAAAGAAACTTTCGCAACCCTAGTGCTAATGCTGACATATTATATGCAAAGCAAACCAACCGGAAACCGAAAGCCGCACACAGCCGTCTAAACCCTAACTCTACCGTCTCTATTCACTGCTATACGCGTTAAATATCTGGTAGATTTCACTTACCCAACTCCTTAATTTAACTGGGTCGTTGTTGAATTTCGCTAATTCGTTTTCTCTTCAACAGATTGAACATTGTCCGCATAAATGAGAGGAAGGAGTTACACTCCCTCTCCGCCGAGGGGCGGTGGCTATGGCCGGAGAGGACGGAGCCCGAGCCCTAGAGGCCGTTATGGAGGTGGTGGTGGCCGTGGCAGAGATCTCCCCACCAGCCTTCTCGTTCGTAACCTTCGCCATGATTGCAGGTAATTTGATTGATTGATCGAGGTTCAGTGATTGTTATTTACCTGAATTGTTCTAGTTATGATGTCGTTATGAACATGGCTTTGAATGGGTTAGTGTTTGTTTCTGCTATTTGGATGTGAAATGTAGAAAGATCTGATCTTTTGGTGAATTTGACCAATATGGATTGTTTATAGGGTTTAAAGCAGCGTTAACATGAAAAGTTTATTTAATTTTTGGGATTTTGCAGGGCAGAAGATCTTCGGAGGCCATTTGAGCAGTTTGGAGCTCTGAAAGACATCTACTTGCCTAGGGATTATTACACTGGGTGAGCAAATATCTGCTAGCTATAAGATTTTCAACTTTGAAGCATATCTTGGGTGAACTATTTTATCTTTTTTATCTCGAAAAGTTTTTTTTTTTAATTGTAACTTTTTTATTTTATTATTTTTTAACTAGAGTTTTATATCTTGTGTGGGTTTTATGAGGTCAAGGACATGCTTGGTGACATCTTGGATTTTCAGAAAAAAAAGTGGAGTTCGTTTTTTGCATTCATTTTTCTGGGTTTTACTCTTTTTTTTTTGTTTTAAATTTCAAATGTGCCTTTACCATTTTTTTGTGGATTACTTCCCGCGATTTTGCTAAAATCATGATTCTGAAACAGCATTTTCTCTAAATTTGCACTGTCATATTTCCTATGAAGAATTTGGGAAGTGCAACCAATTTTCTGAAAGCGTGCTTGTAGAGTTTTTACCAAGCAGGCCTTCCAAGCACCTGATTACCTTTAAATGTGTTGTTGGGGTATTCTTGTAATCGTAAGTTGGGTGCGTTAATTGAAGTTGCTGAGATTTAACAGTGGAATTAACGATTTGAAGACATCAATCAAGTAATTAGAGTTCTTTTGAAGATGATGTTAATGATAATGAAGATTGGAAGGAAGTTGAGTGTGAGTACATTGTGAAGATGTTCCAAGTCTTGAAGAATTTCAAGTCATCTTTAAACTGACATTTGCTATGTCAGCAGGCAAGTGCTTGCTTTTTCATGCTTATCATGACCTTCCATATTAGTGGGGATTATTTTGGCAAGTTTTAATTAGCAAAGGTTTATGGTGTGCACAGAACCTATCGCATTTTATGTTTCAATTTAGTATCCGTTATGACAAATTTTCTTTTTCCCTATTCTTTTGCCATCTAAATTTTGCAGGGAGCCTCGTGGTTTTGGTTTTGTCCAATATGTAGATCCTGCTGATGCTGCGGAGGCCAAACGTCACATGGATGGTCGGGTTCTTCATGGTCGAGAGTTAACTGTTGTGTTTGCAGAGGAGAACAGGAAGAAGCCTGCTGATATGAGGGCAAGGGAGCGAGTGAGGTAAACTTTACCCTTTTCAATTCGGGATTTCGTAATTTTTTTTGCTTGTTTTTGGCTGGCATGTTGTTCCTTCTGGACTTCTTTTTTCTTTTTCTTTTTCTTTTTAAATTTATTTGAGGAATTTGAAAATTAAGCACAAATATTAGTTTCTTTCATTGATTATACATATGGAGGTATTAGTGCCATCTGAACCCATGACGTTTAAATAATATATTTATTTTGTCAAACGTTTGGTGGATGGCCTTGTTTTAAATATGCTTGAGACGAGTTTCAATTAAAGACATTGCAACAATATATTGTTGCAATTAGGAAGTTCAATATAAATTTGCCAATTCTTTTCAATTTTGCAGGGGTCGATTTCGAAGGCGTACTCCACCTCGTTATTCTCGTTCCCCTCCTCCACGTTATGCCAGATCTCCCTCCCCTGGTCGTGATTATTCCCCTCCCCCCAAACGTAGGCATTACTCAAGGTGTGTAATGTGGTGCCTTGTCTTTCATTGCAAGTTGAGTGATTTGGTGTCTTTGCAATTTTTTTTTTTCTGGTGTGCATATAACAAGCTATGAGTACGGCTGAAGTGCATAGTATGGTCCTCTACCCCAAGCCATTTCAAATTACTTTTTGAGCTAAGTAGTTATGTGTTGTCTCTTGCTATTTGACCTGTCCTTTTCTTTTCATTTTGAAATGCTTGTTTGTTATATTTTTGCCAAGAAAATCTGTGCTGAACTTAAGGTATTTGTTTGGTTGCTTATTCCGAGGTAGATCTGTTTCACCCCATGATCGAAGGTATAGTCGAGAAAGATCATATTCACGTTCTCCAGCCTATAATGGCTCAAGGGGCCGCAGTAGAAGTCTTGATAGGGGCCAGGGCCAGAGCCGAAGCAGAAGCCTGACCCCAAGACGTAGCCGAAGTCCAAGCCGAAGCCGAAGCAGAAGCCAGAGCCCCAAACGTGAACAATACTCTGGAGAACCCAATGGAGAGAGGTCTCCCAGTCAGTGAGCTACTAGTAGAAGGGGATGATAGTCACCCTGCCTATCTTTCAGATTTTGTTTTTATGTTCTTCAAAATGGTGCTGTATCGTTGAACAATGGAGTTTGATGTAGGTCTTGCTTGATGTTTCTTGTTTAGGTCGATGAACTTTGTAGGATATTTTCTTGATGTTGCAGTTGTAATCTCTGTTATGCAAATATTTTCAGCTAAGATATCAGAGTAACTGTGTATTTCAGACTACTCAATGCTTGTCTGCTAAACTGCCTCAAAATTTCTACCATTCAACATCATGGCCCAGTTATTATTATACCGGATACTATAAGATTATGATTTATTCTTGAACATGAATGATTATGAAATTTCTACACATTTGAGGTATTTGCAGGGACCCAGATGAAGTGGAAAAAGAGGTGACAGAAAGAGTCTAAAAAGAAAATGCCTTTTGACGATTGCTATCCGCTGTATTCACCTTTACAACTAAGCGGGAGCCTGGCTTCTCACCTTTTTGGATTCTGCGCATTTGCTTTCACATAAGGCTTGGTTTAAGCTTTGGAATTTTTTGAAATTAGCCAAAGGTCCCATGCCCGGTCCTCATGTAACATTTGGTCTTCCTGACCCACCAAGAAAAAGCATTGTGAAACCCTCGTTTTTAAGAAAATCATGGTAAACGATATCTTGTAAAATAAAATCAAATTCTATGAAATAAAAAAAAAAAAGACTAAAGGAACTGTTTTGAATGTTAAAGATTACATTTCATGTCCAAAAAAAAAAACGAAAAAAAAGAAAAAGAGAAAGAAAATCTAAGTCTCTTTTCCATTAATTGAAGTCTCCTTAATTATAATAAATGCTAATTTTTAACCTTTTGATCTCCTTTACATAGACAATAACCCCTGTTTCCACAGCCTAGCCGTTTCATCTTAGACGTTTACACTCCTTTTAAGCTTTTAAGTAACGTAATTGATGGCGACTTTTGGAGGGAAACAAAAACAAAGTCGCCTTAAATAAAGGCTAAAGCTTGTCTAATTCTCTGATGCAATTGCAAGCTTCATTTTCCTTTTACCAAATAAAATAACAGTCACTAAGATTATATATATATATATATATATATATATATCACCAAGATAATATATATAAATGTTTTTCACGGACGGTCATGATCCAGACGTACCATATAAGACAAAAACTATATAAAAAATCAAAGCTCCCATAGACTTACAAACCGCGCATTAATGGTAAACATACGAACATCCACATAGAATAACTGTACAGACTATTATGTTATAGAGTGTGGGGCATATTTTTACATGCACAGTGGCTGTGATTAATATTTTATCAATAAAATATGTGTTTGTGTTTATGCGGGTAAAGAACTAGAAGTGTGTTATGCGGCTTGGCTGTGTAGGTTGCAAATGCCTTTCTAACTTCTGTCTTAGACTGTTTGAACTGACTGGGAAGTTCAGTTACTTAGTTTTGTTGCGTCTTAAAACACATACGTCCTTTCGAGGCAGGATTTTGCTGCTGTCTTTTTAAGCTGCGGGCAACTTGGATCAGGTACTTCTTCACTTTCTTTCTTTGTTTCTTTATTTGATTTCTTTGTTTTGGGATGTTTTGGTGCGATTTTGGCATCTGGATTCTTGGTTTTGTGATGTTTTGGCTTCTGGGTTTTGTGAAGTTGGGATTCTGATTCTTGTTTTAGGTTGAGTAGTTTTAGTTTAGTTTTCTCTAGTCTATAAATGGGGGCATGATTTGTGCTAACTTCAACATTCGGCAATCGTACTCCTATACTGCTATAATAATTATTCCATTATTATATTTATACTATTGCATCTTTATTTTATGTTATGTTTAATTATTAAAAATTATACCCATTTTGATTATATAACTCTTTTGACATCCCTAAATTGGTATGGAAATTTTCAATTACGAGGGCTAATTTCACTTTAGTTGGCCAATGTGCCTCATTGGGGTTTTACGCATTCCAAAGTTGTGGGTTTAGCTTAAATCTTATTTTGTTTATGCTGTACACTTTATGTGGATATTGCAACCAACCATAAATAAGTGATTGAATGGCTTTTTACCCCTAGAGTAACTCAGTAATTGAGTTGGGTTATATTTTCCTTTAACTAATTTTGTTACTTATTTCTGTTAGTTATTGATAGTTTAATTGTCATCCGTAAATATTTTTCATTTTCAGTCTGAATCCCTAGACAGTATAAAGTTGTAAACTTTCATTTTGTTCGGTTCTTACCATAGATTGATTTGTTTTGCTTACATCATTAGCTGTGCAGTACAAATTCCTCTTTCATTTGTAAATTCCCCGTAATTTTCCTAGTTAATACTCTTTTTCACTTATATACTCTAGTTACTATTCTTATTTTTTTTTAATAATAATTTTGGTACATTTTATAAATAAATTATCAGTTTCTGGAAATATCTAAATAATTGTTGATATCAAACATGTTTCTGTTAGGAATTATGATGTTAACTCTAAGCCATTTTGCTCTTGGTGCCCCCAATATCTCGTCCTTTCTGAAGTGACTCAAAATTTGATTATTGACTATGTTTGGTGATGGCCTTGTATCTTGAAATGAAAATAGGCATATGGTCCTCTCCTTAGTTCCCCTGTTTGTAATACGAAAAGTGTAGTTAGATAGTTATTGCTTGATTGGTGTAAGGCCTTTCTCAATGAGCTAAGAATATATCAATTTCTGTTTATACCTCAACTAATGGGTTTTAGACTGCTGAAAAGCCATTAAATTTCACAAATACTATTAATCAGGTTGTACTGAAATTTTAATTACATTTAAATTAAAGCATAACACATTAAACAAAATGATGTAAGGTCTATTTACGGATTCAGCAGACAGTTGCAGCTATTTTGTTTTGCATTTCCTTACTGTCCTATAATAGGGTTTAAGAGGTATACAATTTTCAGGATACATGGAGAGAGGTAGGCGTATGGATTTTAGTTATTGTGCTTAAAAAATGACTGTTGTGTTCTTCTCTATAATCAAATCATGATTAATATGACTAGCTGTTGATTTTGGAACCAACTAGCTGATTAGTGCAACATACTTGTTATTGTTAGGTATGTGTGAGTACATGTTATTGTTAATCTCTAGTAGTATTGATTCTGTTATTCTAGTTGTTGGCAGCTGTATTTGGTCTGATTTTATACATATAAGATGCATTTTTCATGTTGAGACAGTGGTCAATATTGCTATCTGGAAATTTTAATTTATATTTTAGGTGCCTGTTTTATACATTACTCAAATGTTTCTTTTGATCTTTCTATTTATTTTATTTTATTTTTCTCACGAAAAATGTATTAAAAAATGTAAATATTTTTTTTTTCTTCTGAAGATAGAAGAATATTGGCATACATACATAAACTTATATTTATTTACTGACTTCATCTTTTGGGTCTCTGAAATTTTCTTTTGTATTTTCCGCCTTAGCAGAATTTTCCAGTCAGTTTTCAGTATTGCATTCCATTGTGTACCATTTGTGGAAGCTGTGGCAGTTTAAAGTCTGCCTGGATCTGAACGGCAGGAACAGAACTTATATCTTGAAGTTTTCGTTGACTGACAATGTCTGCAAAATGGTTTGGAGGAGTGATTTTTCTAGTGATTGGCATGTTCTTGAATGTGTTAGGTACTTTAATCAAATCATTCTGGTCTCTAATACTTTTTTATTTATTATGTCTGCTGTCAAGGTATCATGTCTGTCAATTGGATTCCAAGCTCCTTGAGCTTTTTAAAAATTTAGTTCTTTATCTTGGGGGAATTGCTTTTTCATGTTGGGTCTAAAACTTTCAACAGTGAATAGATGATGATCTTTAATGGCTTCACAATTGCTTAGTGTCCATGTGGCAATGGTCTCTGTGCACTAAGAGGTATGCCTAGCAGTCTTCATTTCCCCCCACCCTGCCTAAAGAATATTTAAAAAAAAAAAAAATTCAAGTGCATAGTGAGAATTTGTTTTTCGCGTATGTACATAAGGGGTCATATGAACCAAGAAGCATTCTATCATCATCAGTTTTTTCTTTTTGTTTCATACACTTGAAACCTTATGGGTCAAGTTTGCTTTATGCTTAAAAATTTCCTGGCTTCTTTCTCTCATCATTAAGGTAAAAGTTTTAAATCTCTTTGAGGTGACTGATTTCCCACATGTTTCCTGCCTAACGAGTGTGTTGGAGTGTGGAAGTTGCCCCCAGTTCAGCACTTGGTGAATAAAGGAAAGGTTGAAGGACTTTTGGTACTAAAAATGAAAAAATTTGGCTTATGCTTGGGGTTTGTGCCTTGCTATATCTATTAGTTTTGGGCTGTTATTGAAAAATGTATGTGAAGTATTGGAGGTTTTTATGGTTTGATAAGGTAGTCAAGAGCAAAGATGTGAAGCTAAGGCTGCCAAGAAGACAAGTTAAGGGAGATTGCATTAAAGCTGAAGATTGAAATCTAATTTCCTAAGCAATTAGCAATTTTCTTTGATCTCTCTGAGTTCACAAATCATATATGCTTCGAATCACAACAAGGTCTTACTTTAACTGTTCATCCTAACTGAAAGGAGCCTTTTACACATGGCAGGAAATTTCACTAATATATGATTTTCTTTCTTACGTTTTGTTATGCTCTAAATTTGTAGGTGCATATGTTGGTTTCAACATAGGAACTGATGTTTCCAGTATGCCATCAGCTTCGGATGTTGTTGCCATGCTTAAAGCCAATCAAATTACTCATGTCCGCCTATATGATGCTGACAGTCACATGTTAAAAGCCCTTTCAAACAGTGGAATTGAAGTAATTGTTGGTGTCTTAAATGAGGAAGTTCTGGGGATTGGAGAAACTCCTGCAACAGCAGCAGCTTGGGTTAATAAAAATGTTGCGGCTTACATGCCTTCAACTAACATTACAGCCATAGCTGTTGGCAGTGAGGTTCTTACCTCAGTCCCTAATGTTGCACCTGTTTTGGTGTCTGCCATGAATAACCTTCATAAAGCTCTTGTTGCTTCCGATTTAAATTTCCTAGTCAAAGTTTCAACTCCTCACAATATGGATATTATCCCTAAAGCATTCCCCCCTTCCGCTGCTGCTTTTAATTCCTCATGGAACTCTACAATTTACCAGATCCTTCAGTTTTTGAAGAATACTAACTCCTATTTCATGTTAAATGCCTATCCTTATTATGGTTACACTAGAGGAAATGGAATTTTTCCAATTGATTACGCCCTTTTCCGGCCGCTTCCAACAGTCAAGCAAATTGTTGACCCAAACACTCTTTTCCACTATGGCAGCATGTTTGATGCCATGGTGGATGCTACTTACTATGCTATCCAAGCTTACAATCTTTCAGGAATTCCTGTTGTTGTCACAGAATCTGGTTGGCCTTGGCTTGGTGGAGCCAATGAACCTGATGCCACTTTAGAAAATGCTGAGACATACAATAATAATTTGATCCGTAGAGTTCTGAATGATTCTGGTCCTCCCAGTCAAACCACCATGCCAATTAACACATACATTTATGAGTTATTTAATGAAGACAAGAGGTCTGGACCTGTTTCAGAGAAAAACTGGGGTGTGTTTTTTACCAATGGCACTGCTGTTTATCATCTGAGTTTGAGTACTTCTGGCCAGATAACTGGAAATTCCTCTGGGGTATTCTGTGTGGCAAGAGATGATGCAGATTCTGATGATTTGCAAAAAGGGCTTAACTGGGCTTGTGGGCAAGGCCAGGCTAATTGCTCTGCCATCCAAGAGGGGCAGCCATGTTATCTTCCTAACAATATCAAGAGTCATGCTTCTTATGCTTATAATGATTATTATCAAAGAATGCATAGTGTTGGTGGAACATGTGACTTTGATGGTACCGCTACAACGACTTCCAAAGATCCCAGTAAGTTTGCATGACCTTTTCTTTATCATTATTAAGGTTATTGGTGTTCTTGGGTGCAAATATTGTGATTTGGCTCTAGCAAGTCTTCAAAGGAGAATGCTTAGAATTAGTTATTTTGCTTATGAAGATAAGTAATGGTTTATTTGAAATGCTGCCAATAATTCTTGGTTTGTTTTTGCTTATCAAGTTGCATTTCTTGCATTGCCTTTACTTTTTGAAGTACAAGTAAGAGTTCTTAAGGATAAAAAAAAGAGGCGGACAACACTAAAATTTACTAAATATGTAGGATTAGACAGTGCATAGTTTAGTCTGTGGTGTAATCAACACTAAAATTGTATCCCAATGCAATGCAATAACACAAACGAATCATATAATTAAAATAGTGATATAAAATTATGTTTTATACTTATCCTGCTATTATAGTATAATTCTTCTCTACGTTTTTATATTATGTTATGTTTAATATATAAAAAATTTATAACCATTTTAATTACATGATCCATTTGATAAGTTGATCGCATAGTTACAGCTTCTGATTGCACTTATTCCATGCAACATATATGTAGTGTTAAAACCCTGGATCTTATTGCCATGTAGATGATTGGATATTGGATGTAGTAAAATTTCTAACTACAAATTTAGACACACGAATATGATCTAAAACTTAGGTGGTAACTAGCTACCTTTTGTGGGTTGTAATCTAGCAAAGAGAAGGGCTTAGGCCTTGCTTTCCGCAGCAACTCAAACTTGTCCCATTGTAACATGTCTAAACATTCATTTGTGTTTCTCAAATTTTCCTGATTATTGTGTTGTTGTTTATGTTATTGCAGGTTATGGATCCTGTATATATGCAGGAAGGTGAGAATCTGACTTTATTTTGGTTTGAGTTGTTTTGAATTAGAAAACACAACTATTTGTTTTAGCTCTGAACATGCAATATTTTGAAACAGTTCTAATTCCAGCACTAGTGGGGGGATCTCAACTCCGGTGGCATTTGGACCTAACAGTGGCCCTCTTGGAGGGGGAACAACAAGCCTGTCAGTTTCCAAAATTCAGTTTCTGGTTTGGGCTGCAATTCTCACCGTAATCTTGCATTGACTTTGCGTCTATTTGATTTGAAACCACATGGGACAGTTAAAGCAGAGCTCAAGGAGTCAAGATTGCGAAGAATGAAGTCATGAAATGCAAATTCTCAATGACTATTGGCAATTTGATGCAAGTCATGGGCAAATGCACATGCAAAAAGGCACTCACTCTATGGTGCTTATGTTGTTCATGTATTTCTCTCATTCTTTTTTACCAATTTTGCTTCTGGTCTGAGGGTCCTTTTTACATTGTCATAAGATTTAGTCTTCATTTGTACCTTCTCCATAGGGTGTATTTTGGTTCTGATCGTAATATGTATAATCCTGAAAGTGTTTAGTAGGCCTCCATTTTTTGGGACAAACCCCTTGATTTTGTTCTCTTTAACAATGAACACGTCGTTTTCTTTTTTGATGATGCCTTCCAAACAATTCTATCATTTATTTATGCCTGGGCGGGCCATGAATGATTTCACTAGGGTTTGACTTATTTCTAGAGGGACTATAAAGATTGTAATATATTGGCAGATTGACAATAATAAAAAGTATCTGAAATCGTAATCTAACGGAAGGTTTTCGGCGTGTAAATTAACGTACTATTTCCAAGAGGACAAACCATATAACAACAAAACTATAAAGAAAAATTGAATTCATAGAGGAAAGCATCGTATGAATAATGCAAGGTCTTTTGTGTGGTTCCAAAAGTTGAAAATGAATAAGCCATTTCCGTTGATATCGATTTGAGAATTTGGAGATCTCTACAATTCAGCACTCTTTTAAGTCATACTATATAAATATTTGGAACTAAAGTAGGATAAAATTTTATAATTCTAGATTATATTGAAAGCTCCAAATAAAATTTGTAGAAATGCATCTTGGACGGTGACAAAGTTTTCTTAAGAGATTTATTTCAATTAACATTATTCATGCTTCTTCTAGTATTACTCATAATCGTGTAACGAGAAACATGGTGATAGAATTGCCAAGGTAGTAGTTGGTGAAAGAAAGTGGTTCAATTCATGCACGTATACTTCTAATTAATTGAGAATATTAAAGACAAATAACAGCTTAGTAAGTGATGAAGTGATATTAATTAAATATTATGATTAATGTTGAGGACCATTTTAACTATAGAAAATAATTGCTAAATTCATTAGGTTTTATGAATATAATCATTAAAAAATAGTGATAATGAAAATGATGGCTTCCATTTTTCTCAATCTCTCTTTTGAACCAACCTAATTAGAAAAATCAAGATCATTATCCTTGCTCCCTCTCCTTACACTTCCTTTCTCTTTGTTAGCGTGATGTTATTTTTACACATCCTATATACAAATTCATATATATAAGCTGATGTGACATTACTTATTTATTTATACACCATCGTCATACATTAAATGATCATAGTTTGTATATTTATTACTTCAATTTATATGTAAGAGTTTGTACAAAAAATTTATAAAATTAATATTATTTTCCCTGTTATCGTATAAAATAACAGAATCCGACGGAGAATTAATAAAACCCAATCATCTACTTAATAAATTACTTTTAATGCATAAAAGCATGTGAACACTTCATTTTCATTAATATGGTTTCCAGAGCGCTCCATGTGGGTTTGGCTAGAGAGAAAAAAAAAAAAAAAAAACTTCGCTTGCACCTAGACATTAGACGGTACCTTGTCACGATGGCTAAATATTTGTGTATATTTTAATTTTCTGACGTCAATGACGTGGTTGTTAATTAGATTAATTTCTCTGTTTTCAGTTTTGATATAACTTTGTCAGATCCTTATAATTGCCTGGACAGAATCGACCTCTTCTCTGCTACTTTTTTTTTTTAATAAATTGATTTAATTTTTAAAGATATTATATGTACGTTGCCTGCTAAGCATCCAAAAGTTTCATTAATTAAAAAGAAAAACAATACCCACAGCAGAAATCGTGTAATTATGAAAAGGTTAGTGTTGGCTACCTACTTGCAAATCTCATAATATGCCTGGTTAGAATTATATCAAATAAATAGCGACTTGTCTCTTGTATCCAAAACAAACAAATATATAGAGAAAACTAAGAAGAGAGACTCAGAGAGAGAAATGTCGGAGACCCAATCATGATGTTATGTTGGCTTTTTGGCATTATCAACAGAATATTTAGTTTCAAAGAAGCTGCTGCGTAGTACAAAAATAATAAATGAGATGGTATTAGCTGAATTCATATATGAATTTTTTTAAATGTGCACCTTTAACACGCACGTTAATACCTTCAAATCTATTTAATTTTATTATAAAATTCATTTAATATTTAATTTCACCGATTGAAAATTATAAATATAAAAGAAATAATTTATTAATTAAAATGGCCTATTAATGTAAAAATTATTTTCACAATAAAATTACATCGTCTTGTATTTTGAGAGACATTACACAATCTTGAAAGTATATTAATATTTATTTGTTGAACACATATTAAGACAATCTTTTATATCTAACTGCAAAATTTTAAGAATTTTGTAGATGACTCTCCAATATTTAAAGAATTCAAGCAAAACCAACAAGCTTTGAAAAATCATTTGCCTATTATTTTAGAAGAAGATTCAAAATGTACTAGTTGACTCGACAAACAGTCGTATCATTTTAAGCAATCAAATACAAATTTTTTTAAAGATTTAGCAACTTCTAGTACTTGCATTATAGTATAGACTTTTATTGTTACTTGCGATAATATTGTATAATTTTCTCCTTGTATATCTTACTTACTTATGTGTCTTTAAATTATTTCCTACCTATAGCTAGCAAGCACTAGATTGTATAATATTCTTACACAAACATGAAGCGCACACATTAATTAAAATAATTAAGGCCTTTTTTTTTTCGTGTTCAATAATGTGATTAATTTCATTTGCTATAATCACTACATAGTGTCCAACTTCATTAATAGTTTTATATATACAAACATGAATCATACACATTCACCTACCACAAGATTACTCGTTGAATAGTTAGATCTTTTGACATTGATGAATATTGCATACTCATCAATGTGTGATGTAATAAGAGAATATGAAGGAGCACCAACATGAGAACAACTTCGAAGTAAAGTCCCAGAAGGGCTAGCAAGTTGCTGTTTGCCCTTACCTACTCCCATATATAAAGAGCTACAAGTGCATGCATTATAAATAGCGGGGGATGCTACATGTCAATTGCAGCACACCAACAGCTTGCTGCTCTATACTCTAGCTATCACTACTTCTCCTAGCCTCTTCTCTTTAATCAATTAATATGGCACCAACAACTATATCTATGGCAGCTGAGTCCTCGAATTTTACTGATTTTGTCTTAAAACAAGGCCATGGAGTTAAGG
Organism: Boswellia sacra; assembly: GCA_013180625.2. Lineage (NCBI taxonomy): Eukaryota > Viridiplantae > Streptophyta > Magnoliopsida > Sapindales > Burseraceae > Boswellia > Boswellia sacra. The sequence continues at coordinate 240,534 of SNVD02012544.1, read as the reverse complement.
GTCTCTCTGAAATGGGACTCAAAAACCTCCCTAAACAATATATCCAACCCTTAGAAGAAAGAATGAGTGCAAAGAGAATCATAATGTCCCAGGAATCCATACCGATCATTGATATGTCAAAATGGGATGACCCAGAAGTGGCAAAATCTATTTGTGATGCAGCGGAGAAGTGGGGGTTCTTCCAGGTTGTTAACCACTGTGTGCCTCTCGAAGTACTAGAGAAAGTGAAGGAAGCAACTCGCCGGTTCTTTGGGTTGTCGGCAGAGGAGAAGAGGAAGTATTCCAAGGAGCTTTCAACTTCTAACAATGTGAGGTTTGGCACAAGCTTTAGTCCTCAGGCTGAAAAGGCTCTTGAGTGGAAGGATTACCTTAGCCTGTTTTATGTTTCTGAAGATGAAGCTTCAGCCTTGTGGCCTTCTGCATGCAAGTAAGGAAACTTATTTATTTATTTATATGTATATCCTTGTTACTTGTTATGAATTAAGATCCTCTATTTACTTAATTTTTTGTCCTCGTCTTTGAGAATTTGTTGACATGTGAACTCTGATATTAATGGATGACTGAGATGTTATATATGAAATGCGTACAAGGATTGATCCCCTTCCTTTTCATCTTTTTACAAAGATCTAATTAGTGCTTACATAAAATGTATTACTGAGAAGAGAGAATAAATATACATTTCAGCTATCCATTAATGTTAAAAACTATATGTCAACAGAACTATAAAAGCTGAGATAAAATTAAGTAGAGAATTCTAATTCATGAAATGCATCATGGACTGAACTTCCTTTGCTAATTCCTTTTAGGGATGAAGTGTTGGAATACATGAAGAGTTCTGAAGTTCTCATCAAGCAGCTATTAAAGGTCCTAATGATGAGGATAAATGTGAATGAGATTGATGAAACAAAAGAATCTTTGCTGATGGGTTCAGTGAGAACTAACCTCAACTATTATCCCATTTGTCCAAATCCCGAACTCACAGTAGGAGTCGGCCGTCATTCAGATGTTTCAACCCTTACCATCCTTCTTCAAGATGATATTGGAGGACTTTACGTCCAAGGCAGTGATGGTGATAGCTGGATTCCTGTTCCTCCAGTTAATGGCACCCTTGTGATCAATGTCGGTGATGCATTACAAATAATGAGCAATGGTCGATACAAGAGTGTTGAGCATTGCGTGGTGGCTAACGGAATCAATAACAGGATTTCAGTTCCCATTTTTGTCAATCCTAGACCTCATGATATAATTGGTCCTTTGCCTGAAGTGCTTGCAAATGGGGAGAATGCAATATACAAACAAGTTCTTTACTCAGACTATGTGAAGCATTTCTTCAGGAAGGCACATGATGGGAAGAAAACAGTTGATTTTGCAAAGATAAGTAATTTTTAAATATTAACAGTACCTTGTTCAGTGAAAATAATCCACAAGGAGTGTATACGGATATGAAGAATGTTTTCAGGAGTTCAAATATCAATAATTTTCGACTGTTTGATATATCAGCATATTGTAATAAAGAGTTTTGATTTTCGACTTCAGTTGATCTCTCACTTCATCTATATATATATGGGATGAGATATTTTGACATAAGACTTTTGACACAAGACTAGATATAGTCATTGATTTACAAAATCCAATTGTTGAGATGATTGATGAGTTGGCAGCATTAAATGCATCTTGTTGATTTTCAATTTCAACCATTGGATTTTGCGAAATTAATGACTATAAATTTGTATCAATAAATTGTATCAAAAATTTATGTTAAAATATCCTCTTCCTATATATATATATATATATATATATATATATATATATATATATATATATATATATATATATATAGAGAGAGAGAGAGAGAGAGAGAGAGAGAGAGAGAGAGAGAGATAGAGAGACCACCCTTCTTTTTTTCTTAGGAGTTCCAAAATACTATGATGGCCCTGCTTTATATATTTATTTCATTTGTTGTTCAGCAATCCCAAAGTTTCTTTGTTTTTTTTCAAACAAAAAAAAAAAAAGGAAAGAGAAAAGAATCTTTTTTTTTTTTGTACTCTCTCATAACATAAATATTGTTAATAACCTTCCGGTGTAAAAACGTTTGTGACGCTGAAATAGGCCTACGATAGGTAAGATAAAATCGGATATACTGTTCCTTGTTCTCATACTACTCTTTCGATACATAATCGAATATCATGAAAAGAAAAACAAAAAAGAATTTTCATATCGAATTAGAAGTGCCATGCTATTATTACTTAATATTAATAATTCATATGGTGAAGGCATAGTTTCTTTTTTCTCCCAAATAAAAAACTCATTGGCGCCAAGCGTGAGGGAATGCTATACGTTTGGTAATTTCTACTCCGACCAAGATAAGAGACCCCATTGAGGCGGCCAATCCCATGCATATTGTCGGTATATCTGGTTTCACAAATTGCATAGTATCATAAATAGCTATTATGGGTATTGCCTATCCGCCAAGAGAGTTTACAAACAAATATAGATCCTTGGTATCATTCTCTATACTGAGATATACCACAAGACCAATAAGTTGATTCGAGACCTCGCCATCAAACCTCTTGGCCTAAAAAAAGTAATCTTTCTCGATAAAGTCGGTTGATTAGGATAAAACCGTATCCCTTATGAGTCGTATGGGCACCTTTTGATGCATACAGTTCAACAAAACTTGCGAAAAAAAATCAATGTGTAGACTCCAGGCCCTTTTCTTTTTTCATAGCGGGCTCCTTCTAAGGAAGGGGTTTTTCTTCCATTTTTCAAGAACGATGAGTTTCTATAATATAAAAAACAATTCGCTCAACTTATCAAACTAGCTTTTCATTGATGTATTTTTTCATTGAGATCCAATCCAAAAATCACAATGTCATTTTCTTGTTCTTAGCTAAGTGGGCTTTTTCCATTTTTTTAGGTTTATGCTCTACTCCGAGTAAGGATCTGCCCGATTTTTATTTGCACATATAGCACAAATCACCCTAATACCACGTCTTTTTTTTTGCTATGACTTCCTTTTTCTTTTTTTTTTTCAATCCATTTCTTTGATGTTTTCTGCCAAATATTCGACGTATTATTCATATTTCTCACATTTATTCTTCGATTGATTAACGGTTTGAGATCACTCCTATATTGAATCTATTCCTAAATAGAATCGTTTATGATATAAGTAATAATCATAGATATATTACAATTGGGTTTCTCTAAATGGAGCTCGGATACCTCATTTTATTGGTCCAGCCAAGCCGACCATAAATTATTTTAATAGCTAATATTAATCTGGATACCCCCTCACAAAATGGGTCTAATTGCACTTCATTTGATTTCACGCTCCAAATTTTGGATAATTCAATCCAATTTTTTTTGGGCGAAACAGAGGATATCTCGATTGGGGAGAGAATGGGGAAATCCCATATGACTGAATATATTTGATAGGTCGTACTATACGTCAACCCAAGATGCATCTTTCTCTCGAGGACCTCGAAAAGGTACTTTTGAAACACCAATAGGCATAAAACCAAAGAAAAAAGAATTAAGTACTCTATTTCACTTTGATGTGGAAGCGTAATAATGGGCTTATTGTCTTAACAATATCGACCTTGATAATATTTTATTCATAGATTGACTAAGTTTATAAAATAAAGGAAAACAGAATGAATAAAGGAAAGTTTTTACGAATGGGTCCTTTGAATAATGATCAAATATGGATGCATTTGCTCATAGACAAGGGAATCGACCCCCATTGCGTATTGGTACTTACTGAATATAGAATAGATCTACTTCTCTTTTTTCCTACGAACCAAACTGTTCCATTATTACTGAAAGAATAGAACAAATATTAATCCTTCTTCTGAGATAATCCACTGAAAAAAGAGGGGTCAATAGCATAGTTTTTTTTTCAATGCAATAAAGTTACATAGTATCTATTTTTTGTTAATAAAGGGGTATTCCCATGGGTTTGCCTTGGTATCGTGTTCATACCGTTGTATTGAATGATCCTGGTCGTTTGCTTTCTGTCCATATAATGCATACAGCTCTGGTTGCTGGTTGGGCCGGTTCAATGGCTCTATATGAATTAGCAATTTTTGATCCCTCCGACCCCGTTCTTGATCCAATGTAGAGACAGGGTATGTTTGTTATGCACTTCATGACTCGTTTAGGAATAACCAATTCATAGGGCGGTTGGAGTATCACAAGAGGGACGATAATGAATCCAGGTATTTGGAGTTACGAAGGTGTAGTTGGAGCACATATTGTGTTTTTTGGCTTGTGCTTCTTAGCAGCTATCTGGCATTGGGTGTATTGGGATCTATAAATATTTGGTAATGAACGTACAGGAAAACCTTCTTTGGATTTGCCAAAGATCTTTGGAATTCTTTTATTTCTATCAGGAGTGGCATGCTTGGGTTTTGGCGCATTTCATGTAACAGGATTGTATGGTCCTGGAATATGGGTGTCTGACCCTTGTGGACTAACTGGAAAGGTATAATCAGTAAATCCGGTGTGGAGTGTGGAAGGTTTTGATCCTTTTGTTCTGGGAGGAATAGCCTCTCATCATATTGTAGCAGGGACATTGGGCATCTTAGCAGGCTTATTCCATCTGAGTATCCGTCCGCCCTAACGTCTATACAAAGGATTACGTGCGGGCAATATTGAAACTGTTCTTTCCAGCAGTATCGCAGCTGTAGTTTTTTGCAGCTTTTGTTGTTGCTGGAACTATGTGGTATGGTTAAGCAACAAACCCCATTGAATTATTTGGTCCCACTCGTTATCAATGGGATCAAGGATACTTTCAGCAGGAAGAGTTAGTGCTGGACTAGTCGAAAATCAAAATTTATTAGAAGCTTGGTCTAAAATTCTTGAAAAATTAGCTTTTTACGATTACATCGGAAATAATCCGGTGAAAGGGTGAGTATTCAGAGCCGGTTCAATGGATAACGGGGATGGAATAGCTGTCAGGTGGTTAGGACACCCTATCTTTAGAGATAAAGAAGGGCGTGTACTCTTTGTACGTCGTATGCCTACTTTTTGTGAAACATTTCTAGTTGTTTTGGTAGACGGATGGAATTGTTAGAGCCGATGTTCCTTTAAGAATGACAGAATCGAAGTATAGTGTCGAACAAGTAGGTGTACCTATTGAGTTCTATGGTGGCGAATTGAATGGAGTAAGTTATAGTGATCCTGCTACAGTGAAAAAATATGCTAGACGTGCTCAATTGGGTGAAATTTTTGAATTAGATCATGCTACTTTGAAGTCCGATGGTGTTTTTCGTAGTAGTCTAAGAGGTTGGTTTACTTTGGGACATGCTTCGTTTGCTCTACTCTTCTTCTTTGGACATATTTGGCATGGTGCTAGAACCTTGTTCCAGGATGTTTTTGCTAGTATTGATCCATAATTGGATGCTCAAGTGGAATTTGGAGCATTCCAAAAACTTGGAGATCCAATTACAAGAAGACAGGTAGTCTGATGCAACATTGCTCTGTTATTTTTCGCTTCTTGCTTCCATTTTCTATTTGTGATTTTACATAAGGTACTGTAGAAATTTGGATTTAAATCGCCGCCTTTTCTTTGATTCTTCTTTTTTCTTTAATCTGGGGAGGGGGACACACGCATATAGCCGTTAAATATTAAGGAATAACGTGCCTAAAACAACTGTAGTTTCATATGACATGTTTGTTGTGCACAGCACAGAAGTGATACCAAAAAGCATACAAATGCACACAATAATAATAACTAAAGAGGCAACCAATCAACCAACAATGCAGAAATAGAAAGAATACCAATATTTAATGAGGTTCAATATTGATACCTACGTCCTTAGGTGCCACTAGAAAAACTTTCACTATCTTCAAAAAGAATTACAAACTTTTTGGGTTACAAAACAAATTTCTAAACTATTGGGCTAAACTACAAAAACCTGAATAGTTAGGTCAAACCGTAATTATCTAAAAAAAAGCAACACGACAAATACCCAAAAAACGAAAGAGGAAAAGAGACAAAAACAAACTATAAGGTTCCTTTTGAATAACCATACAATTTTTTTTATTTGGTCGGGAGGGGGGTGTTGTTGGTGGGTGGGAGGACGAGATTTTCAATTGGATCACTTATAACACACACTTGACTCATTTTTATAAGTCAACAAGTGAGCCAATGTTTGCACAAAATTCCAATATGAGCAATATCTTTGCTCAACAAATCTCTATCTTTGTTAATATGTTGATCCACTAAAAAATTCTTTCTTTTTCCCCATATTCTTTATCAAATAACTGTAACACCTCTGAATGCGTCCAGTGGCGCAGCCAAACTTCTATAATGTTGATCAAGTCCAAACAATGACTTAACTTGATCGTTGTCATAACCTTAGTCAACATATCTGTGGGATTCTTAGCAGTCCCAATCTTCTGAAGTAAGATTCTTCCTTCATCAATGATCTCCCATACAAAATGATACTGAACATCAATATGCCTCGTACGAACATGGAATACTAGATTCTTTGCTAAATGAATAGCACTCTAACTATTAGAATAGAGAGTGATCTTCTTCTGACCAATTCCCAATTCATCTAGCAATCCCTGTAATCAAATAGCTTCCTTTACAACCTTTGTCACTGCCATTTACTCTACCTCTATAGTCGACAAAGCCATTGTAGACTGTAAAGTAGACTTCCAACTCATTAGTGCTCTTGCAAGAGTAAACACATAACCGGTTGTTGATTGACGTTTATCCAAATCACCGGCATAATCAAAATCAACATATCTAATAGTATACTGATCACATATATCATTTCTTTCAAAGACTAAGCCAACATCTATGATTTTCAACAAATACCATAGAATCCATTTCACTGTTTTCCAATGTCCTTACCAGGATCATGCATATATCTGCTCACTAATCCAACTACAAGTGAAATGTCAGGTCTCATACAAACCATAGCATACATAAGGCTACCAACTGCATTAGCATATGAAACTCGAGACATATACTCTTGTTCCTCATCTGTACTAAGAGAAAAAGATGCACTGAGCTTTATATGAGGAGCAAGTAGGGTACTTACAGGTTTTGACTACTCTGAAATGCCAAACCACTGTAATACCTTCTTCAGATACTATTTCTATTCAAACAAATCTTGTTTCTCCTTCTATCTCTACTAATCTCCAACCTAGTATCTTCTTAGCTTCACCCAAATATTTTATCTCAAACTCTTGATTCAATTGAGTGTTCAACTTCTCAATTTCTTCGAAATTTATTGAAGCCATCAACATATAAGAGTAGATAAATGAAAGAACCATCACGTAGCCTCTGAAAATACACATAATTATCAAATTTGCTTCTTGTGCATCTCTGACCCATCATAAATTGATCAAATTGCTTGGACCACTGTCTCGGAGATTGTTTCAAACCATAAAGCAGTCTTTTCAGTTTGCAAACTAAGTTTTCTTTACTAACAATTTTGAATCCCTTTGGCTGAGTCGTATAGATTTCATCTTCCAAGTCACCATGTAAAGATGTAGTTTTTACATCAAGTTGAATTAGTTCTATATTCATCTGAGCTACGAGGGCCAACAAAATTCTAATAGAAGAATGTTTTACAACTAAAGAAAATATCTCATTGTAGTCAATTCCTTCCCTTTGAGCATAGCCTTAATGAACGTCACTCTTGTTAGGAAATCCATCTTTCGTTATAAATACCCATTTGTATGTAAATGCCTTTATCCTTTAGTAGTTGAGCTAGCTCACAAGTTTCATTCTTTTGAAGATACTGCATCTCTTTGCTCATAGCTGTCTTTCACTGATCAACTTTAGAACATTTGACTACTCTTTATAAGTGGAAGGAATATCATCGTCTATAATTGGAAGTGCATAGACCACTATATTAGCAAATTTAACAGGAATGCAAATATTTTGTTTTGGCCTATTAACTACAATAGGTTCTTATTGCTGTTGAGGTTTTTGAGTAGAACCCTCTCCATCATCTCTCAAATCCTCCTTTGTCATAAGAGTACCATCATCTATCTTAACAGATCTAACTGGGTTCAATGTTGTTGTTTTAAACTCCACATGTTGCCGAGTATGCTCCACCTGCTATAGAGTAACATCTACCTTTGTTTGGTTTTTTGATTTCTTCAACACGGAAGACTCATCAAATGTCACATCTCGACTGGATATAATCTTCCTCAAACTAAGACACCAAAGATAATATCCTTTTACCTCTTAAGCAAACCCCAAGAAAATCGCTTTCTTGGCTCTAGGATCCAGCTTGGAATCTTTCACATAATAATATAAAGTACTAAAACCATATAAATAATCATAATCAGAAACAGGTTGTCCAGACCATACCTCCAATATAGTTCTATCACCAATAGCAGCTGAAGGTAGATGATTAATAAGATGACACACATAAGTCATAGTCTCAGCCCAAAATTTCTTGCCCAACCCAGCATTAGACAACATACACCAAGCTTTCTCTAGCAATGTCCAGTTCGTGCGTTCTGCCACCCCATTCTACTGTGGTCTAGCTCTAACAATAAAGTGATGTACAAAACCTTCATCTTGACACAATTTTAAAAATTGATCACTGTAATACTCACCACCATCATGTGTCCTGAGATGCTTGATCTTTTTGCTAGTTTGTGTCTTAAACATCTTTTTTTTTTTCACTTAAAGAAAGCACCAAATACATCATCTTTAGATTTCAACTAGTACACCTAGGTTTTTCTGGAAAAGTCATCAACAAGTAACAAAGTATTGCCTACCTCCTATAAATGTAGTTTTGACAGGTCTCCAAACATCTGAGTGAACATAATCAAGAATACCCTTGGTTTTACGAATAGCGGTGCCAAATTTCACTCTTTTAGCTTTCCTAGAATACAATGCTCACAAACATCCAACTTGAGTCTTTGCAAGTTTCAATAAGTCTCGTTTTACTAAATTGAATAAGGCTTTCTCACTTGCATATCTTAATCGCATATGCTACAGTCTAGTGATCTCTAAATCTGTATCATTATTAGAAACTGTGGTCGCTGATGCAATAACAGTACTACTATTATAGTAATACAAGTTGTTCCTCCTTGTGCTTTGCAAAAGCACAAGAGCGCTGGAAGTGACCTTCAGAATTCTATCTCGAATAGATAATATACATCCTTTAGATTCTAAGGATCCCAAAGAGATGAGGTTCTTTTTCAACTTTGGTACATACCGAACATCTATCAAAACTTTAGTCAGTTATAATTCCTTAATCGAATCGAACCTATTTCGACTATGTGGCAAATATCATCCTTGCCAATATACATAACTTCACCATCAAGTTCTTCAAAATTAATGAATTATTTCTTATGTGGACACATATGATAAGTACAAGTCGAATCCATAATCCACTCATCAGAGCCAAAAGTGGATGATAGATCAACTTGACATTTATCTGAATCACTATCATCCTCATGCTTAACAATAGATGCATAAGAAACAGTCTTGCCCTTATCTTTCTTTTTCAACTTAGGACAATGTTTCTTCCAATGCTGTTTCTCATGACAAAAGCATACTCATCTTTTCCTAGTCTACCCCTCGACCAAGATTTTTTTCTTTTTTCTGATTTTCTACTTTGACTACGCCCTATCACTATCAATACATCTACTAACTCATCCCTATGTTCTCTTTGGTCATTCTTACGAATTTCATAGTTCAACAAAGCATAACTAACTTCTTCAAATGACAATTTATCTTAATACATAAATGGTTTAAATCATCTGGAAGTGAGCCAATCAATATCATAACCTTACGTTCATCTTTGAAAGTATCATCTAAGTTTAACAAATCAGCAATTAACTTATTAAACTCATCAATATGAGAACCAATGCTTATACTTGATTTCAACTGAAGACGGGACAATCTCTTCAATATGTACAGTCGATTCTCATTACTTTTCTTTATATATTTGTTTTCCAGTGCCTTTCACAGTTTGCTTGCAAATGTCTCTTTTGTGAATGGATACTTCTGTTCTCTACACAGACAAGAATGAATCAACCTATAAGCTTTTATATTTAGCATATCCCAGTCTCTTGCACTAATAAACATCATGAAAAGATCTAAAGTCTGAGAAGAAGTTAAATTCAAACTTTAGACCAAAGAATAACCAACCCGATTGTAATTTTTTTTAAAATTTTTAAGGTACTGATTGATGGAAGACTATTAGCAAGGTTTTGGGTTTTATTTTTATTTTTAAATTTTAATATTTTTTAATAGTCAACAATGGATAATTTGAAAATTTTATATTTTTAATAAAATTTTTAGCGGTTCTTGACGGAGAGGGAATATATGTGAGATTTTTAAAACTAGATTTGGCAAACCCCATGAGAGATTTGTGGAATTGATCCTAAAATTATATTGGAGATATTGATGAACCTATTTTCAATTGTATCGAATACTCATTAGAATGAGGAGAAAAGTCATTGTGATGAATATGCATATGCAAATGCAAATCAATCTTCAAAAATATTTCTTCCACATTCATGAATTACATATGCTATGAACAAATTCTGTAGATATATATTCACATGAAGTACAACAAAAATACAAAAGAATGTTAACCACTGTTGGATGCATTTAATGTATATATGGGCAATGATTAATTTAATTAATATTGTCAAGCATATGGGTTTGGTTAAGTAGTAGCAAAGATTTTCATGTGCAAGAACATCATTTGACAGTATATAGTAAACAAAGTGAAGACTGAAAAAGGGGAGCATATACTGGTGAGACCCAGAAAAGTGGCTCCAGTCTCTTCTTATCATGACTTATGCTTTTCAATATATAAAATCTCTATCCTGAAGTAACAATTTGTTAAGATTTTTATTCTTTCAATAAAAAAATTCACAAAATCAAGAAATTTAAATTTCATACTTTTTGAATATTTTAAAAGTTTAATATTCATTTTTTAGGGATAATTTCACAAACCTCCCTTGAGGTTTGCCTCAATCCCACATGACTACTCTAATTATGAAAATCTCACATATTTCCCTTCTTCGTTAAGAACTATTAAAAATTCTATTGCAAAAAATATAAATTTTTCAAATTGCCCATAGTTGATTATTCAAAACTATTCAAAATTTTAAACTAAAAAATAAAAATAAAACCCAAAACTTTCTAATAGTCTTCCATCAACTACCACTTCAAGAAATCTTAAAAAAATTATTAGCACAATAAATGATACATAAACTAAAAAAAATTTATTAAAAAGAACTTTTGTATAAAAATAATTTATTAAAATATTGAAATAAAAAATTGTCACATTTGTACTATAAAAAATAGTTTTATAAAATTTAAGTCTTTCAAGGCCATTTTTTGATTGTCTTAATTTTTAATTTTGGATTTTTATAATTTCAAATATTTTTAATAGCCAATTAAGGGTAATTTTAAAAGAATTTTAATGACTCTTAATGAAGAGAAGATGTATGTGAGATTTTTAGAAGTAGAGGTAATCATAGGGATTTTGGCAAAACTCAGGAGAGGTTAGTGGGATTGATCCTTTTTATTATTACATTAGGGTTTTACCTTTGTAACTTGAATATAGTTTTTCTCACCCTTAACATTTTAAAACTCATATAAATTAGAGACATTAGATCTCAACAAATGCATTTGAAGGTAAAAAGAAATTCATATTTGAATCCATTCAGTTACTTTTATTCTTTTTAAATCTCAAACATTAAAGTTAATTTAACTCATCAATCAATTTCTATTAATATTACCCTTGAAGTTAAAAATCATTTTATATTTCGCCAGCCTAAAATGAAATCCTAGCACCAGCCCTGAATAGAGAAACAAGGATTATCCAGTTAAAAAAAGTGATGATGATCAATGAAATTACTTTAATTTGTTTCCTTCTATTAATAGCATAGCTTGTGTATACACAACAAGAAGAATGATTACAATTTATTGTTAACCATGCTTCTTTGTCGCGTTGGATTCACAAATATCTTTTAATTTAGTGTCCACAAGCCGAGTTGTCTCTTAATTTCAAAGCACCTTCAATCAATCGATAATCATGTTGGCTGATAACTCAGGAATATTCCAATCAATTTATCGTTTTAGTATTCAATGAGTTTACGAATCAATTTGTTTAATAGTTTTTAATTATACAAAAATTAATGAAGCATAATTAATATACATTTTCATCATCGATTTTCATTCAAGCATATGAAGAATCTGCAAACTATTACTGCTAGCTATAAAATAAGAATGAATCCTCTCTCACTGCTATAAAATAAGAATTAAAATCCTACCTTTATATGTGCTAACCTGAATTTTTTATAAATTAAATATCATGTCTAGATTTATTGGATCATTACTCATTTTCAAAATACTTCCCATCAATAACCAAATCATAACTTAAGATTTTCTTAAGGAATCCTCATCCAAATGAACCATATATAAAGATACTAAAGGTTAATTGTCGGAGAACCTTCGCGAACCTTGCATATACATCGACCAACCATAAATTAATAGCTCATTAGTTATGGTCAAAATAATTAAATGATCCTAGTCAAGACGGAATCAAGCACCAACACGGATGCAGCTTCGAAGTGAATACAAAGAGGCATATAGCTAGATAAAATTGGCGAATTTCATGTTTCCAGGATAGCTCTGAACCTAGATAAAGCAATATAAATAGCCTTGCATGGGACATGTTAAGTGCACCAAAACAAGCTGCTTACTCTCTTCAAGCTCATCTTCTGCATTATAAATTTAACAACAAAAGCTTTGTTGGGGCTTTTGTTGTCCCATTAATCAATCCAGAAATGGCACCAACAGTTTTATCATTCACTGATTCCTCGGACGTCAGTGACTTTGTGACAAGCCAGGCCAGGAAGTGAAGGTCTCTCTGATATCGGCCCGAAAAACCTCCCTAAACAATACATCCAACCCTTGTTTTTTGGCAGTCTAAAAGGGTCATATATACAGATTGGGCTTGTAGTCTTAAGGATAGAAAGTCAATCAGTGAATATCGTGCGTTCTTTGGTAATTTACTTGTTTTTTGGCAGTCTAAAAAACATGTTGTTGCCTGATCCAGTACAGAATCCGAATGCAGATATCTAGCTCAGGTAGCAGCTGAATTAATGTGGATTCAACCGCTGCTTCAGGAACTTTATTTTTCATTGTCCCAATGTCCAATAGCGACAACATGAGTGCAAATGCCTTGGCTATTAATCCTGTTTATCACATAAGAACTAAGCAAATAGAAATTGATCGTCATTTTATTCATAATAAAATTCTGCAAAATTCCTTGGAGGTAAGATATGTTTCCTCATGTGATCAAATTGCTGATGGTTTCACCAAAACTTTAACTTCCTCTTAATTTCATTGCTTTTGAGACAAACTGGGAGTGGTATCTACCCCTTCCAGTTTGAGGGAGGATGTAAAGGAAACTCACTAATCCAACAAAACTTCCAACTCAGAAGCAATTCATGTCCAATAGAGCAGCTTCACTCCAGGATGGCCGAGTAGATTTGTTTAGCTAAATAGTTAATTAATTGCAGATGGTTAGCTATGAGGTGTATTAGAATGGGCTTAATTGTAACTAAAATTTCTCTAGAAGATGGATACCTCACCTGATTTCATATGCTGCCAGCTATCATGTTCTAAACTACTCTCGTGTCCGGATGTCAAAAGTTTTGTAGGCTTGTATCATGATTTATATTGAGTGAATTAATAAATTCGATTTCTTTTGAGCTGAGAAAATCAATTTCTATTTTTATTTCTGAATTCTTTTCAGATTTGACTTTATGATTAAACGAAGATTGATGGAATGTAATAATGAAAAATTCCAATAAAAATATTGGTTATATGTGCAATGTGCATTTATTTATAAATATCATTTGTATTTATAGATAAATGCAAATGATTTTCAACGTTTAATTTGACATTATTGTTGAATAGACATAGTGAAGTTAGGATTGAAGTGATACTATCAACTAATACAATTGACGAAAGATATGAGAGAGAAACTTGGGTAAATGTGCAATCAGAGAGAAACTTGGGTTTGTCCATTCGTGGTATTGCAACGGATCCACTGATCGCACTCTATGTTGGTGCCACATTAACATGCGATGAATATTTCTGCTGCATACCCAATTTTTTTTTTCTGCAGTAAAAAACACAAGCTTTACTTGTTAAGTACTATAACCACTAATTAAACAATTATTTACATTAAAATTTTAAAATTTTAGATAAATAACTAGTTTATAGTAAATTCTAAAAGTATAACAATATAGATTACGGTTAGACGAATTTCGGAAGTCACAAATAAATGGTATATATGTGATCGATGTATAAGGCTTGCAATTTCGTCAACCACAAACAGAAGCATCCGGTTGACTTACGGAGCGGCTATCCGTGTCAGTTTCGGGAAAAGGCTCGAATAGCACCCGCTTCTTGAAGGAAGTCTTCTCTATTGTCCACGAGGTCGAGTTTGACGAGCCCGAACTCCCTGAAGCGTCAACCTCATCTGCCTGGAGTGGTTCATGGATTCAGAATGGTTTGATCAAGGGGGATCTTCATCGGCCTCCACCTAAGAGAAAATTATAGGATATATAAGTTTATTTCAAAATTAGTTTTATTGGTAGATTACTGATTTGTGGTTAAAAAAATGGAAGATAGTTTATGATGTGCCACAGTTTGGGTGCATTTGGGGCAGCTGTTATGTGAAAAATTATTGTAGAAAAAATCTTCAGGTAGCTACGATATTTCAAAAAGTTTAGGGTGATTAGCAAATTATTTTTTAAAAATTGTTATACTATTCAAAAGTTAAGGATATGTGTTTGATAAATTTGATTTTCAAAAGTTAACTTTTAGTACAAAAACAAAAATATACAAGATTTTTTAAAAGGAAATATTATCAAAAATTAAAATTAAATTTACAATATTAAATATAAATAATAAATTATTTTTAAAATAATTTTGAATTAAATATATATTTATTAATTTATTATTTATAAAAATAAAATAAAAAATTGCACTCGTTGGACGTCAGCCACTGCCACGGTCATAAAATATTGAAATAGCACATCAGAGGCACCGCCACCACCTCTAGACTCACCGTCAGCAGCTCTCTATGAATCCAGCGATTGTTGTTCGATGGAATTGAATTGTTAAAATTTGGTGGCTGAGATGTTGCTAGGTTTAGGGAGAGTTGTCGACAACGAGTTTGGAGATGGTGGCAGTGTCGTTGAACGTGTCATAATTTCCATGCAGATGAAGTGAAATTCCAGAGATTAAGCGGCTGATTGAAGTCCGACAAATTTGTTTATTTTTTGTAAAAATTAATTTAAATAAATTAGATTTTCTAATTTATTAAATAAATAATTTAAATTTTTAATAAATAAAGGTATCTTTTGATTATATTATTTTATAGGGATAATTTTGATATATTAATCAATCTAAATTTTAGCTTTTTAAAATCAATTTCAAAGGTTGCTGTATACCTACTTCTGCAATCCCAATACAAAATTATGGTTGACAACTTTAGCTACTAGTAAAAGCTATTTTTGATGGTATTATCGAACACTGAAGCTACTATGGTTAATAGGAGAAGTGGTTTTTAGCTGTCGAACTGCGGGGCCAAACAGGCTCTTTATCGTGGATTAAACGTTATCTTTTTAAAAAAGATAAAAGGCTTAGGTAAAGTTTGTTTCAATCACTTAACACTTTTTAGATCTAAATATTTTTTAGAACTTAATTTACACTACTTAATAGGATGTTTGTTTACTTTTTTAGATACCACTTAAAAAAAGTGGTAAGAGAATATTTTATTTTTAATGTGACTTTTTTACCCTTGTTAAAATATAAAATATTTATATTTATATTTATACAATCTTTTAAAAATTCAATAGTTAATAAAATTAAATCAAAATTCTTTTTCATTTAAATAATTAATATTATATTTCTTACAACCTTTAAAAAATAAGAATTAACTAAAATTAAATAAAAATTCTTTTTCATTTAAATAGTTAATATTATATTATATAAACTCATATGATATTATTATATAAATACTATATCATTAATATTATAAATTTTTAAATTCATTCCTCTAATTAGATTAAGTTTAAGCCATATCAATTTATATAAAAAAATTTGTAAGAGTAGTATTTTATTTATTACATTTTGAAGACCATATTTTGAATCATAAAAGATTAATTCTATTAATTAAAGTGTTTTCCATTTCATAAACTTAAAAAAAAGCTAATATGATCTTTTAACTGACAATATTAAATATTAATTTTTTTACTTTAAATTTATACGATTAAATAAAATAAAATATCATTAGCAATCTAATTAATAACTTTTGAAGTTCAATAAAACTGTACCTATAATATGTAATAAAATTCTATCAAATATATTGTCTATTTCAAAACTCGCTATTTATAATGATATCAAATTTTTCAATAGTTATTACTCAACATATTATTAACTAATTAATTCAAAATATTAATAGAAATAAATGAAAGTTCACCAATTATAAAAAAATATTTATCATATTTTAATATGGTAATTATAAGTATAGTAATAAATAATATAACAATTTGATAATAAATACTAAAAAATCACAAATATACAAAAAAATTGTACCTTTTAATAAATTAAAATAATATTCATAAATAATAATTTGATAAAATTTATATTATTTTAATATGTAGGGATATTTATAGAATAAAATTTTTAACACCTCATTTCGACAATAATGATTAGAAAATTTGACAAAATTTATATTATTTCAATATGTAGGGATATTTATGAAATAAAATTTTTAACACCTTATTTGGACAATAGTTATTAGAAAAAGTGATAAATTTTTACTTTTTCAATTAAGTGATTTATCACTTAAAAAAAGTGCTAAATGGAAAAACAAACAAAAATTTTAAGATTAAAATCTAAACACTTTAAGTGTTAAGTGATAGGTGAAAGAAAACAAATACCACGTCTTTACCTATCAACGATTACCTTCCCCGTTCTTGATTACAATTCAAAGTTGATGTGAAAAATCTCTGTATTGGGTTGCTGTGTCACCATATAATCACATGCCTCTCTCGTTCATCACATCAATGACACTGTATATAGCCGTGCATTAGGGCCAATATAACTGTACCATTTCTCCTCAGTGTGAATAAGCCCAATTGTGTTTGCAAATCTCACTTTGCCTAGCTAGTGAAGTTCAAGCAATGGCGTCAACAACTGTGCCCTTCGCTAACTCGTCCGAGATCAGTGATTTCGTCATAAACCAAGGTGAGGGAGTAAAGGGTCTCTCTGAAATGGGACTCGAAAGTCTTCCTAAGCAATTTATCCAATCTCCGGATGCTATAATTGACAAATCCAAAATTTTGTCCCAAGAATCAATTCCTATCAGTGATACGTCCAAATGGGATGATCCAGAAGTGGCAAAAGCCATTTGTGATGCGGCAGAGAAGTGGGGTTTCTTTCAGGTTGTTAATCACTGTCTGCCACTTCAAGAAATAGAGGAAGTTGAAGGAGGCGACTCATAGGTTCTTTGGCCTGCCGGCGGAGGAGAAGAGGAAGTATTCCAAGGAGCTTTCACCTTCTAACAATGTCAGGTTTGGGACAACCTTTAGTCCTCAAGCGGAAAAGGCTCTGGAATGGAAAGATTATCTTAGCCTATTTTATGTTTCGGAGGAGCAAGCATCAGCCTTGTGGCCTCCTGCATGCAAGTAAGGAAATTAAACTAAATTAAACTATGTATATATGCATGAAAATTTAACCCTCTATAAAGCTGCTCATTCACCAATATACTGCATTCAAATTATAGGACCTATATTGATAGTATTATTGCACAAATTTATGAGTGATAATCAAAATTTGGGTGCTGTGTTCTTAAATAGTAGAAATCAAACTATTGGCCTATTGAATCTTCACCCATCATCCCATTAGCCTACATTGGACGAATAGGCAAGCCAAGTACTCTTTGCCTGTTGGCTGTCCCGTTAGCTGGATAATAAAAAAAAAAAAAAAAAGAAATCAGGGTTTTACTATTTTTCAACACTTTTTGAATTTAGTTATTTTCACATTCTTTTTGCTTTTAGGGATGAAGTGTTGGAATACATGAAGAAATCTGAAATTCTTATTAACTAGCTATTGCAAGTGCTAATGAAGAGGCTAAACGTGAACAAAATTGATGAGACAAAAGAGCATCTCCTGAAGGGTTCTATGAGGACTAACTTGAACTATTATCCTGTTTGTCCAAGTCCTGAACTCACAATCGGTGTTGGCCGCCACTCAGATGTTTCAACCCTCACTATCCTCCTTCAAGACCATATTGGTGGGCTATACGTGCGGGGAGCTGATGGGGATAGCTGGATTCATCTCCCTCCAATTAGTGGCTCCCTTGTGATCAATGTTGGTGATGCATTGCAAATATTGAGTCGATACAAGAGTGTTGAGCATTGTGAGGTTGCCAATAGAAACAACAACCGAATTTCAATTCCTATTTTTGTGAACCCGAAGCCTAATGACATTATTGGTCCTTTGCCTGAGGTGCTTGCAAATGGAGAGAAGCCAATATATAAGCACGTTCTTTACTGAGATTATGTGAAGCATTTCTTCAATAAGGCAAATGATGGGAAGAAAACAGTTGACTTTGCGAAGATGGGAGACTTCTAAGAATTCTAGCTTTTTATCTTGATTGATAAAAATAACTCAAAACATAATAATAAGTTTTCGAAGTGTTGAAGGATGAAACTGGTTTCATAGAGTAGAGAGACCAGTTCTTGAATCCAAGATCTATGTACTCGTAATTATCCAATATATATACTTTTACATCTTACTATTAATCAAGTAATCCATGATGATTTGCGGTATTTCAGGACTTCACCCTGTTTCTTCCCTAATTAATCAAAGTGATAGACAACAAATTTGCGTTTTCGAATGCCAAATTGCCAAATAAAGTTACTAATAGAATGATTTATCAAGGGTAAAGTCTTCAAATTAACTACAAGGACTAGTAAATTGGCAAAGAAATTTAAACATCCTAAAAAAAAATCAAACCTTAATTAAACAACAACAATAATAATAATAATAGCTTTCAACAGTCGTACTTAACTATATATCCTAAGATTTTGCTCGCATAGATATGTCAAAGTTAAACTACTAATGATAATAATAGCTTTCAACAGTCGTACTTGACTATATGGACTAAGATTTTGCTCGTATGGATATGTCAAATTAAACTAATGTTAATAATACATTTTATGGCCACTTTATGGGACATGCTTCATGGTTAATTCTCCGAGGAAAAAAGTTTTATACAGTTTTTTAAGGTTAAATAACTCTTTAAATTATTGAAATAAATAGATAATTCGCCATTAGACCTTTAAATTTAAGTGAAAATTTAATTTACAAATTATCACTAGCTTATTTTATATTATCATACGAGTAGAAGATATATTATTTGCTTTTCATTCAAATTTCAGCGTTTCTTTTGGGAAAAGAAAAAAAGAAGAAAAAAACTTTAATAATAACAATAATAATAACAATTGAGAAAAGTCTTCATACTCTATATGTTGATGCATGTTAATTGAAAGTTATATATTATTTGTTCATGATAAAATTTTAGTGGTGAGACATTGATCCCCGTAGCAATAGGCCTGTTCTTTTTCTGACATTGAATTGCACGAGGACGAAGACTAACAGTAGCAAGTATGACTCACAAACGAGTGACCAGGAAACACAGGAAAAAAATTTGGAAAGTTGCTTTTGCGTCATTAGAATTTAAAAAACAGTTATTGAAGATACGGTTCCGGCAACAGTTTACATATTTATAGTTTTTATAGTTTGGAGAGAGTGAAGGAGGCGGCTTACCGGTTCTTCGCGTTGCTGGCAGAGGGTAAAAGGAAGTATTCCAAGGAGCTTTCTGGCTCAAGCAACGTGAGGTTTGGCTCAAGCTTTAGTCCTCAAGCAGAAAAGGCTCTAGAGTGGAAAGATTTCCTTCGTTATATGTTTATGAGGATGAAAGCTAATGCTTACTGGCTTCCTGTTTGCAAGTAAGTAAACTCAACTTCATATATGCATGAAAATTCATCTATTGTTATATGCTAAGTAGTAATTTTTTCTTTTTTTCTAAATTTTAGGGATGAAGTGTTGAAATACATGAAGAGTTTTTATCAAACAGCTATTACAAGCCCTAATGAATGGGATAAATGTGAAGGAAATTGACGAAGCAAAACAAAATCTTCTGATGGGTTCAGCAAGAACAAATCTCAACTATTATCCAATTTGTCCAAATCCTAAACTTGCAGTCAGAATAGGCCGTCACCCAGATGTTTCAACCCTCACCATCCTGCTTCAAGATGAAATTAGAGGTCTTTACGTGCGAGGAAGCAATGGTGACAATTGGATTCATGTCACTCCAATTCACGACTCCCTTGTGATCAATGATGGTGACGCATTGCAAATATAGAATAATGGTCGATACAAGAGTATTGAGCATTCTGTGACCGCCAATGGCAGGAAGAGTAGGATTTCGATTCCCAATTTTGTCAGTCCAAGGCCATAGGAGATCATTGGCCCTTTGCCCGAGGTGCTTGCACGTGGGGAGAGACCAATTTATAAGCAAGTTTTATACATGGATTATGTCAAGTGTAAACGGCGTTTTTAGACCTCTTGTTTGAAAGACGAAAATGTCCTCATTGTCAAAGTCGACACTTTGAAAAAAGTATGTAAGGTCAAGTAGTCCAAATCATTAGAAGTGGAAGCATGAAGGAGCCAACTTGACTGACAAGTGCCTAACTAACTAGTCGGGAAGCAGTTACACATACTCGTGATCTGCAGAAGAAGAAAAAGGCCTATTTCTAAGCCGCCACATGGCGGCTACTCATCATCTTGAAATTAAGTTTTATTACGTCAAGGAATGTCCCATGAATCTATTTAGTACATTGAGATCACGCCACTTCATCACTATAGATGATTGAGATATAGGTCAAGTTTTGGGTCACCTATAAAAGGAAAGAGATACCAAAGATAAAGGAATTCCATGAATCTCACATTTCTCGAGCGGTCAAAAGATATTTTCTGCGGTTTTGTGTCCTCTCTCTAACACATATTTACTATTTCATTGATATACTATTCACATAACTCTCATGAAACCCATGCATTAATACTCTCTTTCTCCATGATTTCTCACCAAATAGTTACCCCCTTACTGATTCGGGCATCGAAGGGTTTATGCCGATGAGAAATCCGGTGACCCCTGATTGTATTTTCCTTGTTTTCCAGCCGTCAAAACGCCCAACCATCACTGTCGATCACTGGGTTTCAACAGTAGCGATGGAAGCTATCTAAGCTAGCTGGAGAAGAAGGAGAACGAGTAACAACTGTCATTTTCGTCGGTCAGAGAGCTGTCTCATTCCACCACGCAACGCTAGAAAGTGGTTTCTCCTTAGATGTCTGTCCAGATCAAGTATCCGATCAAGAGTTCATTGTGTGCTCTAATCTTCGTCTAGTCATCCATTCTCAATAGCTTTTGAACAAGGGTTTAAGTTCTTATTTCTACATTAAAACAATCAGTTTTCTTTTTGAGATCTTTTAATCCCAAGGGATATTTTTGTTATTTACTGGTCATTTCTTGGTGTAAGAAAATTATTCTTGATCCATTTTTTGGCATCAATATTTGGCATTGTCTGTGGGAACGCAACAAAAGTCATTTGTTTGTCGGTTCCGCTAAGCTTGGATCATTTTACAGTTTAATCTTTGTTGTGTAAGTTTAGTGCAATTTCTATGCAAGTTTGTGACAATGGACAGGGAGGAAACGAATGTGACAAAGAGTACCACAAGAGAACCACAGATAGCCGGTAAACCAACCTCTGTTGTCTGGCCAACAGCTTTTAACTAGTAAGTTACTTCCACTGCCAATCCTTCGGCTCCTAATTGGCAAGTTGTTATCACTACTGGTCCTCTGGCTCATGACCAGTAAGCTGAAAACATGAAACCTCAGAACATGAGATATAAACAAACGCAAGCAAGGGCCATGCTGGCTCAACTGTTAATCGGGGATAAAACTCAATTGGCGACTCCAGTACCTATTTTCAGCCCAATCCAAACACCGGTTCCACCTTACCTGAATCCTCACCCATAATACATACCCTACCCCGTAGTGCCTAACTACAAACAAAACTGCAGAAGCCCTGGTCAACCATCCTATTTATCCTTGTCGACACCACTTCCACTTCCGATCATAGGTTCTGTCCAACAAGAGGAGCCTATAGAGCAACATAGCACTGCTAGCTCCCGACCAAACGCAAGTGCCTTACTAAGAGACCCAAATGATTTACGGAGCAAACTTGAGAGGCAAAGGCATACTAAGAGAGAAAATGAAGTAAGACAAGGGAGAGTCAATGTTCGCCACAGGTTATGGTTTCGTGATGATTGCCCCATGCCAACCCTAAGGGGTGGTAGACACCAAGATAAGGTGAGGAGTTGCAACAATCTCTGTCCTTATCGTTCAATAGCAACTGCTAATACTAACCAAGCTACTCCACAAGGCCTCCCAACCGCTGATGTCAATCATGCTATTTCGTAAGACCTCCCAACCGCCGGTGTCAATCATGCTGTTCTGCAAGGCCTCCTAACCGTCGATATCAATCATGCTGTTTTACAAGTCCTCCCAACCGTTGGTGTCAATCATCCTATTCTGCATGGCCTCCCAACCGCTGATGTCAATCATGCAATCCCTCAAGGCCACCTAACTGCAGTGAGGGACTAAGGAATATTGCAAGGGGCTCTGAATACGGAAGCCGATCAGGATGCAAACCTCAGTTATACATAGACTTATTATTGGGGAGATAGCCATAAGCTACGGAGGCAGCAGTCGAGAGCATGGGGAATATTAAGAATACCTGGATGTTATAACCTACATAATAGGGGGATAGGAGTGCGTATGACGCACGATCAGGATGTTCAGAACCTCAAACAACAAATGGAGTAGGTGCAATTGCTCCTTCAGGCTCAGAATCGAGGTAATGCCAATCTTTTTCTTGATTTGGATTTAAGTTCCCCATTTCCTAAAGAGATATAGCTAGGTGTCTGTTTCCACCTAACTTCAATGTACCGATACTTAATTCATATCATGGTCAGAAAGACCCTATAAAGCATGTTGAATACTTTACTGCTTGCATGAAATGTTATAACCCATCTGATGCCATGTTATGTACAACCTTCTCCTTGACATTGATTGGACCAGCCGAACAATGGTTTTGGTCTTCAGCTCTAAACTCCATAACCACCTTTAGGCAGTTTAGAAGCTAGTTCATGAGTTGTTTTTGGGCATCTAGACCAAAAAAATAGTTGGCTAATATTAAACAAAAGAAGGGGGAGTCAAGCTTGAAGTTTATACAATGATATCATAATGAAGTCACTAGCTCAAGAGCTTTTAGAGACCCTATAGCTTTGACTTCATTCATGAGCATTTTCTTATCCAATCGAATATGGAGATATTTTTTTTACAATCCTTCTCAAAGTTATATAGTTAATTAATTTTCGACGATCACATTGTGAGCTTTGACAAATTAATTAACTAAAGAATGTAATAGATTAATGTCAGCTTATTTAGACTTAATCATGAGAACTGAATAAAAAAATGATTAAATTGTACATGATCAACTGACCAAGTAACCAATATTTACAAAATAAAATATTGTTATGGCCATAACAAAATTGAGCTTTAATTAAATCTAATACAGTAAGCCCATTATTAAAGCCCGTTATTTAGGCATATTATCTGGGTCCTGCGATGACTCCTCCTAATGCCTATATAAACCCTCCAAACTTTTACTCAAGGTATGCAGGCTTTTCTAAACTCTCTCTCTCTAAATTTCCTTTGTTTTTGAGAGCTTCTCTCTCTAGGAAATTCTCCTAGAAAATTCCGGTGTGCCGGAAACTGACTTGGGCGTCAGAGGGTTTTCACCAGTACCACGGCCGACACCCCTGACTGTTTTCTTTGTTTTTAGGATTAGACCCGACGTACAATTCAAGCTCCAACCCGCTTTCTGGCCGTCTGAAAATCGTGCATCAACAGTTGGTGCCGTCTGTGGGAACGACAATCTAAGCCTCTTTAGTTGTTACTCCCATCCGAACATAATCAAACACATCATGAGTCATGTATCCCAACACTCAACCTCCCAAGAGGTTGATGAAGAAATCGAAGTAGAAGCCCCTCCCCGACGTCGAAGGGTAGTTGATACTGGGAGAGCTTTAGTAATATCCTCTGGGATGGCCCTTAATCCCAAGCAACCCCGACTTCTACCTAGGAGACCAAAGAAAGGCAAGACGAGTCGATTGACTACCATGGAGCATACCATGCGGAATTTTGGTGAGCAAATGAACCGCATGGTGACCCTGTTCAATCAAGCTTTTGGACAAAGTACTCAACAGGCTGGAAATGCTGCTGGAAACACCCCAAGGAATGCTATGATGGTAGCTAATGTCCCAACTGATGTCAGTGAACATACTGACCTGGTCGCCCAGACCACTGGATTACCTCTCCAGCAGGTCATACAACCAAATCTTTCCCATCCTATTGTTCAGGGAGGAGATGGTCGCCCAAAGATCCCTCCTCCTCCACTCATCATATCTGAACAACGATTGGAAGCAATAGACCTTCGTCACTCTTTAAATAAAAAGCGTTATACAAGTGTCGAGCAAGGACCAAAAGGAAGTAATGTTGATCAGCCAGCCTATTCTTATCATGGTCCTTACGCTCCAAGAGGCAACTTCCAATAAAAAAGAAATCGCCCCAACTCACCATCTAGAAGTAAGGATCATCGCCCAGATGTTGTTCCAATGGATGTCTTAGAAGAGGAAACATCAGATAATCATTATGCAAAATTCAAGCGAGAAATGGATGAGAAAATTCATAAATTGGAGAAGTTGATTAAGCGTTTAGGAGGAGAAGAGAATGGTCATCCACAATGGGAGTCACCCTTTGCTGAGGATATTCTTAGGGAAAGATACCCGTACGGATTTCGGATGTCACAACTTGAGCTTTACCAAGGGACAACTGACCCCCGAGAGCATTTAGACTCTTTTGTTTCTCATATGGAGATACAAGGGGTCTCAGGGGGAATAATGTATAGAACTTTCTCTCTTACCCTTAGAGGATCAGCTAAGCAAAAGTATAGGAGGTTACCAGCCTCATCCATCTCCAGCTTTGATGAGCTTGCTCGTAGTTTTCTCACACACTTTGACAATATGAAAACAAGAAGTCGTCCAGCACAGAGCCTTCTTTCAATCAAGCAGGGTCATAATAAATCACTCCGTGCATTTGTGGACAGGAACCAGCGGGAGGTCGCTTGAGTGGATCAATTTAATGATGGTTATGCTATGCAAAGTTTGGTCCAAGGAATCAAAGGGAAGCTCCCTCTAGCATGAGAATTTTCTGTTAACCTCCCACGCACGTACCAAGAAGCATTGGTAAGGATCTCTAGCCATGCCGATGCAGAGGAAATTTATCAAGCAAATTACCCTGGGCAGACTCCGGTGATGCCTAATTCCTCACGTACAGATGGACGGCCGTATGGCAATCACAGGAGAGAGCATCATGATAGAAATCAAAGATTAACCTCGGACCAACGCTCCGTGCGAGATACATTTAAAAATGATCGTCTCTTGTTGCAAGGGTCATCCACCCAACCCCGCCAAGAGCATAATGATCGACCCCAAGAGGAGCACCGTACTTTCACATTACTTAACATGCCACAGCATGATATCTTGAAAAAAATCAAAGATAAGGGACTACTGAAAGAACCTGCCCCTTTACGGTCGGATCCAAGAGCAAGAGATAAGAGAAAGTTTTTTCATTTCCACCGTGCTCATGGTCATAACACTGCAGATTGCTTTGAATTGAGGAAACAAATTGAGGGTCTTATTAAGGATGGCCAGCTACAAGAATACATTTATCGCCCCCCCGAACTATCTAGCAAGAATGACAAAGGGAAAGAACCATTAGAAGAAGTAGCCACAATTTTTGGGGGAGTAGTGGCTGGTCCAAGTGCCCAAGCCCGAAGGCACCTAGCTAGACAAGCAAGATATGACCTCCCTCGCTATGAAGTCAACTTGACAGGCTCTTCCACCAATGTTAAGGATCATGACGTTATCTCCTTTTCATCTCAAGATGCGTAGGGTATCCATCATCCTCATTGTGATGCCTTGGTCCTCGCGGTAATTGTGGCCAATAAAAGGTTAAGAAGAGTATTGGTTGACAATGGAAGCTCAGCTGACATAATGTCATTGGATGCATTTGATCGATTGGGTCTTAACCGTAGAGATATGAGAGGCATCCAAACTTCTCTGATGGGATTCGCTGGAGAAAAGGTTATTCTCGAAGGAGTAATTTCGTTACCGGTGACCTTGGGAGAAGGCTCCCTACAGACAACGAAGATGGTGAATTTTCTCGTGGTAGATCATCCGGGTGTTTATAACGCCATTCTTGGACGGCCATCACTTTACGACTTCAAAGCAGTAATGGGTGTCTATCATCATATCTTGAAGTTTCCAACACCTTCGGGGATAGGAGAAGTTAGAGGTGAACAGCGAGCCTTTCAAGAATGCTACAACATGGATTTTAAAGAGAAGGCACATAAGCTATTGATGATTCGAGCAGAACCTTCCGTGGGTATAAGCTAAGTGGGCAAGTACTACAAAGTACTCGAGATCCCACTAATGGAGCATTGGGGCCTAACTGGGAGGGTCTTTATCGAGTCAAAGCAGTCATCCGACCAGATACCTACAGACTGGTCATCATGGATGGGAGGTTGCTTCGTCATCCATGAAATGTTGAGCACTTAAAATAAATATATTTCTCTTTATATATATAATAACTCCTTCTAAGGATTTATGCATGTGTGACAACTCCCATAAGGAGACCTATAAAGAGATTACCAATAAAGTATTCGATTTACTACATTACAATTCGTTCATCTTTAAAGACTCATTTATGATCAAGTTGCAAGAAGCTCACTTAGGCCTATATATGAAGATGATGAGTTAGAGTCTTCTTGCTTTACTTCCCACCACTGTTCAACTTCAGGATCACTATCTGAGGTAGCGGAGGACGGCTAGTCGCTCTCCCCCTCAGCATCTACCACATTGTAATTAACAAAATTACGTCCTAGCTCACGATCTTGACCAAAAAAGTTTTGATAAAACTCGTTAACCTTTCTACGGTTGATCGCAGGATCCTTAGTCCTTGTCGACTGGGTTTGATGACTTGGTTTCCCCCGTAGAACTGTCACAGTTTTAATTCTAGCCATCTACACAGTTAAAGAGGAGTCGTTAATCATCAAACCAAGTCTACTAAGGAAGGGAACGGATGAGAGAAAAGAAACGCTAAGGGACTATATTGAAAACTTTTTAAATAGCCCTTGAAAAATTTTTTCACCCTTGAAAAGAAAAATATCAAGTTGGTCCTTGACCAAAAGTATATAGTTGGTCTTAAAAAAAAAAAAAATCGAAAATTTTGGGGAGATGTGCAAGTTTTATGATTTTGCAAAATGACCCCTGTTCATAGCTTTCGAAACTTGCAGAATGCCCCCTGTTCATAGTTTTCAAAACTGGCAAAATACCCCCTGTGCATAGTTTTCGAAACTTGCAAAATGCCCCCTATTCATAGCCTTCGAAATTTGCAAAATAACCCTCTTCATAAGTTTTCTAAAGTGGCAGAAAGATTCCTGCAAATGAAGTTTTCAAAACTTGCAGAAACACCCCTGAAACTGAAAATGAAGTTTTCAAAACTAGCAGAAACACCCCTGCAACTAATAATGAAGTTTTCAAAATTTTCAGAGAGGCCCCTGCAATTACAAATGACAAAGAAAAGTCTCACATAAACGGCTCCCCCTTCGCATGCAGCTCGCCCATCGCGAGCTCGGCCTTCGCATGCATCTCGCCCATCGCGAGCTCGGCCTCCGTATGCAGCTCGCCCATCGCGAGCTCGCCTTTCACTTCCCTGCATGCTTGTCTTCGTTCCTTACGTGCTTGCCATTCGGCCTTTGCATGCTTGCTACTCCCCTCGTTCATTCGCCTCTCGCCCTTGCAAGCTCGCTCCTACCCCTTGCAAGCTCGCTCCTACCCCTTGCAAGCTCGGCTCTCGCCCTTGGGAGCTCTCTTAAGCTCAGCCCTCGCCTTTGGGAGCTCGCCCCTCGCCCCTAGCAAGCTCGCCCCTCATCACTAGCCCAGTAGCTTGTCTTCTCACCTCCCTCACGAAGCACTCACGCTTTCATACACCCCAAGCCATGCACAGTTATAAGGTTTCTCCATTTTTAGGTTTGGTGAGTCCGAGTGCTATAGTTTCAACTTACTTCACTTTTGTTTAAAACTTTTTCTTGCTTTGCATTCAATACGGACGCCCCCTACTTGCTTAGCATGTGTTCATCCGCATGGTATTATATTCCCATCATGCTCACTACACTTTGCATTCAACATCACTCCACTACTACATGCAATTTAGCATGTGTATTGCTATAATGTTTTGCATATTCTAGTTAAGATTCCGTTTCTTTTATGAATTCATGATAGTCTCACTAAGTTTTGTAGCCGATACTAAGCCTTCCTACACACTATAGTTTGCTTAATGAAATTGTCTTATGCTTGTATGCCTAACGCCATCATCATCTAGCATATTTGAATGATGTTTGTCATCCACTTCCAACATGCGGAACCATGCACTTATTATATATTTTAGCTTTTGTTTTCATGCCATTTGCTTTACGGGAAGCATATTTGAATGATGTTTCTCATCCACTTCCAGCATACGGGACCATGCACTTATTATATATTTTAACTTTTGTTTTCATGCCATTTGCCTTACAGGACACAACCTTTAGATCTCATTATGTTATATTCTCCTTTATGGAATAATATATGACTACATGCTACATGCTACATCATGTTTGATATATTTTTAAACTTGTATAAGTATATTCCTAATGCTTTGGATCATATAGTTAGCCTCCAGCTTACTTCCATAGTGGCCACCTGGATAAAAAAAAAAAAAAAATTCAAGCTTTTAAACCTACATTCTATGGGTCCCGCAGCCATGTATCCTACCTTTGTGGACTATGCATGCCTATTCAAAACTTTTTGGAAAGGCATATTGAGCGAATCAAGCATTTAGTCTACATTTCTCTCAAAGCCGTAATATTTGAATAGTATTCATTGAAAAGAGAAGGGAGAAGGAAAATTTTATCTCCTACTGTGTTTATCTGGAGCACCCCATGTGGCAACCTTCCAAACTTGCCTCCTCCAAGAAGCAAGTTGTTCCTTGTTGCGGCTCTCTTATCACCTCCCAACTTCGACTTCTTGCTTTACGTCAACACACTAGGGTTTCTAAGACTTGCGGCAAGGATATTGGAAAAATTAAAAGAGATTTTATATGTATAGACGGAAAGTCTACATCGATATTTGTCAATTATATAATTTTCATCTCTGTGACGCCCATCTAGGGTTCAAGTCACACTAGACTTATATGTATGATTAAACTCACTATTTGGGCCTTCTACTAATATTTAATCTATAGCCCTGAATAACTACATCTGCCCTATGTCGACCCGTTAGTCGACTTGGGCCTGACGGAACTACTGTTATGGCCATAACAAAATTGGACTTTAATTAAATCTAATACAGTAACCCCATTACTGAAGCCCGTTATTTAGGCATATTATCTGGGTCCCGCGATGACTCCTCCTAATGCCTATATAAACCCTCCAAACTTTTACTCAAGGTATGCACACTTTTCTAAACTCTCTCTCTCTCTCTATTTCCTTTACTTTTGATAGCTTCTCTCTCTAGGAAATTCTCTTAAAAAATTCTGGAAACTAAAATTTTTGCAACTAGTGAAAATTAGTTACGAAATAATATATATAGCATCTAAAATCATTTTAGTCACTAATAATAGGCCAAAATTTTGGCGCCTCGTCTTCCCGCGAGAATGAAACAATTGGCATCAAAAATATTAATTTGGCAACTACTTTTTTAGACATTAAAAATTATACATTTTGCAACTAATTTTTTAGTAGCCAAATATACTGAAGAAATTGTTCATAAAATACCATTTAGTATTAGCAATTAAAAATATAGTTACAAATAAATTTATTCTATAGTGACTAATTTGTTGGTCACTAATTAAATTTCTATATATAATATAAGTTTATAAAAATATTCAATATCCTTTTTACAACTAAATATTGGTTACTAAAAATAGTGTAAATAAATAGCCTTCACGGTTTTCAAGCCTTTAACATCACAAAACCTCTTTCATCACTACGCTATTTGCTCTGTCTATGCTTTCAATTAGCCCCTGTTCTTAACCTTTACTTGCCCTAGGTAATTTTCTGAACTTTATTCTTTAATTTACTGGATACGTTTGTGTTATAACAATTAACTCTTTCTAACAGTTCTTGTTTTCTCCTATTTTATTACTTGATAATTGGTTCTATCATTTTTATTTATTTAATTTGGGCATTGTTTTAGGATAAGACTCTTGGTGTCGTTTGATAGAGATTCTTCGCGGCAACTCGTTAATGCCCCACTTGACCAAGAAGCCTATCTATACATGAACACAAGATTCGATTTTTATGGTATGTATTTACAAAGTTCCTGTTTGAAATATGGTATTTACTTGTCTGTATTTTGGTTTTTATAATCATAATTTGAAAGTGGAACTGCCAATACCATCCTTCCATCTCCATGTTTAGTAAAACCCACAAGAACGACTTTATGTTTGCTGGGCAACCAGTACCCATTTCTTACAAAGAAACCCATTATTCAAAGCATTTTTGCTTATTTATATGTGCATATCGTTTCACTTTTTAGAAGAGTATGTGGCTGTGACTTTTGGATATTTAAAAGTAAAATAAGAATTATTGTAATCCTAGGAGGGCATTTATGGAAGGGGGATAATGGGAAGTCAAAGGAATTTGTAGTGTTGGCAGGAAGTGGCGTAAGAGTTGCACATGAGTGGTGTTTTAAGGTCAAATTGGTAGATCTGAAATTGTATTTTATATATGGGTTTTTAATGTACAAATATTGAGGTTTTTAATATGGATTAGATCATTTTCATTTGCACATGAGTGGTGTTTTGTGGTCAAATTGGTAGGTCTGAAATTGTATTTTATATATGGGTTTTTAATGCGCAAATATTGAGGTTTTAATGTGGATTAGATCATTTTCATGTTCTTAAGTTTAAGAAAAAAATGATTAATAGTTTGTGGTGATGAGAAAGTTGTAATGGCGATGTATAAAAAAAAATGAAATAGCAAGAGTTGGAAAAGAAAGAGAAGAGATGAGTGAGAGGGAGACAACATGTTTTGTAACTTTTTTATTTAAAATATTATAACATTTTTTTTTCAAATGTAAACAGCAAGGGTTCTAGTTGAACAAGAGTTAATTCATTCATTAATTTTTCATGTGTTGATGAGAGGTGCATCACAAACTGATTAATCCGGTGGTAAAAAATGAAAATTAAAAGGAACTTTTTAAGTTAGCTTTGCATTCTAACTATTTGAAGTGCTTTCATTTTCTTTTAAATTGATGTATCTAATTTTGCATATTAACTGTGTTGGGAGCATATAATTTGCTTTACTTTTTTATTATATAAATTTTGTTCTTTGTACGCTGTAGATCTCTTGATTGTTTGTTTTGTTTTATTTTTTATTTATTGACTTTTATCATTCATGTAGCCTTTCAGACCTTGCCTATTTCATTTGCATAAAATCCAACTTTCAAAATTTGAGAACTTGAATTTTCAAAGACCAATTTATTTAATAACAAGAGTATAGCTTGAACAATAGTAAATTATAAGGTAGTTATAAACTTTAAGGTTAGCTGCAGCTTTTGTCTATTGCTTTCCTTAACTTTTTATAATTTAAGAGAGAGATAGAGGGAGAACTTGTATTATATGCTTCATGTAGGAAATAATGAGAGACAACTTATAGTACATGCTCTTAGGAATACCATGTGTACTTTGAGAACAATCCTATTGGAATCTCACGAGTAAAGTTGGTGGTGGAGAAAAGAAAATTCTTTAGGAACTTTGTTGAAGAGTTTGTTAACATTCATTTTTCAGTAGAAAATGTGCTTTTAGTTAAGAGCCAATAAAATGATAAGAAATCTTCTTTGTAATCCTAATGTTTTCTAAATAAGTAAAATTGATTTGGTTGTTTCATATTTTCCTTTTATAGATAATTTGTTAAAAATACGAGGACAAATGATTTTTTTTTTTCCTAAAAACGATCTATTACTATGATTCCATCAAAAAGTTACTACAAGGATAATCTATCTCAGTGATAGCCTATCTCTTTTCTTTTATTATTGAATAGATTGAAGAATTAACATTGGGCCATTTATTGACGTGGACATTTCAAGGAAATTTGAGATACTTGCTCAAACCATTGCTTGCTCAGAGTTTCAGCCTAGTTGAAATAGATGTTTGTTGCATCCCATTTTGATCTCCTTTTTCCTTATCCTTGGGAAAACTTATAGGATGGCCTATCAATTGGTTTCTCTTTTAATAAGAATACATAATGGAACACAACTCTTTATCGAGCTAAGCTTCTGACAAACTCAAGAAGAGGAATATCAGTTTGTTTATTTAGCATCATAACATGATGCTAGAATGTTTGACCCTTTAGGAAACCCTTCTAACCATATTGTTCTAACTAGTCCATGGGTACCAAAATTAGAAGTAATTAATAAAATAAAAGTTTAATTTTACAAGGCTTATATGTAGGCAGGCCTCGAAAATGTAGCTAAGTAACAAATTTTTAATTAATGTTTAATTTATTGAACTCTTTAATAATATATTTAACCTTTTTTGTCAAATTACTATATTTATCCATTCAAATATGTTATTTATTAGAGGAAGTTTAAGATTTTTTTCTTTAATATTTAATCTTTATAGAGAATCTTATAAATGTTTTATTTTGTTTAACTATTCATTTTTGTTAATTTTTTGTTTGTGCAGCTATTAATAACCTTTGGGGAATCTAACTGGCACATTTGGTCTCTTCCAAGCACTTCGTGAACACATACATACCTTGTATAACTTGTTGGCTCAGTTTTGGTATGATTATTTAATTTTGAATGTCATTTATTATGTTTATTTACAGTTGTTTTATATTTCTTTGAGTCTTTTATTGATTATTTTATTCTAGCATAAGTGATAAAGTTTTATTCAATCATCTTTGTGTACTTTAATAGAATTCTTCGAACTAGAAATAAGAATGTTCAAAAATAAATTGATTGATTGTTTTCTTTCATTTTTGTCCCTTTCAATTCTGTTATGGTTATCTATCATATATCTTATGCGAATAGTCCAAAAGCGTACTATTGAATATTTAATGAATCAATTAAATGATTTATAAAACTAACTAAACAAAGCTAATTTTTGCGAGCCTCTATTTTTTAGGAGTAATGAAAATTTTACATGTATCTTATAAAAACATTAAAATAATTTCAGCAATGGTCTTTATTTGTTTTGTCTTGTTAGTATTACTTATGACTTTATTTAAACAGGACATTGAGGATGGATAGGAGTTGGATTTGGTTGTCAGATAGATTGTGTAAGGAATATGTTGATGGCATTGATTCCTTCATTGATATTGCGAGAAAGCACTTAGATCGTTTTAGGAAGACTCTTTGTCCATGTAGAGATTGTTTAAATAAAAGGTCGCACAATCTAGTCACCATTCAAGGACATTTATATCGTTATGGGTTCTCACATAGCTATGATACTTGGATATTTCATGGAGAAAATTTAGATCATGATAGTGATGTTTTGAATTATGACATGGCAATTGGTGAAATAGAAAATGAAGATGAAGATAATGATGGATGCATGGAAATGTTGAATGATGCATGTGGACCAGTACATAGAGTTGAGTTATCTGGTTTGAGAGATACCATGAATGCAGATGTTAATAATGATAGTAATGTAGACCCTACAAATTTTGAAAAGTTTGATAAAGTATTTGATGATGCTCAGCAAGAACTATATCCAGGGTGTACAAAATTTTCACTTTTGGATTTTGTAGTAAAGTTGATGCACATAAAGGTGATCAATCATATGACTAACAAAGCATGTGATATGATACTTAAACTATTGAAAGATGCTTTTCCTGAAGGGTCAAACATTCCAGCATCACATTATGATGCTAAAAAGATGTTGCGTGAATTGGGGTTAGGATATGAAAACATTGATGCCTGTAAATATGATTGTGCATTATTTTGGAAAGAGAATGAAAATGCTAACAAATGCCCTGTATGTGATGAGCCTAGGTATAAAATTGATGATGGAAAAGGCAAACGTATTTCGCATAAGATTTTGCGTTACCTTCCACTCAAACCTAGACTTCAAAGGCTTTTTATGTCGAGACATACAGCTTCTGATATGAGGTGGCACAAAGAAAAAAAAGTTGACAAAGATGATGTTTTAATGCATCCATCAGATTTTGAAGCTTGGAAAGATTTTGATTATAAATATCCTAATTTTGCATCTGATCCTCGGAATGTAAGGTTGGGTTTTGCTACTGACGGTTTCAATCCTTATGGAAATATGAGTACTACTTATAGCATGTGGCCAGTAGTACTTATACCATATAATTTACCTCCATGGAAGTGCATGAAAGAATCCTCTTTGTTGATGTCATTACTCATTCTAGGTCCACAAGCACCTGGAAGAGATATTGATGTGTATTTGTGCCCTTTAATTGATGAATTGAAGGAACTATGGGACGTTGGTGTACAAACTTTTGATGCATATAGTGGGGAAACATTTCAGTTGCATGCTGCCATCATATGGACAATAAATGATTTCCCTGCCTATGGAAATGTGTCTGGCTGGAAAACCAAAGGATACAAGGCATGCCCAATTTGTAATGAAAACACTTCATCACAATTGTTGAGAAGCAAAATATGCTACATGGGTCATCACCGATTCTTGCCTTCAAATCATCCATGGAGGAAAAGTAAACAGTATGATGGAATGCGAGAAGATTGATCTTCTCCAAAATTGTTCTCGAGTGATGAAATTTTACAGTAAGTGAATCATGTTAAAGATATGCAATTTGGCAAACATCCGAACAATGTTTATAGGAATCGAAAAAGAAAAAACACTTGTGATGGATCAAATTGGACAAAGAAAAGTATTTTCTTTGAGTTAGAGTATTGGGCAAAGCTAAAAATTCGACATAATCTGGATGTAATGCATATCGAGAAAAATATATGTGAAAGTATCATTGGCACTTTACTAAATATTGAAGGAAAAACAAAGGATACTGATAAAGCTCGATTGGATTTGGCTGATCTGAAGATAAGGAAAGAGTTACATTTGCAACTTAATGGTAATAGGTATGTAAAACCTCATGCTTGCTATACATTCACAATAAATGAAAAAAGAGATTTCTGCAAGTTCTTAAAATCAGTTAAATTTCCAGATGGATATGCAGCAAATATCTCTCGAAATATCAATGTTAAAGATAGTAAAATTTCAGGATTGAAGAGTCATGATTACCACGTGTTGTTGCAACAACTCTTGCCAGTAGGAATTCGTCAATACTTACGAAAAGATGTTTGTACTGCACTTGTTGAGTTGTCTCATTTCTTTCAACAAATATGTGCAAGGACTTTGTCTAGAAGCAATCTAGATAAACTGGAGAAAGATATTGTGTTAATACTTTGTAAGTTGGAAAGGATATTTCCACCAGCATTTTTTGATATCATGGTCCATTTAGCTATACATCTTCCACTTGAAGCCAAATTTGGTGGACCTATTGGATATCGATGGATGTATCCAATTGAGCGGTTCTTGGGGACACTAAAGAAGTACGTTAGAAATAAAGCTAGACCAGAAGGTTCTATTGCAGAGGCCTATGTTTTAAATGAAGCCTTAACCTTTTGTTCCATGTATCTTAGTGGAATTGAAACTAGATTCAATCGAGTAGAAAGAAATGATGACACAAGACAAGTCAAACAAGGTTGTAACTTGTCTGTATTTTCTCAAAAGGCTCGAGCATGGGGTTCATGGGAATTCATTCAACTTTCACAAGAAGACCTAAAAAAGGCTCATTGGTATATCTTAAACAATTGTGAGGAGTTATTACCATATCTTAAGTACGTGAAATTTTAAATTTTATTTGATATAATAGATTTTTCATTTATTATATATACCTTAGTGATAAAAGAGTTTTGATTTTTTTTTTTGTTTTTTAAAACATAGTGACCACATGAAGGAGTTGGAGGCACAAAATTATGGAAACATACACCAAAGTCAAGAACAATTGTTCCCGGAATGGTTTAAAAACCATGTAAGTGGTTAAAGCTTCATTTTAAGTTGATAAACACTAAAAGAATCAACCATTTGGCTTTAAATTTTTTTCTTTTTTATGTAGATGGCTGCTTTGCATGATCAAGGATTTATTAAAGCCACAGATGAACTTTATGCACTAGCTTGTGGCCCTGATGTTAGAGTAAATCTATATAGCAATTGCATTGTAAATGGGGTTCGTTTTCATAGTAAAAGTGCAGAAAATCAACGAGTCAGTCAAAGTAGTGGAGTAATGGTACCAGGGGAGCATGATGGTGAACCAGTAGATTTTTTTGGTGTTTTGACTGGTGTATTAGAGTTGGAATATATGCATGGCTTTCGGGTTTTATTGTTCAAATGTGATTGGTTTGATACTAATGCAAGAAAAAGGCGAATACAAAAGGATTATCATCTCATGTCTATTAATGTAGATAGATTATGGTATGGGAACGATCCTTTTATACTTGCCATTCAAGCACATCAAGTTTTTTATGTTGATGACTACAAATTTGGATCCAATTGGAAAGTTGTTAGGAAGGTTGAACATAGAAACTTATGGGATATACCAGAAGTGAACAACACAGAAGGGGGAGATACTGATACTATTCATCAAGAAAATGAATGTCCAGAAATTGATTTGGTTGTTCAAGAAGATGATTTGGATAGTAGAAAATTCCATCGAAGTAATGTCGATCCAAATTTAGTTGAAGCAAGCATTTCACTTGTTGATGTCCACATATTAGAAGAGAATTGTGAAATTGATGAAGAAGATGAAACTTTAAACAACTATTGTAGTGACAATGAAGACAACGTATTTGAAGAAGATGATTAATCAAATACTATTGGGTTAGTTTTTCATTTTTTTAATGATTTTTTTATATAATTCTTGTTGACTAATTTTAAACATAAAGGTTTTATTGTATGGTTATAATATTCAGATTCTAGCTTTTTTCTTGTATAAGCTAGTAGTTCATAAATGTTATAAATAATGATTTTATTTGTTTTTCTTGTTAGATTTTGCACATGGCCCCTGGTACCAGACGATGTCTTACACAATCCACAAGAGATACTGAAATGACTCAAGAGTCTGCATCCTCTCCTGAGAATGGTGAAACCTTTGGTTAGGAATTTTTGTTAATAATCTAGTATTAAGCATTTTCCTTTTGTTGTTGTTCATAAGATATGATGCATTGCAAAAGATAATTTAGGTATGGAAATGCATACAAATTAAAGATATCTATGGATTAGAATATTGGTATTGACTAATTTTTCATTGATGAAACTTTGAAGACATTTTTTGTGTTACATACCATTTCTTTTTTTTACATTATAGGTAAACTTAGGACTTTGATTTATTCACTTGTGTTTGTATGGTTAGTTTTGAGAAAGAATGTTCGAGGCAAGACACGAGGTGTGGGATGTGAGAAGTTATTACATCAAGCAAAATCCAAACTGCATGTGGACTTGACTATTGAAGATGGAGTACCTACTGGAGTTAATGCAGCTAAGCTGTCCTCTAAAATAGGCATTGTGGTGAGAACATTTGCACCACAGAAAGTTCCATCATGGAAAAAAATACTCAAGAAAGATAAATGGCAACTGTATGAACGTGTGGCGGTAATTTAACCAATAACTTTGGTCTTTTCTTATATTCTTTTATACTTTAATCAATATTAACTAATGGTAATTGACTGATCTTGTTGATACGTTGATTTCAGAGCAAATTTGTTATTGATCTCACTCATAAACATGTGATTAAGTACCTCAACTATGCAATGTCAAAAAGGTTCAACAGTTTCAGAAACACATTGCATAAGATATATAAGAAGTATAGTAATGCGAGAGAAGCATTACAAAACAAACCAGAAGATGTAAGTGAAGAAAACTGGGAATATCTTTGTAATTTGTTCAGCAGTGATCAATTCAAGGTACGCAGGCGTGTATTTCAAACTAATTTTAATTTCTTTTATTGATACTATTTTATGACATATTTCTTAATTAAACAAATGGTATTAGAAACGATCAAACACTTATACCGAGAACCGCAAGAAATTGAGATGCAACCATCGAGGTGGGTCAAAAAACTTCATCCAACACAAGAAAGAGAAGGTATTTGATTTTTATGCTTATACTATCTTACAGAATAAGACCTGATCACATACAATATATTATGATGTTGAATTTTTTTGTTAAAAAAAAAAACAGGCTAAAGAAGTTGGTAGCATTGGGTCTATCCAGTTATTTTATGATACTCATTGGACTTCTAGCAAAGGATGGGTCAATGACCAAGCAAAGGAGTTATATGTAAGTTCATAGAAGTTTCAATAATTTTATTTGCATTTATGGATATTGTGTTTTGTCTAAACTAAATTTTGAGATGTTGTGTGATATTATTATATGGGAATTATATATGTCTTAGGCTGTTAAGCTATATATTTGCTACATAGTTGTTGTAAGGTGGTAGAATAATTGAAGTTAGAGGTTGTATTTTGACATGTAACTGCAGGATAAAATGATTGAGTTGGAAGAACAAAACATGGTTGAGGGATCTCAACAACGAACTGACGAGGAAATTTGTGAAGAAGTACTTGGTAGAGCTTCAGGATTCAACAAATATTATGCTTTTTGTCCACCTCCTGAACTAAATACTTGTCATCCTTTGTCCCAAGAAACCAACGAATTAAGAGATCAGATTGCAAAACAAGGTGAAAGAATTAGGGAGCTAGAGGAACAGCATTTGCAATTCATGGAATTCATAAAGAAGATGCAAATTGGTGGAGGTTCTTCATCTACTGCAGGGTCGTGATCTGGTATAAGACAGTGAATGGTTGTTTATAATATAATTTTGGAAACTTGGTGAATGACACATTTGGTGCAACTTTGACTTATAAATTTTTTGTTGCATATGCTAGTGCTTTTGGATATTGCTTATGAACAAACTGTAATTTTTTGGGTTGATTTGGCATAACTAGCTTTGTAATCGTTTTGTTGAAACAATTTCCAAGTAATATGATCTTCATTTTAATTTCCCATACTGTATTTAGTATACAAATAAATATTCAAGTAGGTGATACAATAAAATTGAAATTAAAAGCAAATCAACAGATTATGCAGCAACTAAAATTATAGTTGCAAAAGGTAACTTTTTCTGTCTATATTAGTTTAGATGTAAAATCAATGTAATTTTCATCTATTACTAATAACTTTTGTAACTATATATTAGTACCAAAAGAACACATTATGTAACCAATCCTATTTAGTAGCCAAAACAATCTTTCAACAACTATTTCTTTAGTTATGGATTATTAGATTTTATACAAAAATAAACACATTATGCAACCAAGCCTCTTTAGTAGCCAAATATAACTTTTCAAAATCAAAACATTTCTTGGAAAAAGAAAAATAGAATCACCAACTAAAAGTTGTTAGTTGTTGAATATTTTTGTTTTCGTCTAAAAAACTTAGTCTCTAATTATTTAATTCTTCCATTTTAAATTGCTTTCAAAAATGATTTACAACTAAGTATTTAAACATTTTCGTCTAACTAGTTAGATGCAAATTGTCACATTCACCGACTATAGTTGTTTTAGTTGCAGAAAGATTCAACGACAAGGCTTTTGCGTCTATCATGCGACTAACATTTTTTAGTCACTAAACATATTTTGCAACTAAATATCATTTTTTTGCAACTAATTGGTTAGTTGCTGAATGCTCTTTTTCTCGTAGTGTTACTTCCATAGTGGCCACCTGGATAAAAAAAAAAAAAATTCAAGCTTTTAAACCTACATTCTATGGGTCCCGCAGCCATGTATCCTACCTTTGTGGACTATGCATGCCTATTCAAAACTTTTTGGAAAGGCATATTAAGCGAATCAAGCATTTAGTCTACATTTCTCTCAAAGCCATAATATTTGAATAGTATTCATTGAAAAGAGAAGGGAGAAGGAAAATTTTATCTCCTACTGTGTTTATCTGGAGCACCCCATGTGGCAACCTTCCAAACTTGCCTCCTCCAAGAAGCAAGTTGTTCCTTGTTGCGGCTCTCTTATCACCTCCCAACTTTGACTTCTTGCTTTACGTCGACACGCTAGGGTTTCTAAGACTTGCGGCAAGGATATTGGAAAAATTAAAAGAGATTTTATATGTATAGACGGAAAGTCTGCATCGATATTTGTCAATTATATAATTTTCATCTCTGTGACGCCCATCTAGGGTTCAAGTCACACTAGACTTATATGTATGATTAAACTCACTATTTGGGCCTTCTACTAATATTTAATCTATAGCCCTGAATAACTACATCGGCCCTATGTCGACCCGTTAGTCGACTTGGGCCTGGGGGGACTACTGTTATGGCCATAACAAAATTGGGCTTTAATTAAATCTAATACAGTAAGCCCATTACTGAAGCCCGTTATTTAGGCATATTATCTGGGTCCCGCGATGACTCCTTCTAATGCCTATATAAACCCTCCAAACTTTTACTCAAGGTATGCACACTTTTCTAAACTCTCTCTCTCTCTAAATTTCCTTTACTTTTGAGAGCTTCTCTCTCTAGGAAATTCTCCTAAAAAATTCTGGTGTGCCAGAAACTGACTTAGGTGTCAGAGGGTTTTCGCCGGCAACCCTGACTGTTTTCTTTGTTTTCAGGATTGGACCCGAC
Organism: Boswellia sacra; assembly: GCA_013180625.2. Lineage (NCBI taxonomy): Eukaryota > Viridiplantae > Streptophyta > Magnoliopsida > Sapindales > Burseraceae > Boswellia > Boswellia sacra. The sequence goes on along the minus strand of SNVD02012544.1, from coordinate 199,524 downwards.
GTACAATTCAAGCTCCAACCCGCTTTCCGGCCGTCTGAAAATCGTGCATCAACAAATATAAATTTCCTTCAGCAACCACGAACAAGACAAAGGTTATCAATTTGCATCTTAAGATGATTACTGGGATTTAGATAGGAAAATGGAGGTCCTGGTCAATTTTATTTATTTATTTTTCCCATCGAGGAGATTAATGATAATCTATTGGCTAATAAAATGCTGCAGAGATTAACTATTATTAATGCTCAAGATGATGCTTCAGAGATTAGTTTATTGTCAATGTATAATCAAATAGAAATGCATGCACCAACACGAGGACGAATCATAACAACTAGCCGCCCAAGCTATTCAATTGGAATTGCCTTCAGTACATGTAATAAGAAGGAGCCACCTCATCCAGTAAAAGCGGCGGTAATCATATTAGTATGCAACACATAACATAACTATCAGGTCAAAAGAGGTGTGAATTTACCTATTTTCGCACTACAATAATCAACAAGTTGATAAACCGATCAATGCATATACATCCATTAACTCAAATGAAAATCAATTTTGTCAAAGTCCATGTTTAATATATATAAAGAAGTGGAGTCCACATATCTAAAATTTTTTACTTCTTTGTTCCACCATGTAGTGCCATGTTATGTGAAAAACGTGCAATAAAGAATTAATGAAGCATCAAAGCAAATTCCTAAGATGAATAAAGTAAGTTCGCCAACACAGTGGGTATCAGCTTTGAACACTGATAAACGCAACATAAATAGGCCTGAATGGGATACGCTTTTGGCACGAACACATTACAAGCTGCTTAATTAATTACTCTCCTAATTAGCTCTTTCTAAATCTCACAAAATCTTTTCTTGCTCATCAGTTAATTAACTGCGATGGCACCAACTCTGTCTTTCATTGACTCATCCGATATCAGAGATTTTGTAATAAACCAAGGTTACGGAGTCAAGGGTCTCTCTGATCTTGGCCTCAAAACTCTCCCTAAACAATGTATTCAATCCTCCGAAGAAATACTCGATAAGTCCAAAATCATGTCCGAAGAGTCCATACCTCTCATTGATATGTCCAAATGGGATGACCCAGAAGTGGCAAACGCCATTTGCGATGCAGCCGAGAAGTGGGACTTCCTTCAAGTCATTGACCATTGCGTTCCCGTAGAAGTGCTGGAGTGAGTGCGGAAGTCAACTCATCGGTCCTTTGGGCTACCGGCAGAGGAGAAGAGGAAGTACTCCAAGGAGCTTTCATCCTCTAACAATGTGAGGTTTGGCACCAGCTTTAGTCCTCAAGCAGAAAAGGCTATGGAGTGGAAGGATTATCTCAGTCTCTTCTACGTTCGAGGAGGAAGCTTCAGCCTTGTGGCCTCCCGCATGCAAGTAAGGAAAACAAACATTAACATACATATGTGTTTTAAACATGCCTTCAAATTATAGACTGGTATTTTGAACTGACATGGTTAATTTTCTTTTGGCATTCAAGGATAAAGTTTTGGAATTCATGCAGAAATCTGAAATTCTAATCAACCAGCTATTACAAGTGCTAATGAAGAGGCTAAACGTAAACGAAATTGACGAAACAAAGAAGCATCTCCTCATGGGTTCAGTAAGAACTAACATGAACTATTATCCTGTTTGTCTAAGTCCTGAACTCCCAATCGGTGTAGGTCATCACTTGGATGTTTCTACCCTTACAATCCTCCTTGAAGATCATATTGGAGGACTGTACGTGCGAGGAGCTGATGGAGATAGTTGGATTTATATGTACCACCAATTAGTGGTTCCCTTGTGATCAATGTTGGTGATGCATTGCAAATATTGAGCAATGGTCAATACAAGAGTGTCGAGCATTGTGTTATTGGCAATCGAAGCAATAACCGGATTTCAATCGCCATTTTTGTGAATCCAAGACCTAATGACATCATTTGTCCTTTGCCTGAGGTGCTTGCAGATGGGGAGAAACCAATCTATAAGCAAGTTCATTACTCAAATTATGTGAAGCATTTCTTCAAGAAGGCCCATGATGGTAAGAAAACCGTTGATTTTGCGAAGACGGGGTACTCCTAAGGATTATTCTACTTTTCCTCTGGGATTGGTGGAAGTAAATTAACCACTTAAATGTATAAGAATGAAAAAAATTTCAAAAGATGAGAGACCAATATGTCTCTGTTCCTATATAAAATTGTAATAAATTAAAGGAATTTAGTCTTTTAGTTTAACCTGGGTGAAAAAAATTTTACTGTACTTTTTTTTTGGTTAAATCTATATTGTCTTTTTCTTTGGTCAATTTTTCTTTGTCAACTTAATTCAAAACGTTAATATCACCCCCCTAAAATTTCTTAGACATATTTAATTCTGATCAACTTTTTATATCTCCTGTATGTTGATTTTTTTTTTTGAAAAAAATATTTAAGAAAATATTACAATACAATTTGAAATATATATAGACATACATTTTAGTAGCTATATGTGCATTAATAATATTCATTACACATCTTCTAGTTAAGGTGTGCATGAGGGGTTTTCTCTACCATGAAGTAATTGATTAGCGATCAATTCACTTATTTAATTGGGTAGAAAATCGTTAATACGCGCGCGCACACACACGCAAACATACATGTATAGTACATAAAAATTACTCAAATTTTCTTGAAATTAGTTAAGCTAAATGGATTTTAAGATCTCATGAAACCTAACACCAGCAACTATCTTATATATACAATTAATTATCTATGTTTTGATCCCGTATTAATTAACAGTAATCCAACATCTTATAATTAACTCTTACATAACTGCTTCTTTAGCATGACTTTACGTGGATTCATGGTGAGATAAATTCTAAATAATGGACTCTTAACCATACATAAGCATACCTTTTTTTGTTAATTAATTGAACAATACAAAATCTGATCTATGAATTTAGCTAGTTCAAAAAAAAAAATATTCGCATACATTACTGTAATTAGTAAATGATGAAGGTGATGTTGACCTAATGGCGTATTTAAAGAGCTTTAAGCTACATAGCCAGGCAGGTGGGCTTCGCAAAATTAATTAATTAAGCAGTCATAATATGATAATATGGAGTAGAAAGTCTCGTGAGTCTTGTGGCTTAAAAGTTACAATATAATAATATATGGTTGATTAGATTCATTCATTCTGTTCCTTCCTTCGCATAATAGTTAATTAATATTCCGCAATCACATCGTGAGCTTTACCAAATTAATTAACTAAAGAATGTAATAGATTAATGTCAGCTTATTTAGACTTTATTGATCATAGATGCATTAATCCAGTTTCACCAACAAACAACACTTTGCCTAACAGGAGCTTTTAACTAGGTCTCTTCCTTGTTGGCTTATAAGTAAATATTATATTTAGCACTAAATCTTGTTTTGATTTAAAAAAAGGTGATGTCATAAATTAAAAAATATTATGTATACCGATACCTAATCTTAGAACTGAATATTAAAATGATTAAACTGTCCGCGAGCAACATAGAGGTTACAAATTTGTAGCGCAAGATGATTATTGGGATTTAGACAGCAAAATGGAGGCCGTACACGGTTTCTGATTCGCTGCAAGGGGAAAGGTTGCGTGTAAACTGCAGGTCCTGGTCAATTTTATTTATCTTTTTCCTCTCTGGAGGAGATCAGTAATAATTTATTGGCTAATAAAATGCTTCAGAGATTAATACAAATTATTAGCGTTATGCCTCGAATCTGACGTATAACTGATTAGCTTTTATTTGGCAACTATTAAATTAAACTCTATGTATATAACAAATTCAGCGATCGATGGAGCTAGTTGATAAATTAATTATATATATAATATACCAAGATTATATTTACATGGAGTTTCTACGTAGTTGAATAGTCTAGAGTTTCTTCTACCACATATACCGAGTTTAATTTCTCTAAAATTTTATATAGATTACATTGTCCATATTCCGTATACTCAGAGTAGCCGAAAAGTTTTAATTTTGCTTTGCTTGCAAGTTTCAGAAAATCGAAACCCAGCCGCAGTTTGACATACAAATTAATGCAACAATGAATTAACTTGATAAAGGTTTTCCTTATATAATAAATATATATATAATGAGCCTTACCTCAAAAAGAAAAAATAAAATTGAATAAATTGAATAAACCTACTTATATATATATATATATATATGAAATCCTAGATATTAGTTAAATATGTGACCCTATATGTATATAGAAACAATATAGCACCAGTTTAGGGTTGTTGTTATCGTAGAAAAAAGCAGCTTTTATTTTACTGTAGAAAAAATTAGTTTTAAAGTGGGAGGGTGTTTGATACACTAATTTTTAAAAAATACTTTACTTTTTAAAAGTAAAATAGAGATGTTTGGGATTACTATTGCTTTAGTTTTTATTATGTACAAATGACCATAATGGATATATGTATTATTCTTTTGTAATATTTAATTATTAACATTTTATAAACAATTCTTTTAACTATTTAGAACAATATCTATAAAAATTTATTTTTAATAAATACTTTAAAAGCATAAATATTTAATTTATGTAAAAAGTATGATTGTGTAACTTATATCAGATTGTAAATTTTAATTTTAATTTATATCACAATCATATTAATTTAAAAATTAACATTTGATAGGAAAAATCTATATATTTATTTATAAAATAATTAAAATTTATAAAGATATAACAAATAAATATATATTAAATAAATAAGATTAATATTTTTGTTCAATTGTATATTGGATTTATTTAATATATCTTTTAATTTAAATTACACTCACTATTTTTAAATAATTAAATTCATTTATGAAATTTGAAAAAAATTGAAAAAAAGAGATCATTGGCCCCGTCGCCGGCCATCGTCAGTTGGCGCGTTAGGCAATACCTCTGGTGTCGAATTGATTGGCTCTGTCCGATCTATCCAAAGGTAGAAAAGTTTCAACCATCGGAGATTGGTTTCGGCCATAGAAGGAGCTGAAAGTTTCAACTACCGAAAGTTTTGCCGAGTTTTGCCATGAAATGCCAAACTTTCTACCGTCGATTCCTTCACTACTACATAGATCGTCTTTTGACAATCAGTTTGATGGCAAGGATGTCAAGGACGCACTCCAATGACTTTTTTCGGTGGCATACCATCCAATTTTTTATTTTTTTAAATTATTTTATAAAACTAAAAAAATAAAAATTATTAATTTTAATTATAAATATAACATTAATAAACATTTAATAAAGAAGGGTAATTTCATAATTTTAATTTTTGTTGAGGACAATTTTGATATTTCAATTTCTTGAAGCAGAATCTGATTTCTAAAAGCAAGTGGTCATCTACTTTTGGACTCATTTTTTAAAACTGATTTTTTCTGCAGCACTTTTTTTTTTTTTTTGAAGCAGTTGAGAAGTGTTAATCGACGGTAACGAAGAATTTTCTTTTAAAGATTTTTTTTAAAGAGTTTTATTATCTAGATGATTGATTATGCCTTCTGAGAATCCAATTAGGTTAATAAATAGTTGCAATCTTACAAGATGGCCATCAATTATTACAAGTAGGCAGCATAATCTATTAATAAATAGTTGGAATCTTACAAGACGGCCATCAATTATCACAAGTAGGCAGCGTAATCTATCTTATCTTTATCAAATTAAGAAAAAGATCTAACAATGTGGCAGCAGCTAGTTTGGACTAACTTCGATAACTCATAGCATTTACCAACTTTTCGGTATAACAGGACTTGTTTGTACTATATATAATTCATTACATTATGAGTTGTTTACTTATACCTAACAACTGTACATAAAATAATTAAGCAGAAATTATACTGATAACTAATTACAACACTTGACCCTAATAACTACCTCATCAGAGAACAATTAATTCAATCCAGTGTAATTTAAATGACAAATAAAAAATTATTTTATTAGTATTGTTAACCAAATAATTTTAAAGCAGATATTTAAGAAAAAAAACTAATTCTAATTAAATTATCTTAGAGGTTAGAATTGAAAATCGACTACCGGCATAATAATTAATTGATCACATGTCAAAGGAAAATTAATTATTTATGTTTTATTAGTCTTGTCTATCCATAAAAGTGTACTTATCCTCTTACTATGATTTGTTACAAAAGAATTGACATTTATATTATGATTCATGAAAGAAGGGCAGCTACAGTGCTTGGTATCTATCCACGAGATAGGTAAGATTCAAGAGCTTGCTAACTTTTTTTAAGTAATAAAAAAATGTAAATTGGAGTCCTGAGATAAGCTAGGCACTTTATTGTGACCCTTCAAGATAATTAAGGGTGTATATTACGAAAAATAAAATAAATAATAATCATAATAATAATACTAATAATAACAATAATAACTGTCAAGTATGCATATCAATAATAATACACAAATCTAGAGATGTTATCGCAAAAAAAAACCGCTGTAATAATGCAAGTAGCGAAAAATAAACTTGCGATGTGTTTGATACCAAATAAAATCAAAAGAGATAGCTTTTAACTATTTTAGCAGAATATGCAAACCAAACAAGTTGAAAAACCAATCAATGATGCAGGTATTTCAATCAAAACTGATTACGTCAAAGCTAATACTTAATGTAGAAGAGGAGTCCACATGCCTGAAACTTTTGACTTCAATGGTCCATCGAGTAGTATTTATGCTGGAAATCGACGAAAAAAAATAAAATCTTCTGATGGGTTCAGTGAGAACAAATCTGAACTATTATCCAATTTGTCCAAATCCTGAACTTGCAGTCGGAATAGGCCGTCACTCAAATGTTTCAACCCTCGCCATCCTCCTTCAAGATGAAATTGGAGGTCTTTACGTGCGAGGAAACAAAGGTGACAATTGGATTCAAGCCCCTCCAATTAGGCTTGGGCATTTGCCCAGGTTCAGGGCTTCGGTCGTACCCGAACAAACGGGACGGGTCATCATTAGGGCGGGTCTGGAGCAAAATTATTTTGCCCCGGCCGGGATGGGTACGGGTCCGGGTCCGGGTCCAACCTCTTGGACCCCTTGACCCGCCCTGCCCAGCCCCACAAGATTTATGGGTGTATTTATAAAGTTTTAAAATTTTAGGACTGTTAAAGTAATTTTTTTTGTTATATGTGTTAAACTTTTCATATATGTAAATTCTTAATAATTATACAAACAATGCAAATATTTTAACAAACGTTACATTTTGATTAATAATTAACATATTTTAGTATATTAACATCAATTTAGTCATGTTATAATGACAAAATAAAATATTTGTATTTTATAGTAATTGAATTTGTATAATATATACAATCTTGATATAGATTATTAAATACTAATTAAATTATTACAATATTAACAAGATTATTTTCAAAATATATACCTTTAATATAATCAATATATTATTTTCTAAATACGTAAATAGAAATATGATAAAAATAATCTTATAACCTTAAATATATGATTTATCGTAATTTAAATTAATTAATTAAAGTATTAATGTTTCATAAATATATATATGATGTTAATTAATTGGTATATGCCAATCATATTATTACTATTATTAGAATGAAATTAAATCAACATGCTATTGAAAAATTATTTAATTGTATTATCAACTATTTAAAAAATTGTTAATTAACTAGTTTACAAGCAATAATACAATTTTAACGTTATTTCTAATAAAGTATGTAACATTATTACTAATAAAATCAAATGGTAATACACAATCATTTTGATTTTAGTTTAAAGATTTATTGTTTTTATGATTGTTAAAAAATGATCATAGTTATAAATGATATGATGAGAAATTGAGAATGAAGTTATTTGCAAATATGTAAATGTTACAGGGGGACGAAGTTGAAAAAATATTAATATTATAGGGGTGATGAACACTTAAATATGTATGTTTAATAAGAGCTTAGTTTATCATATTGCATTAATAGTGTCATTAAATTCCTCAATTTAAGCATACTTGTAGTCTTTGCATCTTTGGAATTAACTTTCTCTTAATTTTGATTTTGTTGCAGGTTCGTTAAAATGAGCATAACTCTCTATTTATAGATCAGAATGGTGCAAATCTTAATGTTTTGGAAAGCTGATTAAATTATCTACAAGATTGTATTTCAGAAGCATCATCAAATTCGGGCTCTTAGTAGACCAAAAATGGGCTTGAAGTGAACCCATCTGCAGTTTCGACCCAGCCTAACCATGCCTCAGTATTTTGACCATATCTCTCAGAATACGTATCCAAATCATATGAATCAAGATGTTCTAGAAATCTAAGAGAAATATCTACGACTTTCATGAAGACATATGATTAAAATTCTCAAAAATTCAATGTCAAAATCAGTGGTCAAAGACCGTTCACCTAATCACCCCAATTGTCAAAGTTCGTGCATCTAATATTTGACAATTATTCCTTTGTAATTTGACAAGTTTGCCCCTAAATGTATTTATAAATAGAAGTGCCTTGTGACCCATTAGGGCATCTTGGCCTTTGCTGGGATCTTGTATTGTGTTTCTCTCTTGTGTTTTAATGTTATTAATGAATTTCCTTTTTCTTGTATTTTGTGTTCTTTCTCTTATAATGTCTTGCTAATTTCTCTCTTGCTAAGGTGAAAGGGTGAAACCCTTGATATGAGAGTAAGGATTCTCTAACCCTTAATATGTGCTTAATAATCATAATCTTATGTTGTTTATATGATTTATATTTATTTTCTTAATCAATCTTGACACCACTTGTAAAGTGGAGGTCTTGATCCATTGTAGACAATCCTTGGTACATCAAATGCTTGGATCCTTTCTAGATGTCATATGGTTCTTTCTTACCGACACAAATCTAGTTAGGAACCTTGATTTGTTGTAGACATATGGAGATTGGCACATTGGATGCTTGAACCCATTTACAAGAAATGGTATAAATATTGGTAACGAAGTAAATATAATTCATATAACTAAAACGAGTTGTTTATCCTTATTTGAAATATCAAGGGTGGATCCCCTAACCTTAGCTCTCATTATTATTGTGTAAATTTCTCTTGTGTTATTCTTATTTATTGTTTAAGAATTTGTTCTTTACTCATACTTGTTGATATTATCTCGCCATCCCTTTGAATCATCCATATCATATTTGTTTACTTTATAGTTTGTAGCGCTAAAATTTCCTTCCTCGTGGATCGACCCCGAACTCACCGGGTTTATTACTTCGACACTCTTATACTTGGGAGACAATCCTTTTTCGGATGTGTCAAGGGGTGTGATGTAAAAATATAAATGTTTAGGGGCGGGACGGGGCGGGGCAGGAGCAAAAAAAAATTGAGCAGGGCGGGGCTGGATACCTGCTGCCCCATACCCGGCCCGCCCTGCCCCGCCCCGATTCCAAGCCTACCTCCAATTCACGGCTCTCTTGTGATCAATGTTAGTGACGCATTGCAAATATTGAGCAATGGTCGATACAAGAGTGTTGAGCATTCCATTACCGCCAATGGCAGTAAGAGCAAGATTTCGATTCCCATTTTTGTCAATCCAAGGCCTCAGGAAATCATCGGCCCTTTGCCTGAAGTGCTTGCAAGTGGGGAGATACCAGTCTATAAGCAAGTCGTTTATACACGGATTATGTCAAGCATTTCTTTAAGAAGGCGCATCATGGGAAGAAAACTGTTGATTTCGCAAAGAATGCACACAATTTTAGACATAAATTTTCAGCCATTGATCTCACTAGCTAGATTTAATTATTAAAATTGAAATTCAAATAGTTGTATAAGTATTTAGTTATGTCACATCATCAACCATCTCAACAATTGAATCTCAACCATAGATCAATGGTTGAAAATTTGTATTAAAATTTTGTGTCAAAAAATCATTTTAATGAATTAATTATGAATAGCTTTTGTTATGTTCTCATGATGAAAATAAATCAATTCTCGTAAAGGGATAAATAATCTTTCCAGGAGATCAAGGAGCGATTTTGACTCGTGGCTTTGTATTTCTATTTCAACTATTTAATAAAGGTTTGATATATTATATACGTTATTAAAAAAATCGTTGGAGACCTTTAAAAAATCAACATAAATATGCTCTAAATATATTAGGTTAGATTTGTTTTTGTATTTTCTGCTTGTGTTTTTAAAATTAAGTAAAATTATGTGATTTTTTAATTTAAAAAAATGATTTAGGGGTGATATTGATTTAAAATATATTAGTAAATATAAATTTTGGAAAAGCATTTTCTGAAAATGAAAACAAACATAGCCTTAATTTTGCTCAAATTACAGATTATTAGAAAGAGTCTTAAATAAAGCTAAAATATATTCCACTTGTCACCATAAGTTAAGAGTTAAGATGCATTTTCCATTAGTTAAGATGTTTTCCAATTACGTCAATAACGACTTTTCTGCCCTTATATTTGATTTTGTGGCAAAACAAATTGGAATTGTTTCTTAATAAAATTGAAATTCTTAAATTGCAAAATTAAAATAATACCTTCCATGTAATTAGAATTTCAAATATTTAAATATATATACATACATACATACATACATACATACATATACATATATATATATATATATATATATATATATATATATCTTGAACCTAACAGTAAAAATAATGTCTTCCTAACAATTAAAATACTAAAATTTAATAATTAAAATGTAAAATAATGACTTACGAATAATTAAAATCCAAAAATTTCAAAAATATAATTTAAAAATGTTAACCCAAAAAGAATCTCTCTCTCTCTCTCTCTCTCCTCTCTCTATATATATATATATATATATATATATATATATATATATATATATATATATATATAAAGACAAACATGTCAATTAGTTTCTAAATATATAGAGATGTATAAAAATAAATAATAATACTATATATACAATCCTGTTATGGCCATAACAAAATCTGTGCCTAATTGTTTCTAATTCAGTAAGCCCATTACTGAAGCCCAGTATCTGGGCCTAGTTATTTCTAATTCAGTAAGCCCATTACTGAAGCCCAACATCTGGGCCTAGTTATTTCTAATTCAGTAAGCCCATTACTGAAGTCCAACATCTGGGCCTAATTATTTCTAATACAGTAAGCCCATTACTGTAGCCCATCATCTGGGCCCATCATCTGGGTCCCGCAATGGCCCATCCCGGCTCCTATATAACCCCTCCGAATTATTGCTCAAGGTATGCACACTTTTCTGAACTTACTCTATCTCTAAATTTCCTTTACTTTTGAGAGCTTCTCTCTCTAGGAAATTCTCCCAGAAAACTCCGGAGTGCCGGAAACTGACTTGAGCGTCAGAGGGTCACCGCCGGCACCCCTGACTGTTTTCCTTTGCTCACAGGACTGGACCCGACGTACCACCCGAGCTCCGACTCGCCTCCCGGCCGTCTGGAAACCGTGCATCAACAGTTGGCGCCGTCTGTGGGAAACGACAATTCAAGCCTCTTTAGTTGTTGCTCCTACCAAAACATATTCAAACACATCATGAGCCACGAATCCTAACACTCAACCTCCCTAGAGGTTGACGAAGAAATCGAGGTCGAAGCACCACCCCGACGCCGAAGGGTAGTTGATACAGGGAGGGCATTAGTGATATCCTCTGGGGTGGGGCCTAACCTCAGGCAACCCCGGCTTCCACTTAGAAGACCGAAGAAGAGCAAGACGAATCGGTTAAGTACCATGGAACACACCATGCGGAATTTCAGTGAACAGATGAATCGTATGGTGACTGTGTTCAACCAAGCATTTGGGCAAAATGCCCAGCCGGCTGCAAACATTGCTGGGAATAACCCAATGAGTGCCTTAGTAGTACCACATGTCCAGACGGATGTTGGTGGACATCCTGATTTAATCGCCCAGACTACTGGATTACCTCGCCATCAGGTTATTCAACCAAATCTTCACCATCCTATTGCTCTCCATGCTGAATGTTCACCCCACTCAGCAGCTCGTTTCACCATCCGCTGTTCTCTAGCCCGGATATATGCCACTGGTAAGGAACTGATGTTAGGAGGACATCGCACCATCAGCCCTCTCACTATAGTGATCACCCATATCAATCAATTGGTAAGGGTTTTTGGAAGTCCGGGACGCACCCCATTTGCGTCCTTGACGGCTAACACCTCGAACCACCTCGTCGGATGCCATGCTCCATGTCGCTGCATTGTTGCGTGCTGCCCGTGCGCGCGCTTACTCCCCCTCGATTTAAAAAACAAAGTTTCAAGAAATTGTTAAAACACCCTCGTAATTGTTTGAATTTCTTCGGAGGAGTCCCTGCAAAATAACGTAACCTACACGCCGCATGCAGCACCTTGCATGCTTCCTCTTGCGCGCCCAGCGCATTGCATGCTGCCCCTTGCGCGCCCAGCGCTAGCATGCTTTCCTCCTGCGCGCCCAGCGCATAGCATGCTTTCCTCCTGCGCGCCCAGCGCATTGCATGCTTCTCCTTGCGCGCCCAGCGCTAGCATGCTTTCCTCCTGCGCGCCCAGCGCTAGCATGCTTTCCTCCTGCGCGCCCAGCGCCTGGCATGCCTTCCCCTTGCGCGCCCAGCGCCTTGCATGCCTTCCCCTTGCGCGCCCAGCGCCTGGCATGCCTTCCTCTTGCGCGCCCAGCGCCTTGCATGCTTTCCCCTTGCGCGCCCAGCGCCTGGCATGCCTTCCTCTTGCGCGCCCAGCGCCTTGCATGCTTTCCTCTTGCGCGCCCAGCGCCTAGCATGCTTTCCTCTTGCGCGCCCAGTGCCTCGCATGCCCTTCCCCTGCGATCAGCGCCTAGCATGCCTTCCCCTGCGCGCCCAGCGCCTAGCATGCTTTCACCTTTGCCCGCCCAGCGCCTTGAATGTTTTTCCATAGCGCGCCCTGCGCTCACTTGCTTCTCCCCTATGCGATAAAATGAAAAGAGTAAAAAGAATACAATCAGCCCCAAGATTGTGTGCTGGAAACACTCACAATGACACTCACACTAGCTACTCCGTTCGCTAAGTGTTTTCCCCTTGTGTCACTCTCTACCCCTGTAGAGTTCTACCTGGAGACCTCCCCCTGGAGGGTCTACCTACTTCCAGCCCACCATCTTGGTACATATATATAGCCAACCAACAACCCTGGTTGCTAGGTTCCGTGTAGTTGACATCCCCAACTACTAGGCTAGGTGGCGCGCTCCTATACTGCCACATAATCCTCCACTCCCCCGCAAGTGGAGATCATGGGAGTTAACTACCTGTAACTCCCCACTTCCTCTCATGGGTATAACCACCCATGGTTAAAGGTCATGGCATGGAATTAACTCCGCCGAGTAACTTCCCACTCCGGAAGTAACCACCTCGAGTCACTTCCCACTTCCCTCATGAGCATAACTACCCATGAGTGGGATGGAGGCATGGAATATGGGAATTAACTTCCCACTGTCATTCCTGTTCTCAAGGACATGGTTGAACCCTCTCAACCACTAAGTTAGTGGGGAAGTTACATTTCCAAAACCTTAGGAAGCAACTTTCACCCCACTATTTCCTTATTTTTAGGAACCACAATCCTCTTGGATATGTGCCATATTTTAAGCCCACTAACACGCCCATATGCATCATGAATCGCTGCTGTGCGCCGTGTCGCCCGATGCCATGCGCCATGTCACCACTTTGTGGTGCGCTACCCATGCGCATGCTTGCTACCCCGCAAGCATCCCGGCCCGCATGCGTGCATGTGCTAGTGTCCATGCGCTACGTTGCCCCCAACATGCGCGTAGCATCGTTGTGTCGCTCCAACTCCCGTGTGCACTCCACACATCATGCTCACCACCTGTACGTGCATGTTATCTCACTATGCCACGCCCATCACATGTGCGTGCAAGTGCGTGCCATATTACGCTCGCTACCAATGCATGCGTATTATTTCGTTGCGCTACACATCCCCCTGTGTCAGCGTTCACATTGCCTTGCGCTTCCCCTCGCGCATCAATGACGCCATGCAACGTCTCCACACCTTGCTTAAGCACTCACCCATATGCTTCTCGTGGGCATGCACCCTTGCAGCCCCCTCCAAGCCATGGCGTAACGCAAGGCATGTTATGCCAGCCATGTGCGAAGATCAAGGGTGTAACAGTCAGCCTCCCACCACTTTTCAAACCTCCAGTTCATTATCTGAGGTAGAAAAAAAATGCTGGGGGATGGTATTGAAAATCCGCAGAAGCACACCCGCGGAAGCATACCCACGGAAGCACGTCCGCGGAAGCACACCCGCGGAAGCACGTCAGCGGAAGCACGCCCGCGGAGGAAAAAAAAAATGTGTATTCGCGGAAGCACGCCCGCGGAAAAAAAAAATGTGTTAAAGCTTGAAAATCCGCGGAAGCACTCCTGCGGAGGAAAAATTATTCAAGTTTGAAAATCCGCGGAAGCACACCCGCGGAAGAAAAATTATTCAAATCTGAAAATCCGCGGAAGCACGCCCGCGGAAGAAAAATTATTCAAATCTGAAAATCCGCGAAAGCACGTCCGCGGAAGCATACCCGCGGAAGCACGTCCGCCGCTGAAGCACGTCCCCGGAAGCACGCCCGCGGAGGCATGTCCGCGGAGGAAAAAAATATTAAAGCTTGAAAATCCGCGGAAGCACTCCCGCGGAGGAAAAATTATTCAAGTTTGAAAATCCGCAGAAGCACACCTGCGGAAGAAAAATATTCAAATCTGAAAATCCGCGGAAGCACGTCCGCGGAAGCACATCCGCGGAAGCATACCCGCGGAAGCACGTCCGCGGAGGAAAAAAATTTTAAAACTTGAAAATCCGCGGAAGCACTCCCGCGGAGGAAAAATTATTCAAGTTTGAAAATCCGCGGAAGCACACCCGCGGAAGAAAAATTATTCAAATCTGAAAATCCGCGGAAGCACGTCCGCGGAAGCATACCCGCGGAAGCACGTCCGCGGAAGCACACCCGCGGAAGCACACCCGCGGAAGCACGTCCGCGGAAGCACGCCCGCGGAGGCACGTCCGCGGAGGAAAAAAATATTAAAGCTTGAAAATCCGCGGAAGCACTCCCGCGGAGGAAAAATTATTCAAGTTTGAAAATCCGCGGAAGCACACCCGCGGAAGAAAAATTATTCAAATCTGAAAATCCGCGGAAGCACGTCCGCGGAAGCATCCGCGGAAGCACGTCCGCGGAAGCACGTCCGCGGAAGCACGCCCGCGGAGGCACGTCCGCGGAGGAAAAAAATATTAAAGCTTGAAAATCCGCGGAAGCACTCCCGCGGAGGAAAAATTATTCAAGTTTGAAAATCCCCGGAAGCACGCCCGCGGAGGAAAAAATATTAAGGCTTGAAAATTTGCGGAAACACCCCCATGGAGAAAAAATTATTTAAGTTTGAAAATTCGCGGAAACACCCTCGCGGAGGAAAAATTATTTAAGTTTGAAAAATCGCGGAAACACCCCCGCGGAGGAAAAATTATTTAAGTTTGAAAAATCGCGGAAACACCCCCGCGGAGAAAAAATTGAAGTTTGAAATTTCGCGGAAACACCCCGCGAAATAAAAATTGCAGTTTGAAATTTCGCGGAAACACCCCCGCGAAATAAAAATAAAGGTTTTAAATTTACGAAAATACCCCCGCGAAATAAAAATTGCAGTTTGAAATTTCGCGGAAACACCCCCGCGAAATAAAAATAAAGTTTTGAAATTTTTCAGAAACACCCCTGGATTTTAAGTAAAGGTTTTGAAATTTTACAACAACACCCCCGAGGTTATATAATGGAAATTTTGAAATTTGCTGATATGCCCCCGTGCTTATTCAAATTTCTTGGAGGGAGTCCTTGTAAAACCTACGTAAACCTGCATGAACGCAGGTAGCAGCGCCCCGCGCCCAGCGCCCAGCGTCCAGCACGCACGCGGGAGCCCAGCGCCCAGCACGCACGCGGGCACCCAGCACCCAGCGTCCCGCGCCCAGCGCCCAGCGTCCAGCACGCACGCGGGCGCCCAGCACCCTGCGCCCAGCGCCCGCGCGATCGCCCAGCACGCGTTCGCCCAGCGCCCTGCGCCCAGCGCACACGCGAGCAGCCCAGGCGCCCAGCCCTCGCCGCTCGCCCCTGCGCACCCAGGCTGCACGCCCAGGCAGCGCCCACGCAGCGCGCCCAGGCAGCACCCAGGCTGCACGCCCAGGCAGCGCGCCCAGCACGCCCAGGCAGCGCGCCCAGCGTGCCCAGGCAGCACGCCCAGGCAGCACCCAGGCTGCACGCCCAGGCAGCGCCCACGCAGCGCGCCCAGGCAGCGCCCAGGCAGCACCCAGGCTGCACGCCCAGGCAACAGCCAGGCTGCACGCCCAGCGCGCCCAGCGTGCCCAGGCAGCACGCCCAGCACGCCCATGCGAGCCATGCACACACCCTCCATCACACCCGTGCATGTCTCTCCTTCTTTCACACACAATCACATACACACACATAGGACATAATCCGTGCAAGAATTTTTGCATTCAAAAACTATACCTAATTCATTCATATGCAAAAAAAAAAAAAGAGTACTCACTTGTGGCGGCTTGAAATTCTGGCTCGGGTTGAAAAGTTCTGTTTGCTGGTGTCGCTTGCACTGCTAGCCTCCTGGATACTCTCTCCTATTTTTGAGTAAACCCTACTCCCCAACACTTGTGTCTTATATAGAGCATCAATTTAGGGTTTAATGAATCGCATCTTTTGGGCTGGCCCCTAACACATTTAATTTATAGCCCAGAACAACTAAATAGTCCCTACGCCGACCCATTGGTCAAACTTGGGACTGGGGGGACTACTGTTATGGCCATAACAAAATCTGGGCCTAATTGTTTCTAATTCAGTAAGCCCATTACTGAAGCCCAGTATCTGGGCCTAGTTATTTCTAATTCAGTAAGCCCATTACTGAAGCCCAACATCTGGGCCTAGTTATTTCTAATTCAGTAAGCCCATTACTGAAGCCCAACATCTGGGCCTAATTATTTCTAATACAGTAAGCCCATTACTGTAGCCCATCATCTGGGCCCATCATCTGGGTCCCGCAATGGCCCATCCCAGCTCCTATATAACCCCTCCGAATTATTGCTCAAGGTATGCACACTTTTCTGAACTTACTCTATCTCTAAATTTCCTTTACTTTTGAGAGCTTCTCTCTCTAGGAAATTCTCCCAGAAAACTCCGGAGTGCCGGAAACTGACTTGAGCGTCGGAGGGTCACCGCCGGTACCCCTGACTGTTTTCCTTTGCTCGCAGGACTGGACCCGACGTACCACCCGAGCTCCGACCCGCCTCCCGACCGTCCGGAAACCGTGCATCAACAAATCCATTTACAACCAACTCTTTCTATAATTTGAGTTGACAAAATATTATTGGATAGATAATTACATAACTTAACTTATTTTTATTTTTTACCTATCTAGTGATATTTTGTCAATTCAGATTATATAAATTCAGAGTAGCTGAAAAGTTTTAATTTTGCTTTGTTTGCAAGTTTTAGAAAATCAAAACCTAGACGCAGTTTGACATAAAAATTAATGCAATGAATTTATTCGATAAAGGTTTTCTTTATATAATAAACTATATATAATGAGCTTTATCTCAAGAAGAAAAAATAAAATAAAATAAAATAAATTGAATAAATATATATATATATATATATATATATATATATATATATCCTAGATATTAGTTAAATATGGGATCCTATATGTATATAGAAACAATATAATCTTTTTTATGTTTTCAAAGATTAGGTGTATCATTTTTCTTCTTTCTTCTTTTTTAATAAAATTTGTTCTCAGTTCAGTCAAAATTTAATATGAAAAAAAAAAAGTTTCAACTACTGAGTGATTAGAAGGTATAAGAGAAAATTAAGTGAAAACTGTTGAGAAACATATAAATATCTAATGTTTGCCTTCTTTAAACTTTCAAAATAAATAATCAAACTAGATAAGAAAGCTATAGTGAAAATCGTCTTGAGAGAGAGAAGAGTTAATCGATGTTAACGAAGATTGTTCTTTTAAGGGTTTTTTTTTTTTAAAGAGTTTATTATCATAGATGCTTGATTATGCCTTCTTAGAGTCCAATTAGGTTAATAAATAGTTGTAATATTACAAGACAGCCATCAATTATCACAAGTAGGCAGCATAATCTATCTTATCTTTATCAAAGAAAAAGATCTAATAATTTGGCAGCAGCCTGTTTGGACTAATTTCGATAACTCATAGCATTTACCAACTTTCAGGTATAACAGGACTTGTTTGTACTATATATACTTCATTACATTATGAGTTTTTTATTTATACCTAACAACGATACATAAAATAATTAAGTAGAAATTATTCTTATAACTAATCACAACACTTAACTCTAATAACTACCTCATCAGAGAAAAATTAATTCAATCCAACATCACTTTAAATGACAAATAAAAAATTATTTTATTATTATTGTTAACTAAATAATCTTAAAGCAGGAATTTAAGAAAAAAAACTAATTCTAACTAAATTATCTTAGAGGTTAGAATTGAAAATCGACTACTGGCATAATAATTAATTGATCACATGTCAAAAGAAAATTAATTATTTATGTTTCATTGGTCTTGTCTATCCGTAAAAGTGTACTTATCCTCTTAAGATTATTTGTAACAAAAGAATTAACATTTTGATAATTATACTATGATTCATGAAAGAGGGACTGCTATAGTGCTGGCTATATACCCATGAGATAGGTAAGATTCAAGAGCTAGCTAGGTTTTTTTTTTTTTTGGAGTATTAAAAAAATGTAAATTGGAGTTCTGAGATAAGCCTATGCATTTTATTCTGACCCTTGAAGATAATTAAGGGTGTATATTAGTAAAAATGAAATAAATAATAATCATAATAATAATACTACTAATAATAGTAATGATGGTGATGTCATGTATGATATCAATAATAATACAAAAATCGAGAAATGTTATCGCAAAAAAACACAATAGTAATGCATGTAGCGAACAATCATAAAAATAGGTTGATTTCTAGAAGAAAATACGTTGATTTTAATAATGAATTTTATATTTTTGTTTTTAGAAATTTCTGTATCAAAATGGTAATAAAATATTCATTCATTGTCTTTTAAAAGGTCAATAGATGTAAGAAAACGTGCTTGCTTTTGTTTTGTCTTGGGAATATATTAAAAAATTACACGTCAAAAAAAGTAGAGAAAATAACTTTTTTAAAAAATAATCCATTGTTTAGCTTGTACCTTATTATGTAAGAATTAGGATCCTTCCCTTATCTTAGTTTCACCTTAACTTTTGCCGATCTTGTAGCACGTGAATTTTATTGATTTTGAATGATTGAGATCTATTATATTATCTTTTTTCTCTCATTTATTGTATATTAACCACCAACGATGTGTTTTTATTGTGCTAAGATAAAGGTCAGATTAGGAGAGAATCCTGATCCTGTATGTAATTTCTTTTTTCGTTTTTAAACAAAAACACCTAGTATAACCTTATTACCGATTCTACAAGATACCTAAATGCAAATGAAAACAACTATCCAAATAGTCATTCTTATTTGATTCATGCAAATCTTGATGGCATATTTACCCACTACATATAAAGAGATTATGAATTTATTTGGTTTTCTTTGTTCCAAGTTTAAAAGTTTCAAAATCTCAAGATTAATTAAAAAAATTCAAAAAAAAAGAAAAAAGGAAAAGGAAAAGCCATGATATGTTTGATACCAAATAATAAAATCAAAAGAGGGTGCTTTTAACTATTTTAGCACAATATGTAATCGATCGAACAAGTTTAAAACCAATCAATGATGCAGGTACTTCAATCAAAATCAATTACATCAAAGTTAATACTTGAAACTTTTGACTTCAATGTTTCATCGAGTAGTACTTTGTGAAAAACTTGGTATCATGATTAAATTAGAAGCATCAAGGCAAATTCCTCATATATTATAGCCAAATGGCAGGCCTCAGCTATGGACATCGAAAAAACTCAATATAAATAGCCTTGAATGGGATACGTTATTTACACAAACACAAGCTGCTGAAGTAATAATTACTCTCTCCCAAGCTCTTCCCAATTCTTTAACAAGCTTCCATTGTCTTGCTCAGTTAAGTGAAATGGCACCGACGGCTATGTCTTTCACTGACTCGTCTGATATCAGCGATTTTGTAATAAACCAAGGTCATGGAGTGAAGGGTCTCTCTGATCTTGGCCTCAAAACTCTTCCTAAACAATATATCCAATCCTCCGAAGAAATACTTGATAAGTCCAAAATCACGTCCCAGAAATCCATACCTATCATTGATATGTCCAAATGGGATGACCCACAAGTCGCAAACGCCATTTGCAATGCAGCCGAGAAGTGGGGTTTCCTTCAGGTTGTTAACCATTGCGTACCCGTCGAAATGCTGGAGAGAGTGCAGGAGGCGACTCATCGGTTCTTTGGACTGCCCGCCGAGGAGAAGTGGAAGTACTCCAAGGAGCTTTCATCTTCCAAAAATGTGAGGTGTGGCACAAGCTTTAGCCCTCGAGCAGAAAAGGCCCTAGAATGGAAGGATTATCTCAGTCTATTCTACGTTTCTGAGGAAGAAGCTTCAGCTTTGTGGCCACCTGCGTGCAGGTAAGGATTACAAAATTATATATATACATACACAAACACACACACTGGTGTCGTGGACTGATTTGTTTATTTGTTTGTTTGTTTATTTTGGCATTTAGGGATGAAGTTCTGGAATTCATGAAGAAATCTGAAATTCTTATTAATCAGCTTTTGCAAGTGCTAATGAAGAGGTTAAACGTGGACGAAATTGATGAAACAAAAAAAAATCTCCTCAAGGGTTCTGTGAGAACTAATTTGAACTATTATCCTGTCTGTCCAAGTCCTGAACTCACAATCGGTGTAGGCCGACATTCCGATGTTTCAACCCTTACCATTCTCCTTCAAGATCATATTGGAGGGTTGTATGTACGAGGAGCTGATGGGGATAGCTGGATTCATGTCCCACCAGTCCGTGGCTCCCTTGTGATCAATGTTGGAGATGCATTGCAAATATTGAGCAATGGTCGATACAAGAGTGTTGAGCATTGCGTTATTGCCAATAGAAGCAATAACCGGATTTCGATCCCCATTTTTGTGAACCCGAGACCTAATGACATAATCGGTCCTTTGCCTGAAGTGCTTGCAAATGGTGCGCAACCAATATATAAGCAAATTCTTTATTCAGATTATGTCAAGCACTTCTTCAGGAAGGCACATGATGGGAAGAAAACAATTGATTTTGCGAAATTGGATGACCGTTGAGAATTGTTGTAGTTTTTTTCTTCAAGTTGTGGATGAAAATAAGCCACTTGGTGTATAAGAAATAAAAAAATTTCAAGCAGTGCAGAGACCAATACGTCTCGACTCTTAGATCAACATTTTAATGAAGAAATTTATTAATTAGTTTCAAACTTTCTTGAAAATTTTTATTGTAATAAATTTCTTTTACTTTTTATAGCTAATAATGTTTTTATAAGTCTGTATTCTCTTCTTCTCCGTCAAGTTTTCCTTTCTCAACCTAAATATTATTCAAAAGGTTCACACATTTATATACTCATATACCTAAAATTTGTTGGACATATCTTCTATTTTGAGAATCATATAATCTAATGACAATCAAATATATATGGTTTTTGGTGAATAGATAGAGACTTGGATCCACTTTCATCTCATTTTACTTAAGCTTTTGAGGATCTTACAACACATGGCATTTACAATATTGTAGGGTTATGATCTTTTTCCATTAACTCTTTCCTTAATAAAAATCAAAATATAATTAATTCTGTCCTTATAAAAGACCAAAATATAGTTAATTTTCTTAGCTTTAGTCTAACGCCATCTTCTCTCCATAGCCGAATGGTAAAATTTTCTTAAAAAGCTGAAGAACAACAAATAAAATTCAAAAGTTTTAGTCTGCATGCCGAGGATCATTCAGATACTCCGGCATTAGAATTGTTATTATAATGGCTTCTTGAAATCTAATGCTATCATATAGTAGGTAAAATGTTTTAAAATTAAAGGTAAACCAATATTATACGTCTAGACGTGTTTTTCTCACTGTAAAGCTTTCTTTAGATAGATGAAAATTAGAATATTAAAACTATTTGGGCTGACATAGATAGTTTATTAGAATAAAAATTGCAATTTTGGATTTTTTCTTTTCTTAAAATCTATTTTTTCCGATATTTTTTTTTTCATATAATGCTTCTAACTTTGATCGATCCTTAGAGTCAAGAGTTTAAGAATTTTTTTTATATAATGTAATTCTTTTAGCCAATAAAGAAATATTAAAATCATTAAACATGAATTAAAATGGTGGAAAATAAAAACTTTGACTCCGTTTTTGTTTTTAAAAAGGAAAGAGTTAAATGGAAAAGATCTTAACTCTACAATATTGTAATCGTCATGTGTCCTAAGGTCATGTTTGACGCACGACATTGTATAATATTATTTTTAATAATTGCATTGTATTGTATTGTTTTGTATTAATTAATGTTATGCATAATATAGTAGATATTTGGTGAAACACTGCACTGTACTACTTTTTATACTATACTATACTATATTTATGTTTGGAGTATTTTTAAATTGTATTATATTATCTTTCATTTCAAAAATTAACAATATATTATTAAATAAATTAAATATCATTTTTATACTAAATTAAATAAATTAAATACTAAATAAAATAATTATAACCTACAATTATAAAAATATATAATCTTCCTTATATTTAATTTATATAAATTTAACAAAAATAAAATAAAAACCAAAATGTAGAGAAATTAGCTGATGTTTTGTTGTTTTGGAGCGAAACAAACCAAAATGCAAAAAAGAAGCGGAGAGAAATCTAGAGAACTGACGCAAGACCGTTATATGATTACAACAACCATGTCCCTGAGTTATTCTCTTTTGCCAGAAATGAAATTCAGTTTCACAGGAAATGATTTTCTCCAATTATGACACCATAAAAGGATCATAAATAAATAGAGTTCAATGTGCCAATTACAATGCTTAGGCACCGAGATTGTTTGTTAAGAAAGACAATTATAAATCAACACTTTAACAATACATCACTTCCACGAAAGAAAAAGATCATGAGGCAATAAGCTTTCCGAACTAATGGAGAAAAACAACATAGAAACAGGAACCCATTCAGTCATCCACAACTGGTGTAAGTAATAGTTTATTTGAAAAGAAAGCTTCCAAGTTTTCCACCACAAGATTTTGCCGATCCTTGAAGGTTTCCCATGTAAATACAGCAGCTGTGTGGTGATAGAACAACATTATCCAATGTGAAAAGCTCTTTAGGAACATCAGGCTCATTCTCAAACACATCCAAACCACCTCCTTTAATCTCTCCTTGCACTAGACACCGCACCAATTCCTGCTCATCAACAATAGCTCCACGTCCAATATTAATAATGACTCCTTCCTTGCCCAATGCCAACAACACTTCCTTATTAATCATGTGGCGAGTTTCATCACTCAATCCACAGCAAATGATGAGGACATCACTTTTAGCTGCAAGTTCACAGACATTCAAGTAGAAAGGGTATGGGACAGATGGTTTTTGCTTCCTTGAATTGTAAGATATGCAGCATCCAAATGCCTCTAGTCTTTTAGCAATAAGCGAGCCAATGCTTCCCAATCCAACAATCCCAACTCGCTTACCTCCCAGCTGAAAAATCAACAATCATCAACAACATAGAACTACAAAACCTATGTTTCTAACTTCCAAACTTGATTAAATTTGGGACGAATTTGAAAAGTGTTAGGATCACTATGAAAAGATTTTACCTCTTCAACTAGATTTTCTGTTGAAATTATATGAGAAACAATAAGCAGCTTATCATAAATGGTGTTGAGGATCTGCCAAAGTCAGAAATTGCTGATATAAAAAATGGAAGTTTCCAAAAGATGAGCCAAACACCAGAAAGCTTATCGGGTGGAAAGGCCAATTAGTAGCTAGAAAACCCATATGCACGCTTACATTTTTCAATTTATTGAAACCAGAATATCCCAAAAAGGAAAACAAAAGATATCACCGCAAGATAGCTCTAAATTTTGATGACAATGATCAAAATAATTGAAAACAACTATAAACAGAATGTAAAAAGTTAGTAACATATTTATTGCAACAAACTGGGATAGTTTCCAGTGTTTTACATGGAATAAATGCCAAAAGTCAAAGACACAAGATAACAATTATAATTATAATTAAAACTTAATGTTCTGAGGCAAACAAAACAACGAGAAGCGAAAGAGAATATTCAGCGTCAGTGTGAGCGGGAGAAAATATAAGGCAAGCAGCTGCACTTGTGTATATTTTCTGCACTAGGAACCATGCTACCAGGTTTTGCATTCCCTGAAACAAACTTTTCAACCTTATTCAATATTTCTTTTCTTCTTTTAGACCAGCACAAAAAAACCACTTGATTGGGTAGGAATCACTGGAATCCACCTGGAAGCTAACAGCCAATGGGTGGGATTGTGAAGGAAAGGGCAGCTGTATAGCTTAACGAACAAGGCATAAGGCATTATTATATAACAGAACGAGTTCGGAAACAAGCTGCTGATGAGAAGAGGTACTACAAGCTGACGTTCCATAAACGTTACAGAGAGCTCATCACAGGGCCTTACATTAATCATGTGTTTGAAGGAAGGAAGTCTATTAAAGTGAAGAACAGGCAGCGAAAGCTTTTCAGTAACAATCCTAGCAACGATTGGTATGGCTGGAAATCATCCAAGTGGAGCCATGTGTATTTTGAGCATCCTGCCACGTTTGATACATTGGCAATGGAGACCAAGAAGAAAGAAGAGATCATGAAGGATTTGAAGAAGTTCAGTGAGAGCAAAGAGTACTATGCAAAAATCGGCAAGGCTTGGAAACGGGGTTACCTCCTTTATGGTCCTCTAAAGTTTAATTACAACCAAAAGAACATGAAAATTCGATGCCATTTCAATATCCCAAAAAAAAATTAAAAAATAAATTCAAAACTAAATCTGGGTAAAAATATCAACATCAACGCATTACAAATCCCAATTAAATAATTGCCGCAATTATGGAGCAAAGCAATCAGAGAACTTTGAAGACCATTATGATATGAAATCATTCCACAACAATACTTCAGATGGAAACAGTTTCTTCATCATCTTTGCTTTGACTGTAAAATTAACCTTAAAAAGGGGAAAATCCAAGTTCTTTGGCAAAAAACTTAAATGCGGTAAAAAGAAATAAATTCCTCACAGGGAGTAGAAGCTGATTGCCAAAGCGTAAATTTCGCACCTTTGGATACCCTTTTCTCGAGTGTTCCTTGCAACTAGAATACTTGAAGAAGCAAGGGGCTATTTGGTGCGTTAATCACACACACACACACACAAAAATCAGAATTTCTATCACATGATTAATATATATTTAATTATTAATAATTCTCCAATTGTTGCAGCTCAAACAGAGAACTTATCTAGGAAAGAAGAGATAAATTGCTGAAGACTAGCGAAGGTATTCTAAACTAGACCTGAAATGGACACCACCTAGACTAGACCAAGCAACACCAGATGCCAAGAAACACCAGAGCAGTTCAGATCATACATTTATACCCGAGACAATAATCAACATATACCCAGATTAGAAAATAATCAAATTCGAAATCCAAGAGCAGGAGATGAATGTGAGATGAATCCAAGAGCAGGAGATAATAATTTGAGACATTTATAGAGAGAGGGAGGTGAAGGTGCCCGAAGATGAAGATGGCGACAGCGATGGTGACGGAGATGGCGACAGCGATGGCGACCGGGATGGAGATGAGAGACTGTCGTGGTAGAGACGAGAGAGAGTTGTTGGTAGAGATGAGAGAAACGCGGGAGAAAATTGGGATTTTGTAGTAGAGATCAGTGAAGAGATCAGGATTTTTTGGCGGAGAAGAGAGAAACCTAGGAGGAAATTTAAAAACGGTATTAATTTTATGTAGTGCACGGTAATGCGGTGGTTTTTCTACGTATAAGATAATGTAATATATATTATATTAAATTATACAGTATATTATTTAATATAATATAAAATTTATTCCAAACATAAGTATTGTATAAATTAATATAATATAGAATTTTTATACAGTACAGTGTGGGCTACCAAACACGTCCTAAATCTTCAAAAGCCTAGGTGAAAAGGAGATGAGAAGAGAATCTTGGTCCGAATAGATAGAATTGCATTTAATTAATGAATTAATAAGAGCTAAGGTTTATATATCGTGTCCCTCTTTAGATGTCATTTTTTCTTCTTAATCCATTAAAAGTTATAAATGCATGCGAAATATGGATAAAAATTACTCAAGTATTCTTTATTTTAATCTAGTTGAATTAATTGAGTTAAATGAATTTTGAAAACTAATTAATTAAACCTAACAGCAACAACTTAGTCATTCATTCACAAGACCTAATGGTTGAGATGATTGATGAGTTGGTAACACTAAATATTAATTTTTTATTTTCAATCTCAATAATTGAATTTGATAAGATCAAGGGTCAAAATTTTGTGTCAACAAATTGTCTAAAAAATTTATGTTAAAATATCATTTCCTTGTGTATAATCATATTTATATTAAAAATTCATGGTGAAACAAATTCTTATAATAATCATACTTTTTCTTGGACTAATTACTTAACACAAAATTTGTAAATTTAGCTACATTAAAAAAAAATTGTTGTAATTAGTGGAGATGATGAAGATGAGGTGGTCCTCATGGCGTAAGCAAAGAGAATTTGAACTTCCAAGCTACATTTTCACGTGGGCTTCCAAATAATTAATTAATTGAGTTGACGTCTGGTCTTTATGGATATATGGTAGCTAGGGAGTCTCTTGTGTCTTGACCACGTTGTTTCTTCAAGTGCTTGGCATAACAATTAATTAATTTTCCACAAGAACATCGTGAGCTTTACAAAATAAATTGATTAAGAATGTAATAGATTAATGTCAGCTTGTTTAGACTTAGTTGGGCCAGTCATATATAGATACATTAGTCCAGTTTCGCCAAGCACCTCTACGTACTTTGCATTACAGGATCGAGCTTTTAATCAATATTGTACTTTAGTAAAATATGATCAATTAAGTTTGTGCCCCCATCATGAGGCCAATACCATGCCGCCACTTTTACTTGCTTTGCATGGTGGAGAAGCAAATAATAATCAGATTTAATCCTCTCACTTCTCAAATTTCAGCTTGTGAATATATAATCATATAGCAACAAATGCACCAATGCGAGGACGAACGCAACAAAGTGGCCACCCAAGCTATTCGATCGGCAATTGCCTTCAAAAATTGCAAGAAGAAGGAGCCACGTCATCCAGTAAAAGTAGTGGTAATCCATATTAGTGTATACAACACATACCAGAACTATCAGGTCAAAAGAGGCGTGAATTTACCTATTGAATTTACCTATTTTAACGCTGTACAAACCAACAAGTTGACACACCAGTCAATGTAGATACATCCAATCAAATCAAATGAAAATCAATCATCTCAAAGTCAAAGTTTAATATATACATATATACATATAGAGAAGTGGAGTCCACATATCTAAAAACGTTTGACTTCCTTGCTCCATCCAGTAGTACCGTGTTACGTGAAAAACGTTGAAAAAAGAATTAATTAATTAACGAAGCATCAAAGCATATTCCGGAGATGAGTAGAGTAGGCTAGCCAAAACGGTAGGTCGCGGCTTTGAACAGTCATAAAACGCAATATAAATAGGGATGAATGCGATACGTTTTTTGCACGAACACATTACAAGCTGCTTAATCAATTACTTTCCTCATTAGCTCTTTCCAAATATCTTAGCAAATCTTTTTTTGCTCATCAGTTAATTAACTGCAATGGCATCAACACTGTCCTTCATTGACTGATTCGACATCAGTGATTTTGTAATAAACCGAGGTCATGGAGTGAAGGGCCTCTCTGAGCTTGGCCTCAAAACTCCTCCTAAACAATCACCATGAGAAAAATGGCCTACGGCAGTTTTAGACTGCCGTAAAAAATGACGCTGTAAAAAGTTATTTGACTTTTTATCACAGTTTTGATCCATCATAAAATGTCTTTCATCGCAGCTTTTAGACATATTGTAAATAACAGTTGTGTGATTATCCAATAATCTCTTTGTTATTTACAATAGGTCTAAAACTGTAGTGAGTTTCATAATTGGTATCAAAAGTATAATTTTAAGAAAAAATATATAATTTATGAAAGACCTTTTTTTATTAAAAAACTACTTTTTGTATTTACATATTTATTTCATTGTAAATCTAAATAAACAAAATCCACATATCATATATATATATATATATATATATATAGAAAACAAAAATTAATTAATAAAATCATCAATCATATAAATCATATACGTTTGATACATTGTTTACAGTTAACATAAACTACATAACTCATTAATCAACTTTCCAAAGCCTAAAAAGTCAACCATTTCCACTGGTAGTAATTAATTACTGCCCTAATGAGCTCTTGTAAGTAAGTTTCCAAAGTTAAGCAAAACACAACGAATCAGTGAATTTTGGTTTGGTGAAGCCTGCTGGGATCTGCCATCTGGGGGCCGATATGACGTGAAAGAAGACTTTGTCACAAGCTAGCATTGGTTCACTGGAATTCTTAATACTTTTGAATTCTCAATCCCATTTTCCTAATACTCACAAAGCTGTCCCCATTAACAAGAAAACCTGTAGGCTGCAAAGTGATTAATTATCAACCCATAATAATTATAAATATATTTAAAAACCCACTAACTAACAATAGCTATTTTCATTAACGTAGTCAAGTCGCTCACATATGAAAGGTTATATATATGCTCAAAAAATAAATGGATAAATGGTAGTCATATATAAGAAAACCAAACTATGTATAGAGAAGTAATACAAGTTAATTAATCAACATTTTACGGCTTTCAAAATACAATTCCATGTTGTAATACTTTATACATTTTTTAATTTAAATTTTCTTGGTTATGTTGATATATGAACATCACACACACACACACTTAATTAAGCTAGACAAGAATTATGTAATCAAACTATTGGTGGCAAGTTTATTCAACTAACTCTCTAAAACAAAACCATAGCTGAGCTCAAACACAAATCAAATTAGCTCTAGGTATCTAGATTTATAAGAAACCATCAATTTCAGTTCATGTGATCTAAGTATATATACAATTCGATTCCTGCTATTTTATTTAAACAAGCCATACTTTAGAAGTTGTAATATTTAATATCGCTAGCTAGAAGAATAATTTAGATGAACATGAGAGCTCCTCTAGTAACAAGTTTAATACTGTTAGGCTTTACTTCTAGTACTAGTAATGAATCCTGTAAAAGCATGTGTAAACTTTTAATTCTAATAAATATAATGGGTCAAGCACGAGATTCTTAACAAGAGTTAAGGCCCATGACTAAAATGTTGAATTAGTCTAACTTAATTAATTTAGTTCAGACAAATTCAGATCCAAATGAATTCCAGGCCAAGTTCAAACAATACTTTATTTGTCTTTTTGTTCTCCTTTTGAAAACTTAGAAAACCAAATTTCTCAAGCATTTAAATCTTGAGCAATATAAACAAACAGCCCATCAATCAAACTACTACCATGGTAGGAATGTAATGCGCTAAAATCAAGATTGTAAATCAAAACATCGCTCTAACAGTAAAATGCAACTGTACAACTGCATAATGAAATCAAATGGCCTGGACGTGGACTGCCTAAACATAATAATACTAGGCCGGGCTTGTTTTTGATGAAGTTTAACAAATGCATTACTAAATGCACCCACACAATTAGTAACCGTAGATTAGCTTTTGTTAACAAAATTTAAATGCCCATAACGATCATCATATGATCACCCAATAAATTTAAAAGTCATATCCAAATATACATTTCCACTGTTGTTTATCAAATACAACAATCTCTATAATTAATTACCATGAATAAAATTAATTATAGAGAAAAGGGAGTTGCTTATAGTCATTGCAAATTTTATTCATGGCAATTAAACACTCGTTGACAGTTGTGTCAACAACAAATGGCACAAATGCAAATTCACATCTCGGACATCTTTCGAGAAAGAAAAGTTATTGCCGAAAACTTGGCCAACCCGTGATTAGCTTTATCCAATTTCCAGTGGAGGGCACCCCCCCTTACTCCAAAGATTTTCAAGGAGCTTCATATTTTTGGCGACTTCCTCACTATCGATTCTGTTGATCATTTCCATGGATTTTCTCCCAGTTTTCTTTCTAGAAATCAACTAATTTGGACAATTTGTTTGTTAGCCTTGAAGAGAAATGAGGCATCTCTTCATATCTCTCTTTGATTCTTAATAAAAATAATCTTTTTGTGTGTGTGTACGGACGCGTGCGTGCTTGCATGTGCGCATGTTTTTTTGCAAATTTTGATAATGTTGTTATGAGCTATATAACATAAATTATTACCACAAACTAAACAGAGGAAATTTTCTAGATGTTTTATTCAATCTGCAACATAACGTACTTCACAATAGGAGTACTCCGTGATGGAAGTATTCTACAAACGAAATATTCTACACATTACACAATATGAAATTATCTTTATATAGTCATTACATCAAAACAACTAAACTGTGAACGTAGGACCACTACTAACATAAGAGATTATATAAGACAATTAATCCCTAATTTGTAGTGACAAATTCAACAACAATTATAACAACCCACTTCCTAAAGAATATATCTAAAATTATCCTAACATGGGTTCATTATTTCTCCTTTTTAGATGACATTTTTCTTCTTTATTTAATTAATTTAGAAAACTCTCATCATGTTGTTGATTATTTAAAAAAAAGGTAAAAAATACATATGCAGCACTGCATTTCGAAATATATATGAAGGTTTTATTAGCAGCTATATATGCATTAATTATTCTTTGAATTAGTTACTTAAATGGTTCTAAATTGCTTGATGGTTCTCTTTACTGTGAAATATTTAGCGATCAATTTACCTAGGAGTTAGAAAGCAAGATATAGACATATATGTAACAAATAGATATAAATTACTAATTACTCATCATTTTAATTAAGTCAACAGAACTTAATAGATTTAATAGAGTACTCTACATATATGTGTTTCATATTATAACAATCTAATGTACTATAAGAAAGCATACTTCGCATTTATAGTTATTTTAAGTGCATGTATGGTGAAGATGATGTTGGCGTAATTAAAGATATATAGTTTAAAGTAACACAATCACATGGTTTGGCAAAACTCAATAATTAAAAACAGACGACTTTAATTTATTATAATATTACAAAGTTATAATTATAATATACATAATTCATATGATAGAGAGTCATTAAGTGTTGACGATGACTTGGGATCCTTCGGGTAATGGTTAGTTTCGCATCCGAAGTGATTTTTACTAAAAGATTTAATAACTAATCTAATAGATAATTATACATATGCAGTTTTTTTAGACTATTGGGTATCGCAGTCTCATAGACCAATAACGTTACACTTACAAAGAATCCTAAATAAATAAATATAATATTTATTAAAATCTAAAGACAAAACTTTTAAGAGAAATTTTTAAATTTTCTTTTTTGAAATACCTAGAATGCCCTTTTTGTTTTTTCAAGTACAGAATATAAACGAAATTAACATTGTGGTGGAGCGTGAGTGGTCCCCTCCTTCATCTTCTCCCTTTATCGAATAAAATCTTAATCCGTGTAAATTGATCTGTGATTAAAAGTTAAAAAAAAAAGTAGTATATAAGACAAAAATGTAAATTAGTTTCCACACACACACACACATATATATATATATAGAGAGAGATATATATATATATATATGTATGCATATGAATAAAATATTTTTTAATTTAAATAAGATTCATTATTTTTTCCTAATTAAGAACTAGAGAAAATTGAGAAAATAGACAAAATTAGGGAGACTTGTTGAAAAATAGACACATCTTGAAAAATTTTTATGTCATAGATATTTTCTTGACAAAAAGACAGAAATACCATTGTATTATCAATAATTTCTCAAAACGTTTATTAAACCCCTTTTCGGACGAAATTGAAGAAAGCCAGTAAACTAAACTAAGAACAAAGAAACCAGTCACAGATCGAATCACTTTACTTCACTGTCCGAAACAACCTCAACAGTTGAAGCTGAGCAAATAACGTAAGAACAACTTTCCTTAATCTCTCTCTAAATGACATGAAAATTTTATTAGCTTGTAGTGTTTTTGTTATTGATCGTTTTGGTAACTGACAACCGTATTATATAGCTTAAAAATAGGATATGTATGTGAACTAAGGTTAGAGATAATGCTGTCTGTGTGAAAATATGCTAGAAATTGGCTGTCGTTGTGCAAAAATCTGTTTTTGCAGTCGAAGGTTGAAGAAGACGAGTGTCGTCGAGTGTTGTCGAGTGTCGAGCAGTTCTGTCAGATCGAATCTTGACATGTCGGATGGTGGTGTCGAGTGTCTAGGCATTGTGTCGATTCTAGGTTCGAGTGTCGTTGAGCGTCATGTGGATTGACGACGTCGACGAAAGTTCGTATGTCGCGTGTCGAGAGTCGATTGTCGGATACAGGGAAACCGACGTGTAGATGTCTCGAACCATGAATGTTGAGTATTTTGAGAGTCGTTGCTCGAGCATCGAGACTATTTTGTCGAGCTTTCGAGTACGTGCGTCGAGTGCCGAACTTGACGAGTGTCGAATGCAAAAGATAGTCGAGTTCGTGTGTCGCGTCCTATATGTCGAATGTCGAGTGTCGAGGGTGTCTGTCGAGCGTTTTGGCAGAACACTCATTTTTTCGACTTTTGCAAGTAATTTCGTAATTATTTTTTGTCTACGGAACTTATATGATATGTCTCAATGATGCAGGAAATGAAAACTTTACGCATACTCATTGTATACAATGGTTCTTGGACTGTATTAGTACTAAAATGGTTTGGGATCTTCGTAAGCAAAGAATGAGTTTAGAGGTTCAATTTGCTTGTCAGGGTGTTCTGCCAATGCCGATTTGTATTGAGATAGATGACGATGTTTTTTTTTTTATACAACATTGTTTCAAGGACCAACAATCATATACATGGAGCGTACTCGCCTCCATTATACCATAAAAATGTATACAACCGAAAAATATGAGAAACATGTATGTACTAATACAACTGGGAAAAGATGTATTTACAAGTTTTCGTACAACTATACACGGAAACCATGTGTAACTATACAAAAAATGTTACTGTACAATAATGTGTAAATATCTAGAAACTATCAACCGAAAAAAATGTGTGACTAAACATAATATATACAATGCAAGGTGATCTCATGGTACAATGGTGCTCGGCTGCTATTCAACCTCCGCTGAAGCAACATCGTCATGGCCAATGGTGGTCGTAACATCCGCTGACACATCATCAATAGTCTTGATAGTGGCTGCAAACATCAGCAGGTACAAGATCAGCAAGTGCTCTAAAGGCCTCAACCTCGGAGGGCGCCGTGACGGTCGTGGGGGCGTCCTGTGCCTTAACCTCGGAGGGCGCCGTGGCGGCCTCCTGTGCCTCAACCTCAGAGGGCGGCGTGACGGTCGTGGCGGCCTCCTATGTCTGTGGATGAATGCGACTGACCCAAAGTTTTACCGCCATTCTCTCCCGGTGGTGCTCATCCGTGAATGCCTTAATCTCAGTCAGTGGAACGCCCCCCGCTAGGAACTCGATGTCCTTCAAACAGTACATGCTACATGCTCCTCCCCCAGGCTCCTGCTGTGGCACCTAGTGCACACGGGTCGGGTCGGGTCGGGTTTGCCCAAACCCGATTTTGACCCGACACTGTTTAAACCCGACTCTTTTGACCCGAATTCGGGTTACTATTCAATATTAACCCGATTAAAACCCGACAACCCGATCGGATCGGGTCGGATCGGGTTTGGTTTTATTCAAACATACTATTCAAACCCGATTATAACCCGGTACTGTTCAAACCCGACTATTCCAACCCGATTTCGGGTTACTGTTCACGGTTAACCCAACCAAAACCCGATAAACCCGATCGGGTTGGGTCGGGTCGGATTATTTTGCACACCCCTAGCACCTAGTCCTCGTCCTCGATACGTGTAATGTCGAATGGGGTTGCAAGATAGTCAGGAACATCGTAAACCTCCATTGACAGCATACGGGGTATTAGCTCAGATAGGCATTGGACTGTCTGTATAACT
This sequence comes from Boswellia sacra, assembly GCA_013180625.2. Classification (NCBI taxonomy): domain Eukaryota; kingdom Viridiplantae; phylum Streptophyta; class Magnoliopsida; order Sapindales; family Burseraceae; genus Boswellia; species Boswellia sacra. The sequence continues at coordinate 165,284 of SNVD02012544.1, read as the reverse complement.
GTGTCTGTAGAAGTATGCCCAATAGCTGAGTCGTATATGGAAACCTGACGGCAATTCAATTGCACCTAAGCTGCCACCCAATGATCGTCGGTGATGTTAACAGGGAGATAGAGCCGAAAATGAAATTGACAATATGGAAATCAATCACAACATTTCAAATAATATGGCACATACTAACTGTGTGAATATAGTTGTTCTAACCCTGTCCACCTCGACCCATGGTGTTCCAACGAGGGGCGACTGTCCTAGGACATACTAGACCATGTCATCCTCTATCATTCAGTTAATGTCATCCAGTCTGTCCGAGTATTGCTCCCACAACGACTTCAATTTCAACTACAAGTTCGTAAGTTCGGTTAGCTCATTGAAGGAATTGAAAATGACCTTTAAATTCAGATGTTTACGAAATACGTGCCCAAAAAGTGGTGTCCAGGAAAGCAGACCTCTGGACACCTCGTCCGGCTATAGCGCGCGCTCTGCAACGTAGCAACCACAGAAAGCTATCGATGTGTTGAAAACAGTAATAGCTATCAATATTATTTCCAAATGTATATCGCAATATTGAAGAGCATGAGATGGTCTTGAACTACCTCAGCTTCAAGCCAGCATGACGGCGTGAGCAGCGTCTTGAAGAAGTTACGATTTGCGCTGCAAACTACTAAATCAATAACATCAGTCCTCGTGATGTCCGCGAACCATAACTCGAATGCATTCAGATCGACTTCTGGTGTGGGGGCACGTAGGTCAAAAAGTGGAACCGGAGTGCACAAGATGAGACCACTGCCTGCATTCGGTGATGGCTGCTGAGATGGATTGTCTTTTGGCTGAGCAACCGGGTCCTCGGACTATACATGCTGACCGTCTGCGGCTTTCTCTTACGGCTGAACCCTTGCCCTCTTCCTACCCGATGGACTGACAAACGGGCTTCGCTTATACTTTGTCGGAAGTAGGCGACGACCCCGGCACGAAACTAAGGTCGTCAGACGAGCATCGGCTGTGCGAACAGTCAGGGCCACGGAATCAGGTTCCGTGGGTGGCTGTTCTTCACCCTCATCAACCGAACCTCCGTCGGAATCTGCATCCGATTCCTGAAATACACCAAAGCTCACCGTCAACTTAAGCTTGTGGACATCACATAATCCGTTTTGTAAACATCGTAACGTACCGTTTCAGCGTATCCGAAGTGGCCACCGAGTTCCAGAACAGCCTTGCGCAGAAGAACTATCTCGTCCCACATCTCCTTGTTCTCCGCTCGTAACAGTGCAAGCTCACGTAAAACTTTGCTCTGGAAGTCGTCATGGACCGGCGGCGCCTGTATGAGAATTGTAACGAGAGTCTTCATTAACCAACAGAGCAGCAAATGTAAACGGACGAGAATATGAATGCAAATTCTCATTACATACCTGCAAACTTGGAAGAACCTCGTATATAGGAGTTGGGTGGGTGTCGCACGACCCGACGTCGGATTCAATGCTCTTGGATGTCCGGCACTATAGAACGGCTCCAGCGCTGGACTGAAGGGCCCTACGTCAATGTCAGGACTGGCTATGTCTGTTGCTGGCTCTACATCAGGTTCAACGAGGGAACTAGGGCCAGCAGGAGGTGAAACGGGTAAAACCTCAAGAGGTGGAGCTGATGGACCCTCAGGAGGTGGACCTGATGGCCCCTCAGGAGGTGGACCTGATGGCCCCTCAAGAGGTGGTGCTATAGGGCCAGCAGGAGGTGGAGCTGATGGACCCTCAGGAGGTGGTGTTGATGGACCCTCCGGATGTGGAGCTGATGGTCCCTCCGGAGGTGGAGCTGATGGACCCTCTGTTCGAAGTGGCTCAATGCTCTCCGCCTCCAATAATGGAGCATCCACAGCTGTTGCCCAAGCCATATATGCACCTCTCCGGATGTCAACTACATCAGCGAGCCTTATATACCACTGGGTCTGCTGCTCCTCCTCATACGGCTCCAAAACGACGAGCGGACAAGCCTGCGTCAACAAATAATCCATCATGCAAAACAGTTAATATGGTGTGAACAAAAACAAGACAATTTCATATAACAGAGGATCCGTATGTACCAGCCTCGTAACCCTCAGTACATCATTTACGACTACGTGCTGGGACGGGGTCTTAACTGTCTCCCACTTCAACAACCGTGGTATCCTCCTGTCACAGTCCATGGGCAATCCCCCAAAAGTAATGCCAATGTAAGGCACGACCTCGTACAACCAAACCTTAGTAACATCAAACAGGTTAGTTAGTGACACTATGTACTAAAATTTGTTCGACTGATAAAGAAATAAACACATTCACACTCATGGTTAGCAGTATGTACCTGAAAGCGTACGAGTACCCCTCCAAGTTATATTTCTCCACCTAATCCGTCTTCGCTTGGGCTCGCCTCTTGTAATTATCTAACCTCCCAACCAAAACCTTCTTCATTGAGCCCAGTGTCTTATCGTAAGACAATGAACCCCATGGATACGTATTAAAATCATCCAGTCTGTCCACAAAATTCAACCACACACGGGACACATGTCGGCGTCTATCCCGTGCCATGAAAAAATGCTCCAACACGTAGTACAAGGCCATCTTCACAGCATCCTCGTCTGGCATACGAGACACATCCAACTGCTGAAGTCTGGGGTAGAATTGCCTAAGCTCCAAGTCCCTGCCATCGAAGTATGTATCCAACAATCGGCACGGATTCAACATAGTCGGTATTAGTGGCACCGTGGAAGCAAATCGTAATCCGATTACCAAACCGAACTCGTGGGCAGAAAAACGAATTAGTCTTCCTGGAAAGAAGGAAAAAATATATATAAGATGACAATAATGGTAACAATAAAATAACTATAAATACCATATGTTCAAAACTAAGAATTTGTAACTACATTGTATCTGAAAACCCTTTTTTTACCTTGAATAAGGAACCACATCTCCTGATCGTAGCCCACAATGTTAACCTCCCACTGAAGCACATGGTGTACCAACTAAGATGGAAAGGAGAGCCGACGGATGTCTAGGATAAATCTGAAACATGTCCTTCTGCCTCGCACTCAAGTTCGCCCGAATCCATTGTACACAGTCCCAACTTGCCAAGTTTATGATCACCGCATGGTAGTGCTCCTTATCTGGTGTCTTCAGGGTGAAGGACAGTCCAAATTCACCAGCCATTTGCTTCAAACTGTAAAAACAAGGCCATTATAGTTCAATATGATGCAAAAAGGCAAAAAAACCGAAATAAAACATGCAAACTGCCTAAAATCTCAACACCACTCGACAAATCTCGACACGACTCGACAACACCTGACAAGTCTCGATAAGTTTTTACAGGACTCGATAGGACTCGACAAGACTCTTCTGTCGAGTGTCATTACAAAAGTCCACAGCGCATCACCGGCAACCTGGTGACGAAACTAGGCGGATTCTACAGTTTTCGTCCACATCACTAAACATCATTAAACATCCCTAAAACCACCGAATAAGTGAACACATCCTAGTAGTTTTCGATTAAAATCCTATTACAGCCCTCGCGACGGCTCCTTGCGGTGCCAGTCTGTTCCCCCGATGGTACCCACATCAAACAAGGCAAAAAGTCCGACCGACATGACACACATCAAACAACATGCATGGCACAAGATTTTTCCGTAAAAACATCCAAATAGTATGTCTAACGCAACGAAGAATCCGTACCTCAAGGTCGATGGGTGCTTCTATCTGCTTCTCTTCGAGTTTCGGTCGATGCTGCGTCTCTTTGCGTTCCAACAGTTGACACGGGGTTTAGCAGTAAGTTTGTGTGAAGCGGGAAGTGATGGTCGAGAGTTTTGTTTAAACCTAAAGGTCGAGATCTTGTGTCGAGGGGGGGGGGGGGGTTATAGATTCGCGTGTCGGATGTCGAGATATTCTGTCGAGTGTCTTTCTTCGAGTGTCGACGGTCGAGTTAACTTGTCGGATTTATGTCGCGCTAGTCGAGAGTCGAGGGACACCAGTTCGAGTCACGACATGTCGAATGTATTTGTCAAGTGTAAAGACTCGACATTCGAGTATCGAAGATTCGGGTGTCGGATGTCGAGATATGATGTCGAGTGTCATCCTTCGAGTATCGAGGGTCGAGTTAAATTGTCGGATTTATGTCGCGCTAGTCGAGAGTCGAGGGAAACTAGTTCGAGTCACGACATGTCGGATGTAGTTGTCGAGTGTAAAGACTCGACATTCGAGTGTCGAGGGTTCGTGTGTCGTGTTGGTCGAGCTTCAGTCATTTTGTGTTGCATTTCGCGTGTCAAGAGTCAAGTTTCTTCCGTCGAGTGTCGTCGAGCGTTTGGGTAGAACACTCATTTTTTGGAGTTTTCGAAAAAGATTCGTAATGATTTTTGGTCCAGGGACCTTGTACGGCTGAACGTCAGGCAAGAATATTTAGTTTAACGACAACACACATAAAGGTGTGTTTAATACATTAATGTTGCTTTACAATGACAAAATCCAACACCCGAAAGATATTAATTTCAACAGCTCAGGAATTGTAATAAATAAAAAAAATCGACAATGTTGCTAACATCAACATTTAGTATACATCATCCCCTGTCATGTAGTGGAATTGGGTTTCGACAAGTTTGACGATTGTGCTCAGAACTTCCACAGCACCCGCAAGTTCGAGAGGAGCTAGACTCACCGACAGAAGGGATTCGATTCCTCTGAGGATGACCGGCTAGTCTTCTCATGACTGGCGGGAGAACCACTCTACTGCAAACCTCCTCAGGAACCACCCAATCCTTACTAACTCCAACAGGAACAACTGGGAGAGCATATGCATGTAGTAATGTTTCAGTGGTATACCAATGGGCACAATAATCGTGGCACGTAAGTAGATTCATACGTTTGCATATAGCTAATACATGTGCATATGGAAGCTGGTCAAGATCGAACACCTGACACGTGCATGTACGCGCGTGCATGTCAACAATGCAAACACGGTCGTTGCCTCTAACCTCATACATAGTAAGAGATATACCACCAACCCTCATACGCTCTCCCTCTTTTAAACGCTCATCCAGCAACTTGTTTCCCCAGGGTGAGAGATGTGATTCTGAGTTAGCAAATAGCTGTCAACGCTCATAGAACTATTTATGCAAGTTAGCCAGAAAATAATCAGCTAACAACGTCACCGGGAGGAATCGATGGTTTCACAAACAGCTGTTCATCGACTCAGCTATATTTGTTGTCATTATGTTATACCGTCGACTATGAAACTGTGAACGTGCCCATTTCTCGACTCCAATCTCTCGAAGATAAGTTGTTATTGCTGGCATATGAGATTCAATTTGTCGCATATCATAGTTGAAATCAGCACAGTGATATGTCCTTGCAGCTCGGTAGTACAATTCCAACAAAGTCTTGTCCTTGAACGTTGCCTTCAAGTTACCCTTCAGATGATGAGTGCACAATCCATGTAGTGCATGAGGAAAAACTGCTAGAATAGCGCGTTCAATACTACGATGACAGTCAGAAATGAAGATAAGATCTCAGACATTTTGTACAACATGATTACGCAACTGTCTCATGAACTAGTTCCACGAGTCATCATTTTCAGAATGCCCAATTCCAAATACCAAGGGATATATTTGTTTATTTCCATTAATACAAGAAGCCAAAAACATTGTACCTCTATATTTCCCTCCATCAACTACGATAACTGGCCTAATTGATTATGCAAATCTAGCAATCGAGGCCCCCATACTCATGAAAAAGTATCTGAAATGGTTCTCCTCATCAGTTTCTAACGACGTTTTGGTCCCCGGGTTTGCTTTCTCAATCATGTACATGTACTGAGGGAGTAGTGTGAATGATTCCTCATGAGATCCGTGAAGTTCTTGCAAAGCTACCTCCTTTGCCCTCCATGCCTTGTTGTACATGATATTAACACCCAATGACTCTTGAACATTGGACATAATATCCTTCGGACGATATATTCTTGATGCCTCAACGAATTTGCTCTTAATATGTTTGCCAATGACATGTGTAGTTGCCTATTTATGAACTGGGTGAAGTCTGGCTCCAGAGCATGTATGGTGGTTCTTATACTTTTTCACCTGGAAGAAATGTGAGTCAGCCACCTTTATGGCACGTAAACGCCATTTACAAGATTCAGCCCGATAGATAACCTCAAACATTGTTGCGTTGGAGTTCCTCACCTTGAATTAAAAGTTTCGTCTTAATGCCAACATCGATAACTTCTCACGAATCTCCGTTTTGCTGTTAAACATCTGCCCAACCCTAACCTCAATCTCGTCAACTACAAACAATGAGGCATCATCGCCAACTGTGGAGGGTGGATGCACAATAGGCGGCATCCACCTGAATGTGTTAGCCTGAGAGCTATCATTACTCGACACCGGATCTTCTTGATGTCCATATACTGGACGAGTAGGTGTAGAGTGAATTGGAGGAGGCACGGTAGGTGTGGAGTGAATTGGAAAAGGCACGGTAAACGGCTCATCTTGGTTCACATCATTCAAGATCTCACGTTCTCCCTCATTATCGAAATGTGGATCGTCTACATTGTGCCCATCAACAACAAAATCATCCAATCCCTCAACATCATTCTCAATACGAATAGTGCAATCATCATTGTCATCGTCAATATGCGCACTAACATCATCACTACCATCATCATTATCTTCACAATCTTCATCAACACCATCGTCATCATTAACATCATCAATATTACCTAGACTCTCAAACTCTCTAATGCTGTCAAGATGATGTACCAATCTCGATGACATCGACGGAGGCACCCCTTCTTCATTTTTAAATAACACCCCTACCCCAACTGACCCATGCCCTGTATGCCCTGAACACTGCTCAAACTCAATGCCAACATCATCATTCAATTCTGGTTGTGCACAAACAGGAGTAGACTCATTTAATTGATTGCTTCCATTTGCTGAACGAAACAAATAGGGATGAAAAGATCTTTGTCGCCTACGTATTGCATCGGATCCTGACCCTAACCTCTGTCTTTGCTTCTCCCTATCTTCAACTTTGACAACTAATGGTGTATATGATTGTTGGTCCTCCAAACAATGTTGTATGAAAAAACAAACATTGTCGTCAGTCTCAATACGAATCGACATTGGAAGAACACCTTTACAAGCAAATTAAACCTCTAAACTCATTCTTTTCTTACGAAGATCCCAACCCATTTTAGTACTAATACAGTCAACCAACTCATTATAGGTAGCATACCTACGAATTATCAATGGCTTCCCCGTCCCACCGGCGTACAAATAACCACCGTTCTCTTGCACAGTCTAAGAACCATTGTATACAATGAGTATGCGTAAAGTTTCCATTTCCTGCATGATTGAGACATATCATATAAGTTCCGTTGACAAAAAATAATTACGAAATTGCTTGCAAAAGTTGAAAAAACGAGTGTTCTGCCAAAATGCTCGACGACGCTCGACATACACCCTCGACACTCGACACTCAACATATGGGATGTGACACACAAACTTGACTATCTTTTGCATCCGACACTCATCAAGTTCGGCACTCGACGCACATACTTGAAAGCTCGACAAAATAGTCTCGATGCTCGACCAACGACTCTCGAAATACTCGACATTCATTGTTCGAGACATCTACACGTCGGTTTTTCTGTATCCGACACTCGACTCTCGACACACGACACACGAACTTTCGTCGACGTCGTCAATCCACAAGACGCTCGACGACACTCGAACCCTCGACACTCGAACCTAGAATCGACACAATGCCTAGACACTCGACACCACCATCCGACATATCGAGATTCGATCCGACAGAACTGCTCGACACTTGATGACACTCAACGACACTCGTCTTCTTCAACCTTCGACTGCGAAAACAAATTTTTGCATAACGACAGCCAATTTTCAGCATATTTTCACACAGACGGCACTATCTCTAACCTTAGTTCACATACATATCCCATTTTTAAGCTATATAATGCGGTTGTTAGTTACCAAAGCGATCAATAACGAAAACACTACAACCTAATGAAATTTTCATGCCATTTAGAGAGAGATTAAGGAAAGTTGTTCTTACGTTATTTGCTCAGCTTCAGATGTTGATGTTGTTTCGGACAGTGAAGTGAAGTGATTCGATCTGTGACTGGTTTCTTTGTTCTTAGTTTAGTTTACTGGCTTTCTTCAATTTCGTCCGAAGAGGGGTTTAACAAACGTTTTGGAAAATTATTGATAATACAAGGGTATTTCTGTCTTTTTGTCAAGAAAGTGTCTATAGCATGAAAATTTTTTAATATGTGTCTATTTTTTTAACAAGGCCCCCTAATTTTGTCTATTTTCTCAATTTTCCCTAAGAACTACCCATATGTATTGTTCAAGTATAAATTCCTAACAGTAACGTCTACTTTTTTGTTTAAGTGTGGAATACACACGCATGTTAAAATCCAAAAAAAATACACACGCATGTTACTAAGAATTTGAAAAATTTAATGTTTTTGCTGGCATCAGTTCATAATAGGTCATACTATAGTACATCGGTTGTACCATATAATATTTTTAAATTTTTTGTAAATTTACTGTAAAAGTTATAAATCTTGTATAAATGCCTTAAATGTAAAAAAAAAAGTTGTAAATGAATAATTTTTATATTTACAATTTTTATACAATGATTTACAACTTTTAGACTAATTTTACAAAAAATGAAAATAATTGTACGATTATTTATTTATAAATTTTTTTATACATTTACGATTTTTATACAAAAATTTATAATTTTTATACTAAATTTATAAAAAAATTTGAAAATAATTATACTGATACAACCGATGTACCATAACAAAAAAAAAAAAAATTTAAGTCCAAGTCAACGTTTTCCACTCCCAAAGTCAAGGCCTCTAAAATCCACAGGTTGTCTGCACAAATCTTTATGCGCTGTCTTTGAAGTCTTCGCTGGGGCGTTGGAATTTAATTACCAAAATTATCTAGCTAGCTTGTTCTATTTGTCAGAATTTATTTAGAAAAACATTAAATTGTTCTGTGTTTATATGATATAAAACTAGAGTTTAAAAAAGTAAAATTCAGAACGATAATGAAGATCATACGTGTGATTTAAAAATTTAAATATCAGTAAAAAAAACTCTTAATTTAAAAGCATTACAATTGATTGTTATGGTACTAATTGATTTTTTCTATTGTTGAGTGCTAAAACCTGATAGTTTTATAACTTAAAAATGAATTATGGGTGTACATCAAAAAAAAAAAATGGTTGGTCAATCTATTAACTTATAGTTATAATATTATATTTTTTTAAAAGTATAATTATTTTTTAAAAACTGTTCATAATTTTGATTATCTTTTAAATTAATTTACTATAAATTTATTCAAGTGATCCATTAACATAATTTCATAATCAAAATAATGCAATGTTGGTTCATTTGAGTATGATGAAGGTCTACACGCGATTTTGAGGTAACAAATGATGCCTCAGTGCCTTTAGAGAAGACTAGTGCCACGAGCTTGGAGTTTAGCGCAGCTTGCTCGTGCGGCACTTAGGCAACTTGAACCCGAAGTTGCTAAGTAAGCCTTTTAGTAAGCTTGGATCGTTGAGCTTAAGAACTTGTAGGCAACAAAGAGAAGAGATGAAAAGAATTGAAGCAAGTAGTACTTTGCGCAATTAGAGCTTTCTATTACACTTGAGAGCTTTTACAATGCTTGAATACAAGAATATGTGGATATCTTACAAATGAGCCTTGAGGGGTTTTTATAGTGAGCTACCTCCTCAATAACGGCTAGTACAACGGCTAGTACAACTAAGCACACAACTAGCATAACGACTAGTTTCTAACGGCTATATTACAACGGCTAGTTGGACCATCTAGAAGATATGTACAATGGATGCCAACTAGCATGCCAACTAGCTAGAGCTTCCGGAAGATGGGCTCGGAGGGGCCAAACCTTGTGTGTAATTGGGCTAACTCTAGCAAGCAAGTGGGCGGGCTGCAACATCCTCCCCCGCCTAATTCCGCGACATCCTCGGCGCGCTTTCACTCTTGTAGCGTTGAATGTGTTCCGCGAATTGCCACAAGGTGTCTTCGCGTTCCCAGCTAGCCTCACTGTCTAGAAGATTTTTCCATCTTACCAAGTATTCTGTGTAAGGCGAAATCCTCTTCTTACGAACCACTCGGTCCGCAAGTATGTACTCTACATCCTTGTCGAATGCGGTGGCAACAGCTGGGGGTGCCCTCTTGGACACGCTTCTTGTTGGGTCTTCCTTGTCCTCGTGATAAGGCTTGAGGAAACTTACATGGAAGACCGGATGAATTTTGAGGTTAGGGGGCAACCGAACCTGATAAGAGACTTTACCGACTCTTTTGATAACCGGGAAGGGACCTTCGTACTTCCGTACCAACCCTTTATGCACTTTGCGAAGTGTTTTGAATTGTTGGGGTTGTAATTTGATGAGTACTAAGTCACCTTCTTGAAATGAGAGGTGTCGTCTCTTCGTATCCGCCCATTTCTTCATCCGTTTGGCGGCCTTGTCCAAGCATGCTCTTGTGATATCGGCTTGTTCGTGCCATTCTCTCGCAAGCTTGTAGGCCGCGGGGCTTTTTCCTCCGTAAGTAGAGGCTATCCCATGTGGAGTCATGGGTTGTTGTCCCATCACGATCTCGAAGGGACTCTTGCCCGTTGCCTCGCTTCTTTGGAGGTTATAAGAAAATTGGGCAATGTCAAGCAATTTCGCCCAATCCCGTTGATGAGCGCTCACATAATGCCTTAAATACATTTCAAGCAAGGCATTGATGCGCTCGGTTTGTCCATCAGTTTGAGGATGGAGGCTTGTTGAGAAGTTCAGGTCCGTTCCCAACAATTTGAAGAGCTCTCTCCAAAGACAACCCGTGAAGCGAGGATCCCGATCACTTACAATGTTTTGGGGGACTCCCCATAGCTTCACTACATTTTTGAGGAATACTCGTGCAGCTTCGTCTGCGGGGCATTCCGCGGTGACAGGAATGAAGGTGGCATACTTGCTGAATCGATCAACTACCACCATGATGCTTCCATATCCTTCGGATTTCGGTAAAGCCACAATGAAATCCATGGAAATGCTTTGCCATGGCCTTTCAGCAATGGGTAAAGGTTCCAACAAACCAGCCGGATGTTGGTGTTCGACCTTGTCTTGTTGGCACACGAGACAAGTCCTCACATATCCCTCGATGTCTTCCCGCATTTGAGGCCAATAATAAGAATCTTGCACAAGAGCAAGGGTTCGTGCCATTCCTGGGTGACCAGCCCATTTGGAGTCATGGCACTCCTTCATGATTTCTTTCCGCAAGTTCCCATGCTTTGGCACAAACAAACGATCACCCATTGTGAGGAGTAGGCCGTTATCAAGCCAAAATCGTCGTGTCTTCCCTTCGTTTGCCAAATTCATGAGATTTTTGGCTATGGGGTCATGTTCTAGACTTTGCTTGATGCGGTCGACAAGCGCGCTTTGCGGTTGACTTACACTCAATGTGGCAAGTTCCGCTTTGCGACTAAGAGCATCGGCTACGACATTTGCTTTACCCGCTTTGTATTCGAGCCGATAATCAAACTCGGCCAAGAAGTCTTGCCATCGAGCTTGCTTTGGGCTTAGTTTCTTTTGAGTTTGAAAATAGCTCGTGGCCACATTGTCAGTTTTGATATCAAAATGCGAACCGAGCAAATAATGTCGCCAAACCCGTAGGCAATGGATGATAGCAGTCATCTCTTTCTCTTGAACCGTGTAGCGCCGCTCCGTGTCGTTGAGCTTACGGCTCTCATAAGCAATGGGGTGTCCATCTTGCATAAGGACTCCCCCTATAGCAAAGTCAGAGGCATCCGTGTGTACCTCAAATGGTTTTGTGTGGTCGGGAAGCACCATTACCGGTTCCTCACAAATGGCCTTCTTCAACTCTTTGAAGGCATGTTGGCATTCTTCGGACCAATGCCATGAGCGGTTCTTTTTGAGGAGATCCGTGAGTGGGGCGGCTTTGGCTGAATAGCCCATGATAAACCGCCGATAATAATTGACCAGCCCAAGGAAAGATCTAAGTTCGGGTACCTTGGTTGGCGGTTCCCATTCTCGAATAGCTTTCACCTTCGCTTGATCCATCATAAGCTTCCCATCCCGAATTCTATGGCCAAGAAATTCTACCTCTTGCTGGGCAAAAGAGCATTTTTCTTTCTTGACGTATAGCTCATTGTCGCGGAGAACTTGGAAAACTTGTTGCAAATGGTGCACATGCTCTTCAAGAGTTGTGCTATAGACGACGATGTCATCCAAGTAGACTACCACGAACCGGTCAAGGTAGGGATGGAAGAGTTTGTTCATGAGAGTACAAAAGGTGGCGGGTGCATTAGTGAGGCCGAAAGGCATAACAAGAAACTCATATGCACCGTACCTTGTCACACACGCAGTCTTCGGCTCATCACCCTTTGCAATCCGCACTTGATAGTACCCCGACCTCAAATCAAGTTTAGTGAAGTATCGGGCCTTCCCAAGTTGGTCGAACAATTCCGCAATCAAAGGTATCGGATACTTGTTCTTGATTGTTACCTTGTTTAGTGCCCGATAATCAATGCACATTCGAAGAGATCCGTCCTTCTTCTTTTGGAAAAGGACAGGAGCGCCATATGGTGCTTTCGAAGGCTGGACATATCCCGCATCGAGTAAATCTTGAAGTTGTTTCTTCAACTCCGCAAGTTCGGGAGGCGCCATGCGGTAAGGCGCCATGGATGGAGGCTTTGCACCGGTTTCCAACTCAATTTGATGATCCACTTCCCGTCGTGGAGGCAATTTCTTTGGGAGCTCTTGAGGCATCACATCCTTATATTTCTCAAGGATGGATTGAACTCCTTTTGGTATCGGGTCCGTGGCAACGGCAATGTCTTCACCATCATTTAATTCTCGAATGGTGGCAAGGAAACTTGGGTCTTTCTTCATTCCCCTTTTAAACTGTAGTGCGGAGAGCATTTTACCTTCAGCCTTGGTTGCACGTTCCGTTGTCACCGTGCATGAGTGACTCCCATCAAGAATGTTGAGGGAGTTAGAAGATGGAATGGGGAAGGCATGAACTTGGTCAAAGAATTCCAAGCCAAGCACTACTCGAAAATCATCCATAGGAACGATAGAAAAATAGAGCTTACCATTCCATGTACCAAGTTGCACCGAAGTCCCCTTTGATATGCCCAATATTGCCTTGGCGGCTGAATTCACTGCCCCTTTGATATGCCCAATATTGCCTTGGCGGCTGAATTCACTGCCTTGATGGTGCCCCCTCCTTTGGTGTACTTGAGGCCGAGACGTGTGGCCTCTTCCTCGGAGATGAAATTGTGCGTGGCTCCCGTGTCGAGCATTGCACGTACGTCTTTACCATTGATCTTGGCATTCACGTACATAAGACCCTTCTTGTCATGTGTGGGTCTTTTGAGTGCTCCGATTGTGCGAAGAGAACCCATCCCCGCTTCCGGTTCTTCATTATGGACATCCTCATCTTGAGTGATGAGGGCATTAAGGGCCTTTTTCTTTGGGCAATCACGAACCCAATGAGGGCCATCACATATGAAGCAAGGGCTCTTGGGTTTAGGGGCATCGAACTTACCGTAATTAGGCTTGTCACGTTTATCCCCTCCAAAGGTCTTGCGTGCACCACTCTCCTTGCGAGGATAATCCTTCTTCCGTTCTCCCCCGCTATTTTCGTGGCTAGGTTTTCTCTCTTGAAATCCTCCCATGTGCGGAGGGTAATGATGCCTTTGCCCGCATCGCCATGTTTTCGACGCCACCATAGTTGGGCTACATCACGTAAGAATGAAGGTGCAATACCGATTCGTGAAGCATCATCGTGGACACCTTTGGCTCCGAAGTATTGTTCTAGGCTGAAAAGGAAGTTTTCTACTTCCGGTGCATTTCGGGTGCCATTGTATATAGCAGGAGTAGGCACTTGTACATTCATCAACGCATTAGCACTTGTGTAAGATGGGCTAGTACGGTCGCATTGGTGCTTCTCCCATTCCGAGCGAGATTCTTCTACTTCGGCACGGATACCTCGTAACTCATGCTCCACGAATGTCCGCAAGCCCATGAGCTCTCGCGACATGTTTTGAAGTTCCTTCTCGTAAGCCTTGCTAAACTCTCGAATATTGGACTTGGTAGCTTGGGTAATTTCACCATATTCCGTCTCTAGACCTTCGAGACGTTCGGAAATCCCCTCAATTGCATTGTCCATTCCCGAGATTGTTTGCTCTAGGATAGCAACACGAGGTTCCAAAACTTCCACGGGTGGAGCTTTAGACTTACCACGCTTTCCTTGTGGGCGTGGTTGCGGCAGAGGTTGTTCCTCACGGCCACGGACTTGCTCTTCGATGTTCATCTCAAGGTCGGATGCCATTTGTTCTTGTGCTCGAACCGTGCTCTGATACCAACTGTCACGAGCTTAGTTTTTAGCGCAGCTTGCTCGTGCGGCACTTAGGCAACTTGAACCCGAAGTTGCTAAGTAAGCCTTTTAGTAAGCTTGGATCGTTGAGCTTAAGAACTTGTAGGCAACAAAGAGAAGAGATGAAAAGAATTGAAGCAAGTAGTACTTTGAGCAATTAGAGCTTTCTATTACACTTGAGAGCTTTTACAATGCTTGAATACAAGAATGTGTGGATATCTTACAAGTGAGCCTTGAGGGGTTTTTATAGTGAGCTACCTCCTCAATAACGGCTAGTACAACGGCTAGTACAACTAAGCACACAACTAGCATAACGGCTAGTTTCTAACGGCTATATTACAACGGCTAGTTGGACCATCTAGAAGTTATGTACAATGGATGCCAACTAGCATGCCAACTAGCTAGAGCTTCCGGAAGATGGGCTCGGATGGGCCAAACCTTGTGTGTAATTGGGCTAACTCTAGCAAGCAAGTGGGCGGGCTGCAACACTAGGGAGTCTTGGAAGCCGAAACATCGAAAGGTCATGTTTGTGATCCAAAGCAATATTTGATTTTGACCAAATCCTTTGCACATAGACATAAATTTCACTAACCATTAAAGATAGCCCTTTCAGGTTAATTAAAGTAGAGAACTAAATATGACGCGGGAGGGCCACATGATTAATTAAATTTAACCAACGAAACTTGCCACTCCAAGGACCATCAAGCCAATAGCTTGCCGCCACTTTTACGTGATTTGTTGTAATGCATATATAAAGATTATTTCAGATTGAATAAAATATCTAAAAATTCTCCTTCGTTTAGTTTACCTCAACTTCTTATTTTGGAAAGCTAGTAATTGCAATATCAGAGATTATAATACCGTATCAGAGTTTGGAAAATGAACTAGTTATATATTAGAAATCACAACAAACAATTAATATACGTGTGTGTGTGTAAAATATAGATAAAAAATTAGTCATGTTCTCTTTATTGTAATATAGTTAAATTAATTGAGCTAAGTAGAATAAAAACTAAGTAAATCTAACCTTAACAACTACGAACTGTCATAGATATACAAGTTCAATTAATGGAAGCATTCCATTTAATAATATTGCAACGTCGTATAAAATTAATTGAGCTAAATGAATTAAAAACTAAGTAAATCTAACCTTAACAACTATCAACTATCATAGATATACATGTTCAATGAATGGATCCATATTAATTAACAATATTCCAACATTCCATTATTAAATTTTTTATTTAACTATTTTTTTAATTCTTTAAATCACTTTACAAGGATAGTTGTGATACAAATTCTCATAATCTCCCTTCTTATTGGACTAATTAATTAACACCAAGTTAGTAAATTTAGCTACATTAAAAAAAATAATAAAAAATGCGTATTTGCATACATTATTATTGTAGTTAAGAGTACGATGAAGATGACGTTGGCCTAATAGCGTAAGCAAAGAGAATTTCAACTTTCAAGCTGCATATAGAGAGTCTCGCGACTCGAGTCTCCACCGTGTTTTTTCTTCCGGTCTTTGGAATAATAATTAATTAATTTTCGACAAAGCACATCGTGAGCTTTACCGGATTAATTAATTAAGAATGTAATAGATTAATGTCAGCTTATTTAGACTTAACCTGGGCCACTCATATACATGTATATAGACAGATTAATCCAGTTTCACCAACCAAATCTACTTTGCATTACAGAAGCCTTTAATAATTAGATTAGGTTGATTCCTATTGGTGCTTGGTAAAATATCTTTTGTGCCAAATTGACGTACATGCCTTCTTGGAGTCACAGTCAATATTGCGATACATATAAATATATATGGACGTGGAGTCCACATATCTAAAACTCGTGACTTCCATGTAATATCTTCAGGTCATTAACCATTGCGTACCCGTCAGAGTGCTGGAGGGAGTGCGGGAGGCGACTCATCGGTTTTTTGGGCTTCCGGCAGAGGCGAAGAGGATGTACTCCAAGGAGCTTTCATCCTCTAACAATGTGAGGTTTGGCACCTGCTTTAGTCCTCAAGCAGAAAAGGCCCTGGACTGCAAGGACTATCTCAGTCTATTCTATGTTTCGGAGGAAGAAGCTTCAGCCTTGTGGCCTCCCGGATGCAAGTAAGGAAAACAAACTTTAACATATATATATGCGTTGTAAACATGCCTTCAAATTATAGACTAGTATTTTGAACTGATGTAGTTAATTTTCTTTTGGCATTCAGGGATGAAGTTTAGGAGTTCATGAAGAAATCCGAAATTCTAATCAACCAGCGATTACAAGTGCTAATGAAGAGGCTAAAAGTGAACAAAATAGATGAAACAAAAAAGCATCTCCCGATGGGTTCCGTGATAACATGAACTATTATCCTGTTTGTCCAAGTCCCAGACTCACAATCGGTGTTGGTCGTCACTCGGATGTTTCGACCCTCACAATCCTCCTTCAAGATCATATTGGAGGGTTGTACGTGATGAGCTCATGCATGACATGCATGAGTTCTAGAATTCTGCTGAGCTCATGCATGACATGCATGGCTTCCAGAATCCCTCCCATGTGAATGCATTAAGAGTCAAATTAGTTAGGCACCTCCAATTTTGAAAATCAAAGGAAGTAGCCAAATTTGAATTGAATTTGTATGCAGAATTTTCCCTATAAATATGGGACGAATTCTGCCTTGTTTAAGCATCAGAGAGATTCCAGAGAGAGTCCAGAGTCTAAACCAGAGAGTTTAGGATTGAGAGAGAGAGCCAGGAGAGCTCCAGAAATTTTTAGGGGAGTTTTTGTATAATTCTTGTACATTAATTTTCTCTGTTAATACAAGTAATTTTTCTCCCAAATTCTGTTCTGAGTTGATCATTACATCCCAACAAGTGGTATCAGAGCCTCGTTGAGCTCCTGGAACGTCAGAACAGAAAGAAAAAATTCAGAGAAAATTTGTCCCCTGTTTCTGGAAAATTTCGATTTTTCGGAAAGTCATCGAATTTCGAATTTGAAGTGTCCAGTGTGTTCGTGACGTCGTCCTGGTCATTCTGCAATTTTCCGGCGACCGATCCGACGTCCAGAGAAGCCGCACGCACCGCACGCGCCTCCGACCTGGTCTGCGAGTGGGCGTCACTCGCCCCACGCGCTGCACGCGCCATTCCAAGGAAGAAGACGACCACGTCAGCGCCACGTCATCAACCACGTTAGCGACCTTTTTGCCACGTCAGCATATCGCCACGTCAGCACGCCACGTCATCCGGACACGTCAGCACGCCACGTCACCGCCACGTCAGCACAGTGGTCCCCACGTTGCCACGTCAGCAATACGTTGGAAAATTACATTTTGGCCCCTGTATTTCCGGGTAATTACATTTTGACCCCCTGAGTTTATGAAATTTACATTTCAGTCCCTAGAAAATATCAGTTTGGCCCTGTAGTTCTGGTGAATGACATTGTGCCCCCTTTAGTTTCTGAAATTTCAGTTTAGCCCTTAAGAAATTTTAGTTTAGTCCTTAAAGTTTCCAAGCTTAGTATTTATTGTATAAAAAGAATTTTTGAGCCCCGGAAGAGGCTATTCCACCTAATTTGACCGTTCCGGACGTAACGGTGGGCTCGGATTTTTAAAATTCAATTTCCATTTTAGTGAATTAATTATTCTAAAAATGGAAGAATCATCCGGAGCCATGATAAAATTGACTGCTACAAATTACACACTATGGAGACCCAGGATGGAGGATCTCCTTAGTTGTAAGGATCTATATGACCCTATAGAATTTGAAGGGCAGAGACCTGAGACAGAAAAAGATGCAGAGTGGAAGAAAATTAACAGAAAATGCATCGGTCAGATCAGACAATGGATCGATCATAGTGTCTTCCACCATGTAGCCAAAGAAACAGATGCATAAACTCTATGGAAAAAATTAGAGAGTATGTATCAAGCCAAGTCAGCACGGAACAAAGCCATCCTGATGAGACGGCTTGTGAACTTGAAGTTGCGGAGCGGAACTCCTGTAGCAGAACATACAAGTGAGTTCCAAAACTTGGTGAATCAGTTGACGGCAGTCGAGTTACAGCTTGGAGACGAGGAACAAGCACTTCTACTTCTCAGTTCCCTTCTAGATTCATGGGAGACACTAGTGGTCTCCATCAGTAATTCAGCACCCGGAGGCAGACTTACCCTATCAATGGTTAAGGATGCCTTAATGAACGAGGAGGCAAGAAGAAAAGATGCAGGCGCCAGTCAAGATGAAACCTACATCACAGAGAATCGAGGAAGACAGTCTCGAGGTGAAGACTGGAGAAGAGGTAAAAGCAAAACCAGAGGCAGATCAAGGGGCAGGTCATCAGATGGGCGGAGACCCACATACAAATGCTATCACTGTGGCAAAGAGGGTCATATAAAGAGAAATTGTCGCAGTCTTCAAAAGCAGAACCAGGAGAGTTCACAAGCACAAAGCAGCGAAGAGCCACGAGTCTGTCTCTTATACACATCTAGATGTGTATAAGAGACAGGCCCCGCCCCGTTCAAATTTTTTTTGCCCCGCCCCGCCCCATTGCCCCGTTGCGGGGCGGGGCGGGGCGGGCAAAAAAATTTTGAACAAATTAGACCCGCCCCGCCCCCCCTAAACATTTATATTTTTGCAATTAACCCCCTATAATATTTTTATTTTTTGCAATCAACCCCCTATAACATTTACAACCTCTAATTTTTATCATATTATTTTACTTACTGTCAACCCTCTAATATATTCAAACGTGTTACAATCACCCCTAATAATATCATTTAAGTCCCAATAGTTTATTTTTTATCATATGCACCCTTACACTGTGCGGGGCGGGGCGGGTCGAACGGGGCTAAGTGTTAGACCCGGACCCTGACCCGCCCCTACAGGGGCAGAATTCTTTTGCCCCAGACCCGCCCCAAAACAGTTTTGGGGTGGGTCTTGCCCCGCCCCATTTGTCCGGGGCAAACCGGGGCCCCGGACCCGGCGGGGCAACTTGCCACCCCTACGAGTTACAGTGGTAGAAGATGTAACCATCTGTGCAGAAGAGACGTGCTTCCACACAGCAGATCAAGGAGTAGAATGGGTCATTGACACAGCAGCTTCCTGCCACGTCACTCCTTGCAGAGAGATCTTCACCACGTACAAAGCAGGAGACTTTGGGATAGTGAAGATGGGTAACAACAGCACCGCCAAAATCATGGGAATTGGTGATATTCAATTCCAAACGAACGTCGGATGCAAAATAACTTTGAAGGACGTTCGTCATGTGCCAGATCTTCGACTCAACTTGCTCTCGGTAAAAGCCTTTGATCAGCAAGGTTATGAGAGCTGCTTCACCAACGGTACATGGAAGATGCTGAAAGGGGTCATGGTGGTTGCTCGAGGTAAATTATGTGATAATCTTTACAGGACTCATGTAAAGATAAACGGAGAGAGCCTTCATGTAGCAGAGCACATGGTACCTCTGGATTTGTGGCATAAAAGGCTCGGTCACATGGGTGAAAAGGGTTTATCAACCCTTCAGAAAAAGAAGCTGATCACTGTTTCCAAGGATGCAGCGTCTCATCCTTGCGACTATTGTTTGTACGGGAAACAACGGAGGGTATCATTCAGCTCCTCATCAGTGAAGAAATCAAAGCTATTGGAGCTAGTACACAGTGATGTATGCGGACCTCTCGAAGTCGAGTCCTTAGGCGGTAAAAGGTATTTCTTGACCTTTATTGATGATGCATCTCGGAAAGTGTGGGTTTATTTCCTCAGGACGAAGGATGAAGTTCTAGAGAAGTTCAAGGAGTTTCACGCCATGGTAGAACGTGAAACGGGTAAGAAATTAAAATGCCTTCGATCAGATAACGGAGGCGAGTATACCTCCAGAGAGTTCAATGCCTACTATCGAAGATATGGCATCCGACATGAAAGAACAGTCCCACGCACACCACAGCATAATGGAGTGGCCGAGAGGATGAATTGAACCATCATGGAACGAGTCAGAAGCATGCTCAGATTGGCTAAGTTACCCAAGCCATTCTGGGGGGAGGCAGTTCGCACCGCCTGTTACTTAATCAACAGAGCACCATCGGCACCACTGAACTTCGAGATTCCAGAAAAGGTATGGTCTAATAAAAAGCCCTCCTATAATCATTTGAAAGTGTTTGGTTGTTTAGCCTTCGTACATGTATCCAAGGAGCTCAGACAGAAGCTCGATGCAAGAACTGTTCCATGTATCTTCATCGGTTACGGAGATGAAGAATTCGGATACAGATTATGGGATCCCAAAGAAAAGAAAGTCATCCGGAGCAGAGATGTCATATTTCACGAAGACCAAACATATGAAGACGCTGAAAAGACAACAATATCTACAAATCCCACTAGCAGTGCCCCAGATATTGTTGCAGATTCTACCCCAACACCAAATGCTACAAGAAATGACGAGGTACCAGACAAAGTTCCAGAAGCAGATCAGGAGGAAGAAAATGAAGAGATTACTGAGCCGGGGGAGCCACAATCACCCATAGAAGCTGCTATACCTCCTGGAAATGAAGAACCTCAGCTACGACGATCTGAGCGAGGTCGGATTCCATCGAGGAGATATCCAGAATCAGAGTACACACTGCTTACTGATGAGGGGGAGCCAGAAAGCTTTCATGAAGCTTTATCTCATCCAGACAAAGAACAATGGCTGCATGCAATGCGAGATGAGATGAATTCTCTAGAGAATGAGATGAATTCTCTAGAGAAGAACAAAACTTATGAACTGGTCGAACTCCCAGACGGAAAGAAGGCACTGAAGAACAAGTGGGTATTCAAGCTCAAGAAAGATGGAACAGGAAAGGTGATAAAGCACAAAGCCCGATTGGTGGTAAAAGGATTCCTTCAGAAGAAAGGAATTGACTTTGATGAAATATTCTCACCGGTAGTAAAAATGTCCTCAATCCGCGTCATCCTCGGATTAACAGAAAGTCTTGATTTGGAGCTTGAACAGATGGATGTGAAGACAGCATTTCTTCATGGAGACTTGCATGAAGAAATCTACATGGAGCAGCCAGAAGGGTTCGAGGTTCAAGAAAAAGAACACCTCATGTGCAAGCTCAAAAAGAGCTTGTATGGCCTCAAACAAGCACCAAGGCAATGGTACAAGAAGTTTGACTCCTTCATGGTGAGTCATGGGTACAAAAGAACCGATGCAGACCAATGCGTCTACTTTCAGAAACTTCCAGGTGGAGACTTTGTTGTATTAATGTTATATGTGGACGACATGTTGATCGTCGGAAAAGATGCAACAAGAATAAAGCAGCTGAAGAATGAACTATCAAAAACCTTCGATATGAAGGACTTGGGACCAGCTCAGCAAATCTTGGGGATGCACATTCGTCGAGACAGAAAACAAAAGAAATTATGGCTGTCTCAAGAAAAATATGTTGAACGTGTGATCCAAAGGTTCAACATGGATAGTGCCAAGCCAGTTAGTGTACCACTGGCTAATCATTTCAAGCTGAGCAAGAG
The DNA here is from genome assembly GCA_013180625.2 of Boswellia sacra. Taxonomy (NCBI): domain Eukaryota; kingdom Viridiplantae; phylum Streptophyta; class Magnoliopsida; order Sapindales; family Burseraceae; genus Boswellia; species Boswellia sacra. Next base: position 143,343 of record SNVD02012544.1, on the reverse strand, counting down.
ATCATGTCCCTCATCCAAGAAAGAGATAGAGGACATGGCGTCGGTACCCTATTCTTCTGCTGTAGGAAGTTTGATGTATGCCATGGTGTGTACAAGGCCAGATATTGCTCATGCTGTAGGAGTCGTGAGCAGATTTCTTTCAAATCCAGGGAAAGAACATTGGGAGGCAGTCAAGTGGATTCTCAGATACCTTAAAGGTACTTCGAAGATATGCTTGTGTTACGGGGGAGCTGATCCAATCTTGGAAGGCTATACAGATTCAGATATGGCCGGAGAACCTGACAGTAGGAAATCTACATCAGGTTTTGTTTACACTTTTGCAGGGGGAGCTGTATCATGGCAGTCAAGACTACAGAAGTGTGTTGCGCTATCCACGACAGAGGCAGAATACATTGCCGCAGCGGAAGCTGGAAAAGAAATGTTGTGGCTGAAGCGGTTTCTCCAAGAACTTGGGATTGAGCAAAAGGAATACAAAGTACACTGTGACAGTCAAAGTGCTCTGGATTTGAGCAAGAACTCAGTGTACCATTCTCGAACGAAGCATATTGACATCCGCTATCATTGGATACGAGAGGTGATGGACAAGCAACTGTTGAAACTAGTGAAGATCCATACTAAAGAGAATCCAGCCGACATGTTAACAAAAGTGGTCACCAGAGACAAGCTAGAACTATGCAGAGACATAGTTGGATTAGAAGCTGTCTAATTATTTTTGTTGTTACTCCTTTTTCACATGGGATGGAAGGGGAGAATTGATGAGCTCATGCATGACATGCATGAGTTCTAGAATTCTGCTGAGCTCATGCATGACATGCATGGCTTCCAGAATCCCTCCCATGTGAATGCATTGAGAGTCAAATTTGTTAGGCACCTCCAATTTTGAAAATCAAAGGAAGTAGCCAAATTTGATTTGAATTTGTATGCAGAATTTTCCCTATAAATATGGGACGAATTCTGCCTTGTTTAAGCATAGAGAGATTCCAGAGAGAGTCCAGAGTCTAAACCAGAGAGTTTAGGATTGAAAGAGAGAGCCAGGAGAGCTCCAGAAATTTTAGGGGAGTTTTTGTATAATTCTTGTACATTAATTTTCTCTGTTAATACAAGTAATTTTTCTTCCAAATTCTGTTCTGAGTTGATCATTACATCCCAACAGGGTCCGCGTCCAACCTGGCCCCTTCTTAAGTCCGCGAGATGAGCATATCTTGATTCTTCTTGGCTGCATTATAACTAATTAATTATCGAGTTTTACCCCTTTTACAACAATAAGAAAGAGAGAGAGAGTCACCAAATTAAGAATTGCTCTCCGAAATTAAAATAAAATTATATATACATATATATAAAATTATATATACATATATATATAGTAATCTAATACTTAGACCCTTGTTATTTCCCTTGTTATAAAACTTAATGTCCCGCCTACTTTAATAAAACTCAAGTCCAACCTAGCTCACTTTTGTTTGCCTAAAGATTTATTTTAAGGATGTTGATTGCCTAAAAATTTATTAATATTTATTTGTAGGTATGTTGCTTAAGGTTTATAGTTGTAATTTAAAATATATTTTATTTCAAAGAATAAATTTTGAAAGTTAAAATTTTAAATTTTTAACAAGTAAATGGGGTTGGGGATGGGGATAGAGATGTATTTTGGCTTTGGGGATTCCTCATTCTCATCTCCGATTTAAAAAATTGAGAATTAATAGGGGATAAGAATTAATATTTTAATTGGGAACAAGGATGGGAATGGCATCCCCACCCCCAACCCGACCCGATTCCAACTCTAATTAAGGTCATTAATTATAAGAATTAAAAAGAAATATTAAGTAAAAGTGTACAAAAGAAAAATATGGAGACTAGATGAGGCAGTAAAATTGATGAGTAAACAAGAAGAGTTTGTTCTTATCACTTAAGACTTAAATATTATTAAATTATTAATCAATCAACATGATGATTTGGTAACTTAAACCAATAAAAATTATAACGTATGTAATATTTAATTTTTAAATGTTCGTAAGTAGTAATTTCATTAAATGCTTTTCATTTTAATATCATAGTATCGTTTTTATATATACCAAAATTAGAAACTTAAAAAATAATAATAGTAATAATAAATCTTGTCATAAAAAAAAAATCTTGATAAATACCCCGTTAACGCGTACTTAAGACTAGTTCTATGATCTTAAATCTATATCTCAAACTCCTATATAACTAGACTTATTATTTTCTGCATCTATGATCAAAAATCGCATTTACTTTCAGTTGTTTTTGTACAATGGTGTTCCATCGATCACCACCACGTCAATATTGAAAGACAAAATATATAAAATAATACATTAACCTGCAGTAGAGAGCTCAAGGGTGAGCCGGCCCAAATGAGAAGGTACTAAACGCACATCTGCCTGCTTCGTTGTTCATTTTTCTGCTTGATTTATTGATGTTATCAGTTCTTGGAGTTAAATGAATGATAATATTTGCCTATTAAGAGTTATTACTGAGCTTTTTAATCATCTAATGCCTTTTTATGATGCATACAAAGTTTGTTTTATGCAATGGTGGATCCAGAATTAAATTTATGAGAGGGCCGAGTTTTCTTAAGGAATGATTTGTTTTAATTGAAATAAAGTGAATTTGATGTTGATTTGTTTCATTAATTTTTCCTGATTTGTTGCATTATTATTGACTTTTTTTCTTAAAAAAGAAAATCATATCTTTTTGAAAAAAAGTTTTCTATGAATCCTTGAACTTAAGAAAGATGACCAAATACTTATGCCTACCTTTTCCATGAAAAATTTTATTAAAAAAAATATAATTTGTGGATCAACTGAGTACTTTTTAACTCTAATATCGATCAAATCTTTTTTGGATGATTATAATATTGTAGTATGTCAACCTGGTTTGGTTGGAAGTAATATTAATTTTGACTTAGCATCCTTTGAAATAAATTATTTTAGATAATATTTAAAAAGTATATCAATAAACTGTACTATATAATTAAGTAAAGGAAAATAACATTATTAATCTTAATAATATAAAATAATAAGAATATAAAAAAATTGTCTTAAAGGAAGAGGAATGGAGAATTTGATGGATTAAAAAAAAAGTGAAGGACCTATCTTTATTTAGGATATTAATCATGACTTTAGTAGGAAATATATTTATATATGAAATCTTTATTTAAGTAGGAAATACTGCTACTTTCCTATTTAATTAATATTGTAAAAGAAATTTTAATAAATTAAATATAATAAAAAATTTGATGATCCACTTATTTGAAATATTAATTTTATCTTCATATGAGTGTTGTTATGTAAAAAAGTGGGGGGACCAAACTTGGAAAATCATATACCATACAATCCATTTTAATTTGAATATATTAAAAAAAATTTCAAACAAAAAAAAATTTGCCTAAAGGACGGACCCCCTTAGGCCTGTCCTGTGAATTGGTCCGCCCTGGTTTTATATATTAATCTAATTAATTAGCTTTCTATATTTCGTTAAAAATATGAAGGGATCTTAATTTGTGAAATTCATATCATATATTAGATATTCTAACCAAAACGAGAACTATAGAAAAAAGAAAAAAAATTATTTTTGTATATTTTTTAGTTTTCCTTAATTAATTATGAATTCTATATTAATTTATATTTTCTTAGTGATGCTATAAATATGTATGTTTTGTTTTGTTTTGTTTTCACTCTTTCAATTCTTAAAATCTCTACTGATTTGAGAATTTGGATAAACCATCAATAACAATAACTATAGTTCTCTCATTATATATCGAATGAAAAGAAGAATTTAAGTTAGTTTGATCCCTTTAAACTAATTTGTATATTGTATTAATTGAAATACAAAAAAATAATTAGTTTCTACATATTATAAAAGGGCAATAATGTTATTGTTTTCAATATTATTCAATTTAAGTATTTAACGAACTCTGTATGATCATCTATAAAAGTTAGTTTAATCAAATCCGGGCTTAAACATGTACATCATTATCGTTATTAGATAGAAAGTTATCATTTGTATTTGACTCGTCTCTTCTATCAACATCAACTAAAATGTTGGGCCACAGCTACAGTCCACACGGTTAAATGTTGGGAACTCAATTTTTGTTTTTTATTGGTGCTATATCTCTCGGGGAATCACATTGGCACCCCCAAGGTATGGGCGAAACATCAGCACCACCTCCGTTGTCCGTAAAGTAACATTTAACCCTCACTTCAATAAAAGTACAAAACAAATAAGAGGAAGGGTATTATAATCTTTTTTTAATATTATATTGAATGTGTTAACAAGGAATAAATAGAAAAATGATATAGTTTTCGCTTGGTCTGAACCCCTGATGAGGTAGCTAACATGCTGAATGTAAACCATTCAAAACCAAATTAAAATAAAGACAATATGAATTTGCAAAATATTTATTTAACATTAAACATAAAATAAAATCCAGCTTCATTTTATTTTTTAAAAAATTAAAGTTAAAATTAAACAATGTAAATTAAATAATAATAAAATTATTAATTTAAAATTTTAAAAATATATTAAATGATGATAAAATATATATTAAATGATGATAAAAAATATAATTTTGAATTATAAAAGAAAATTTTGAAATTTATAATTAAGAATATAAGAAATATGTTGTAGATTTAATATATATTTCAAAATTGATATTTATAAAGTTAAAAATTATTTTTTATTATTATTTTAAATTTTATAGATTTATTGATATTTTAAATTTTTAAATTAATACTTTACTATTATTTAATTCTTATTCTTTACTCTTAGTTTTAATGTTGAGTAAATGTTTTCCAGTTTTGTGTTACTTATAATCACTTTGGTTGAGTGATTAATATTGAATATGCTAATCAAATATTCATAGGTTTGAGTCAAACTAATGTTATATGTTTTCTCTATTTATCCGCTTTCAATTTTATCTTTGTTAATGTCGTTAATCACTTCCGTTAAAGTGGGGGTTAAATATTACTTAAAATCACTTTGGTTGGGTGGTTAATATTTAATATTTTAATCAAATAATCCTAGGTTTGAGTCGAGCTACAATATTATGCGTTTTCTCTCTCTTATCCTATTTCAACATTATCTTTATCAACGTCGTTAAGTGCTTCTATTAAAGTGGGGGTTAGATATTACTTTCCATCACACAACAGGGGCGGCTCGTGCGTAGCCCAAACCTGGAGGGTGTCAGTGTGCTTTTCCCTATACGTCATGGATGATGTTCGTAGTTGACCCAATGTCAACGGGAACTATTAATGATATTGTTGTGGTTCTACGGGGCAGGCAGCATCTTCCAAGCAATTTTGATGCTCCAGCGGCCCAACGACACCTCGAAGAAATGTCATTCGACTTTTAACTTAATTTCAGCAGCAAGATGGCATTGCCTTCGTCTCGGACGCGGATGGGCTGCAACACAACACGGCCTATGACAAAAATTAACAATAAAATTCAATATTTATATATATAGAGAGAGAGAGACGCTAAAATAGAACTATCAAATTATATGGTATCCAAAATGAAAAATCCTAAACAAAGTTATTAGGATTAAAATTTTACGAAAATTGGAAAAACGATAATTGAGGACCTAAACATTATTATTTCACTGATCAAACTCTGTATGATTTGTTTTAACGTTTTCAATGGAGCCAAGCCACGAAAGGCTAAAATTTGACCATACTCCAACAATCAACCATTACCGCAAATGATAACAACTACAAAACTAGCCTTCTTCGAGTGGTCCTGAAGAGTCCGAAGAACCATAAATTTGAACCCATCTGGTCCCATCACATGCCAACACACTATTTCCATTAATTTTATGTCACATATTTCAGAATTAATAATCTTCTCGTGAAATTAAAATTCTTCTTTGTTTAATAATTTTATCGTTTTAGACCAAAAAAACACACCTCAAAGGCAAACATATATAACATATCAGAGATTCACATCTCAAGATGATCCAAAAAAAAGAAAAAAAAGAAAACGAAAATCCTCAAAGGTCTTGCTGATCACTGTTCTGTCCCACTAGTCCCATTTGGACCAAAAAAACCCATGTTATGATGTGAATACAAGAGAAAGCGCTTTCCACGAAGTGCTTCTGGGGCCTGAACTTGGTCCTTGTGGGACCAATCTTCTGAAAACACATGTGAACGACCTACAAAGATACTAAAAAAAGAAATTAGAGATAACATACTCTACCGACTTCGATTTTTAACCACAAAAGACCATGAAAAATCTCGTCATGCCGCTACAATTACGCACAATGTTCCACTATAAATAGCCAGTTGGAGACCGTGTTAGCAAACCATCCAATAACATAGTTAGAACATAGCGATCGGGGTTTTTATTATACTAAATAATACTCACCATGGCGAGGCTAAGCAGCTCTCTTTGTGTCATAATATTATATGCAACTGTTCTCAACTCAATTGGCTGCAGCTATGGTGATGCTCAGTCCTCGAAGCTGCTGGAGAAAGAGCATAAACTATTGTTTGTCTTCGGAGACTCGCTGTTTGATCCTGGCAACAATCAGTATCTTAACAATTCCATGAAAAGTCCGGCAACATCATGGCCTTACGGAATGAATATGAACAACAGATCCTCTGGCAGGTTATCGGATGGCCGTGTGGTTCCTGATTTCATCGGTGAGAGATGATCTTACAATTGACTATTTATTTTCTCTGCGTGATCTTATCTCGTTAATTAATTAGTTAATTCGTAAGCTTTGAATCTTTGATGCTGATGCAATTGTGCTTTCATTTTATGCATATGCAGCCCAGTTTGCGAACCTGACTATGCCTCCACCGTTCCTGAAACCTGGAGCAGATTTCACTGATGGGGCTAATTTTGCTTCTGCTGGAGGTGGCGTTCTTGAACGGAGCGCTGGAGTGGTATGTTTTCTTTTTCTTTTTCTTTTCTTGGCTTTAATTTGTGGGACATATTACAATAAAGCTTCTTAGTGAAGATGTTGAATGTTGGGTCCTTTTTTCCGTTCTTTAATTATGAATGGAATTCAAAGATATGTCATGTCACCATGACCGTAGCTTTTCAACACGTTTTGGTCATCAATGCTCAATTGAATTGCCCTACTGAAGATGTTACTTTATGCAGCATTAAAAGCGAGCTTACGAGAAATGACAAAATCTTACTTATATATATCAAAAACCAAAATATTAATATTGGATCATTCTACAGTACACTTAGCCAATTTCAAGACAACATTGTTGTTTGTAATATAATGGTTTAGTTAATAAATGCTAAAATTTTCTGCTTTAATCTCAGATGAATCTCAAAATTCAGTTGGCCAATTTCAAGAAAGTAGCAAAGTTGTTAGCAGGGAAAGTTGGTGAGCAAGAGACAAAGAATATTTTAATGCGATCTGTTTACTTATTTAGTTTGGGAGGCAACGATTACTTCAGCTATAACACAAATTATCCAAATTCCACCAAAGCTGAGAGGGTAGCACTAATGCGCACGGTGGTAGCCAACTTAACAAATGGTTTCAAGGTAAGAACATAATGTTTACGTTCTCTATCTTAATTAGCAAATGTATATCATCATTTTAGGATTTCAAGATTTGCCATTAACATATCTTGATTATTTAATTAATTTTGTTGTTTCTGATAATTTGCAGGAATTATATGATATGGGTGGAAGGAAATTTGGGATTCAGAATGTTGGACCGTTAGGTTGCTTGCCCATGATAAAAGCAATGCACCCTGAATTGAATGGTGGATGTATTAAAAATTTCTTATCAAGTGCAAAACTACACAACAAGGCTCTATCCAATATTCTTGATAAGAAGTTCTCAAAGCAATTACCAGGATTCAAATACTCCATCTTGGACTACTACTACGCCCTCGGTGACAGAATCAATAACCCTACAAAATATGGTATATATTTTATTAATTTCTAAAATTAATTAACTTTAATTGATACATTAATGTTTAAGTAATTGTTTTTCCCTTATGTTGTGATTAAGGTTTCAAGGACGGGACTGTTGCCTGTTGTGGAAGTGGATTGTATAATGGAAAAAGTTGCGGGGGAGGAAGTGGTGGAACAGTGGCATTCAACCTATGCAGTAACCCCAGTGAGTATGTGTTCTTTGATGGCGGCCATACAACTGAGAAAACGAATCGCCAACTAGCAGAGCTGCTATGGAGTGGAGTACCAAATATTACAGCACCTTATAACATGAAGCAACTCTTTGAGTTGGCTTAAATTTTTCTTTTCTAATGTATACCCTTTAATAGAGGCTTCTTTAGAAGTTCGATTATATTATGAATTTCTTAGTTAGATATATAGTAAATCGTTTTTATGATAAATATTTATTAATAAATAGTCAATTCAATTGGACCAAATCATATTTTTCCGGTTCCTAGCAGTTTCCAAACGCAATAACAGGAGTCAACTATAAAGTGTAAACTCTAGCGTCACAGCTTACCTCTAACGTTACATCATCAAATCCATTCTACATGGGATAAAACGAGGGGGATTATCACTAAAGCCCCCGCTTTATTTCAAACTTCTAGCAACCCCCACTTTTTCCAAAATACGGAGAAACCCTAAATGTTACCAACCGTTCATTAATCTGCCAGATTTCCTATGTCAGTATTTACAATTACCAATTTGCCCTTACCGCCCATTCTCCTACATAACTTTGTCAATTTTATAATTGATTGTAAAAGTTAAACGTCTCCTTCTTTTATTCCTATTTTGTCTAGCATGAAACCTGAGTTTGGAGTATTAACAAGGTCATTTTACTTGAATGAATTAAATATTTTGACTAAAATATTAAAAATTTGATATCTAGGCATTAAATTAATAAAATGTCTCAATTAAAATAAATATAAGAACTAAACTTTATTTATATTTTTTTTCTTTCCTCCAACCCTACCCGCACAATCTTTTCGTCTCCGTTCTCCCTCTTTTTGGTCTTCTTCTCTATTTCTCTCACTTCCTCTTTTAATTTTCACTCTTCCCATCTCTCTTCCAAAATCCCATTTCAATATTTAACAAAATAAAATCCCAAACTTAAAATCTATAAAAAATCCAATAAAAAGAAACATAAATTCACAAAAAAAAGAGAAATTAATTGTTTAATTCATAGTTGGATCAAAAATCAAATAAAAAACCATGAAAAATCAAACACTTAAAGTCAAACTTTATCCAAATTTCTTTCAAACATCCAAATCCCGAGACTGCTTGGTTTGAACCTTGAATATCACTAGCAAGTTGCTTGCATCCCAGTATTTATTGATGCTTGCGAAGCCTGAAAACATGGAAATGGTAATGTTGGGCCCCAGTTGTTGAATCCATGACAAGGTAAGAAGATGTAAACTTGTTATAAATAAAAGTTTCCAATGGTTTCAAGTAAGGAGAAAGAAATGATTGTTGGCGTTGGATCAAGCGGGGAGAAAGAAGAATTGAGGAGAGAGGAAGAAGAATTGATGAGAAGAGGTGCAGGTTAGAAAAGAAGAGTCAAAGAGAGAAACAAAAATATTATCTCTCTATCTCACGAGAGCGCATGTCCTAACTTCCAGGTAATATCCCTTAGCCAATCATAGAATGCGTGAACAATATGCACGTTGATTTATCACTTACGTGACACTCTGTGGTTGGCTGGACTTATTATAAAATAGACTTTTTTATTATCTCAATGTTCTAATAAAATATTATAAAAGAATAAGATATTATCACCCCATTTGCATTTTTCCAACTTCTCTTCTTGCTTCACGGCCCCACCCTTTCTCTTACCCTCTAGCAACTTTACATATAATAAAACTCATCGTTAATTTCCATTTTATACTAGAATGAGCACTACACTCATTACTCTTCTTCCATAAAACTCAAAATATTATTTTTTAATTTTCCTTTATATTACTTTTTTTATTTATCTCTCATCCAATTATTTTATAATCCCTTGAAGTGAAATGACTGCATTACCCCTACATCTGACAGTTTAGGGGGAACATCTGGTAACGGCTGAGGGTTTTCTGATAGTTTTGAAAACAGCGGGCTTTGGTCATTTCCAAAATAAACCGGGGTTTTTGTGATACTTCCCCTAGAATTAAGTCAAAAGACCTCCCAAATTTCATAGAATAATCTAAAGGATAGTTGTTTATCTATGATCAGAAGAAGTGTAATTTAAGTAACAGTGTTCAATTGCTGTTATCAAAGGGCAAGAGTCAACTCTCTCTTTTAGTCAAACAAAAATTATGTATCACAATTTTTCTTTAATAATCTTGTTTTTTTTTTCTAGTGAAACGAATGAACACAAAAATAATAAATCAAATAAATTAATCCGAGAATAATACAATGGTAACATAAAATATTTTGAGTAATGTATACAAGTTTTATAGATATAACATTACTCGTACTAATATGCATTTTTTAGGAACACATTATTGTGGATAAGAGAAGCTCAACCAACCCAGCTAAGAGAAGCTCAACGAACCAAGTTTTTGTTTAAGATTCTATTGTATTCATATATACATCATTCTTTTTAAACATGGTTTCATACTTTTCTTTCATGTGGAGTCTGGGTTAAATAACTTCTATAAAGGCTTGCAATCACTTTAATATAGTTTCCAAAATACCGTAGACACACCTAAACCTATACATATATTTGCTTTTAATTAATATTTTGTGGCTTAACAATTGGCTTTTCTTTCTTTTAGAGATATGTATATATTACATATATACTGAGTAATATTTAGAATATTATCGATGAAGTCTTTTAAGAGGTAAAGAAAATGTGTTGACTAAGATTCAATGCTACCGGCCTTTTCGGGAGAAGGGTGGATGAAAATAATAAATGAAAAAGAAAAGGCTAGCCCCGGATGGACCTCGCCTCCTTGATCAATTAAGCAGTGAAACGAACCACAATACAAGAAAGTTTCACCAGTCTGTAAAGATAATAAATGCGTAAAGGCTAGCTCAGGGCACAGGATGGACCAGAACCTCACCTCCTTAAGCAATGAAGTTTCGCAGCCATCTTTGAGCAGACTCTCCGAAAATAATAGGAGCTATTCTACTCAACCCCCCTTTCTAACTCTTCAACTCCGATTTCTAAATATATCGCATTGAAAGTTTTAAACACCATTTTTTTTCTTTCTTAACCCTATTTTTTCTCAATTTATCCTTTTAAATGAGTTTTTCATATCACCCTTTTTAAAGAATTAACTATACCTTTCTTCAATATCATCCATCAAGATTCAAGAGCTCACGAAAGAATTCAGCCACAACTGTCGTAGCTGCATTTTTGAAAGGTCCCAAATTTCCTTAAGCTACTCCAAGTTGAGGCTTCTTACAAACACCAAGTCAACACCTACGCGAGCACAAAACAAAGGCTTTAGCTATCTTCTATTTCTCAAGGCGTCCATGAGGAAATAACAGAATTTAGTCAAAGCCTGCATTATCCCAACAGCTAGCTTTGCGTCCACCGAATCTTCAAGCTCAGCTCCACCCACCTAAATTTCATTCCGCTTCTAGTACGTAGCATCATTATTTGTAAATGGCTTTACTTGCTTACCTAAGAATTGCCTTTTTGCATGGTTTGCCTTCTGATTCCAACTTTCTAACTTGTCAAGATTGTTCATTGACAACGCATCATAAGGGAGAGTAACTTATTTGAAGCACAAGAGCCATACAATTAAAAATGACTCAAGTATTGAAGTCTATAAACCAAATCTTCAACAGACAATCTTGTTTAAAGGAACCATGTATATTTAGAATATTTTGTCCTCTTCAATCATTTTATTTGCAAGATAAAATTATCTAAAATGTAAAAAAAAAAAATAGTGGTTAAAGCGTTAAAATGAGAGGGCTGAATAGAACCACTCAAATAATAAATCTTTAAGCAAAATCTATGAAAAATAAAAGTGAAAAGAAAAGGGCTCGGCCTGATCTCTTCCTTGAGCAATTTAAAGTTTCCCAAAACAAAAATTTATAGTTTCACAGTCTTATTGCCTAGTCCAAAAAGCCTCGTACTAATGGGAGCGATCTCTACCAATATAAATTGCAACCTTCTCTAATTAGGCAATGTGAGAATCTAAACTGAAAACCGCGCCCTCTCCTTACCCTCTTGGCCACTTTATGTTATGCCTGGGGGTATTGAGTAATCAATGTTAATGAGATCGTAAATTTCGGTGATTATTCTTTTTATTTTGTTTTCTCATTGAGCATATTACTCATTATTGGTGAAGAAAGTTAGGTTATAACAGCAGTTCAAAACGAAACCAGCAGTTGAAGTAAATAGGACCACCACGAGGAAATTAAGGACCTTTTCTTCATGTGACACCTGTCAAAGGCATTCAATGAATGAAAAAGTACCATACAAAAACATCATTTTCTTTTAATTCTTGCAGAAATGAACCAGTGATCCAATTAGCATCAAGTAACTCTCAAATATTACACACTAAGTTTCATAGAATCACCATTACACAGTATTTGGTTCAAAGAATTAACTATTTTTAGAAAAGTATGACAAATTAATAGAAAATGAGAATAAGTCATGGTCTTGAAAAAGAAAATAAAAATTTTAATTAATGTATATTTGACCAATTGATCTCCTATAATAAAATCTTCCTGTGCATGCACCCGTGAGTTGTATATTATCATATGCATGCATGGGAGAAAAGTCATGTGAAAATTATGGTGCTTTAAAAACACTATAAATATCCACATGCAGCAACATCGATACAGCACAAGAAGAATATTACACAAATTTTGAGCTTGATCAATAGTGGTGACTCATGGCAAGTCCAAGCAAGTTCAATATTTATTTCTTATCAATTATATTATATACAATAACCTTTGTTAGCTCAACACACTGCTTAGAATCTGATCTCCACCCTAAATTTCCTACCAAGCACCTGTTTGTCTTTGGGGATTCACTCTTTGATACTGGCAACAACCAGTACATTGAGACCAATGAAGAAAATCCTTACTTTCCAGGTACTCGCCCTCCCTACGGGATGACCTTCTTTGGAAAGCCCACCGGAAGAGTCACCGATGGCCGTCTAGTCCCCGACTTTATAGGCAAGAGACTAATCAGTTCTGACTTAGCAAGTATGTAGCTATTCTCACAACTACATTGTTCAATTATAACATACATTTGAATACTTGTTGCAGCCATCTTTGCAAATTTGCGTTTACCTGTGCCATACTTGCAACCGGACGCAGTGTATAAACAAGGTACCAACTTTGCTTCAGCAGGCGCAGGTGCTCTTGATAGTGATAACAATAAAACGGTAAGCCCTCCACATCCTCTTCTATTAATCCTCAGTCTTCATATCATGCTTCATTATGATCTTTTAATTGGTCATTTTAAATTTTCAGATCAGCCTTCGAGAACAACTAGAGAATTTTGAGAACTTCGCGGCAGAATTGAAGCATATACTAGGTCATGAGGATGCCGAAAACGTTTTCAAGAGTGCCGTGTTCTTGTTTAGCATGGGAGGCAACGATTACTTTAGTTTCAACTTCAATAACAAAGATCCTACTATATCTGAGCAGATTGAGCGAGTTGGGGAAGTGATGAGTAGTTTAACAAATGCAATCGAGGTACAATAATCCTAATTATCTGTAATGAACTTGAAAATTAAGAGGATGGTCTTCCATTAATATTGTTGATTTTTGCAGAAAGTATATGCAAAAGGCGGAAGGAAATTTGCGTTTCAGAATGTTGGACCCTTGGGTTGCATGCCACTGATCAGACAAAATACTGGTGAATTAGATGTTGATTGTGTGGAGAGGTTCATGAGGCATGCAAGACTACACAACAACGTCCTTGCTACCGTACTTGAGGAGTTTGAGAATAGTAAACCAGGCTTCAAATATGCATTATTTGACTACTACAATGCACTTCGCGACCGAATTCTTAATCCTGAAAAATATGGTAATTAAGCTTTAAATGGACTGTTTGCTATACATCTTAATTTATTTCATCGACATTTAAAAACTTTCAAGTATTCTCATGATGTATACTTCGGTTTTGTTCAATTGAAGGTTTTAAGATAGGTTATAAGGGATGCTGCGGGAGTGGAGAACTCAATGGAGGCAACTGCAGTGGAGGATCAAATGAAGTAGAGTTCGAATTGTGCTATGATCCTAACAAATTTGTGTTTTTTGACGGAGGGCATACTGGTGATAGAACCAACCTTCAACTAGCAGAGCTGATGTGGAACGGAACTGCAGATGTCACGGGACCTCACTACAATGTCGAGAAATTGTTTCAACTTTAAGTTTCTAAATAAATTAGATGTAATGGTTGTTTTCAGAGTAGTACTTTCTGTAATTCACGAAATAATTCCAGCATGTGAAACACAACTTACCTTCACATGCTATTCATAAAACCTTATTCTCTACTGTTTCGTGTGATATCTACCGTGAGATTAAATTGAAATGACCAAAGAGCATGATTATAAACACGGATATATATTCTTTACTTTATGATTATTATTATTATTCTCTTTCTTTTTTCAGTGTTTGGGTGTGTACTTAGTTGTTTGTTTTGAGAGCTCATCAAATTTAACATGTGAGCGACGTGTAGAATGAGTGGTTATAGTATCAAATATGTGCTAAAGATAAATAATGTAAAACCCTCATCACCTGCTTACGCCATTAAGCAACGGAAAACCACAATAGGAAATAGCAAGTTTTAATATGTGGCCAATATGGTTCCAGAATTTTCAATCTTAAAATTATTATTTGTGTCTATCTACTTCATGTGGCGTAGAGTCTATCTTCAAATAACTCCAGGAACGTACACACAACCAACACAGAAAGATAGTCTCTCATTTTAAACTTCAATTTTGATAAAATAAGAAATAAGATTTGTCAGATAATTTATGAAAGGAGGGATATCGATGTTAATAATATCATAGAGGAATATTCTTCTTATATGATTTTTTTAATTTTCTCAAGCATTTATGCTCGATATATATTTGTTTAAGAAAGTTAGATTGGCTATATCAAACATTCAAATGAAGTCAATAGTTGAAATGGATAGGGACCGCCACAGGGATATTAAGGCTTTTGTCGTTCGGTTGATCGCTTTCTCCATCACGTGATCACATTCAATAAATCCAAAAATACTACAAAACCAGCTTATGTTCCATTAATTATCAAATAATTGGATCTCAATTTACCACTCCTCTCGACCAATATATAAACTTTTTTAAGTAATTCACATTAAAATCATTAAAAAAATTGGAAATTAGTTAGTTTGGAGGAGCTGTAATTAATCCTAAATTAATCGATTTTATGATATCAAAGAGTTAAGTATCTTTCTAATAATGACAAATCATAAATTGGATAATTAAAAGTATTTAAAACTTAACAAGAAAATGATAATAGCTACAGATATCACAGAATTTGACAATAAGTTATAATCATGAAAAGAAAATAAAAAATAAATATGGTTATCATAAAAGTCTTCATGTGCATGCACCCGACGCGTGAATCATATCCACAGTATCAAATGTATGAATGGGTCAAAAGCCATGTGAAAATGGTGCTTTAATAATAGAATAAAGATATATGCATGGCACTACTATAAATATCGAAGCGGGTAACAACGTCCAGCACCGGCAGAAGCACAAGAAATTAAGCACAAAGAGTAGATCTAGTCTAAACAAGTTTAGCGTTTGCTTGAAGATTGTACTATGTTTATATATAATTATTATAAGCTTTGTTAGCTGAATACACTGCTTCGATCACTGTGAATTCCGAAGCAAGCACCTGTTAGCCTTCGGGGATTCACTCTTTGATAGAGGCAACAACCATTACTTGCCCAACAACTCTGCGGGGACTCGCTGGCCCTACGGGATGAACTTCTTCGGAAGCCCACCGGAAGAATATCCGATGGCCGTGTCCTCCCTGACTTTGTTAGTAACAAATTATTAATAAGTATCATTACTTCTAAAAGTGTCTTCCTTTCAAATTCTAAAGAATATATATATATTACAATGTCTCAATAATATAACTACTTGCTAGTGTTTTCGTGGTGACATGTTTGTTTAACAAAGAGTGTCTATATTATCCCTTGCTGACGAGGCCAAGTCCAAATTAACAGGCTGGAAAGGTAAACTGCTATCCTTAGCTAGTCGCATTCGCATTCGATTAGTCAGATCTGTTTTCCAAGCTACTCTGCTTCACAGTTTCTATATTATATGTTTACAAATGGCCATCTTCCTTATCAAGCTATGAAAAACCTGGTCTCAATTTCATTTGGAATGTTAATCATGAGCATTTTGGCACCCTCAATTTTGCTGCTCTTCTTAAATTTGCTTGGACTATTATCACGAGCTCTTTAGATTGGGGTAAATTCTTTTAGGCTCGGTTTCCTTTGCTTCATGATACTAGAACTTATAAGATTTCATCAATTTGGCTTGGTATCAGAACCATCACTACTCACCTTTTTTATGGTAGTCGACGGATGATTAGCAAGGGTAATCGCATTAATTTTTGGACAGACAAATGGCTTGACCTGCTAGTTGTCGACTACTTAATGTTGACCAAAATTGGGGAATAATTATGTATGCCAAGGTTTCAAGCATTATTCATGATAAAAAGTGGTCAATCCCGCCTGCTTTTATGGATCTATTTCCAAACCTTTTGCAACAAAATCATGGATGTTGAGCTTCCTCCTAACCCAACCAATGATACTTTGGTTTGTAAATCTGATACTCAAGGTGATCTCTCCTCGACTGCCTATTACAACTCTCTTAGAAATTCATCATCTTAAGAAGAAACGACGAAATCTCATCTGGGGCAATCATATTCCTCTCATACTTTCCACAATGGCTTGGAGTTAATTTATTCTTAAATAGACTACCTACTGATGACAACCACCTTTTTGTTGAATGCTCTTTTGCTCATAAACTTTGGGACTGGCTTGCAACAATCTTTCATGCTAATCTAATGCAAGCACCATTGATGATCTTTGGACAGCAATTGCTGACAAATCATTCCGCTCACTACTCTACAATTTGTGGCTTGTCTCAACTCTTTGGATTTTTTAATTAATCTGGAAAACTCGCAATTATTTTAGGTTTGAGAATAAAAAACCTAAAATCCAAACCATCTAAAGTGACTGCCGCTCCTTTATAAGAATACTCACCGAAATGAGTAACTATGAAGTTAGGCTCTAACTTGGAAATTCTTCGTAACCTCGGTGTTCATCCAAAAGTTGATGAGGCCCATAGATTAAAGAGGTTGTTTGGCACACTCCTCCAGCCCAATGGATCACGATCAACACAGATGGCCTATCCAAAGGAAATCCAGGCCCTTCGTCCTCTGCAGGCATTTCCCGAGACTACTTTGGTAATTTCCTGGAGGCTTCTCAACGTCTTTGGGTTCTCACTTCTCATCCTCTTTCTATGCTGAGCTCTATGTAGCTTTTCTCGCCATTGATTGTGCTTATACACGTAATTGGAAGCAAGTTTGGCTTGAGAGTGACTTAGAGGCAGTTATCAGCTCTCTCTTCAAAAAAGACTTTAGACCTCCTTGGCAATTAAACACTCGTTGGTAGCTCACTCAACGGCAAATGGCACAAATGCAAATTCACATCTGCACATATTTTGAGAAGGAAACGTTATTGTCGATAAACTGGACAATCTGGGACTAGCTTCATCCAATTTCCATTCATATGACACCCTCCCTTCAGAGATCTTCAATGATCTTCACCGTTATACTCGGCGACTTCCTTGTTATCGATTCTACTAATCCTTTCCATAGATTTTCTCATTGTTTACTTTTTCTAGAAATTAATTGTTTTGGTCAATTTGATTGTTAGCCTCAAAAGGAAATGAGGCATCTCTTTGTATTTTACTTTGATTGTTAATAAAAATTTGAACTTTTTCCCAAAAAGAAAAAAAAATCTTATCCATATTATCAAATTGTTTCAATTAATAAATATACAAGATATATTTATTAAATAAAGGGTGTCTATTTTATCGATGTTATTAAATTATTTTAATTAAATATATTTATTAAAGGGAATATTTCATAAATGACCTAATGTTATGGTCTAATATCATAATTAACCTCAACTTTTTGAAAATAGGCTGCAATGACCCTACCGTTTACTTCTCTGTTAACTTGCATAACGTTAAGGGTATATTGGTAACATTGACAACTTTAATTAAATATTCGAAATTAATTAAAAAAGATACAAAAACCTAGTCGCCCCCCAAAACAAATGAAACCGCCACAACACCCCTAACAAAATGTTCACTAGCCACCACCACAATTCCAAAATTATACCTGCACCCCTCCACCACCACCAAATCTAGTCACCGTCCACTCAGAGCCACCACAATTCAGAAAAAACAAAAAAATACCTACAATTTTTTTATGCAGCTGCCAACCATTTTTCACATCCATGGCTCGCCATCAATCCCCCAAAAACCCCAAATTCCACAGCTTTATCGATCTAGAGAGAGAAAACGAAATCAAAAAGAGAGAGAGAGACAGCAAAACGTGATGATAGGCGACGACGGTGGTGGGTGTTCATTTCTTTGTGGTCGATTAGTGGCTGCTTGTGTAAGTTTGAGATTAGAAGTAGTAGTAGTAGTAGTAGTAGTAGTAGTAGTAGTAGTAGTAGTAGAGAGAGAGAGAGAGAGAGAGAGAGAGAGAGGAGGTGGAGGGAGGGAGAAGGAGGAGGGAGCGGTTTGAGGAGGAAAGGGACGGCACGAAAAGTTTCATGTATTTTGGCTCTTTTTCTTGAAAATTAATAAATAAAGATATTTGTCAACGTTATTTTCAGCTTGGGGTTGGTGCAATGGCAATGATTCAAACTTGCATGCCATGGGTTCGAATCTTGAAAGGTAGAAGTGTTTTTCCCTTTAAATCAATATTACCAAAAATAAAAATGTGGTGGAAATTTTGAGCACGCTCATGGTGCTGAGCTCGAATGGAGCCCATAGAAATTTTAAAAAAAAATTATACTAAGTGTAAAATTTTGTGTGCCTTATATCCCAAGAAGGGATTGGCGTGGCGGCTAAGACTTGATATGTACAGTGCAACATCTTGGGTTCGAGTAACCCCCTTCCCATCAATTTTCAAAAATTTATTTAATGGACTTTAAATAAATATTTCAATAATATTTCATCCAACTTAATATAATAAAATAACTTTAGGATCATTTGAAACAATTGACAAAATATTAAAGTCATTACTGTCTATTTTTAAAAAGATGAAGTCAATTGTGATATTAGGCCATAACATGATTTCATTTATGAAATATTCCCTTTATTAAACAAGATGTGTCTATTTTATCGATGTCATCAAATTATTTCGGTTGAATATTTTTTATATTTTTATTTGTAGTATTGTCTTACATTTTTTGTTTTCAAGGTAAAGATCAATACTATAAGTGACAAGTTTTTATATTAATTTATTTAGTGTCAGTGATATGTCTTCGAAGAAGTTCATAACACGTGTCATTCATCTTCATGCTATTAAAAATTTAAACTAGGGTATTGGAGACTCGTGTTTTTAGAAACAAGCGTCAAAATTTCAAATGTGAACGTTGGACCCTAGTCAATACACCTTCTATATATCACACCCACATGTGGCAACCATCTGCAAGTCAACTTTTTTGCTTCTTATTTTAATTCTCACCGTAGATAACAAGCAAAGCAATTGCCATTCCCATGCCATGTGATCATGCCACCACCATCACATAAACAAATAATTAATGGTCGTTTTTTCCAAAGAAGAAAGTTAAGTTACATGTATCGTATGAGATTTTAAAAAGAAAAATTCATCATGTGCTATATCTTTTATAATTATTATATAGTTAAAAAATAGATTAAACTTTCAAAATATGATGTACCCTAAACTTCCTAATCCATAACCTACTATTCTATATATACTCATCACAGTCGACTTAGAAGAGACCACACAGTTACATAACTGCATTATCTAATTAATGGCGAATCCAAGTTTCCTCTGTTGTGGGGTACTCATATTATTTGCAACCATTCTTCTAAACCCAACTAGCATCTATGCTCAGTCCACCTCCATCCCTCCAAACCACAAGGCCTTGTTTGTGTTTGGGGACTCATTGTTTGATCCTGGAAATAACCAATACTTTATTAAAAGCAAACCACAGCCTTTCCCACCGTATGGAGAAACCTACTTCAAACGCCCCACTGGAAGACTTTCAGATGGTCGCCTTGTCCCTGATTTCATTGGTAAGGCAACTTCAGTGATTTTTTTTTCCCCTTATTTACTTGAAGTATGCAATTGCAACATAATAATGTTGACACACTCTATATACACTTCAATGATTGGCCGCAGCCCAGTTCGCCAACTTGCCTATACTACCACCATACCTGCAACCAGGCAGTAATCAATTCACTGATGGGGCTAATTTTGCTTCTGCTGGAGCTGGTGTTCTGAATGAAACTAATCCTGGAAGGGTATGCAACTTCAATTAAGAACTAGGATTGAATTTTTTTGTAATCGATTTATCTGAATAATACTTTGTGCTGCAGATACCTCTCAGGTGGCAGCTAAGCTACATGAAGGATGTGCAGAAGTCACTTATTCAGACACTAGGTGATGCCGAAGCCAAGAAACTGTTGTCAAATGCTGTTTATTTGTTTTGCATTGGAGGCAATGATTACACCAGCTATTTAAGGACAAACTCCAACTCTTCTCAAAACGCCAAGGATCAGTATGCAAAAATGGTCATTGCCAACTTGACATCTGTGCTCTATGTAAGTACTTTCTCACATTAAAACTCAGTGTAAATTTGCAATTAAGATGATAACCACTTGATAGGTCATTTTCAATTGTGAGAAATTATTACAGGTACACCACATATCAAATTGTTCGGCAGAAAGTACTTGCATCTACTTATAGAGATAAATCATCTAGAAATCTATATTCTAATTCTAATTTGTTAACTCACAGGAGATATATAACTTAGGAGGAAGAAAGTTTGCATTTCAAAATGTAGGACCATTGGGTTGCATGCCAGTCTTCAAATTCTCTGATCCAAAACTTGGAAGTGCCTGTGCTGAAGAACCTGAAGCACTAGCAAGACTGCACAATAGACTTCTAGCTTTTGCGCTCCAGGACCTAGGAAACAAGTTGGCAGGATTCAAATACTCACTATTTGACTTCTACAACTCACTTTTAGACCGGACCAGTAACCCTTCAAAATATGGGTTCAAAGAGGGGAAGGCTGCATGCTGCGGGAGCGGGAATTACAGAGGTGCTAATTGTGGAATAAATCCTTTTGAGCTATGCAGTAATCCTGGTGAATACGTGTGGTTTGATTCTTGGCATCCTACAGAAGGAGCATATAGCCAACTAGCTCAGCTTTTGTGGAGTGGATCACCGCAAGTCACAGGTCCTTACAATGCCCAACAACTATTTAGTCAGTGATAGTAAACGATGTAAAATCTTATGAATTCAGATCTTTGATCAGTAGCTTGCTAGGATAATAAGCCATCTATCATATGTATAACCTCATAGCATATATGATGTTATATGTAGGATATTCGAATAAACTCACCGATTCAATCTAATCTGATTCAAATTTTGATTGGTTTCAATAATTTGATTGGATTGGATTAGAATGAATCTAATTAGAATGTCGGATCAATTAAGGGTCCCTTTGATTTCCTACTTTTTATGTTTTGCTTGCTTCTGTTTTGATATGAATTTATCGAAGAGTATGAAGTAATTGTTTGCTTAAATATTTTAACTTAAAAACATTAAAAAAAAATACAAAACCAAGTATAATGCTTATAATGTATAATTCTTTATGAAAATGGAAACAATTTTTTTATGTTTTTCCTTCACTCAACTTTTTAAATTTTACATAATTTGTCTTTTTTTGCTTTTTATTTCAAATCATTTTATAATTTTAATATAAATAATTTTATTCATTAAATATTATATTTTAATAATTTTATAATATTTTACAATTTTATAATAGATTTGTCTAATAAATCCAACCAAATTCAGATAATGTATATAATAACGACTATTCAGAAAGCATATGGCAAATACACCAAATATTATATCATATATTTATATTTATCTTGACTTTATAAGTGAATGCAATCAAATTGAGATAATATATATTATAACGACTAATATTCAAAAAGCACATGGCAAATACACTAAATATTATGTCATATATTTATATTTAACTTCAAACGTCAAGAATTTTGATATTTTGTATATTATATTGACTAGAGTTGATTTCTATAGTTCAATAAAGTTAATGTTTTATACAATTGAATCAATTAATAATTTGTGATTGGATTTAGTAAGATAGATTGAATTGGACTTAATCTAATTATCTTAAATTGGATTGAAAAATCTAAAATCCAATATATTTTTGGGTACCATATTGAATTCAATAAAAGTCATTGGGTTAATTGGAATTGATGGACACTTCTGATATTTATCTTTGTTATCAAGTTGTTTCAATTAAACGCATTTTAATCATATCTAGGTGGGGCTATTTACACCCAAGTATTGCTACACCAACAATTCATTTACAACTAACTCTTTGTACAATCTAAGTTACCAAAATATCATTGGATGACTAAAAAATGAAAATAAACTAAGGAGATTAAATGTAATTACTCAGCTAATAATATTTTATCAACTCAGGTTGTAGAACAAGATAAATAAATTGTAGGCCTAATATTACTCTTTGCACTCAAACCAATACATTGATGCTCACTTTTAAACAAAAAATTATTATTATTAAAGTATCCTAGAATAATTCACCAATAAGGACCATTTACTTAACTATTATTAAACTATAATAACCTCAACACTCATTCAATTTATATGCATCCATCTTAATTACATCTGACTTTGTGTTTTTTTCAACATTCATCATAAATGTATTAAACTTAACATCTATTTGAATTTAAAAAAAAAAACACTTCTTTTTAAGATTCTAACCACAAATTATTTTTTGTCAATGTTATGCAGTCGTGCTTTCCCCATAATTTTTCCTATGCAGAGGTAATATATACAATCATCTAAATTCATGGTTTGTAATTAAAAGATTTTTGGTTAAAAATGGGTTATATGGGTAAAACAGTGCAGTCCGATAAAATTTTCCAAAAAAATTCTGGCAACGAAATTACCCGGAAAGTTATATATGAGTGAGATTTTCTTGCCCACAAAATACTTACAGGTGAGCCAACATTAACCACTATAGCTGGAAATCAATGTTTTTCTGGCAGTGTACCATCATTAGCATTATTTAAGAAATTCAACAAAAGATTTGTTGAGGAGCAACATCTGTATAGAGATGCATGATGTTTAATTTTTTCATTTTCAAACTAAAAAAAAAAAAAAATTAATAGTGGTACATATCTCAAAACTTATCCTAAAATCATACATCCTAAATAACATATTATAAAATTAAAACTGTCACATTATATTATATCACTCATTATATCATCACACCATCCACTTGGTAAGCCTATATTAAATACACATAATTTGGGATATAATTTAAAAAAATATATCATTATTTTAGAATAATATATAAATCTTATATTTTTATATTAATATTAAATTAAT
Source organism: Boswellia sacra (assembly GCA_013180625.2). Classification (NCBI taxonomy): domain Eukaryota; kingdom Viridiplantae; phylum Streptophyta; class Magnoliopsida; order Sapindales; family Burseraceae; genus Boswellia; species Boswellia sacra. Next base: position 119,754 of record SNVD02012544.1, on the reverse strand, counting down.
GTAATAAATTATATATTTTTTAAAAGTATTCATATTCATGTTATAAAAATTGATTAACACACATAACCAACAATAGCGGAATAGAGGACTAATCTCCCATTTTAAATTTCGATATTTGCTAAATAAGAAATGATATATTTGTCACAAGCAATCATTTACGAAAAAATTGTGTGATCGATGTTAATAAAATTGATAGAGGATTATTCTTTTTATACAATTTGTTTTCTCGAGGATATACATACACAAAAACTTATTGAACAAAGTTAGAAAGGAGCAACAGTTCAAATGAAGTTACCAGTTGAAATAAATAGGACCACAACAAGGAAATTATTAATGAAGATAGAGAATATATACACATCCTAACTATTCATTAAAATTAAGTCTGTCATGAATAAGGATGCCAAGGGAATTAAGGTATGTCTGTAATGAACAAGGATCACCTCCTCATCTCATTTCTATCTCATGTTTTTGCAAGTCCGTGATTGATAGTTAAAAAAAACTATTAATGAATATAAAGAATATATACACATCCTAATTATTCATTAAAATTAAAATTTACGTGTGTTACGAAATCCTCAAAATCTTAAGACAAAATTAGGTTATTAGAGGATTCTAGTCATCCATCATTCATTTTTTTCATCTCGTGATCACATTCAACGAATCAAATAATATATTACAATAACATCATTTTGGATTCTTAGATTAAATGCAGAAATGAAAGTACTAGTGGTCCAAAATCGAGTAATTGATGTCACTTACCACTCCATCTCCACAGTAAATGTATGGTTTGACTTTAACAGTAAAATAAATATTATCAAACATATGACCGTTAGTGTATGGTTTGCAAACAGCGGTATACCTGTTTAGCATGGGAGGCAAAGATTACTTCAATTTCAACTCAAACAACCCATATCCGCCCATATCTGAGCAGATTGTACATACGTGTTGGAGATGTGATGAGCAATGTAACATTTGCAGTCGATTAACTTCTTGGCTTGGTTGCGTACTCATTATAGTACATAAGTTGAGAGGATATAGAATGGTGATAGCGATGCATATTTGCAGGATATATACGCTATGACTGGAAGGAAATTCAGGTTTCAGAGTGTCGATACCCTTACGTTGCTTGCCACTAATCAGACAATCGAACGGTGAATTAGATGTTGATTGACTGGAGAGATTTATGAGACATGCAATGCAAGATAACGCAACAACTTCCTTGGTATTGTACTTGAAGAGTTTAAGCGTAGTAAACCAGACTTCTAATACGCATCATTTGATGAATTACTATATACTGAAGTTAGTGAGAGAATTCTTAGCACCGAAAAATTTGGTAATCAATTAAAGTGTATCTTGTAATTCTTTTATTGCATTTCTTCAATTTCTTTCTTTTTGATTTCCTAATTCGCAATCTTGTTATAAATAATATTAAACCGATCACCAATTTACAATCAAGCTCTCTCTATAATCTGAGTTGACAAAATCCTGTTCGAGATATAATTATTCTTAATCATTTTTGTTTCTTCCTCCTTTGGTAAATTTTTGTCAACTCAAGTTATAAGAAAAGTTGATTATAAATAGGTTATTTATAACATTACTCTTCTTTTATCGTGTTTTAACTCCAATTTCTTTCTCTTTGATCACCTAATTTGAAAATATTGTATCTTTACCTTATTATATCTTCATATACAGTTTTTTTAAGCTCACTTCTTTTGCTTTCAAATTAAAAAAATAATACTAGACAGTATAAACATTTATGTTAATACTGAAGTAATGTAATAAATTATATATCTTTATTAAAATTAAACTTGAAAGAAGTTTATGACACATGATTATCATGCGACCATGTTATTAAAATTGATTAACCAACAAAACATGGAATTTTCAAAGAAAGTGGTTGGGGACACATCTTTTTAGAAACAATTCAAAATTTCGAATGCGATGAATGTCGGTCGGCGCCAGTCAACATATACACCTGTAGAAGGCCCACATGATGTGGCAACCATTATGGGCAAGACAAACTTTTTGCTTCTTATTTTAATTCCCCCCAGATGATCACCAGTAAAGCGATATAATTGCAATGCCATGCCATGTGATAATGTGACCACCATCGCATAACCTAACAAATAATTAATGGTTTTTTATTATAAAAAAAATAAAGTACATCAATTATAGGGGACCTAAAAGATCATGTGAAACATCTTTGCAATCACTACATACAATCACTACATACACTTCCTCTTCCGAAACCCATCTATTCTGTATATAATGAAACTCGACCTAAAAGACCATACAATTACATTTTGAAACAAAGGTTTATTCGTCAATAACTACACAGCATCTAATTAATGGCGAATTTGAATTTCCTTTGTTGTGGAATACTCTTATTTTGTGCAACTATTCTTCTTAAACCAACAAGCAGTTATGCTCAGTCCACCGCTGCAAACAAAAAGGCCTTGTTTGTGTTTGGGGACTCCTTGTTTGATCCTGGAAATAACCAATACTTTATTCAAAGCAAACCAAAGCCTTTCCCCCCTTATGGAGAAACCTACTTCAAACGCCCCACTGGAAGACTTTCCGATGGTCGCCTGGTCCCTGATTTCATTGGTAAGGCAATTTTAGTGACTTTTTTTATTTTTTTGCCCTTATTTTACTCGATGTATGCAATTGCAACATAATGTTGACACACTCTATATATACTTCAATGATTGGCTGCAGCCCAGTTCGCCAACTTGCCTATACTACCACCATACCTGCAACCAGGCAGTAATCAATTCACTGATGGGGCTAATTTTGCTTCTTCTGGAGCTGGTGTTCTGCAAGAAACTAATCCTGGAAGGGTATGCAACTTAAATTGAGAACTAGGATTGGATTTGTTTGTAATCGATTTATCTGAATTATACTTTGTGCTGCAGATACCTCTCAGGAGGCAGCTAAGCTACATGAAGGATGTACAGAAGTCACTGATTCGGACACTAGGTGACGCAGAAGCCAAGAAACTGTTATCGAATGCTGTTTATTTGATTTGCATTGGAGGCAATGATTACACCAGCTTTTTAAGGACAAACTCCAACTCTTCTCAAAACGTCAAAAATCAGTATGCAAAAATGGTCATTGCCAACTTGACATCTGTGCTCAAAGTAAGCATATACTTTCTCATTTTAAAACTCAGTGTAAATTTCCAACTAAGATGATGACCACTTGATAGTTCATTTGTCAACTGTGAGAAATTATGCTGAAAGATATTAAACATCGAGATTTGTAACAAATACAAAAATACAGATACACCACATTTAACATGGTTCGGTAAAATGTACTTACATTACTTACAGAGATAAATCAACTAGAAATCAATATTCTGATTCTAATTTTTTAACTTACAGGAGATACATAACTTAGGAGGAAGAAAGTTTGCACTTCAAAATGTAGGGCCATTGGGTTGCATGCCAATATTCAAATTCTCTGATCCAAAACTTGGAAGTGCCTGTGCTGACGAACCCCAAGGACTAGCAAGACTGCATAATAGACTTTTAGATGCTGCTCTCAAAAAGCTAGCAACCCAGTTGGCAGGATTCAAATACGCACGATTTGACTTCTACAATTCACTTTTAGAACGGACCAATAACCCCTCAAAATATGGGTTCAAAGAGGGGAAGGCTGCATGCTGCGGGAGCGGGAATTACAGGGGTGCAAATTGTGGAATAAATCCTTTTGGGCTATGCAGTAATCCTCGTGAATACGTGTGGTTTGATTCTTGGCATCCTACAGAAGGAGCATATAGCCAACTAGCTCAGCTTTTGTGGAGTGGATCACCGCAAGTCACAGGTCCTTACAATGCCCAACAACTATTTAGTCAGTGATAGTAAATGATGTAAAATCTTATGAATTCAGATCTTTGATCATTAGCTTGTTAGGATTAATAAGCCATATATCATATATATAACCTCATGGGATATATGATGTTATGGGTAGGATATTCGAACAAACTCACCTATTCAATCTAATCTGATTCAAATTTCCATTGGTTTTAATAATTTTGGATTGGATTGGATTGATTCTAATTAGAATGTCAGATCAATTAAGGGTCCCTTTGGATTCCTCTTTTTTATGTTTTACTTGTTTCTATTATGATATGAGTTTATCGAAGAGTGTAAAGTCAATTTTTGCTTACATATTTTTATTTAAAAACACAAAAAATGTTACATATTTTCACTTAAAAACACAAAAAGTATATAAGCAAGGTACAGTGCTTCTGATTCACTATTCTTCATAAACATGAGAACAACTTTTTTTTGTCTTCTCCCTTCTCTCCATTTTCTTAATTTTATATAATTTATCTTTTCTTCGTTTTTTATTTCAAATAATTTTTATAATTTTAATATAAATAATTTTATTCCTTAAATATAATATTTTAATAATTTATAATATTTATAATTTTATAATAGATTTGTGAAGTGAATCCAATCAAGCTGAGATAATATAATAACGACTAATATTCAAAAAGCACATGACAAATACACCAAATATTATACCGTATATTTTTATTTGACTTCAAAAGTTTTTTATGTTTGAGTATATTACATTTACTAGAGTTGTTTTCTATAGTTCAATAGACATAGTTAATGTTTCATACAATTGAATGGATTAGTAATTTGTAATTGGGTTTAGTAAGATAGATTTAATTGGACTAAATTATCATTATATTAACTGGATTGAGAAATCTAATATCCCATCTATTTTTGGGTACCTTATTGATTTCAATAAAAATCATTTGGTTAATTCAAACCGATGAACACTTCTAGTTTATCTTTGTTATCAAGTTGCTCCAATTAAACACATTTTAATTAATGTAGGCTGGGCTATTTACATCGAGTAATCCTACATCTACAACTCATTTAAAACTAACTCTTTATACAATTTGAGTTAACAAAATATCATTAATGACTAAAATGAAAATAAGTTAAGAAGATTAAAAATATTTTTCATTTAATAATATTTTGTTAAATGAGGTTGTAGAAAAAGATAAATAAGTTGTACGTCTAATATTATGCTTTGCACCCAAACCAATACTTTGATGCCCATTTTCAGAAACAAATTTTATTATTAAAGTATCCTAGAGTAATTTACCAATAAGGACCATTTGCTTAACTATTATTAAACTATAATAATGTCACGCCTTCAATTTACATGCAGCCATCTTAACTACATCTAACTATTTGTTTATTTCAACATTCATCATAAATATATCAAACTTAACATCTATTTGAATTTTAAAAAAAAAAAATCACTTCTTTTGAAGATTCTAAGCACAAATTATTTTTCGTCAATGTTATACGGTAGAGCTTTTCCCATAAATTTTCCTATGCAAAGGTAATATATACAATCATCTAAATTCATGGTTTTGTAATCAAAAGATTTATGGTTAAAAATGGAATATATCGGTAAAATAGTCCAATCCAAGAAATTTTGCTAAAAAAATTCTAGCAACAAAATTGCCCAGGAAGTTTATACAATGAGTGAGATTTTCTTGCCCACAAAATACTTACGGGCAGCATTAAGCACCATAGCTGGAAATCATTGTTTTTCTGGCAGTCTACCATCATTAGCATTGATTAAGAAATATTACCGACAGCTCATTTATAACTAACTCTATCTACAACATAAGTTGATTAAATCCTACTTGAAATATAATTACCTTTTATCATTTTTGTTTTTCTCTCCTCCAATGAATTTTTAACAACTCATATTATAAAGAGAACAACGCATATTATAAAGAGAATTGTTTGTAAATAGATTATATATAGACGTAACATTGATATTCTTTTATCACGTTTCAACTCCAATTTCTTTCTCTTTGATCACCTAATTTGCAGCTATTGTATCTTTCTCTTCTTATGTCTTCATATATAGTTTTTTATGCTTACTTATTTTGTTTTCAAATTAAAAAAAAACCATAAATTATAAATTTTTATGTTAATATTACAGTAATGTAATAAATTATATATCTTTATTAAAATTAAACTTAAAAGAAGTTTACACACATGATTATCATGTTCATGCTATTAAAATTGATTAACTAACAAAACATGGAATTTTTAAGGAAACTAGCGTTGGAGACACATCTTTTTAAAAAAAAAAAAATCAAAATTTTAAACGTGATGAATGTTGGTGACTGGTCAATACATACATGTTACATGTGGACGTATTAGGCCTAGTTATTGGTCTTTTGCTAGGAAAAAATTTGTATCTATTCTTACCAATTGTTGCAAGGAAAAGAAATTAATAGGAGAAGAAATGGATATGGTTTGGCCTAATTCGAGGAGGATCGGGACCTCCCAAATAAGCTTTTGCTTTTTAGTCAAAATTCACTGCCATCCATAATTGCATTCATTCACAAACAGAGTTATTGATACATTTAACTACAACAGAAAAAAAAAAACAAAAAAAAAAAAAAACAGAAAAGTGGGAACAACCTTGAACCACCCCCGAAAATCTTACCCCACTTTTGTAGATAATGATAACTTTATTTAACTTAGTTTATTAACCTACCATGAAGACTAAGTCCACCAAAATTTGTACTTTTATTATTTTTTAATTATTTGAGGACATAACAATACACCAGTGCGAGGCCACATGATGTGGCAACCATTATCTGCAAGACGAACTTTTTACTTCTTATAATTTTAATTCCCACCAGATGATCACCAGTAAAGCAATACACTTGCCATCCATGCGATAATGCGACCACCATCACATAACTTCCTCTTCCGTAACGCATCTATTCTACATATAATGAAACTCGACTTAAAAGAAACCATTACAACTACATTTTGAAACAAAGGTATATTCGTCAATAACTACACAGCACCTAAGTAATGGCCAATCCGAGTTTCCTTTATCGCGGATCTTATTTTGTGCGACTATTCTTCTTAAACCAACTAGCAGCTATGCTCAGTCCACTGCTGGCAAAAAAAAGGCCTTGTTTGTGTTTGGGGACTCCATGTTTGATCCTGGAAATAACCAATACTATGTTCCAAGCAAAACAAGAAAGGCTTTCAAGCCATATGGAGAAACCTACTTCAAACGCCCTACTGGAAGACTTTCGGATTGGTCGCCTTGTCCCTGATTTCGTTGATGTATGCAATTGCAATATAATGCTGATACACTCTATACTTACAATAATCGGCTGCAGGCCAGTTCGCCAAGTTGCCTATAGTACCACCATACCTGCAACCAGGTTCCCACCAATTCACTGATGTAGGGCGAATTTTGCTTCTTCTGGAGCTGGTGTTCTTACAGAAACTCATCCTGGAAGGGTATGCAACTTAAATTAAGAACTTTAGGATTGGATTTATTTGTAACCGGTTATCTGAATTGTACTTTGTGCTGCAGATAAATCTCGGGTTGCAGCTAAGCAACTTGAAAGCTGTGCAGAAGTCACTCATTCAGACACATGGTGATGCAGAAGCCAAGAAAGTGTTGTCGGATGCTGTTTATTTGTTCTGCATTAGAGGCAATGATTACTTCAGCTTCTCAACGACCAACTCCAAGTCTTCCCAATTCGTCAAGGCTCAGTATGCAAAAATAGTCGTTGGCAACTTGACATCTGTGCTCAATGGAAGTATTTTCTCAGTTTAAAAATTAGTGTAAATATAATTTTCAACTAAGATGATAACCACTTAATAGTTTATTTTTCAATTGTTGAAAACTTGTGCGGAAGTATATTAAACATTTTATAACATATATCTATAATAAAATACATGACATAGAGACACTAAATTCAACATGATTCGACAAAATATACTTAATTACAACTACAAATAAGAAATAAACCCATATACTAGAAATCCATATTCTAATTCTAACGTGTTAACTTGCAGGAGATATATAACTTAGGAGGCAGAAAGTTTTCATTTCATAATGTAGGGCCATTGGGTTGCGTGCCATCCGCCAAAATATCTACTCCTAAACTTAGAAATGCCTGCGCTGAAGAAACCCAAGGACTAGCAAGACTGCATAATAGACTTCTAGATGCTGCTCTCAAAAAGCCAGCGACCGGGTTGCCAGGAATCAAATACGCACTATTTGACTTTTGACTTTTACAATGCACTTCTAGAGCGGGTCAACAACCCTTCAAATTATGGGTTCAAAGAAAGGAGGGCTGCATGTTGCGGCAGCGGGTCTTTCAGGGGCGCAAATTGTGGAAGGACAATAAATGGGACAAATGCTTATCAGCTATGCAGTGATCCTGGTGACTATGCATGGTTTGATGCTTGGAATCCTACAAAAAGAGCGTATGGCCAACTAGCTCAGCTTTTGTGGAGTGGGTCACCCAAAGTCAACAGGTCCTTACAATGCCCAACAACTATTTAGTCTTGATAGTATATCAATATCATGTACAATCTTATGAATTCAAATATTTGATGCGTATTAATAATCCATATAAGTTATATATCTCATAACACATATGATCTGTTGTATGTAGGATATTCAAATAAACTCACCAATTCAATCTCATCTCAATCAAATTTGATTGGTTTTCAGTACTTTCATTGGATTGGATTGAATCTATTAGAATGACTGATCAATTATTAAACTTAATTTGTGAAGTGAATCCAATAAAAATGTGATTATCCAATAACATTCAAGGAGCACATGGGAATTAATAGATCAAATATATTTATATTTGACTGCAAAAATTAAGAATTTTGATATTTGTGTATCTTATAGTTACTAGTTCGATATATGTAATGTTTTGTACAAATTGAATGGATTAATAGTTTGTAATTATAGTTAGTATCATAGATGGAATTGGATTGAATTCTAATTATTTGAAATTGGATGGAATTAATTGAAAAATCTAAAATCCAATTTATAGTTAGGTACCTTATTGAATTCTATCAAATTTATTGGGTTTGAACTATCGAACACCTCTAACATTTATCTTTATTACAAAATTGTTTCAATTAATTACACCTCTAAGAAAAAGAAAGAATCAAAAGAGGAAGAGGGCCCATTGAGACCCATTTAATGAAGAATTTTGAGGAGATTGAGGATTGCTTCATCCTTGATTTTGACGAGTCTCCTCAACAAAAGCAAAGTGATCACGATCATGACGACTTGTGAAAAACGCCAGATTTTATTTATTTCGTAATTTTAGCCTTCTTCATTTGTTCAGTAACTTTCATTCATCAATGATTTTTGAAGCTTTTTCAAGACAAAGATTAATGTTGTAGCTAATACACTGATTTCATTTGTCATATAAAACTAAAAAAGGCAAAATTGGAAATTTGTTTCTATGAAATATTTTGTTGTTTAGTTTCTTTCAAAGTAATTGTCATTTTGAATTTTTGAGCATAGTTGGGTTGCAAAGATTACCCACATACAAGACATCTATGTCGTAAATTCCCATTTGACACGACACCTCATGAAATGTAGTGTTACTGTTATGTTTCTTATTCAATTGCACCTTGCAAGTTTTGGACAAACCTAAACAAGCGCATTGCCATACCTCAAAGTATATTGGTAATAAAAAGACCTAAATGCCATAAAAATATTAAAATATTAAGTATTAGTACCCAACAATATAATAATAACAAAATAACCCAAAAATAAAGTAGTTCAAATATAACTCAACTGTAACACGAAAATAGTACAAAAATAAATAAGTTAAAATTAAGCCTAAAATAGTAATTAATATGTAAAGACCTTGATTGGATTTACTATACCGACGTCTACCTCTTAGAAGGGGGAGGATATATGAAGTATCAATCACATTAAAGTCATTTATTAAGAAATATGGGTGTGGGTGTTATATATTTGGACTACATTTGTGTTATATTTGGATCATATTAATGTAAAGAGTGGGTGTTTCAAGAGACTTGTTATTGAAGCCTCACTAAATTTCTTTTTAAGCCTCTCTTTTAAATATATTTTAGATAATATCATATCTACCCTTTAAAAAAAATTGTTTATGATCTCTTTATCTTCCTTCTATCAGTTCTTTTTTTCCCCTCTAAAATGAAATTTTTTTTCTTGTAGGATATCGATTAAATTTTGATTATTTTGAAATAGTAATCATGCAAATATTTAAATAGTAAAACTTTTTTTTTCATTTCTTCATCCAAAAAAAAAGTGAACATTGTTAATGAAAGCTTCAATTTCAAAGCATGATCAAATGGGAAGATGAACGATGAACAAAAGGAGCAATATAATTAGGAACTCCTCTCAATGCTTTTGAAGAGGAATGAGAGGATTTGTTTACTTGACCACCAATTAACAATACTGTAAAGTTTGAATGAGATGAGGTCTTGCTTTAAGAAGTGCCTGATTAAACTTTTACTCTTTGTTAGCTACAAGGGAAGATAAAGGAAGATTTCAACTAGGTCCGGCTGACCTTGGCTTTTGATGCTTGAAAAGTTCAAGATTTTCGTTTATATCACTATGCGCACAGAGTTAAAATTTAGATTTAAAAATTTTTTTAACGAGAATCGAACACAAAATATTATAGATTTTATTTTCTTCTACCTGTAAACAATAAGAAAATTAATTAAGACAAAATATTGTAATTTTAATTTTTCTGTTAATAAAATATAAATTTAAAAAGGTTACAACCGTTCAAATTGGAGATTTATATGGATTTTCATGGAAATTAATAAGAAAATTAGGTTGGGAATAAAAAATTACAGTTAACGGAGGGCAATTATGATATTATATAAAATATTTTAGAAAAAAGGACATAAAGAGAGATATTGAGGAGCTTAAATAACAACACTAGTGTTTCAAATACCTATATATGGGTGTGGGCTCTATTCAATTAAATATTTATTTTTTTGGGGCATTTACTTGTATGCATTTTTTTTTTAATGGATTAGACAGGGTTGGGTTTGCCTATTTAAGTCAAAAACTTTGTTACATTATTAGACTTTGTTTTCTGTAAATGGATTGAGCTGAGTTGGGCTTGCTTTACTTAAGTCCAAAAGTTTAATTTAAATTAAGTAGATTGATTTTAAGAGTGATGCTATTTGCATAGCGAAGTCCATTCACAAAACAAAAAAAAAATAAAATTTTTTAAATTAAAATTTAAAGATTTAATGTGAAATAAAAAAGCTCATTTTCATTGGGGAAAAAGTCTATATATCGTGAAATATATCAAACTCCACACAATATATAATTTTTTTAAATGCTTTTTACTTCATTAAAAAATGATATGAAATTTTTTAATGTCTAAGGTTTAGGTATACGCTAGATAAAAATTATAACAAAATTTGCTACTAGTTGAACATTCTTGCTATAAATGTTTTACACAAAAAAAAACTTGAAAATTTTATTTGTATAACTTGTCAAATCTAGCCTCTCGAAAATCAACTTCTTGCTTAAATTGTAATTTAAATTTTATGGTTCAAAATTTTGTGCTACTTTGTTCTTTTAATGCACGATGCTGTCATATGCGCTACTTAAAAATAAAATTGACCTTTGTTTGAATTCTTTGTATCATTATTTGTTGAATAATCTATTGTTAATTTATATAAAACTCAAAAACATAAATATTCAATACAAAATAATTTAATATCTATATTAGAATTTCTTTTTTATTACAACATGAGGTTTTGTTTCTTTTAGGTGCAATTTAATTCTTGTTATAGAGAGAAAAAAAGAACATATAAAACTTAAAAATGGGTACTTGGTTGATCAATTTAACAATGGTTATGGATATATGTATATAATTCTTAATAATTAAGATATGTTAGATTTTTTTTCTAGAAAAAAAAATTAACGATTGAATACAAATTTGGGATGCCTAATATAGAAAGAATATAAGAAGATCTTTTGTGGATTTCAAAGAAGTGTGATAAGAGAAAATTTTATGATTTTAATTTTTAATTGGGATATATATAATAACAGGTGGGATTCCTTTAACTTGAGGGTGCAAATAGTAGCAATCTAATTTAAATTAATGTCAGAACTAATTTAAATTAAGGCTCAAGCTTCTAACTTATAGAATTTCACATCTTTTTAGAATCAAAGTCAAAACTTCAAAATGTGATCACCGACCACTAACAGGTCGCAAGTAAGTATTTATTTTCCCACCGTCACGATTACAAGCACAGCAACTTCCATGCCCGCGCCATGTGATGATCATGTGATCAACATCACATAACCAAATAAATAATTAATGGTTTCTTCATTACAAAGAGATTTCAGGTACATGCATCTACTTATAAGTAAGACCACTAACACCTCTTTACACGATCACATTTTCAAAGTACGATATTAGCCCAAACTTTTTTGAACCTTTAGTACAAGGTTTATCGGTCAATAACTACATCATTTAATGGCGAATCCAAGTTTTGTCTGTTGTGGAATGCTCTTGTTATGTGCAACTATTCTTCTTAACCCAATTAGCAGCTATGCTCAGTCCATCTCCATCCCTGGAAAACACAAGGCCTTGTTTGTGTTTGGAGACTCGTTGTTTGATACCGGCAATAATCAATACTATAATAAGAGCCTCGGAGGAGGAAATCTCACCTGGCCATATGGAGAAACCTACTTCAAACGCACCACTGGAAGACTTTCAGATGGTCGCCTTGTCCCTGATTTCATTGGTAAGGCATTGTTAGTTAGCCTTTTTTTTTTTAACTTGATATGTGCGCAATTGTGACCTAACGTCAACACTTTATGTTTCATTATTTGGCTGCAGCCCAATTCGCCAAGTTGCCTATAATACCACCATACCTGCAACCAGCTACTCATAAATTCACTGATGGGGCTAACTTTGCTTCAGCTGGAGCCGGTGTTCTCAATGAAACTCATTATGGAACGGTATGCAACTTAGATTAAGAAATTTCATGAGTGAAATAGCGTTACAATTTCTTAAATCAATTATCTGAATTATATTTATGTATATACTTTGTCCAGATACATCTCTGGTTGCAGGTCGGCTACATGAAGAATGTTAAGAAGTCACTGATTCAGACACTAGGTGATGCAGAAGCCAAGAAAGTGTTGGCCAATGCTGTTTATTTGTTTTGCGTTGGAGGCAATGATTACTTCAGCTTTTTAACGGCATACTCCAACTCTTCTCAATACGCCAAGGCTCAGTTTGCAAAAATGGTCATTGGCAACTTGACTTCTGTGCTCAAAGTAAGTATATACTTTCTCATTTTAAAACTTAATGTAAATTTTCAACTAAGATAAAAACCACTTAATGGTTGATATTCTAGTTGTGCTGAGAAAATGAGCAGATGGATATTTATTAATTTTCGAGATTAACAACATATATATTATAAATCACATTAACACAAAGATACTATATTTATAATTACATGGTTCGGCCCAAATTAATCTACTCACATGATCTGCAAATAAAAAAATAAATCTACTTAAAATCCGGATACTAATTAATTGAAATCTGTTAACTTACAGGAGTTATATGACTTAGGAGGCCGAAAGTTCGCATTTCAAAATGTAGGGCCATTGGGTTGCGTGCCATCCGGCAAGATATATTATCCTAACATTGGAAGTGCCTGTGCTGAAGAGCCCCAAGGACTAGCAAGACTGCACAATAGATTTCTAGCTTTTGCTCTCAAAAGGCTAGCAACCCAATTGCCAGGATTCAAATACGCACTATTTGACTTCTACAATTCACTTTTAGACCGGGTCATTAACCCTTCAAATTATGGGTTCAAAGAGGGGAAGGTTGCCTGCTGCGGGACGGGGCCTTACAGAGGTGCATATTGTGGAAAGAAAATGAATGGGACAAATGCTTTTGAGCTATGCAGTAATCCTGGTGAATATGTGTTTTGGGATGGCGCGCATACTACAGAAAGAACAAATAGCCAACTAGCTCGGCTGATCTGGAGTGGATCATCGAAAGTCACAGGGCCTTACAATGCCAAACAACTATTTAGTCTATGATAGTATATCAATATCATGTACAATCTTATGAATTCAAATCGATCTTTCATCAGGAGCTTTGTTAGGGTTAATAAGCCATCCATACATACATACATATATGTATGTATGTATGTATGTATGTATATATCATAACACATATATATGATGTTATATGTAGGATATTGGAATTATAAACTCACTGATTAATCTAATATGAATAAAATTTTGATTGGTTTCAATTATTTGATTGGATCTCAGGATTAACCTAATTAGAATGTTGGATCAATTATTAGATTTGTCGAGTGAATCCAATAAAAGTGAGATAATGTAATAACTACTAACATTCAAAGAGCACATGGCAAAGACTACCAAATATTATATTTGTGTATATTATATTTACCAAAAGTTAAAAATTTTGATATTTGCGTATATTGTCTTTGCTAGAGTTGTTTTCTGTAGTTCAATATATTTCATGTTCTATACAATTGAATCGATTAATAGTTTGTAATTATATTTAGAAAAATAGATTGGATTGGATTGGATTCTAATTATCTGAAATTGGATTGAATTGAATTGAATTAAAAAATCTAAAATCTAATTTATGATTGGATTGGATATTGCATTGCATTAAATTCAATAAAAAAAAAATTGGGTTTGAACCAATTGAACACCTCTGACATTCATCTTTGTTAGCAAAAATTTCAATTAAACACATTTTAAATCTTTATTTATGGTTATTATGTTTAATCCTTTTTCGTTTTCAAGGTGAAGAACAATATTATAAATCTTATTAATATTAATAAAATAAATGATATGTCTTTTTAAAAGTATAGTATTCATGTTATTAAAAATTGGTTAATTTAATAATAGTAATAATAAGAGTTGTGCTTATTTTTTCTTCTCTTAAGTTTAAGTCAAATAAAAAAGAAAAAGAATAAATAAAAATATGAGTAAAAAATGAATTGAACGAGATATCTTTGGCGTTTACGAGAATCTTTTGAATCAAGAAGAATAATGATATAAAAGGTTCTCCTGGACTTACATAAAGTGTGTGTACACACACGCACGCACGCACACGCGCACAGAGAGAGAGAGAGAATATATATATTCATTTGCTCATTTCATCAATATATTTCTAATAAGTTGACTTCAAAATAGCATGTCCAAATTATAGGAAAGTCCGTAGTACAGAACATGATCCCTATAACCAAATGAGTAGTAATACAAATAACAAAACTTCTAAAATCATACATTTCAAATGGTATAAAATAAAATTAAAAGTACCACATTACTCATTACATCATCATACTATTTACTTGATAAATCTATATTAAGAACATACTATTTAGGATATAATTTAGGAAAAGTATCACTATTGGTAACAAAATTTATATACAAACTCATGTGACGGCATTAATCGTTTCTTCATACATCATTATTATTCACTAAATGAATTTATTTTCTATATTCACTACTTAGATGTAATGACACATTAATTTGAGAGTTTAAATACAAATTTTGTAAGATTTACGCCATTCATGATAAAATATTAGAGTGTACATCTTTTTAGAAATGAGTCAAAACTTCAAATGTGAACACCGGACACTAATCTGTTTGAAGCCACGCCCACATGTTGCAACAAACGGCAAGTCAACCATTTGGCTTCTTAAAGCAACTGCCATGCCTATGCCATGTGATCCTCTGACCACCATCTCATAATTAAACAAATAATTAATGGTTGTTTATTCAGAAAGAGATCAGTAACACCACGTAATGCATGTTGACAATCAATGTATGGTTGAAACACTGAGAAAATTAAAATTTCAACATATAACATAGCCTAAACTTCCTCTTCCATAACCCATCTCTATTCTATATATACTCACACTAGACATAACCGTACAATTACATTTCAATATACGATATTAGCCTAAACTTTTTTTTGAAGCTTAATTAGTACAAGTTTTATTGGTCAATAACTAAAGCATATATGGCGAATCAAAGTTTTATCTGTTGTGGAATACTCTTGTTATGTGCAACTATTCTTCTTAACGCAATTAGCAGCTATGCTAAGTCCATCTCCATCCCTGGAAAACACAAGGCGTTGTTTGTGTTTGGAGACTCGTTGTTTGATACTGGCAATAACCAATACTATAATAAGAGCCTCGGAGGAGGAAATCCCACCTGGCCATATGGAGAAACCTACTTCAAACACCCCACTGGAAGACTTTCAGATGGTCGCCTTGTCCCTGATTTTATTGGTAAGGCATTGTTAGCCAATGGTTTTTTTTTTTCTTCTTTTATTTACTTGATATCTATGCAATTGCAACATAATGTCAACACTAATTTATGTTTCATTAATTGGCTGCAGCCCAATTCGCCAAGTTGCCTTTAATACCACCATACCTGCAACCAGGTACTCATAAATTCACTGATGGGGCTAACTTTGCTTCAGCTGGAGCCGGTGTTCTCAATGAAACTCATTATGGAACGGTATGGAACTTAGATTCAGAAATTTCATGAGTGAAATAGTGTTACAATTTTTTAAATCAATTAGCTGAATTATTTATATGGATATACTTTGTCCTGCAGATACATCTCTGGTTGCAGGTCGGCTACATGAAGAATGTGAAGAAGTCACTGATTCAGAAACTAGGTGATGCAGAAGCCAAGAAAGTGTTGGCAAATGCTGTTTATTTGTTTAGCACTGGAGGCAATGATTACTTCAGCTTTTTAACTACATACTCCAACTCTTCTCAGTACGCCAAGGCTCAGTTTGCAAAAATGGTCATTGGCAACTTGACGTCTGCGCTCAAAGTAAGTACTTTCTTATTTTAAAACTTAGCGTAAATTTTCAACTAAAATGAAAAAACCACTTGATGGTTTATTTTCTAATTGTTGAGAAATTGACCCTGATACGACCGTATTTAAGGGTTTGAAAATTGACAAAACCTGCTTACATCTAGGAATGAAAGATAAATTCACTAAAAATCCAGATCCTGATTCTCATTTGCTAACTTGCAGGAGATATATGGCTTAGGAGCAAGAAAGTTTGCATTTCAAAGTGTAGGGCCACTGGGTTGCGTGCCAAACGCCAAATTCAGTAATCCTGAGCTTGGAAGTGCCTGTGCTGAAGAACCCCAAGGACTAGGAAGACTGCATAATAGACTTCTAGCTTTTGCTCTCAAGAGGCTAGAAACCCAGTTGCCAGGATTCAAATACGCACTATTTGACTTCTACAATTCACTTTTAGACAGAGTCAATAACCCCTCAAAATATGGGTTCAACGAGGGGAAGGCTGCATGCTGCGGCAGCGGGCCTTACAGAGGTGCAAATTGCGGAAAGATAATAAATGGGATAAAAGCTTTTGAGCTATGCAGTAATCCTGGCGATCATGTGTTTTTTGATGCTTGGCATATGACAGAAAGAGCAAATAGCCAACTAGCTCAGCTTTTCTGGAGTGGGTCACCGAAAGTCACAGGGCCTTACAATGCCAAACAACTATTCAGTCTGTGATAGTAAATCAATATCACGCACCATGTTATAAATTTCAGATCTTTGATCAGTAACTTGTTAGGGTTAATAAGCCATATACGTTATATATCTCATGGCAAATATATGATATGTTAAATGTAGGATACATATATTGATTCAATAATGATCGGTTTCAGTCATTTGCATCGGATTGGAGAGAATCTAATTGGAGTATTGGATCAATTAATTAGTAGATTTGCCAAGTGAATACAATTAAAAATGAGATAATCTAATAAAAAATTAACTAATACTCAAAGAGCAAGTGGTATAATATATTTACATTTGACTTCTTCGAGTATTTGCTGCGATAAGACATGAAGATTTAGCTTTGATTTAGCCACAATTTCTGGCCATTTGTCTTCCTAAATTAATGATCAAGATACGACTAATTAGCTTCCTTTATCAACAAAGGCATGCACTAAGTTAACAAAATATCAATCTTAATGTTTTTAATAAATATAGTTATATCATACCGAGTCCTAATGTTTTTGTTATATTGCAATTTACAGGAAGTTCAAATTTCAATCTTGATTTAATTAAACTTCAAAATCAATGGGGACCCAATAATATCGTTATGCAGAAATTGATCATGATCATAACTCCAAATCAAACAAACCCTCTTGGGTTTTTTATGTTGCCACTAAGATCGATCTTCAGTAATGCTTACTCGATTATCTTATTAATGATTACTTGATTTCTTTGTGTTCCCACTAAAATCTTCAGTAATAATGCTCACTCAATTATCTTACTAATGATTACTTGATTTCTTTATGTTCCCACTAAAATCTTCAGTAAAATATCCTGGAATCCAATCACAGATCTTTTGTATTACCTCATTTGCTACATCATTCCCCAATGTGCACTTCGGACTCTCCAATTAATGCTTACTCGATTATCTCATTGCGAGCTTTACCGGCATGTTCAGTCCTCCTTCTTCTATCGACAATTAGTAAGAGATATATATATATATATATATACATACACACCTCCAAGAGGGCCATGTGCCATTTGTTTGTGTTCTCGTGTAGTAGCACGTACGATCTCTACATCACATTTCACGAGGTTAGGACGCAATTAATATATTATTGTTGCATGTGTAATATTCATTATAAACTCCATTTTAATAATTCTAAGTGTGGAGCAAAAATTGACGTAATATAATAAGCTTAGCTCCTTTGGAATCTTTTTCATTATATTACATTACATATAGGAACTTGCAAACACTACAAAAAAATGCTCATATTTGACGATTTTTTACCGTCAAATAACTATATATTTGACGGTCTTGAAAGTACCACCAATAACACCGCCAAATATAGTCAATTTGACGGTCGGTCAACGTGTCAAATATGCACCTGACTATTTTTGGCGGTTTTTGACCGCCAAGTAAAAATAGTTTTACAAATTAAAAATATATATACTTTGCAATTTTTGACCGCCAAATACAATAGTTTTAAAAATTAAAAAATATATACTATACGATTTTTGGCGGCCAAGTATAAATAATTTTAAAAATTAAAAAAATATATACTTGGTAATTTTTAGCCGTCAAATATAACTTATTTTGGATGATAGCCTCTTTCACTGAATATACACAGAAAACTAGCTTCAAAATCCTAAATATGGACATGAAGCATTAACAGTCAACCATGATGGAAAGAATTGAATAGTATAACACAAATAAAAAGAAATATTGTCCCAAATTAAGCCTAAACAATAAAAGACATTGGTCTCAAATAAAGATAAAAAATATATATACAGAGATCTAATCAAATCATTAATCCAAACAGCCCAGAAAATGGAACACTATAACTTGAAATACAAATTGAAAAAGACAAATCAAGTGAATAAAAAGGTAATAAGATCAGACCCTCCATAAACAAATCCAAGCCCATACACATATGAGATTCATCTTGGCTTTACCTAAAACAGCCAAAGTGCAAAATAGTCTCTAACTTAGAAACTCGATACATCCTTAGCAAAGGCAGGAAAAAAAATAGAAAATAAGAAAAAAAATTTCTCATTACCATTCCATCCACTTCTCACCAAAAGGTCAACCAAAGGAGACTTAAATGTGCAATCAAGGAATGCATTAGCAAATTATTTACCTACTGCAACAGCTACTCCATATCCAGTCATGTCTTGAAGCCTGTCATGGAGAATTACAATCAAATGTGTGAACTTAAATATTAGAACAGATCTTTATGCAGACAAAAAGAAGAAAACAACTAAATGGATAATTTGAACTTTGAACTCTTTACTCTGAGTACTTTTCAGCTTACTTTTAAACTTTTGCTAGAGAGACACTAACGTAAAAGTTGTCTAAGACTCCACCACTAAGCGTAAGTCACTAAAATTAACTAATAAAATTTTGAGTAAGTCAACAATAAAAACTTCACACCTCCAAACTTAGTAGAAGCATCAAAATATCAACATCACCAATGCTCTTGTGCATATCAATTGTACACAATAAAGAAATAGAATGCAAACATATTTTAATACCTCGTCACGCTTGCATGAACGAGCCAGACTCCTTCAGGAATTCAAACAAAGGGCAGAGAGATATACATATCTTTGAACAAATAAGTTGATAAACATACAGCAGGTCTTTCAGGAGCACCTTCACTATTATCATCTGCTCCTAAGACAAATATAATGTACTTGCAGAGAGGGATTAGAGTCAAAGTCCAGAAAATGGTAGAAAGTACCCTGAGAATTATATCATCTTCCTCGTGAGATCTCAAACTTCCTGTAAATGTGTCTTGTAAACATAGATTGGCGATATGCTTAGGTCTCCATACAGAACACCAAAACTCTGGTATGCTAGAATCAGAGTAGTTTTATAAGATTTCTGCAAATAAACACATACATCAACAAGTCACAAACTTGTAAAATGACCCAACCAAGCACCAAAATTACACATAACATCACATTATCAACATCCCACAAACAATTTGGAAACCAGATCTGAAAGCACAGCGAGTCGAGCGTGCGGCGAGTCGAGCGTGCAAGCGCGACAAGTAGAGCGTGGATATGAGGAACGATGACACTGCGATGGTGGAGGGGAGTTGTGAAGCGATGGAGAGGCACTTGGAGCTGCTAGAATAGATGCGGATTTAAGGTTGAATTAGGTTTAGTTGCTGAAGGTGATAGAGTCACTTAAGATTAAATACTCTTAAACCCACCAAAACGACACCGTATCCCTTTTTTTTTAAATATATGAATAAATTTAATTTCTTTATTACGTGTAATTTATGCATTTAGATTTTAAAATTTTAAAATTTATATTTAACCATTATATATTATTTAATTTTTCTATTATTTATAAATTGTTAGCTAAAGATTTTAAATTCTAATAAATCTATATTTAACCATAAAATCATAATTTTTTGAACAAAATATTTATATTAATATTTGAATTTCTTAATATTTATCTAAATAAAAAAATGAAATTAGTATAATTTTGCATAAATTTTAGAATTCACATACTTATCACAATTTAAAAAATGTGATAAATATGTGATTAAAAAAAGATAAATATGACAAATATGATAAATAGATGGGTTTGACTTCTAAACCAATGTTTTACTTCTCACTTTTTTTAAGAAACTGTCAAATAAAAAAAATGTAAAGTATCAAATATGAAAAATATTTTTGTAGTGAAAGTGCATGCTTTTTTGCAAAGGAGAAAGAGAAATGACAATGGGATACGATAAAAATGAGGAGATCCAAAAGAAATCATCCTGCATCCCCTGACGCTCGAAGGGGATGGTCAAATCTCTTTAACAAAAATGATGATTGCTTAACAAAAAATGATAGAGTAATCGTAGAGAATAAATCTAGTGTTGGTATTGCTCTCAACCCCACGTCATCATCATGCCCTATCGTGCCTTTCAGCTTGTAGATTCCTTCCAAAATCTGGCAGAAAGTCTTTGCAGAGGGATTGGGAATCGATAGCAGTGGCAATTTGCGTCTGTCATATCGATCTATTTAATTATTTATATTAAGACATGAAATACAGATTTGACATAATTATTAAATCTATCACCTACGTATTTTAATCCGGTCATATTTAATTCACATAATTTACTTAATTTTTTAATCTAATTATGCACAATATATCATATTCTAAATATTTATATCAATTAAAATTATTTTTAAAATAAAAACAATTGTTAGTATAAAAAATTATTAAAATCATCATAATTTACTATTATGTAAATTAATTTATTTTATAATATAAAATTTTTAATTTTATAAATTTCATAGTATATATTTTATAAGCAGATAGGAATTCATTATATTAAATGAGTTTGTATGTCAAAGGATCCAAAATATGTTTAACTATTTATATTACTAAACGAATTGGTATGTTAAACACATTTAACACAAATTCGACTCATTTATCAATCGTATTTGTATTATAATAGCTTGTTGTGTCAAAAATTATTATCCCTAATAATGGACCATACTGAATCCCACTTTCGGATCCTATCACTTCCCGCCTGTAAAAATCAATAAAGCATCTTTGTCAATGTTATGATACCATTAATTTGTCTATGAGGATTGAGAAGTCCCTTCTAATAAGGCCACTTTCATTTGTTTTTAACTATCCTAATTCATGAACAAACTATCAGAAAATTCTCCATCAACAATTGTACTAAAACGTCCTAATAGGAATAAATTTTGTCTCATCTGGAATCATGAATTCATGATCGGGATATTCGTAGACCAGAAATGAATTCTGGAAGTTAGTTAATCTGATTGGAGGAAATCATCTAACAGTTAATGTGATGAGCGTGATCTTTCAAATTTTATCTCTTCGGGGTCAATTTTTTTTTGTCTAAAATTAATTAAACTTAAAATCCGAATAACAGGTCTGAATATAAAAATTTTAATTATACACATATCTTTTATTTTAATATCTGAATTAAAATATCTGAAAACTAATGGTTTTATATATATATTCCTATTTATATATATTATTTTTACTTATGATTTTATTTCACATACTAAAAATATTTGCATATCAAAATTTATCAGGAATTTAACTTATTTAAAAGTGTAAAATTGGATAAAGAATTTTTTTTTAAATTTGATACATAAATGTGCTAAATGACCATAAAATAATTTTAAAGATATATAGGTATCAAAATATATGATTAAATCTAAATAATAATATTTTAAAGTTAAAATATTAGGCTATCTACAAATTGATCATATATATGAATTTTATAAGAGCGTTTAAGAGAATTATCGGAGCAATAGATGATTCATACATTTGTATTTAGATAAAAATTAAAATTTTTACCTTTTTCCATTAAGATTTAATTGCATTAGATTAAGTTAAAAAAATTCATGAGAAGATTTGAAGTTCAGACTCTAGATAAAAAATAATAATAAGCTCCTTATATATGCCTACCCTATGGATAATGTTATTTAATGTTATTTAGATGGATGATTTCTTCTTCTTGGCTTGGAGTACTTTAACACTTAAGCAAGATGCCCCCTATCTTTCATGACTTTCGATATGGCATTCAGCCATTCACTGCAAAAAATCTTCGCTTCATTAGGGTATCGAACGGGGTCAATATTGGCCCAAGCTTAAGCCTACCAGAATCAACAAAGGGCCACCAAAACCAATAAAATGCCCATAAACCACCAAGAAGGCAAGACTTTGTAGATGAGACGCATCTTTGGGTAGCCCAAATCATTGGCCCAAATTATGCTATCCAAACCCAAAATCTTAATAATTAATTAATCTTTCTCAGTTAATCGCGCTGATTGGTTCACAAAATCAACATTATTTCACTTTAATTACTTCTTGTTGATTTAATTTCACTATGGCACTTATACGCCGAAGGGACAGAAATTAACTTAACTGGGAATGTGGGAAAGCGTAGTTAACTACTGTACATGCAAAAGTAATGATTACTACTTAAACCTTTCACCAAACAAATCGAGTGCATGCAATGCATGTTTTGGAAGTTAAAGGCACGTGAGACCAAATTACAACTCTACACAACCAATATTCACATTGGTGAACAAAAGTCTAGCCAGGCTATTTCTATCCTTTTCTATGCCAAACTTAACATAATATAAGTGATCTTTTGTTTTTTATTTTATGGGGTTGGAGGTGGATTGCCTAACCCTATAAGTTATAGGATTAAGACTCTAACCAAAAGAATAAGTCTAGCGTTTATTCTTTTATTCATTCAATGAAGTATAATTGCAAAATAGCTAGATTAAGAAAAATTATCCATCTTAATAGGTGCAAATCTCTAAACCAAATATATTTTATATAACCCTTTGGGGTTGATCATTAGTGGATGTTAATAATTAATGTGGATATGAATCGAATGGTTCTAAAAGTTTATAACTATTGTATGAAAGAAGGGGCCGGAGTGAAAGGAACAATTGAATTGATGGTATCGTTTGAGAAAATGGAAGCGTAGATGAAAGGGTGAGAGTGAGAGTCAAAAAGGACAAGAATTTGAAGCAATTATTGATCCCTAATCATGATGGGTTGAAGTGGTATAATATATAAAATTTCGCACACCAAAGGTCAATTTTGTTGGTACGTACATGAAAGACTTACGAGATAAGATGTGGAAAGGGCAAGTGAAGTGGCGAAGTCTAGAGCAAAATATGAACATGAATATGATAGAACATTTAGCCTTTAGGAAAGGGGAAATCTCTCTTGAGACCCCCATAAGATAGAATAAGCGGCCTCCATCACCCTGTTGTAGTATTAATCATATTCATATAGCAACATGACTATATCGACAATTCTCAATTTAACAACCATTTAGTGAAAGAAAAAAAACCTGTAAATATATTATATTTTAAATAAGTAAAGAAATTGTTAACGCTAGGTCTAAATAATAGATGATAACTTTATCCTACATCTCTTGTGTAGTGAATTGAATTGTAACTTATAAGAGGATGGGTTACTCTCTTTTGCTAGTGAGAGCTTTTTTTTAAAACAAAACCGTAAGAACTCTAGCTCTAAGCAAAAAATATCTTATAGGGACGCAAACCTGTAAAATCCATATATCAAAAAAAATATAATGTCTTTATGGTTTTTTTTATAGCAATGTCGATCTAAATTTGGGATATTCATGATACTATATGAAGAACGAGGGTGGTAATTTAATTATCCTATCTCAGGGGTGTACATGCCAACGTTTTTCTCACTTTATATCATGCGTGAGTGTCTATATTCCATTCTTTTGATTATAATATAAAGTTACATAGAAGTGAAAGATTCTATAGCTTATGAGGAGAATCCAAGAACAACAAAGAAGGAAGGAAAGTTACCCAATGTAGGATGATTAGTGCAAGAATCAATAAAATAAAAAGCCTTCTTTTGACAATTTTCGCACTCACCAGGCTTTGTCATCCCACGTTCTCAATTATTGATTGCTCTTATTCCAACCCTATCAAGTCTTCTTTTCTAGACTTTGGACAAGCTTACAATGCAAAACTACTTTTCTGGCCCAAAATGGACATCTGTCCATTTCTTAACTACTATTGTAACTTCAACTATTACCAATTTTTCTTGGGTTATCGTATATTTGTTTTAATGGGTTATAAGCAAATCATCATTTTATTCAAAATAAGTAAGGATCTTTCTTGGTAAAATGAAATTCTTTATCATTTCTATTAAACTCCATAAAAGAATGAAAGAGATTATTAACAATGATAATTTTAGATTAACATGGTTTTGTATCATATATTAATATATAAAGTTTAAATATGGACTATAAAAATAACTTTATCTTAAAAATTTATATGTCATAACTCTCTGTCAGTTATCGGATATTATTTGTTGAATGTCAAACACTATCAAATATCGTCGGATGTATCCATCATTTACTGTTGAACGTCAAATAAGATCATAAAATAAAAATTTTTGACGAGAGGGTCATTTTTCAATGATCCTCCTTAATTAAGGGTATGTTTACAAATTTAAAATAAATCTAAAATAAGCTAAGATAAACAAATTTAATTATCATTTGTTACACTTAGTCAATCGAATCTAATTTAAGCCTATTTTCTAAAATCTAACAAAATAGGTTTGTAAAAAGAAAAAAAAATTAACTTTTTTTTACGGGAAATTGCTAGTATTACTATTGTGGTCGCATAGAATATTATTGAATTGATTTAAAAATTAAACGGGATTTGAATTTTTGACATGCAGCTTTGTAGAAGGTGAAGATGAACATGAGCGGGCGAGTATACGCGCGGGCGGTGGAGACACCTGCAAGTACATTGTGGGGATAGTTGGATTGGATCTAAGTGATTTTTGACATATTAGAGACAAGCCACGTGGCGTCGCTGTCGGCTGAAGAAAAGAAAAATACCGTGCGCACTTCACGTGGTGTTAATGGAGAGGATGAAACGTCCACGTTTTACCACGTCATCCTTCCAGCTGTAATCCAGCTAAGTTCAAAATCAATGCCACGTTTGACAAAGTCTATCCCTAGCTCTTTTGCATGGAATGGTTTCATTTCATGGATTTACCAACAGAAGTACTTATATAAGTCTACGTCAATATACAAATACGATAGATTGGATCACTCGTATCTATCATATATAATTGATATAATTATTTTTTTTAATTGATTCAGTTTCGATTAGATAAGTTCTCTAAATCAATAAAATGACGTAAAGAACTTATCTTATATAAGTTTTTGTTATCGATTGGAAGATGATCCAACGACCTAAATGAGAGGACGGATTTTTCTGTATGAAAGGGTAAAGGATGGATGTGAGTAGTTAGAGGTGTGAAATTGTTGACGAAGATGAGATGCAATTGATTGATGATTGATGAATGATGATCATACGTATGTTTGGTGGGTGGGGGTGTATGGGTCAATTTTCATTATTTATAATATGATTAGCCATCAATGTAATGCAATGTCACTCACTCGTTTAATTGATGTTAACTACCAACTCATTCTTCTTCAATTTCTCTAAGATTCATGTGATTCACGACCTTTCTTTTTCTTTTTCTTAAAAAAGTTTTATATATATATATATATATATAAATGAGTTTTTACCATTGAATTGTGATCACAAGTTTGCATATGTTTCATTGATTGTTACCGAGATTCGATAATGAAAATAAACAAGTACCATATTTATTCTAAAATCATTATTTATAGAATATTATACATAACTCTATGCCGACATCTTATATAATATGACGTGTTACAATCTCACTAGGTAAGTTATTTCATATAATTATATTATGTTTTGTTATATTATATAAGATTTGTTGTAAAGATGTTCATGAAACACGATTTCATTTAAAAAAGGAGTAAATAATAAATACCTTTTTAAGTCTAAATGACTTTTTCCTCATTGAAACATTAAAAAAGAAAATATGAATTTTGACTTCATTTTATATTTTTATATGAAGTATAAAATCAGGTTGCGTCATGTAGAAATGATATAGTATATCATATTGGGCATTTTCCGTATCATATTATATTATATCTTATAGATATATTTATACGAAAAGTTTGCGTATGTAAAATTATTTTAAAAAAGCAATATATCATAATTAATTCACAAGAAAATTCATAAACTATACAATATACAGTTTCACACGTGTATGTCATTTTAACTTGTATGGTGGAACAAGCTGATAATATTTTTAATATGTATCTTTATAAGTCACATGTTATATAGATCCCAATATTTTTGAAACATAATTATATATTCATAAACTACAAGTAAGTATAAACAACAAGAAAAAAGAGAACATATGCCAAGCTTATTGGAATTAATAATAACAACCAAAATAAAGAAAATTAAAGGAGTGCAAACCCTATTTATAGAGAGAGAAAGAGAAGCTTCTAGACAATTCATGTTAATAAATGATAAATGAAGGTACCTAGTCAAAGCAAATTGGCAAAACCAACACAACCCAAACTTCAAGTTTTCATTTATTTGGAAACAACATGAAAAAGACAAGATTGTTTTGCACAGGTGGCACTAAGCTTTCAAATCACAATGGGGGTGTATTATTATATATACAAATATTTTTGCTAGACTTTTCTTGGTTGTTTGGTTGCTCTAACTTTGAAAACTAAAATGAGCACATGTGTGCTTGCCCCACCAATGAAATTATGAATAGCAACTTAACAAAATTTGTCCACAACTTCACCACCATTTTGTCCACCTATTACTCTATGTATTTTTTTAGTTTTTTTGGTCAACTAATAGGCTTCTTCAATCACTTTTTCTATACATTTTTTTCTCTCTTATTTCTTTTCAATGATAGAGTCTTTGATACCTCAATTGTATCATGTCAGTTGTGCATCCAATCAATCATAGAAAAGATAAGTGAAAACAGTGCTATAAACAATGACATAAATAGTGCCACATCCCCACTTATCTCTTTTCTGATTAGTTGGATGTATGGTTCACTTGTTACAAGGGAGGTATCTAAGACTCTCTTCTTTTCCACACAATAAAACATGGCATTCCCATTTTTGTTCTAATTGTATTCAAAAAACTTGACCATAAATTTTTCTACATATTTCTTCTTTGTTAAGAGTATACTTATGCGGTGAGGTATGAGGATCTTCTTATAGGACATTATTGAGATTATTATCTTATGCATCACTTTACATATATCTTGTAAGTTTCACATTCTACATTATAAATTTGAATTCAAACAGATTTTATATTACAGGTTTATGTTATTTGGGTTTACAAGTTTTGACAATTCATGTTTTCTTAAAAATTTGATGTTTAATAATTTAGTTTCACAAATATGAAGTTTCATATCACATGTTTAATATTGATTTGAGCAATTACTATATATAACAATTACCATTTGAAACATGGTTATTGAGAATAACATTATACCTAAAACTCATTTATAATCTAACATCCTATAATTACTGCATCGTGTATCGAACCATATTGCAACTTCACTTATTTGTTTTTGTTTTTTATTACTTCAATAAATTTTGTCAATTCAAATTATAAGGAGCTCGTTATATAATATAGTTGTAGATGTAGTATTACTTAGTTATTAATATAATGGGTTAAGCTAACGTAATCTCGTCGTATTTTGCCTTAATGTCAAGCAAAAAATAAGTTTAAAATGATAACCTTTTTTTTTGGCAAATCTATGTATATTTATGTAATATATAATTTGAAAATAAATATATATTATAAGAATCAGTAAAGCGTGAAGTATTTGATATTTAGAAACACTTGGTGATAGTTGACCAATTGTTAATATTTTTATATGTACAGTAAAATACAAGCTTCTTTCCCACTCTCGTTAGCTTCCGTAATTAACTGTTGCAATTTGATATGTATACGCCAAGTGCTCAAATCTCCTAGTTAATTAAGGCAAGTAAATATTTATTATCCAAAAATTCCAACATAAATATCTGTATAATTTTGAAAATAATGAAAGAAAAGAATCATACAATCCAGCAACAGAAGCAAGTTGATCAAAGAATATTAGCATAATAGTATATTCTCTTCAATTATTTGATTTCTTTTCCTTTTTTATGATTTTATTTCCCTGTTTAAGCTCCTCGAATATTTGTTTCATTTATAGATTGTTTTAATCGATGTTTAAATAAGGTTCTCATGTTAATAATTTCAAAATTGTATAATACCTCCTTGAAAAATTATTACAAAATATAGAATTAAATATTTATTTTTTGTAATAAAATTACTTAGTCTTCGAAGAATATTTTACAATTTTCATATTAATATATGTTTTTCCAATACATCTTAAAACTACCCTTATTTTATTTTTTATATATCCCTCCTCATTTCTAACATATGGGTTTATTTTTATTCTTTTAAGCACAATTAGCTACACAAATTTTATTTTATTTATTTTGTTCTGTTCCTATCAAGGTGGAAATATTGTATTTTTTTTATTTTTTAAATAAATCAATCATTATACTTTTTTTTTATTTTGATAAGAAAGCAAGACAGCGAAACCATGATTCTGCAATAAATTCTGAGTTGACTCGGAGTCAACTCATTCACTGTCCACCATTTATTTCCTTCTCTCCAGGTCATTTATGAATAACCAATTTTTGGTCGATTTCAAATTAAAAAATTTCCTCATATAAATTTTTTATTTCAATAAATATAAAAACCATTATTTCAGATTCAATCTAATGCAGCCTCTTATCATCATCTCAGTATACTTTGAGATGAACTCAATTTCTATTTAAACCAATAAAATAAAATTTAGATTTGATTTTATATGATTCTCTATGGCTATTGAAGGCATTTCTGATCTTGTGTTATTGACGAGGCCCAAGATTTCCTCAGATTTTACAAGATCCGATCAAAAAATTTCCTATTAGAAGTAGGTTTATCAATTTGAAATTAAATCTAAAAAAAAATTCAAATAACCTAAAGCAACTAAACTTATATTGATGAAATAATTTAGGAAAAAAATGCAAAAAATAGTCCAATATTTAAAGCAATTTTGAATTTTAATAAAATTTTAAATTTTGTTATTAAACAAGCTGTTGAGTTGTCCAACAATCATTTTAATAGTTAAAACATTTGTAAATCACTATTATGAGCAATATTACACATATAATTTATTTATAATTCAGCATTTATTTTAGATAGATAATTACTCAATAATATAATTTAATATTCTTTATTTATTTTTACTTTTTACTTATTCACTTGATATTTTGCTTAACTCAAATAGTAAAAAAAAAGTTGTAGATGAATTGTAAGCATAACATTATTCTACTGTTTTATAATATAATAATGTTAGACTTATAATTTACATATAATCTAAACTCTACAATCTAATGCGACAGTTTATATGATAAAAATTTATCTGAGAGAAAAAAATAAAAACGAATGAAAAAAAGTTATATCATAAATAGAATTTATCATGTAGACTGTCGCATTATGTTGTAGAGTTTAAGTTATATGTAAGT
The DNA here is from genome assembly GCA_013180625.2 of Boswellia sacra. NCBI lineage: Eukaryota > Viridiplantae > Streptophyta > Magnoliopsida > Sapindales > Burseraceae > Boswellia > Boswellia sacra. Next base: position 89,365 of record SNVD02012544.1, on the reverse strand, counting down.
TATAAATTTAGTATTACTTTATATATTAAGTCGAAATCCTACTAAATACTTATGAAATATGATTAGATATTAAAATGTATTAATACTTATAACTTTTATATAATTTAAACTCTAAAAATTGATGTGATAATTTATATGATAAAATCTTATTAAAAATATTATTTTTTTATTTATTTTTATTTTTTATTAAATTTTTATTATATTAATATTATCGTATCATATTATAAAATTTAAATTATATAAAAATTATAACCCTAAGGCTATGGCGCTGTTAAAAAGTTATAGAACAATGTGCAGATTTATTAACTAACGTTTTTACCATTGAAAAATCAAAGGATAAATTTAGTATTTCTACCTAATTTATCTAAAGAATAAAAAATTAACATAAATGAGTTTCCTATCATGTCATGTTACTATTTGCTTTTGTTTTTGTTTTTTTTACCCAATGATTAACCCAACAACTCGTCCGAGTTTCAACTCATCCCAAAAAAGGAAGTCCCAAATAGTTTCGTTCCACACAATTTGATAAATTAATTAATTATTTTAGAATAAAAAAATATAAAAACAAAAACCAAAAATAATAAATAATAATAATAATCAAAACAACGCCAACCAAAATAACAACTCAACCAGCTCTGTCTCTCAGCTGCTCAAGTCTTCTCCTCCTTCTCCATCTCTGATCTCACTCGGTGTCTCTCTCTCCTCCAAAACGCAGCGTTTGGAAATATTGTTGCAGTTAAGCTTTTTCTCTATTACAACTGGGGTTGAGTTTGTTTGTTCAACGTACAAGTCATTTGAGTTTGAGTCTCATTGTAATTGTAATTATGATCGTTTTGTGTATTTTTAGATTCAGTTCCTCAACTCATGTCCACCAAAACTAGCAAGGAACATATATAATTGTTTTGTTTTTGTTTTTACTGTTTCAAGTTTTCTTTGTTTTTGTTCTTGTTTGTAAAAGAAAGATATACAGAGACCCCGAGCTTTGTGAAAGCTCGGGATCTAAAAGAAAAAAAAAATGGCAACAGCAACAGCAGCTACAACAACAGCAGAGAGATGGGTTGATGATGTGCCTGACCCCAATTCATCTTACTTGCAAAAGTTTAAACTTTATGAGACTCGCTCGGTATGCTCCTCTTCTTGTTGCTTTTTCATGTAAAAAGTTCTGATTTTTTATTTATTTTTTTATTTGTTGTTGTGATATGATTTGTGTTTTATGAAAAATGCTACGTTGAACATGATTGAGGGTGTTTTATTGTTTAAAGGATAGATTTTGACTTGGCTTTTGTGTGTAATTGGAGACAGAATTTTTATATGATTGGGAAATACAAGAACAGAACTTTGTGGAGGGTGTTGAAGATTGACAGATTAGACTCATCAGAGCTGAGCATTATTGAAGATCCTTCTATATACTCAGATTTTGAAGTTGCAGAGCTCACAAAACGGATACATGAAGGGAACCGCTCTACTGGTGGCCTTAAATTTGTCACTAATTGTTATGGAATAGTTGGTATGTTATGTTAAAAGAGTTTTTAATTCATTTTCATTTCCATCTGTTTTTGGTAATGTTAATGTTGTTGTTTTTGTTATTCAATTTAGGATTTGTGAAGTTTTTGGGACCTTATTACATGTTGCTGATCACGGAGAGAAGGAAGATTGGTGTAATTTGTGGGCATAATATATATTCAGTTTCGAAAACAGAGATGATTTCTGTGCCTCATTCGTCTGTGCTGTGCAATATGGCTTACTCTAAGATTGAGAAAAGGTCTTTTGTCAATTCTGCATGTAAATGTAACATGTACTTGGTACTTTTGAGGAGACTTGTCCATTTGTATTTAGATGAGAAATTATGTCACTGTTTGATTGATGTTGTTTTATCTTTCGTCAATAAAATTCTCATGGACATTTATGTGTTTCGGGATTCTCTTAGAAGTAGCTGAGTTCCATGTTTGTGGAGGTAAACTCTGTTACACTATTTTTGTTGGTACACAACTGCTGCCTATGGCAAACTCGGTTCATTGGTAGACCTGTAGTTACGTTATCTTGCGTCATTGTAGTTTGTGAGATATTTCTATTTCATAATTTCCTGTATATGTACAGGAGCAAAGAACATGTGATGTATATGTAAAATGTTGGTTGAGACGAGGTATCATCTGGGTTTTTTGGGGTTTTGTTTCTTTTCTTATAGTTTTCATTTTAAGCTTTTATGTTGTCATTCTTTCTGCCTTCATTGAAGTTGCTTATTTTCGATGTTTATTGCCCTTTGCTTTTCTTTCCAACTGTTCTTGCTTTTCTTTCCAACTGTTTTTCTCTTGTTGATGGTATAGATACAAGAAGCTACTCTGCACCGTGGATCTTACAAAGGACTTCTTTTTCAGCTACTCTTACAATGTCATGCATAGTCTTCAAAAGAACTTATGTAATAATGAGACAGGACAAATGCATTATGAAACAATGTTTGTTTGGAATGAATTCTTGACTCGTGGAATCCGGAATAATCTCAAGAATACTCTGTGGACTGTTGCATTGGTCTATGGCTTCTTTAAGCAAGTATGTTAATGTTTTTCTGTTATTCTCTTTTCGTACAAGATTTTAAAATGTTGTTATGATATTTATGATCTTATTGTTATCCAGGAAAAACATTCAGTATCTGGGAAGGACTTCAAATTGACTCTTATTGCCAGACGCTCAAGGCATTATGCTGGCACAAGGTGTATTTTTTGTATCTCATTGAATAATATGCATTAAAACTTTAATATTAGTTTTGGAGTTTTATCCAATAATCTTGTGTTTTGAATTTAGCTGTTACTTAACATTGTCTTTCATGCACCCCTCTTAAGGATCCCGGTTAGTTCCATTCACAGATCAAATTCAATTCCTTATTTTTTTTTCCATTTTGGCTTTTGTATTTTGGTGATTATAAATGGTTGATTCTCTGTTTAAATTTGAACTTAATTCTTCTTAAAGATTCTGATTCCTGTATTAGATTTATTTTTAGACTCAGATTCTGGTGCTGTGTGACATTATATCTGTTGCCTTCTTTTGGCTGATCAGGAGGGAAATATGTTTCTCACTTTTTTTCTTTGTTTTATCACATAGGTACTTGAAACGTGGTATCAATGAGAAGGGTAGAGTGGCAAATGATGTTGAGACAGAACAGATTGTGTTTGAAGATGTTCAGGATGCATGCCCACTGCAAATAAGTTCTGTTGTGCAGATTCGGGGATCTATCCCACTTTTCTGGTCTCAGGAGACTTCACGATTGAATCTTAAACCTGATATTATATGTATGATTTGGGTGCACTAAACTAAAGTAACTACCTATTAATTCCATAGACAATATACTTATCTTTAATTTTGTTCACAGTGTCAAAAAAGGATCAAAATTATGAAGCTACAAGACTCCATTTTGAAAATCTCGTAAAGAGATATGGAAATCCTATTATACTTCTGAATTTAATAAGGGTAGGTTTTCTCCATTTATTATGAACCGATCCTGTTTTGTCCTGTTTACGTAATGTTGAAGTCATCCTTTACCCATACTAAGTTCTGACATTCTTTCTTCATTGTTTTTCTTTTTGGATGTGGTCTGTGCTTCATAGATGCGTGAGAAGAAGCCTCGAGAAACCATTCTTCGTGCAGAATTTACAAATGCTGTTCGATGTGTTAACAAAAATTTGCCGAAGGAGGATCGCATAAGGTTATTGAACTGTGATCTACGGAAACACTCTAAAAAGTAATGTGGCTTCCTCTTGCTTACACAGAAAAGTTTTTCCTTCTTAATAATTTTAATGGTTGTTTATGTGAATGGATCTTTATTGTTTTCAAGCAGGGCAACAAATGCATTGGCACTTCTAGGCAGATTGGGTGTATACGCATTAAGCTTAACTGGCGTCTTTTATTGTCAACTGTCACCAAAAAGAAAGACGGAGGGATTTTTGAATTTTTCCTGCTTTGGGTAAGTTCAAATGAGACTAAATGGTTTTAGTGATATTTTTCAAGCACAGAAAAGTAATGATATTAACATCTTGCTGAAGGCAATGATATTTTTGTTTACCCGGTTATGGACAAGTTTCAACCTTGAATGATATTTCAAGATTGCTTTATGGTTTCATACATATTGGTCTCTTGCATGCTTCCATATTTTGTTTCAGTATTTTGCAATGAAAGCTTAAAACAATAAAAAATTATACTCAATTTTTTTTCTTGGGTTATCGTGGTTGTATCATTAATGCAGGAAAATTGATGAAGACTGTCCTCCCAATAATCTTTCTCAAAGAAATGAGGACGTTGAAAGTAAGGAAATAGTAGCCAGGATTGATAGCCATGAAGCAACTGCAAGTTCTGGTATCGAGGTCCTTCAATTGCAGAAAGGGGTCTTAAGGACGAATTGCATAGATTGTTTAGACCGCACAAACGTTGCCCAGTATGCCTATGGCTTGGTGGCACTTGGGCGTCAACTAAACATTTTAGGACTCATCAAATCCCCGTATATTGGTCTAGATGACCCTTTGGCCATTAATTTAATGGATGTTTATGAGCTAATGGGCGACACTCTTGCACTGCAATATGGGGGGTCTGCAGCACACAACAAGGTATCCGATATTACACATCTCTAATGTAAAAAATTTGATAACCTTTGTAGTAGTTGCGTTTGTTCTTTTTTTAATCTTGGCAAAATTTTGATTGGTTTCATCTTTCTCATTTTGCCAGATATTTTGTGAAAGGAGAGGTCAATGGAAACCAGCAACTCAGTCCCAGGAGTTTTTTAGAACTTTACAACGTTACTATAGTAATGCCTATATTGATGCTGAAAAGCAAAGTGCTATTAATGTGTACGTTGAACTTAAGCACTAGTTTTTTTTTTTTTATTAGTTACCATAGTTCTTTGAACTGAAATATAAATGAACCTTAAATTTCATATGGTGACTGGTTGCAAAGGTATGGTTTTACCTAATATACTGTTCTTCTGCTATTTGAACAGGTTCTTGGGCCATTTTCAGCCACAACTGGGTAAACCAGCCTTGTGGGAATTAGACTCTGATCAGCATCACAAAATTGCGAGTCATGATCCTAATCTTGATGAGCTTGTTAGGTACAGTTTTTATGCTAGTCCTAAAATGCTTTTATTTGAATGTGTAATTTTTTATTTGTACCCTAATTTTCAAGGATATTCTTATTGGGAAAACAGTAAATGACCCCTCCTTTTTTCATTTACTTTCTGTAGCTACTCTAAATTTAAAATATTACTTGCCTTTTTATCAATTTAGTATTTGATGTGGTTACATCAAAAGAAAATAATGCATAATGACATTTGAAGCTGACAATTGTTTAATATTGTTCCAGTATTTTTTTTTTCATATATTTCTGGTAATTGTTTTCCTAATCCTCTATCTTATGTCTTGTTTGATAGGTGTACATGAATTAATTAGAGACTTGCACCATATTATTTGGTGACCTCTATTCAATGATAATAACTTTATTAATGTGATAAAACTCACAGTTCCACTTCTATCATTTTTAGGTCATTCTTTAAAAGGTCACTATCAGATGGCAATATTCTTTGTGAAACTGAAACATCTTTGGCAACTATAAAAGCTGGGCAAGATGGACTTTTGTCTGAAAAAATGCAAGGCGGTGGGAAAGGTTTTTCAGAGTCCAGTCCAGAGATCTCAACTTGTGGAAGTGATATGTCTTATTCCAGGTCTGCTTAAATCTTTATCACTATAATTGTTACTTTTAAATTGTCTCTATATGTAGTATCTTATGCTCATAGCAAGGCATTTGATCTTTAGAGGCTTGAAAATGTAGTATTTCAGGATATGATTCTTGTCCTATCCGTTTTCAAACAAGGATGAACCACATCCCTTGTCAAAACATTTTTCCTTAGATAGGAATTGTTTCGTGAGTGGATATTTCTTGGTTTGCTTTAACTATATACTCACTCTGAGTGGTTATTTTGTTTCTTCTATCAAGAGATACCTCAAGCTTAATAAAAAAAAAATAAATAAATAAAGTAATGCTCAGAGTGTGCTTCTGTCAGTAGAATAACTGCTACAGATGTTAGACACTCGCCTTTTTTAAAAAAAAAAAAAAAACTGACTAAATATTGGGTTATTCTTTCAGGTATACGCCCTCAATGACTTGCAAGAAGCTTTTCAGAGACATAGAGGAGGAGCAATGTTTTGAGGTTGATCAACTTTTTGATGATGAAGATGAGGAAACATATAACTTAACAAATTTTCTTGATTTAGACTGGCGTTCATCATCGGGAAATTCATTTGAAGAAGACACATGTGACAGGTATCTTTTTGTGGACCTGCATATCAAGTTGTGCAAACAAATCATCATCTCTATTTTTAATAATTTCATCCTTCTCTTTGATGCGACTTTTTACAAGCAATCAGATGGTTGCAATTACAAGTTAACTTCCAATTGCTTAAGTTTAATAATCTACAACTCGATTTATTTGCTGCAGGTCAGCTGCAAGTGAGTCTAGCTGCGGCCTGAAGGTCAATATCCTACATTTTACTCTTTTCATGAAGGCTGCCTCATCCCTCTGATAATTTCTTACACACATTGAATGTTATGCAATGATTATTAATCTATTATGTATTTTTACCTCCTCCAGGGTACAGAACAAGATGGGACTCAGCTCACAAGTGATGAGATTTTGTACAAATATGATCGGAACTTTGTGAACTGGGTAACGAATGGGGAGATGCTGTTTTATTGAAGTTTGACTAGTACTCGGAGTTCATATGTTAATACTTTCCTTCGACGATCATCTGATTCAACCCCGTCCGAAGGATGTGGGTTTTATACAGAATAAATGGAAGAGATCAACCAGAAGAGAACAATTTTGGCTTTAATTTTCGGGTTCGTTTGTAACTCGTAGCATCATTTATCAACTGTCTAATTTTACAAGGGAAGCAGAAAGAGTACATAGCAGCATTAAGCTAATCCATTCCGGAGCTCCTATCTCCTTAAGTCTCCAACAAGAATTTTCGAACTTGTAAATAGTGTATCCATATTCTACAATTCGAGCTCCGACTTACAGTATCAGGTCATAGTTTTCTTCTTTTTTTAAAAAAAAATAATATATTTCACCATGTTTATATTTTCTTTAATTATTAGTGCACGAAAATTTCTTCCCCCTCAAAACCTTTCAGGTGAGAGCATATTATTCAGCATGGTAAAAGGAGGAAAAAGCAAAATGCCTTCACAATCACTTTATTATTTTATATTTTCTGAACTCTATAGTCAAACAAGTGCTTAGAGGCTAGATATTAAATGTTTTCTTTCTTGCTTGTTCAGATTATAATTAGATCCCTGAATACACCAAAGAAAATGTCACCTAAAGAAGTGCTTAATGACAGAAGTTATGAACTCATATCAGTATCTCCACATTATTATAAAAGCAATTTTGATCCTCAACTAGATCAAAATGCAACTTCTGTTGTAGCAGGAAGGAAGCGGCAGGGGATAAAACTGAAATCTGAAACCTAATTATCGTAAAATCCAATCGTGAATGGATTAATTTAGTGGTATTCTATTAGTCAGCTAATATATATATTTTATGTATATATTTTTATTTTATGTTAGATTTATTTTATTAAAAATTATATATTTTTTTTAAATTATACGACCCGTTTGACATTCCTCGTGGTAATTAGTTGTTGTAATTAATATCTAGAGGTTGATATTTCCTCATCCGAATTCTATTTACTCATGCTTTATGTATGAATATGATTTGTGTTATATATAAAACTAAAATATCACCACCTTTTGTAGATGCCATTTATTTTAAATACAGCCTAGACTTTCAGTACAATTCATTTCATTTGTAATGTTAACGTAATGCATCTTATTCAATAGCTTGTGTAGATTTAAAATTAATCTCAAGTTGTGTGAACGGTTGGGCCGAGCTTCTCTTTAAAAATTAGGACCATCATGGTTTTTAGTTGGATCTCCAGAGGCCATTTTCAGTGGAATCGACGCCATGCTAGTAAAGAAAAGAAAAACTTAGATTGAGTAAAATAGAGAGCTGAAGGATCCTATTTATAAAACCAACTGTTTTTTTTCCATGGGGGATTTAAAATAGTTTCCTTTTTTCTTAATTTTTTAACGCCGGTACTATAGTAGAAATGCTTGATGGTGTTTGTGACTAGGGGTGTTCAAAAATCCCCGATCCAACCCGACCCAATCGGATTGGTCGCGGTTTTTCTCGGATTGGTATTAAATAGTTATCCGAATCGGATTAAAATAATCGGGTTTAAACAGTATCGGATTGCAAATCGAGTTTGAATATTTGACCTAATTAAATTAAACTCGATCTGATCGGGTTAATCGGGTTTTTTGTCGAGTCGGTATTGAATAGTAACCCGAATCAGATTAAAATAATCGGATTTGGACAGTATCGAATTGTGATCAGATATAAAACCCCAACCCGACCCGTGAACACCCCTATTTGTGACACTTGTTAATCTTGATTCTCTTTTAATAAATACTAACCATATCTAAATGATTAATTATGAAATTGTCAACTAGGTTTAAACTAATTTTTGACTTCGATTTTTGAGTTTTTTTTTATTAACCTTTTTGAATTTTGCAAACTAAGACAGGAGAATAATCATGAAATCAAAGGATATTGTCAACAAAAATCTTATATGGGAAATTAATAAGAAATTAAGATTTTTCATAATTAAAAAATTTAACCAACACGTTTGTACCAACATCCTAGTAATCACAGCATATTACACATTATATTTGAATAATGATAATCTTAAGAACTTTTTATTCAAACTTTTGTATACAAATTTATTTATTAACTCTTTATACAAACTGATTTATCATAAAATAATTAAAATTATAAATATACAAGACGGACTCGTCTAATGAAAGACGATGATATATAAATAAATTAAGTATAAAAAATTTGTAAGAAAAACAAGTCTCATTATATTTTCATTCTCCACTTATCATATTACATTATCATCGTTACCAAAAGCTTCTGATTTGTAGCTATCCTTGTATGGCAAAGGCGCATTTGTCATTAATGAGGACACTGATTATTAGTTTCATAATTCTTTGTAGTGCAAAGATGAACCCTTGAAAAACCATTTAAAACCCCATTAGCATTATGTTGAGACATCCTGTAACTTAACACGCCTTCAGATAACGTGCAAGCACGAGCCAGTACAAATTAACTACAGCACTAATCTCACAGTCCAGAGAAAATGGTGATGATGTATGCTTGAAAGAGAAAAAAGCTAAAGGTAACTATTGGGATAATAATTATAACAAAAAATTCATCACTTGAGATAGCATCATCGATAACAAGACCTAACTCTCAACGTCTAGAACTAAACTGTGCCCAAAAAAACAAAGTTCTTTGACAAACATAAAATCATAGTTCAAAACTAGCTCAAAAGTTGTAAAAGCAATGGTAGGATCAAAACAGAACTTCTTGCAGTATACACTTACTCCCAGCCACTAGGTGCAGGGGCAGGGGTAGGAACAGGAACATCGGGAGCAGGAACTCCAGCCATTTGTGGTGCAGGAACTGCATCCCATCCGTCTCCAGCTGGCAAAGGAACTGCAATAGGAAAAATGCATAAGCTTTGACTTAATAGGAGCCGAATCTTAAGCATTCAGCTCAACAAGACAACCGGTACAGATGACCTATAATAGCAAAGAGACTAGTCTAACCTTCTGGGAAATAGGGAACTCCAGGAACAGCAGCAATGGGTTTCTGGACTTCACCAGGCCACTGAGCATCAGAAATTTGAGTGGGCCATTGGTCACTGGCAAGGTTCATTGAGTATTCAGGAGCAACATTTCCGTACTCAAGAGGAGCCGCAACATCATCATCTTCAGGCTGTTTGGTTTCTTCAGGTTCTCTGTAGAAGAATAGATCCACCTGCACATTGGAAAAATAAATAGATCGAAATGAAGAAGTAGCTTATTTATACAATCATCATGCCACTCTATAAACCATTTAAATTGCACTTCATCAGGCAAGACATTTTTTTAATATTTTAAAACTCAAAAAAATACTCTCTAATTACAATTTGCATGTATTTACCATGACATCCCACTTATGGCCAGGGCGAATAGTGCCACGCATCTGCAGAACCATCCTAGCCAGTAGCCAAAAGAGGCAACCAATGCTGTGCTTTCCCTTGTTGTTGGCCGGGATACCGATGTCAACATAACGCATTGGTGAGTCAGTATCACAGAATGCAATGGTGGGAATGTTCCCAAGAGCAGCTTCCTTAATAGGCTGCAAGAAGTTTATAATGGACAAAGTCAGCCCAAACTATCAATAGTAGATGCCAAAATTGAACCATAAGTGCAGAGAGAAGCACTAGAAGAAGAGCCAGACAATTAAGAGTTAAACAGCAAATGAAATTATGTTTACTTGATGATCTGTCCTTGGGTCAGTGAGGATCAACAACCGAGGTTCACTGAATGATGTTTGCATTTGATTGGTGAAGGTACCAGGAGTGTGCCTTCCTGCAATGGCATGAGCACCAGTGTACTGGGCAAACTTCAAAACAGCTCTCTGACCATACGGCCTGGCCGACTGGACAATGATGTCCTGAGGATTCTCAATAGCCACAATAACCCTTGCTGCCATCTGGAGCTTCTCCCATGTCTTTCCCAGGTTAATAATGTAAATTCCTGCACCAAGAACCATAGAAGTTTCAGCGGGAATGCATGATATCTAATAACAGAATCAGGCCAGGATTAAAACCAAATACGTTTTGCCACCATCAAAGTAATGCCATGACATTATGCTTCTAGCTTCGTTTACTTAGAAAACTATAGGTCACTACCATTATCCTCCAAATAATAAAACAGAAGTTTGACAGCACTCACATCAACAAATTAAACAAGTCAATGACCAACCAACAGAATTTCAGACATGAACCACATTACTATCACTTCCAAATAATCATCAAATCATTCTAACTCAATCCTAAAAGTAGAAATTCAAAACATGCACTAGGCAGGCACATCATACTAAACAAGCAAACTCCAAATTGGTCGAAACATAAGCACACTCAAACCTAAAATTAAAAGACATTGCAGTGGAAACCCAGTCTTAGAATTGCAATTATAATTTTAATAACAAACACCCGATTTCAAAGGCAACCACTAAACCACTCGGTTCTCTTTGAACACCATAATCACAAACTATAGAAATCCTATTCATAATTATACATAAAAGAACAAGAAAATCACCATAAACTTACACTTAACTCAATTTTAACACTTTCTTATTACAAACACAGATGAGATCTCACACGAATTCTAACAGTTTCACGTTCAACAAACATTAATTCTATAAATGAAACGCACAAAAAAGACACTTCTTAAACATACAGAGATGAACATGTACAGGTCAAGAGCCACAGATACACGTTAACTTAGCCTCTACTTCACCATCTAAACAATCTAAACAAAACAACAGATCAGCTTCAACATATCAAAACACATATTAAACACAACTTCGTAAACAATCAGAACCCACAACGTGAAAAAGATGAACTTGAGCGAAATATACCATCGTTTCTACGCTTGAAGACGTAGCGTTCCATCTGGAAGTCGCAGTTCTTGGTACCCAAATGGACTTCGGCGGCCAACATCATCTGAATGTCAGCCTCCTTCTGGGAGAGCTGTCTGGGGGCAGCTTGCGTTGCAGACGCCATTCTTCTCTGATGGAAACCCTAACTGGGGTTTTAGCGAAGAGCTCGAAGGTGAGAAAAAGCGGATGAGAAGAAGGGCTCGCTGAGAAAAGAAGAAGAGAGAGACTGTGTTTGTGTTCTTTATATAGGTGAATGCTAGGGTTGAGAAACCCTAGTTTGGTTAATTCATTTTGCCCCCTCATTTTAAAAAAGGTGAATGAAAAATGATTATTTTGAAACTTGCTTTTTCTTATTAAGGCAAAATAAGAGTGCACTAAAAAAATTAACCCAATTATGTTTTATATTTTAATCTTTTATAACTATATAAGATTGCATTTGGTCAGTAACATGCATTCATTTTTGTACAATAATCGTATTATTTGAATGCTTAACCAAATTCCAATTCCATGCATATTTTATTAAATAGAAATTGGGCCTGGGCCCATTTAATTTGTTCCGATACTCTGTAACCGGCCTTGCAATTTCATTCATTGGACTGGACACAACCTGGCCCAATAAATCCTTGGACACGACGTCGTTTAACACTCCCGCCCTGCTAAAGACAATCATTCTCCACATGAACTTTACTCAGAGCTGGAAGGAATATGAAAAGGATTAATTTCAACAAGGCCTCAAAATTACCCACATGCTAAAAACCAAAATTAATTTATATATATATGATAAAGGGATTGATCAAAACGGTAAAATAATGAGAAAACTTAAAAATTTAGCTCAAACAATCGTTCTTAATGGTTTCATTTACAAGCTCTTTTAAGGGAATGAACGTTTTGTTTTGGCAATGGGGAAGCTTCAAGAGATCTCTTAGCTATACTGAGAACCAAGGCATTCAAGTTAGTCTCCTTAAAAAATAGCTCTTTGTATAGTTATTGCTTGGTAAGTTGCATTGCTTTCCTGGATGATTTAGTGAGATAATACAGAGACTTCCTATTTAAAAAACGATGATTAAATTGACTGCTAGCCTTGATTTCATCTATTTTACCTTGTGACTTTGAAGGGTTTGGTACCATCTGTAATCCATAAGCTAACGAGGGGAGTTACGATAAATTGACAACGATAATTATTTGGAAAATGTATTTGTTCTTTGTCAACTTAATTAATAGCCTCGTGGTAACTAGCTAGATGACTGCTTTGGCATGTGAATGACACAGCACAGGCATTTCCCTTCTCCAATGAGACTGAAATCTCTCGTGAGATTGAAAGCTCTTTTTATATCCTCGAATGGGAGTTTAAATGCTGAGGAAAGAGATTTCTCAAGTTAACAAAAAGGCACGGTGATATAGACGGAGGAAATGGGAGAAATAATAGAAGAAACTTGAGGGAGAAAAATAATCTTTTAGTAAAAATATCAAAAATCCATATTCAACAACCTAAGAAATAAAATAACTAAAGACACTTATTTATAATATCAACAATTATAACTTGACTATGAAATAGAATCTATTAGGAATATAATCTAATTCCAACTAAACAAGTAAATATCAAAATTAAATCCTAAATAAAATAGTAAATTATTAATTAGGAAAATAGCTCAAATTAGGGTTGCTCCAAATTTAGGAAGTCAAAATCCCTAATAATAGTCAAAATCCATAATTTATTAAAATCCCTAAAATATAATTGAAATACATAATTTATTCCTAATATGTCCTACATCAAAACTACTTGTTGATTATGGGTCCAAATCAAGGAGGTGATTTTATCTCACGTATCTTGTGTAGTGGATTGGTTTGTGCATTATAAGAGAACGGGCTACTCCCTTTCTCCAATGAGGGCCTTTTTCAATGATAAAATTGCGTAAGCTTCATCCCAAAGTAGACAATACCTTGTAGGGACTCAAGTCCCATAAAATCTATGCATTAACAGTTGACGTCGTCTTTGAAAATGTTCATACTGGCAACTCATCCTAGCATGCCACAAATCAACCCAAACCATTGGGGGCATCAACAATTGGCGGGTTCAAATAGCGTGCCACAACCCAACCCATTAGGGGCATCAAGAGTTCGCGTTGTTTGTGGGTACGTCCATATTGGGTCCAAATCAGGAGTGGTATTTGTTCCATATCTCTTGTGTAATTGATTGACTTATAACTTTTTTTTAAATAATTAAATTATCTTCACTTATTATAGTTTAATGTTGCCCTCTCTAACAAAATTTTGTGGTTGTGCCACTTGTAGTTCGTGATTTTACCCTTTTTAAATTTCATATTAGTATGTTTAATTGAATAATTATTTGATGAATATAATATTTTAATTATTGTATTTATGAATATACATTTATAATTTATAATTAAAATATATATTGAAAACAAGTCCATTATTATGTAAATGTTTAATGTGTTTATAAAAGTTAAATTATTTCATAAACAAAAGTGTTAGCCCTAAGGCTACATGATAATTTTGATGATAACAACACACATTGATTAATTGAGATTTACTAACATGTTTATTTATGTGCAAGAGTAAGATCATTGAAATAATTTTAAAATCAAGAAGAGGCTTATTAAAATGAAGTGTTGATGCTAAGGAGAAAACTACATGTTAAAGGTACCAAAGTTTAAGAACAAGGATTGACTCAAGGAATGTGACATATGAGTAATGTTCAATCAATTGGTCATATATATCTCTACAAACATCCAAATGATGTGATTCTTGAGCCTTTGGAAAGCTTACTCAATTTATAACATTTAATATGTTTTAATGAAATTCAAATTTCAAGTGCAAGGTTGTCCAAATCATCATGCAAATTGAAAGACAAATGGAAGCAGCTGACATGAGCAATGAATACTCCTTTGGACATATCTTGAGCTATAAAAATCAAAATGACTTGATTCTTATGGAATTAGAAATATGACTTAATGAAGAACATTTCATATGTTTTGAAAAAATTCAAATTTTAAACAGAAGGCTGACATAATTGACATGCAATTCAGTGGACTGACATAAAGAAGAAAAATCAACTCACATGAGCACCGAATGGTTTTTTGGCCATATCTTAAGATAGAGAAATCCAACTGCTTTGATTCTTAATGTTTTGGAAAGCTTATTCAAATATGCAGATATTTTATGTTTTGAATAAATTCAAATTTCAAATGGAAGGCTGACAGAATTATCATTCAATTTGGTAGACTGACACAAGAAAGAAAAATCAAGTCACATGAGCACCGAATGGTGTTTTAGCCATATCTTGAGCTACAGATATCCAAATGACTTGATTATTGATGCGTTGGAAAGCTTATTCAAACATGCAAATCTTTCATGTTTTACAGATTTTCAAATTTCAAACGGAATATTGACAAAAATGACAGAAAAGATTACGATTTTTATGGTGGGCAAAAAATTTGGAGTTGGTGTCTTCACTTGATTAAGTTCATCCCATTTGCCTATAAAAGGAGCCCTTCTCCCATGCATTCAAGAAGAAGAAGAGAAGTATCTATCAAGCAAAAAGCAAGTGAAATATCAAGTATAGAGAGCTTTTATATTCTTTATCTACTCTTTGAAGAGAGTTGTACTTTTATTGTAAAAATTTTCTTTGTTCTTGTATTGTGGTGAGAGTGAGATCTTCTTGTACAGGATAAAAGTTATCCTTGAAAGAATTCTTTCCTTGGTGAGGTTGTTCATCAAGAAGAACTCTTGGTGTGGTGTTATCAAGAGTTTAAGAAAGTTGCCTTGGTGAGGTTGTTCATCAAAAAAAACTCTTGGTGTGGTGTTATCAAGGGTTGAAGAAAGTTACGTTGGTGAGGTTGTTCATCAAGAAGAACTCTTGGTGTGGTGTTATCAAGGGTTGAAGGAAGTTGCCTTGGTGAGATTGTTCATTAAAAAGAACTCTTGGTGTGGTGTTATCAAGGGTTGAAGGAAGTTGCCTTGGTGAGGTTGTTCATCAAGAAGAACTCTTGGTGTGGTGTTATCAAGAGTTGGAAGAAAAAGTCTTGGTGAGGTTGTTCATCAAGCAAGTTGTAAAGAGTTCTACAACTTAGTGGAAAGCTTAGCTCGTGGAGCTAGGAGCCCGTGGACGTAGGCAAGGTTTGCCGAACCATGTAAATTGAGTTTGCACTCTCTCTATCCCTTTCCTCTTTACATTTACTTGCACTTGTGATTGTTCATCATTATTATTCTTTTGATTACATCTTTGATAAATTCTAATTTCATCTTCTTCACCTTTATTTTCAAAGAAAGAGTGAACTAATTTTGATCTTTTAAGAAAAGTTTTCTAAATCCGTTTTGATAAATAAAAACCCAATTCACCCCCCCTCTTGGGTTGCCATACCTGGGTCAACAAAAATATCTATGTTGATATTATAATATTAATTTTAATCTATATAGTCATATTTTTACAAAAATTAAAAAAAAACATTAAGTATACATTTTTTAATGGCAGTAATCACAAAATAATCCTTAAGTTGGTGAATTCATCACTAATAAACAGGGTTTGAAGTAAACTTATTTCCATATGTGATATGACCACCCAAACAATTTATTTATTTATAATTATACTTATGATCTATCAATACGGGTAGTTTCCGATGCCTTATTAGAAAGTGTTGGTGTCAAAGTCTACTACATATACATGTGCCATGCATATGATGAGTTTTGATCAACTTGTGATAAAACAAGAATATTATTTTGATTCCTATATTAATGTTTCTAGAATTATATTTTATGAAGTATTTGATTTGGAATAAATATCTCTTTAGATTAGGATATAATATCTTGTATCCTAATTAGAATAGAAGAATATTTATTTGTCCTAATTCCTTTTGGAGTTTGTTTATAACACTTTATATTTTATTTATCCTAATCCTAATATGATTTTGATTAGAATTTTTACAGGATTTCTAGGAGATTTCGGTCAGACCTCTCACTATATATATACAAAGCTATTCAGGCGGCTGAGAACATGATTGAGAGATTAACGTGTTGTCTTGTTTGGTTGTAAGAGAGTCTTGAGTTCGACATTCCATAAATTTATAGAAGAGAGCTTCAACGCAAAAGGAATGTCTTCTTTGATTTGATTCTTTGAGTCTTTTGATCCATGTATGAGTGGCAGAAATCGTATATGAGTTGTTCATTGAGTCTGTGTGAGTTAGTAGACACTTGAGATAACTTGCGGGTTAAGTATTTATGTAATTCAGCGTCAGACATCATTGGTATATGTAACTTAACAGTGTGTTGTTAAATTATCTGTGACAGATAGTGAACAGTGTCACTAGTGTTTAGGATCTTTGCAAAGATTTTATTTGTCAAAGATTAGATTTGTGCGTGAGAGTGAGTCAGCACTGTAAAAGGTTTTAAAGATTGTACAAATAAGAATATAGTGAATTGCAGCTCTATAACTGTTCGTGGACGTAGGTTTTTATAACCGAACCACGTAAAAATCCTCCTGTGCCGATTTACAGTACAGTTTACTGTATTGTTATTTATAAGTGCATACCTCCAGAACTTTCAGAAAGTTTGGTCCGTGATGGTAAATCTTTAATTATCTTTTAAATCAAGATTTTTAATAAAATTTTTTACATAAATTATAACCACGAGTCCACCTAGTCATTGACATAACCAACTATGGTAATTACTCAACTAAAAGAATTTTTAAATATTATTGACTATGGTAATTATTTAATTTAATATTATAAAATTGGATCTAGAATCTAATCGCCCATCACTTAACCTTTGTGTCGAGCACGGGTCATTTTCCATTCGTTTGAGGGCTGTGATGTCAAAGTCAAAGGAACGTTATTAGATTAGAAATTCAGAACGAGTGATTGATTCTTCACGAACTTGTGTGTGGGGTAACCAATTCGACTGCGAAAGAAGGAAAGCCTGCTTTTCTTCCAGATAAGAAGCAGATTGCAATCTGTGTCTGGTGCGATGCTTCCTCTTTCAACTTTCTCAAGCGTACCATATTTATATAAATATTATTTATTTAATTTTTTCTAATAAGGAACAATCTAAAAGGAATAATGGAAAATGACCCATGATCAACACAAAGGATAAGTGAAAGGGGATTTAGGGATGGCATTTTGCCCCGAGATTTTTAATAAAATTTTTTACATAAATTATAACCACGAGTCCGCCTAGTCATTGACATAGCCAACTATGGTAATTACTCAACTAAAAGAATTTTTAAATATTATTGACTATGGTAATTATTTAAATCAATATTATAAAATTGGATCTAGAATCTAATCGCCCGTCACTTAACCTTTGTGTCGAGCACGAGTCATTTTCCATTTGTCCGAGGGCTGTGATGTCAAAGTCAAGGGAACGTTATTAGATTAGAAATTCAGAACGAAGTGATTGATTCTTCACGAACTTGTGTGTGGGGTAACCAATTCGACTGCGAAAGAAGGAAATCCTGCTTTTCTTCAAGATAAGAACCAGATTGCAATCTGTGTCTGGTGCGATACTTCCTCTTTCAACTTTCTCAAGCGTACCATATTTATAAAACTATTATTTATTTAATTTTTTTCTAATAAGGAACAAAGGATAAGTGAAGGGGGATTTAGGGATGGCATTTTTCCCTGGCTGGGTCGGATACCCGCACAGGAAAAAACCCGGATTTTCGGTGTTAAGGCCCGGGGACGGGGCCTGTTAAGTGCACAACCGTCCGGGTGCGGGCCGCACTCGGACCGCCCTGCACTTTTAAAGGAAAAATGTGTTGCCTGCAAGATTTGAACACATGACTTGAGGGGTTGGATTACAGCCGTTTACCACTAGACCACACAACTTTTTTGCTTGAATAATTGCACACAATTGTAATTAATGAATTCATTTGTATATTTAATTAAAACTAAAATCTTCAATGGAGTTGGGACTCAAACCTGGGTCATAACACACCACTACAAGGAGGCTTTACCACTTTTGCCAACCATGCACTTGGGGTAATTTTAGCTACATTATATTATTTATCCAATTTAAGGTCTGAAAATTTTAAAAAATAAATAAATCCAGGGATTTTTTTCAGGTGTGGGTGTTACATTCTTAAACTCGCAATTACCCGCACCCGAAAAAATTCGGGGATTTTGCGGGGATCGGGGAAGGGTTTTTTTGTCCGGTGTGGGTGCAAAAATGCCAAACCCGAACCTGCATCTGGATTTTGCCATCCCTAGGGGGATTGGATTCCAGATCCTATTTTATAATATTAATTTAAATAATTGCCATATTCAATAATATTTATAAATTTATTTCAGTACAGTGTAGAACTCATGCTTTACTGACTCTCTAAATTCGTATTTTTTTATTTTTTTAAATTTTTATTAAATTACTAATATGTTTAATAATTATTATACAATTTATTGTTAATTGAAGCCATTTTCGTAATTATATATTCTCAAAAATTATTTTATGAAAATAAATAATTATTTATTTTAAGTATAACTTTAATTAAAAAATTGAAATAAGGGTAAATTTATGTCTTTGTTTTTTATTAAGGTCAATTTTGACATTTCAATATCTAGAAGTAGAAGTTGATCTGCAACCTATTTCCAAACTCGTTCATTAAACTTGACTTTTTTAACAGCCCAAATGCCATACGTTGCTGTTGCCGCAGAAAAAATGGATTTTTTTTTTTTTCCAGCAATAGCAATCCCAAAGTTTCTCTTAGAAGGTAAGGGGATGTTTTGATTAAAAATGTCAAACATTGTTTATAGGTGATAAGTTTACAAACCTTAGGGGTTGTTCGTGATTATTGCCTTTTTTTAACATTATAAGTTATTATTGTTATTATTGTTATTTATATAACATTGTTATAAATTAGGTTACATAAAAGTTACTTTAAACAACTAAAAAAATGACTATAAATATTAATAGTTAAATACTATAAAGAGATAATACATATACCTATTTTAGTCATTTGGATATAATAAAAGCAACAGTAACAACAATTTTAAACATATTTATTTAGCTTTTGAAAAGTAAAGCAGTTTTTAAATTAAACATTTTAGAAGTTGATTA
This sequence comes from Boswellia sacra, assembly GCA_013180625.2. NCBI lineage: Eukaryota > Viridiplantae > Streptophyta > Magnoliopsida > Sapindales > Burseraceae > Boswellia > Boswellia sacra. Next base: position 69,711 of record SNVD02012544.1, on the reverse strand, counting down.
TTTCTATGGCATCGTAAAAACGAAAAACTGCTTATTTTCAAAGTAACACTCTTCTCAAACTTGGTCTATATTTGCTTTTAAGGTAACCCCAATATTCAAAGAGGTTTCAAAAACAAGGAAGACAGCCATTTTTATGATAAACTTTGTTTTTGAAGACCGCCAAATAAGATGCCATTGCAGTTGCATCCATTTTCCCAGTCACCGCTATTTCATGCTCACTCCTCACATCAGATATCTTGAGTCCTGTACATTAAAAAAAGAAAGCTAAAATATTCAATACTTCAGTTCCTTTTTGTTCAATTTCACTGCTGATTACTAAATTTAACCTTTGGTGTTGATCTTCGCCTCGATTTTGCCAACACAATGCTCACAACAGCATTTCAGTTTCAAGGCCGCCTCTTTCTGCAAGAATTAGTAACAGAAAAAGCTGAGTATAAACAAACACTTAAAATTACTCTTTAATATTCACCATTTAATTATTTTTATGATCAAAATACACGATAAATATATAATGAATTATTTTCAAGAGAAACATATGTAAATCACCACTTCAACCCATAAGTGATGTACTGACGTGCACAATCTCTACAATAACATTAAAATAAATAAGTAAGCATTAAAAAAGTTTACATAAATTTTATTTATAGCATACAATAACAAGAATTAATTATAGTGGATGATGATATAACTTACTTAAAAGGGAGGATAATTAATTATGTGTCTTGTTTAACTCTGTTCAATTGCATTTGTTATAACAAGGGTTATATGATTGCCTATAAAAACAAGATATTAAGAACAATGAAGGTGCAATAAAACTCACCATAAGATGTACAACAGTTTTTACAATTTTTTTTTTACCTCATTTATAACTTTTTGAGGTTGGATGATTCTAGATAATATATTGCATTAATTTTGCTTCTATTTGTTAATCTTTTTTTTTTTTGTAACTGAGGTGTCCGAACCAGCTTACATCTCTCGCTTACCTCTATCAAGATCTCCCGCTTACCTCATGGAGAAAGGCCATTGTGAAGAGTCGAACCCAGGACTTCACCGTTGACCTTACCAACTCCCTCCTGGGCCGCCCTTACCATTTGAACCAACCCATTGTGGGTGAGTTAGGTTATTTATTTCGTTTATAAATCGAAATCCTGTTTTTTGTGTTACATATTGTTTAATACAATTTATATTTAATATCAACCACATATTCTTTTCAAAATTCAAAATAATTTAAAATCACCTACATATTTCTAAATTCAATTAAAAACAAAAATACTGTATTCATAATTGAACACACCCTAACAGATTAAAAATACGATCGAAATTGATAGCTGCAGAACTTTCTACGCGTGCCATTTCATTTTCATATTAATTGCGCAATGACCTTCAGAATTTAATAAAAAGATTTTAATATTAAAAAATAACCATTAATTTAGCTCAAAACAGTCATTCTTAATAGCTTCATTTGCAAGCTCTTTTACAGGAATGATCGTTTTGTATCGGCACTGGAGGAAGCATCAAGAGATCTCTTAACTATACTAAGAACCAAGGCATTCAAGTTAGTCTCCTTAATAAATAGCTCTTTGTATGGTTATTGCTTGGTAAGTTGCATTGCTTTCCTGGATGATTTAGTGAGATAATACAGAGACTTCCTATTTAAAAAACGATGATTAAATTGTCTGCTAGCCTCGAGTTCTATTTTACCTTGCGACTTTGAAGGGTTTGGTATCATCTGTAATCCATAAGCTAACGAGGAGAGTTACGATTGGAAAATGTGTTTGTTTTTTGTCAACTTAATAGCCCCAAAGTAACTAGATAACTGCCTTGGCATGCGAATGACATAGCATAGGCATTTCCCTTCTTTCATGAGATTGAAATATCTGATTATATATATCCCATCTCCCTGCTGTCATGAGATCGAAAGCTCTATTTATATCCTCAAATGGGGTTTAAATGCTGATTCCTTTTCGAACTTGCGAAGTAATTCTAGTGAAAACTACTTATTGATCATGGGTTCAAATCAGGGATGTGATTTTGTCTCACATATCTTACGTAGTGGATTGGTTTGTGCGTTATAAGAGAAAGGGCTACTCTCCTTCTCCAATGAAGGACTTTTTTTTTAAGGATAAAACTGTGCAAGCTCTAATCCAAAAGCAGATAATACCTCATGGGTAGGCAAGTCCCATTAAATCTATATATCAACCGTTGGAGTGGTCTGTAAAAACGTTTATACTGTTATCGCGTCCTAGCATGCCACGACTCAACCATCCCACTAGAGGCATCAACAATTAGTGGATCCAAATAGTATGTCACAACCCAACCCATCGGGGGACATCAATAGTTAGCATTGTCTGTGAGTACATCTATATTAAGTCCAAATCAGGAATGGTATTTGTCCCACATCTAATATAGATGATTGGTTTATAACTTTTTTTGAAGTAATTGAATTATCTTATTATAGTCTAATATTGCCCTCTCGAACAAAATTCTGTGGCTCGGTCACGGTTAGTCTTTGACATTACCCCTCTCTAAATTTCATAATAATATATTTAAATGAGTAATTATTTAATGAATGTAGTGTTTTAAAATATTTAAATTATTGCATTTATGAATATACATTTACAATTTATAATTAAAAAATATATTGAAAACAAGTTCATTGTTGCGTAAATGTTTAATATGTGTTTATAGAATTTAAATTATTTCACAAATAAAAGATTTATTTTGATATTATAATATTAATTTGAAACTATGTAGTCATAGTTTAAAAAAAAAAAAAAGAATTGTATACCTTTTTTAATGGGCAATAATTACAAACTAATCTTAAAGTACGTGAATTCATCACTAACTTTAAAGGTTTGTAATTTTGCAATCAAGTACTTCCCTTACTTTCAAGTAAGGCATCGGAAACCACCACCATGGACAGATCCTATTAGATTATATTAATTCACAAACTTTATATTAGAATGTCGGAACGAAGTGATTGATTCTTCATCAACTTGTATGTGGGGTAACACGACTACAAAAGAAGGAAACAAGCATACTTTCTTCAGGAAAAGAAGAAGATTGCAATCTGCGCGTATTGTAATTTCTTTTAGAGAATTGATTATTTATACAGTACAATAAAAACTAATTACTTTCAAAGTAACACCCTCCTCAAACTTGGTATATATATGCTTTTAAGGTAACCCCAATATTCAAAGAGGTTTCAAAAACAAGCAAGACAGCCATTTTTATGATAAACTTTGTTTTTGAAGACCGCCAAATAAGATGCCATTGCAGTTGCATCCATTTTCCCAGTCACAGCTATTTCATTCTCACTCCTCCTCACATCAGATATCTGGAGTCCTGTACATTAAAAAAAGACAGCTAAATATTCAATACTTGAACTCCTTTTTGGTCAATTTCATTTCTAATAACTAAATTTAACCTTTGGTGTTGATCTTCGCCTCGATTTTGCCAACACAATGCTCGCAACAGCATTTCAGTTTCAAGACCACCTCATTCTGCAAGAATTAGTAACAAAAATAGCTGACTATAAACAAACACTTAAAATTACTCTTTAATATTCACCATTTAATTATTTTTATGAACAAAATACACACTATAAATATATAATGAATTATTTTCAAGAGAAACGTATCTAAATCACCATTTCAACCCATAAGTGATGACTGATGTACTGACGTAAGCAATGCGTACTTCCTTAGAGTCACTACTACCCTTTTATTAACTTCACAATTAAGTAAAATTATTAACTCTCTTCTACTTTCCCTTTTGTAATTAAACTATTACTAAATAAAATTATTATTTTCGAAATTAAAAAAAAAAAGTCTATGCCAAACGACATGTCGTTCACATATTTGAAATTGATTTGACCAAGGAGAATATGATTGATTTACGAGCCAGAAAAAGGATAACCCACTACTATAATAAAATGATTTTTGTAACCATACACCCGATCACAGCAATGAAATTAAACCATACGCAACCCTTTGATTAAAGGGGGAAGTTCACGAACACTTAACAAAATTTACAGTAAATTATATATTTTAACAAATTTATTTATTTTTGCTCAAGAAATTATATGTTTGATTTAAAAAAATAGTGCATACATTACTTTTAAGCTTAGATACTAAAAATTAAAAAAAGAAGAAGAAAGATATTTATTAAAAGAGAATGAAATTAACTTAAAACTTGAATAATGGACTTACCTCAGGAGTGTCCTTCAATCCTCCCCAACTACAAGCAAACGGGGCCATGATATTTCTGCATAATGACAGAGAAATGTCAAAGCATAATCATCTCATAACACATTACAGCAACCAAAAAAAATCTCAGCATTAATCTGTTAAGATCCTATATTACCTATACAACCAAAAATATTGAAACAATACCAGAGAGAGAAGGGAGAGAGAAGACGCCAAAGCTTTGGAAAGGAAGAAGATTTTGGTTCTGGATGGAAGGATGTGTTGAGTTTTTATAGGATCGGCATGTGGGACATAACATATTGAAACTTTTTGTCCGGTGGCTTTTGGCATCTGGGGCTTAATAAATAATAATAATCATAACGTGGAATATTAGCCCAAGCGATAGCGATAGTGTACGGAAACTCACGATGGCTTTAAATGGGACTTGGGAAAACTGCTGGTAATATTCCATGACCAAGCCAAGTTTAGCAAAGCAACAGTTGTCTCATAAGAGTAGATGCATATGCACACTAATTAACATTTGACTAAGTCCTCATTTTTAAGCATTGATTGGAAAAATTTCAATCGCTTTAAATTATTGTTATTATCATTATATGTTGATCTCGTATTTAGATAATTGATTATATGTAAAGAGGTTTGTCTTTATCGTCACGTCATGCATCTCAAATCCCCGTCGTCTCTGTAGACAGCATCAATAACAGACACCTTGATAAATACTGTTGTTTTATTTCCTTTTCAAGAGAGGTTATTGAGCAGCTGGATAGTTACAAACATGGTCAACTCCTGCTTTTTTATATCTAATTAAGAATTTTGCATGCAAAATGGAAATGCATCCATCCAATTATGAGACGTGTGTCGTATGTACCTTAACGTTGCACGTGCAGTAAGTTATTTTCTTGAGCAAGCGCTGAAATTCTGGCAATTGATTAAAGGATACAGGTAGCAACCAGAAAATAAAGGATCTGTTCGATTACGAATCTAAATCCTGATTTTTGTGATGTACATTTTTCAGTGTAATTTACATTTAATCTTAACCACGTATCATTTTCAAAATTCAAAATAATTCAAAATCAACTATATATTTCTAAATTCAATTGAAAACGAAAATACTGGATTCATAAACGAACACACCCTACATCAATAGTCTCAAGGAAGGGCTTCTGTAGATAAGCGTGGAACAGGATCAAATTCAAAATGTTGTTTATTCTACTTAAATAGAAATAAAATAAACAACTATTGTTGGTCTTAACAAAATCCTAAGAATGTACAGGACATTGATTATGCTTTTGAGGTTTGGAGCTGGACCGGCTGCTGTGCTGGGCTTATTACAAAAATGTTGCTTCATTGTCTGATCAAACGATAGATTGACAAGACCGGCAAACAAGCTTGTAAACAAAAACCAATTTGTTTCTGTTTTAGACTTTTGAACAAAAAAAAAATCTTTCATCATCTTTACTTATGTCTTTGCTCCCTCTGTTAATGGTTAACCCTAATACTTACAATGAAAAATTGAAGAAATAGAGGAAGAATGATTTATGAATTAAATGAATTCTATTAAGAAATTAATACCAATATTAAATTTTTAATAGGGTGAACTTAGAAATGAACTCTAATGAGAAAAAAATAGGGTTAAACGGTATTAGTCCTTGATCGATTTCATGTTGGGCTTGGGTTGCTAACTTTGTTACACTGGTCCAAAATCCGCCTCTCGCTGGGCCCAAGACAATCCAGCCCCATAAAACTTTGATTGGATTGTGGACACCAGAACGGGGTCGTTTCTGTTAAACCCTTCCAACACTCGATTGAGTTCAGAGTTGATGCAAAATTCACAAAAACCCTAAAAACCTCACCTTTAAACCCTTCTGATAATCTCCATGCGTTAATCTCCATCACATGCAACAATGCCTGATTCAAAGCCTTCGAAAACCAAGAACAAGCCAGACATAGACCTCTTGAAATCAGACATAGCGTCGTTTGCTTCTTCTCTAGGCTTGTCTTCATCTTCTCCAGGCTTCAACGACTCTGATTTCCGCAAAACTGGCCCCATCAAACCTCGCAAAAAATCAAAAGAGGATGAAAAAGATCAATTTCAGCAAGGACCCAAGAGTACCCAGGTGCCAAAAACCAAACTTTACGGTAAAAGCAACCATAAAGGGATTGATCAAAACGGTAAAACGACACCGCAGCGAAGCAACAATGAGAAAAATGAAAAATATAGCTCAAAATCCGCGCCAAAGCCTCCGGTTCTGTCACTTGATAGTAGTGGTGCTAATAATGGTAAGTTTAAGAAACTGTCAAAATTACCCTTGGTGAAAGCTAGCAATCTTGGGGTGTGGTATGTTGATGCTGAAGAGTTGGAGAAGAAAGTTTTTGGAGGTGGAGAGAAGGGTGGTGGGAAGAGAATGGTGGAGTTGAAAGAGGTGGAGAAGAAGAGGGAGTTGGGGGAGAGGCTGCTGTGGCAGTATGCTAGTGATTATGAAGGATCAAGGGGGCAAAATGGGGATATTAAAATGTTAGCGGCTACACAGAGGTCGGGGACTGCAGCTGACAAAGTGTCTGCATTCAGCGTTATGGTTGGGGATAATCCTGTGGCCAATTTGAGGTCACTTGATGCCCTTCTGGGTATGTTTTGTTGTTTTAGAGCTGTTTTTTGAGTTCTGTTGTTACTTGTTTGAATAGTGGAATCATAATTTCTTGTTGTTTTGGTAGAATAGGAATATAGTTGGGAGTGCTTTTAGTATAGGTTTGCAAAGCTAATGTCAGGTTGATTGATGTTTTTCGGAGTCGATGGGGTAAATTTGTATGATTAGGTAGTTACTATTGAATATGGAGGATTTAAGAAGTGCAAGATAGTTTTATATGAGGATGAAAATCCTGTGGGTATTAAAACTGGAACTGCAACTGAGTTCCAGTTTTTTACCTCAAAATTAATAAAATTTCTACTGAATACACACTATTGCATACTTTGAAAGTTTATTAGGTTTATGTATAATAGCTTTAACAGAATTGTTATTTGCTTTGCAGGAATGGTGTCCTCGAAAGTGGGAAAACGACATGCATTGACAGGGTTTGAGGCACTGAAAGAACTATTTATTTCAAGGTAATTGCCCCCTTTGACTTCCACTCCTAATTCATCTGCCAACCATAGAAATTAGTACCCAGTTATTGTTTATTGGTTTAGAAATTAGTACACGGTTCTTGTTTATTGGATTTTATTGGTTTAACATTGCCAGGTTGCATGCTTTAGAAATATACTAATTTACCATTCCGTTTACCAGTTTATTACCTGATCGGAAACTGAAGACTCTTGTGCAGCGGCCATTGAGTGATCTCCCTGAGACAAAAGATGGTTATTCCCTTTTGCTTTTCTGGTATTATGAGGAGTGTCTGAAGCAGAGGTATATTTTTTAACTGCTTTTTCTTCCTTACAGTTATTTCTTTGAATAATAACTTGCAGCCATTGATTCTTAATCAAATTCTTGTGAACCAGGTTTTTGAGTTATGTTGTTATCAATCTCCCTTTACAAAATTGTTTGCTTTATACATAGTCATGCATTTGATTTATTTTTTCCTTTATCTGAGCACAAGCAACCAAAAAAGTGGATTTGCTTTGGCTGGGGCACTTAAATAGAAATTTAATTTTCCACTAGATTTATTTGCGCTCCATTCTTTGTATGAACTACGCTTACAGACTCTAATGTTATGTTCTTGTCTGTTACAGGTATGAACGTTTTGTTTTGGCACTTGAGGAAGCATCAAGAGATGTCTTAGCTGTACTAAAAACCAAGGCATTGAAGGTTAGTCTTCTTAATAGCTCTTTACATAATTATTGCTTATCTATCAGAATTTCTCAATTTACATTTGCTGGCATTGCCTTCAGACAATTTATGCACTGCTGACAAGCAAGTCAGAGCAAGAGCACAGATTGCTTTCTGCACTGGTTAATAAGGTGTGTTCCAAATTGAACTTTGGCCCTATCTGAAGAGATCAGATATTTACTTATTTATTTTTGAGCCTAAGTTGTTGAACTTGCTACAAGCTCATGGAGCTGATTTTATGTCTGTTCTCGTGTTCTAATTACTTACAGCTGGGAGATCCTCAAAGTAAAGGTGCATCCAATGCTGACTTTCACTTGTCAAATCTTTTGTCTGACCACCCAAATATGAAGGTACATATGTGTGTTGTAGTTTTTTCTCCATTCGTTTGTAACTTTGGGCTTGTATACATACTTTCATCAATTACTTTATCCCATCTATTTTAAACAACAACATTGATGAACTGAAACTTCATGGTAGTTGGGTTTTACAATGATCAATTGTCAGAAGGAAGTGTATGCCACTTACACTTTGTTTCTCATCTTGTGTCCGACGTATAACACCTATTCGTCAATCACGTTTCTTAAATATTTGAATATAATTCTGATCAGTTTTAGCATTTTCACTTTCTAAAGAAAAGCATTGTTCCTTTTGAAAATGATAGATGGAATGAAATGGTAGTATTTGTTCTTTCTTCATTCAGTTTGTAATAGATTGTCTGTTTCAAAAGTTTGTAGCTGTTTTAAAATGGGTGAAAGCAGTTTGAATTTGTCTAAGGCTTTATATCTTACATGTGAAACAGCATGGCCTAGTATGCTTCTTCCAAGTAGTGAGCTGCTGATAATTTGTGGTGACTCCACGTCTATAGTAATAAATGAGTTTTATTTATTTATTTATTTTTTGGCAGGCTGTGGTTATAACTGAGGTGGATACTTTTCTATTTCGGCCACATTTAGGATTACGAGCAAAGTACCATGCTGTAAGTCTAATAATTTTACTGCAAATAATTTAAGTGTTGAGAACATTAAAAAAAAAAAAAAGAAGAAGTGTGAGTTGGTTTATTCTTGAAATGTGATTGATCCACTTTTGTAAATGTGCAGGTCAATTTTCTAAGTCAAATTCGTCTTAGCCATAAAGGCGATGGTCCAAAGGTTGCAAAACGTTTGATAGATGTGTATTTTGCACTTTTCAAGGTATTTTCTGGATCATCTCTAATTTGCTTCCATGTATTTTCAGTCACCAAGTCTTTAGTCTGATGAACTTTATGCATCTCTATGGATAGACACTGTATTATTACTGTTTTTAAACATTTGTATTTTCTGAAGACACTATCCTCCATTAATATAGGATTCTTTTTGCTGACATTGTTTTATATTTACAAAAAACTCTTGAGCTCATTCTGACCAGATAATATTATCAGAAGCCTAAAATTTTACCATCATGATATTAGGTGTTGATTACTGAGGCCAGTACTGGTGAAAAGAAGGATGAGAACAGCAAAATTGAGGATAGAAAAAAAAATAATTTTCCAAAGAAAAGCCAAGAAAAAAGCTCGTCAGAATCTCACATTGAATTGGATTCAAGGCTTCTATCAGCTTTACTGACGGTTAGTACAAATCTGTACTTAGTACACTGCTTTGGAAATTTTTTGAATTACTTACACTTCTTTGTCATCTTGACAGGGAGTCAACCGAGCATTTCCTTATGTTTCAAGCAATGAGGCTGATGACATTATTGAGGTCCAAACACCAATGCTTTTCAAACTGGTAAGCACACTAGAAAAATTGATTGCTATTAATTGTTTGCTATCATTGTGCTTGGTATCAATGATGTAGACCTTTAAATGTGCAGGTTCATTCAAAAAATTTTAATGTAGGAGTTCAAGCCTTAATGCTTCTTGATAAAATTTCTTCCAAGAATCAGATTGTCAGTGATCGATTTTACCGTGCCTTGTACTCAAAACTTCTGCTTCCTGCTGCTATGAATTCTTCAAAGGTAAGTGATTTTGGTTTGCTCCTTTGTTTGCCAACAATGTGGAAAATTGTTATTTGAAATGTATTTGATGGGTGTTTTCTTCTTTCCAATTAAAAACCTTTGCATTCCATTTCCAATTTAAGAGACGGTTATGCTTCTATCTTTTATGATGCAAGGCTTTTTATCTCCGAAAATATTTTGCTTTTGTTTTTGTCCGTTAACTTGCTTACCTTCTTTAATCTTTGCCATATAAATCGCCACTAGTATTTGCCAAGTTTCCTATCCTACCTTTTTTTTTTTCTCCTTTTAGTTTATTTCCTATTCACAACTTATTACAATTGCACATGATCAAGGAGAGTAAAACATATTGAATTTGATTCTTCATCACTTACCATATCAAGGGTCCTTGCCATTAATTGATTTGGCCAGTTAACCATAAGCAGATAGTTTTTGGTAGCTCACATTTGTTTCAGAGTATCCACTTCATTTTTCGGTCTATTTACTTGGCTTATTTTTTCAGGCAGAAATGTTTATTGGACTTCTTCTAAGAGCCATGAAGAATGATGTAAATTTGAGGCGTGTGTCTGCCTTTTCAAAGCGTATATTGCAGGTTACTAATATTTGCAGTTCTTTATATAAAAATTGAATAAGATTTTTTTTTTGTATATTTGAATATTTTACCCTGGACTGCTTTGTCTGGAGCAACTTGGAGGTGTTAATGGTGTCAGATAATTTTACAAAGGAATTGCATGTTTCTATCTAGCTATGCTTTCAATGTCCTACACTTTAACGAAGATTGTCTAATAAATATACTTAAACAGGTAGCGCTTCAACAACCACCTCAATATGCTTGTGGATTTCTTTTCCTTCTCTCTGAAGTTCTGAAAGCGAGGCCCTCATTATGGTAAGGATTGTTTATTTAGATATTCTCTTCATTACATCATATTAATTAATTGATAAAGATTTAATTGTCAATAATTTCCTCCTCTTTTCAGGAACATGGTGTTGCAGAATGAGTCAGCTGATGATGATCTTGAACATTTTGAAGATATTGTGGAAGAAACTGATAGGAAACCTACTGCTGCATTGAAGGAAGAAGAAAATAATGTCAAATTTGCCAATCGCATTGATGATGCCAACTCCGACAGTGATTCTTCGGAGAATGAAGATGAGCGTCCTGCCTCAGATTCTGAAGAGGATGTTTCAGACGAATCAGAGGAATTTCTCATCAAAGACAGTTCAGGAGATCTTCAGAAATCTAAAATATTATCTGATAATGACCAGCATGAGCCAGATGCGTGTAAAACATCTTCCCTGCCTGGAGGATACAATCCAAGGCACAGAGAACCTTCCTTCTGGTAATTTTCTTTTAAGTCATCTTTTATTAGCTTCTTTTACTCTACATGGCTATGCTTCTCGCACCAAGTGTATCTGGCATGATGTTGCTACTGATAGATATGAGGACGTGAAATGGCAATATGAGATATTTATTACTATCATCACTCTTGTTCTTGTTTGTGAATGTACAGCAATGCTGATCGTGTAAGCTGGTCGGAGCTGACAGTACTGGCTTCACATGCTCACCCGTCTGTTTCAACCATGGCTGGGACCCTTCTTTCTGGAGCTAATATTGTATATAATGGGAACCCCTTAAATGATCTAACACTTACTGCTTTTCTTGACAAATTCATGGAGAAAAAGCCGAAGTCAAGTGCATGGCATGGTGGTTCCCAAATTGAACCTGCCAGGAAGGTCAGTTTAAACTCTATCAGCATAGTCATTGGTTTATTCAGATTTATGTAGACACTGCTCATTATCAAAGCTCTTTAATTTATGTAGCTGACACCTTTTTCTTTCCCCAGCTTGATATGAATCACCATTTAATAGGACCTGAGATTGTGTCATTGGCTGAAATGGATGTGCCTCCAGAAGATCTTGTTTTCCACAAATTCTATATGAATAAAATGAACTCTTCTAAAAAGTCAAAGAAGAAGAAAAAGAAGAAAGCGGCAGAAGATGAGGCAGCGGAGGAGTTGTTCGATGTAGATGGTGACATGGCTGGTGGTGATGAGAGTGATAATGAAGAGATTGAAAATATGTTGGACTCTGCCAATCTCTCATTGGAAGCAGATGGGGAGTACGATTACGATGATCTGGACAAAGTTGCTAATGAAGATGACGATGACTTGGTTGGTAAAGTCAGTGATGGTGAGATGGATGCCCCATCTGACATTTCTGAGGGGGAAGATTTCGATTTCGATGCCATTGATGACAATGGTGGGGACGACGGTAATGATGACGATGATGATGTTAATATCGGTGATGCAGACGACGGTAGTGATGATGGGGATGAACTAAATCAAGGGAAAAGAAAACGGAAGTCTAGTACGAAAACTTCAGCAACTCCCTTTGCAAGTCTTGAAGACTATGAACATTTGCTAGAGGAGGATAGTCATAGTCCCACTGATGCCGAATCTGCAAGAAATAGAAAACCCAAATCAAGGAAAAAGAGGAAATCTTCTAAGTGAATATTTTTGATTTCCCCCCTTAGTGCAAGGTCCCTGCAGATGCAGATGTGCTTCGACAGTTGCCTCTACCTCACATTACCTGAGAAAAGAAAGCGTGTGATGTCTAAAGCTTACACCTTCATTTTGTATCTTTCTCCATTTTGTGAAATCGATGAGTCACGAAGTTATAATCTCCATTATGTTATTATTTATACTCAAAACACCAGAGATGAAAAATGGTGAGAGTGGCTTGCCTCTGCAGTTTTTGTAGGGTCTCCTCTCTTTTTTGTCCTCTCACCAATTTGTATCAAATCGATAGACGTTGTTATGTTGTATGTCAAAATTATGTGGGTGTTGACATACATTTACCAAATTTAACAAGTTACTCATTCAGTGGTAGAGAAGTTGACCAATGTATTTCAAAGAAATAAAAGCGAAATCCAGCTAGCAATCTTTCGAAGATATAAAACAATCTCTCATGACATTGATTACTTTCTACTACATTGATCAGTCAAAACGATTCAAACAAACACAAGCCTAGCACCTAACTCGGTCCACACTACATTGTTGACACAAAGGCATCACAATATGTATCTCCCAGAAATGCAAGTGAAACTTCTTATGAAATGGTAACTTCGACAGTCTTAGACTTGGGTGGTGGCGGAAGCTTCTCAATCACCACAGTCAAAACACCATTTTCACACTTCGCTGTGATGGCCGACGCATTAGCATTCTCAGGCAGCCGGAACTTCCTCAACAGCTTCTCGGGTGCCCTCCTCTCAAGCCTTATGTACTTGCAGCCTTCTTCTTCACCATCCTCACGTTTTCTCTTCCCATTGCTTTTGATGACTAGCGTGTTCTCATCCTCAACTGTGACCTGCAATTCAGGCATTGTTCCACACGCAACAGATATTAGCAACCAACAAATGCACCACATAGGATATAATGTAGCAATCATCAAAGGACACAGCTGCCCTCATAGTCAAACTTCATCTATTTCTTCATTCTAGAAGACATCACAAAATTTATGACAACAAGTGAAATACTATAGGAAAATTACCTGAATGTCAGCCTTGGAGAGGCCAGGAACATCCATGTAGAAAATGTACTCTTTGGGAGAGTCTATAATGTCCACAGGAATGCTGGCCACTCCCTTGTTTTCATTTGTCTCGTTATTAGACCTTGAATGGTACACTAATTTGTCCAGAGTCTCCGGGAAACCAAACAAATGGCTCACCGCTGCTGCTACTTCATCTGCCACTCGGCTCATTTTCCACTCCTCTGCATCACATTATTATAAAATTAGATTACTTTTAATACAAGCAACTAATTTTTTTCACAACTGGGTCCGGCAAGACTAAGAGACAAGCACTTGAAACTGAATTGTTGTATTGTTCTGTTTCTCGCACTGGAAAAGAAGTTGAGGCTTGATCGGTCACCAACGTCGGGTTCTTTTTTTTTTTTTTTTTCTTTTTTAAAGTAAAAGCTTTTCAAAACCTTAAATGAAACTGAAAACGTTACAGAACATGGTACGGCGAATGTGGCTCAAACAAACATGAGAAAACAAAAACCTGTTTGTTTCTCGAGAAAATGAGGGAAACATTGAAATAAAATGATTGTTTAACGAGAGCCACAATCTAGAGTGAAACAAAAGCGAAAATCTAAAATATCTAGTCAGCCGTTTCTTTTCGTGGTAAGAGGATTTGCTTAAAACACTTGAATACGCTTTGAAAACCAACAAATGAGAAACAATTTTCACTTGTTTTTTCGCGAGAAAATTTGACAAGAAAAAATTACATAACATGTTAAGGTTTACGGCTGAAACACTTGAATTGCACAAAAATAAGAATTGAACAACCTGTTTGTTTGCAAGGAAAAAAAACGGCGAAGGAAAGGAAAATGATTATATAATCTCTCTTTCTTAAGGAAAGATACAAACTTGAAGAAACTCTAAACCCATTAAAAATAGCACGCGAAGAAAGCAGGAGAAAAAATCATGCAAGAAAATGGTTTGTTTATTTTCCGAGAAAATGCGGGAAAGAGCGACAAAAGAGAAATTCGCCAGCAAGTTCAAATCTTACCTTTGAAGCTGGCTCGAGCTGAATTTGTTTTGGCGGGAAGAAAGAGCGAGAGATAATTGTACGGCAAAACGAGCAAGTTGATTAGTGTGCTAATCCGTTTGGCTGGCGAGAAATTTGAAGTGGCGTGGTGGTAAATATAGGAGGATGCAAGGGAAAGTTCGAGAGGGATTCGCTTTGGAGCTAGAAGAATCTGGAAAAGTCACCATCTCTGAAGAGTGCTCCTGTACTTACACGTGTACTTTTTACTGGATAATATGGAGCACTTTCCACGTGGCATCATCACAAGGCTAAGGCTACGGCTACCCCACCGAACCCCATAATTTCCTAGTTTTGAATCTTTTGATCTCCTTTTCCATGTGTCAAAAAGGTTAGGTTGTGAGTAAGCTTCTGCTTCGCCAGTATCCTACTCCTACTTCCACTGCTTCAAATTCAATAATCAATCATCATACATCTGATGATTTGGTTGTTTATCATAAACTTAGAGCGCATTATTGGATGATATCATCACTCGATAATTTAATCGCTTCTTTATTTAAAATATTTTATAATTATTAAATAAATAATATTATATTTATAAAATTGTATATAAAATTTATATACAAAATTTATGCCATATTAATCACATAAATAAAAAATTAATATAAATTATAAATTAATACAAAATTGATGTATTTCGTCTCTGGATTTTCAGTATTAATTGTTTGTTAGCCCCCTGAATTTTGAATCTACCTTGAAACCCCTGATTTTTTGGACGGTAGATCAAAACTTAAGGGGTAAATTATGAAATTTTGAAAAAAGGAGGATGAAATTAATTAGGCCAACCTCAGGGGCGAAGAAAATAATCCCTTTTAAGACTGGTCCGATGAAATAATTAAAATTTGGACAGTCCCAAAAAAAAAAAAAAAAGGAATGTTACTGAATAAACCCCTTTCAATCGTTGAATAGGTTCCTGCTATTATTTAAAAGGGGATAAAATTGTAATTTTAAAAATAATTAAAATTACAATCTTTTAAAAATGATTACAACTTCTTCAATCATTCTGCCTGAGGAAGAACTATTAAAAAAAAATTATAACATAAACATAATAATATTATAAAAGAAATTAAAATAGATCTTTTGTTCATAAGTTAACATAAGCTCTATCCTTCCTTTCTCAGCCAATGAAACTTTTTCTTTCATAAGAAACAGTTAAGGAAGTTTAATCTTGTCCTTTTGAAATTCATTCCCTTAATGTTTTCATGCGCTTGTTCTTTCCTGAGGAAGAATTAATACACTAATCAATCTATCCAGTGTCATAGCAGCTTTGAAAATACTATCAACTATGATTGCTCGGACAAGAGCAAATTTTCTATTGCAACCAGAGAAAACCTTTAAACATCTGATTTCACAAGCATTTGTTGATCTGATAACTTCACAATTTCCAAGTCCACTTAATGATACCACAAGTTCCTTAATCCTATTTCACAACCCCACAAACATTTCCCCCCAAAAAAAATAAAAAAGAGTATGTAAAGCATACAAGGCCAAATAATACCAGCATACCAGCACCACATATGTCAACATATGTCAACTGTGTTCAAGTCGAAGTAACCCAACATTTACATCAGAATTTAATGATGTAACCATAATTCAAGCCTTCAACAAACAAACTAATATGCTGGAGCATTCACTAGAATGTAGATTTTGCAGCCGCTTCATTTAATTGAAATGGAATGGAAATAATGAAGAAAGTTTATAATATTACTAGAAAATTATTCATAGGGATTGATGTAAATGCTCAGTAAAACATTAAGGAAAGAACTATGGAAACATAAACATGATAAAGACAATGTAAGGAAACATGGTATGGATGCCACCTTTACAGAAGACTTGAAATTTTTTAGGCACATCCTCATCAATCTTCTCCAAAGGCACTCTAGGTAATGGAACCGTCTCATCTCTCTCACCCTTATTAGTCTTCTAAATCCTCAAAGGATCCACCAATTCTTTCCCACTTCTGAAAGTTATTGCATGACATTGTATCTAGGATAAGGGAACCGTCTCATCTCTCTCACCCTTATTAGTCTTCTCAATCCTCAAAGGATCCACCAATTCTTTCCCACTTCTGAAAGTTATTGCATGACATTGTATCTAGGATAATGGAACCATCTCATCTCTCTCACCCTTGTTAGTCTTCTCAATCCTCAAAGGATCCACCAATTCTTTCCCACTTCTGAAAGTTATTGCATGACATCGTATCTAGGAGAGTAGGATTAACATCCGTTATTCTAGGTACGCTGCCTGGTTGTCCCCTCCTTAGCATATTGGCTATCTGACCCACTTGTGCTTCCAAATTCTGTATCTGAGCCGCTTGGTTCTGTAAATAGTTCTCTGTCTCTGCCATGAACTGAGTGGTGTTGTTGGCCAATTGTATCACTGCCTCTTCTAATGGAGACCTCTTCTCTTGTGATGGCTGCCCTTGTGGAGGTTTAATCACATTCTGATTGTTCCAAGAAAAGTTGGGGTGATTCCGCCATCCAGGATTGTAAGTACTACTGTAAGGGTTGTTCCTTTGGTGGTTGCAATCCACAAAATTAGCATGTTCTGCTTGCCCTGCAGAGAATGGGTTCCCCACATCACACCTTTCACTAGGATGGTTGCCTTGACATAGATCACATAATAGGGATGATGCCTGAATGGCATTGGCAGTCAATCTACTACCTTGTAGTTGTTTGGTAAGAGAAGCAACTTGAGCGTTCAAGGCAGCAATAGCTTCTATCTCATGTATTCCAACTGCTTTTCTATGTAGAACTCTCTCACTAGACCACTGGTAGTTGTTCATTGCCGTCTCCTCTATTAGTTCATAAGCCTCATCCTCAGTCTTTCTCATGAAAGCTCCTCCAGCATTTGCATCAATTAAGGTTCTACTAGAGTCCCCTAATCCACTGTAAAAGAATTCCACTTGCATCCATTTAGGTAAATCATGGTGAGGACAATTCCTAAGCAATTCTTGGTACCGTTCCCAAGCATCATACAATGATTCCCCATTGAACTGAGCGAAGTTGGAGATTTCTTTACGCATCATGGAAATCTTGGATGATAGGAAAAATTTAGCAAGGAACTTCCGGGCTAAGTCATCCCAAGTAGTAATGGAACCATCGGGTAATGAATACAACCATCTTTTAGCTCTGTCCTTCAATGAAAGTGGGAACAACCTAAGTCTAATTGCATCATCTGAAACCCAATTGGATTTGAATATATCACAAATTTCTAGAAAGTTAGCTATGTGCCCATTAGGATCTTCACTTGGTAACCCACTGAATTGTGAAGACTGAATCATTTGTATTGCAACAGGCTCGATCTCGAAGTTGTTGGCCTCGATAGCTGGCATCCTAATAGGCCGACGAAAGCTGCTCATTATCGAAGAGAGTGCATAATCCCTCAATGTTCGATTGTTGCCTTGTGCTGCCCTTGCAATTTCATCTGCTCCTACAATTGTTCTTCTGTCAGTCATGGTGGTCAACTATTTAGAAGCCTCCCTTTTCTCTTTCTATTCCTACGATAGGTAAGCTCTATCTTGGGATCAAAAAGAAGTAAATCTTAGGTTCCTAATCGTTGCATACACCTGAAAGTAACACAAAGAAAACAAAAACAAAAAGGGAAATTAAATAAAAAGAAAATAAATTCAAACGAAAATAGAGTTATTTTAGAATGATATTAGTAAAAACAAACAATCCCTGGCCAATGGCTCCAAAAACTTGTTATGGAAAAATCACTAGTATATGATACCGAACAAGTAATAAGTGATGAGTTAAGAGTATCGTCTCACAGAGATTGTTGCTACTAATTACTAAACTTAATCTAACTCTAATTTTTTTTTGAATAACTAAAAAAAAGATAAATTTGCAAAACAAATAAACAATTGATGACTAAACTAAACACTAACAATAAAAAGCAACAACAATTATATGAGGAAAATTCCATTACAATTTCACCAAGATTAACCTGTTTAAATTCCCTAATCCAATCAATCAATGTCTATTCCTATGTTGCCAACAAATTTCACTCAATTAATTATTAATTTTTTCAAGCATTATAAGCAAGGTTTACATCTCTATCAAACCTACAAAAAAATTAGAATGCATTAAACACAAGAAATCTATCAATTGCTACACAAATTCCTTAGATATCTCTATCCTATGATAAATTTATGGTATTTTAATCAATAGCAGAAATAAATACACTTCTCAGTCTCGATTTGAATCCCTAAATCATGTAAAAGTTGATCAGGCTATTACAAGTATTAAGCATAGAATGAAATACTCATCATATAACGAAATAAACATCAATTCAATTGAATTAAAAGAATCAAAACATCATAATCTGGCTCATCTTAGCCCTAGAAAAGAATATTAGTTCATAAGGGAATTAAATAAAACCAAAATTATTATTCTAAATATCGAAACAAAGGAAAGAATAAGAAAAACTAGAATTAAAGATGAAACTCTTGTCTCCAACCATACTCTTGAACCCTTGCTAACTCTAGACTCTTCCTATAAAAGCCCTATTATATGTTATGAAAAGTTGGGATCAAAACTGGAAGGAATTGGATTTGTAAAATTCTCCCGATTGCGATAGCGCCACAGCCCTACTCAAAAACTGTCTTGCATTAAGCTTCCTAGCACTGCGGCGCTACACATTCTATCTTGCCATCAATGCTAGCTCAAAGGTTCTCTTCTAATCCAATTCAACACCATTTTCTTCGATAATCAACCACAATTATCTACAAATCAACCTTCAGCCCAAACTCCATTAATTCAACAAAAGAAGCATGAAAGCACACATAAAAACAACTAAAATTCCCAAGTACTAACAAAATATCAAGCTTAAAAATACTCGAGACATGACAAAAAACTCACTCATCAACTACTGACCAAGAAAAGAGTCCCACTTAAAAAAAAAAAAAAAAAAACCTAGTCTCCATGTCATAATTATAGAAAAATTCACAATAGAAATTGAAAATTAAATATATAGAAGCTTCCTCCAGGCTACCAGACTCATCATAACAAACTTGCAAATCATGATACACTCACTCAGCAGACAAAAAACAACAGCATAGTCTACAAAACCGAATTCTAATACTGATATATCACTATGATACAAAAGCCCGTGAAGTAGAATCTCCTAAACTTAGTTAGCTGAGCAAGCTTTTACAATTTACAATGTCAGAGAATCTCGTATTGTATTAGCAGTTGATTAAAATATTCCCCATTCGATCTGTTGTGAAGCAAAAAACAAACATGCTGACAATATGTAGTCTTGGCTTGGCAAATAAATACTAAATCGGGCTGCATTGCATTTAATCGAAAAAGTAAAGTGCTTGATGGAGAGTAATGAGACTGCTACCTGATGAAGAAAAGTTTAGATGGATCTGTTGAGAAGAGTTGTGTGCGAGAATCTGCGGTTCAGAGCTGCTTTTCAACAAGAAGAAAAAAGAGAGAGTAGAAAGTGAAGTGAAAAGGGCTTGTTTTGTCAAGCTCTAAAAATACGTTGTACTTGTGAAGTTTAGCAAAGATCATTAAACCCCCTGTTATTTTAGAAATTCATTAAATCTTCCCAACTATTATATTATTTTGTTAAGTTTACATACATTACATTGCATTCACCAGTAAAAATTATTATTCTTCAACTCAGTATTTTTTAATTGGAATTTTCACTTCATAAAATTTTATAAATATTTTATTTTTATTTTTATTTATAAATAAAAATGGTTTATCTTTTTAGGATATACAGAGATTAAGAATCCAAAAATGGAATAATATATTTAATACTTACCCTTTAAGAAATCATAAAAACTAATAAATTACTTTAACTTCCATAAATAGAAAGAATTAAATCCCTTTTTTTTAATTTTTAGATTAAGATGAGGCAATAAAAATTTAGTTGCCTTGCAAATAAAATAAAATGAAGAATATTTAATTATACTTGAACGATATTTAGTTTATTCATTAACAAAATGTGCCATCACCAAGAGAGTAGGAACATGAATCATTTTTCTTCATCAACTTGTCATCAAAACACTATCATATTGCAGTTAATTTGACCTAATTTTAAAATTATTTTAATTAAACATTCATTTACATAATTTAGTTTAGGCATGTCCATCATCATCCAAAACTCACAAGCTTAGTGGGCTTTTCTATTGGGCTCCGAGCTTAAGATAGTCCAAACTAAAGGATCACTAACTTGTGATCCGACATGCCCAAATCTCTCCAACCCAATAGTTGAGATTCATGGGCTAGTTTGGACCTAAACAAATAGGCCTGACCCACCTAAACTATATAATCCAATAGGGTCAATATGCAATTACATTTTCAATAATAATCAATAATCATGTTAATAAACTAACCCTAATCCTTTATCAAGCATGGCACATCCCACATGGGATGCCAGTGGTTGACTATATTTGACTCGATTACTTCCCACAAAACGGGAAAACATGTTTTCAACTATATGCAAACATTAGAATCACTATGTTGATTATGTGTTTGATAGTATGTCTCCTTGGAAGTTCTCAAAGAGCATATGTGCTCTTCATTTCTAATACCCATCATGCATAATATGCTCAATGTTGATTAATTAAGAGAGCACTAGCAATGATTAGTAGCTTATAAATCATGGCACATGATACAAATCTTCCAAGTCTATACAATGATTTTAGTTGTCTCTTCCAATGCACATGACTTCTTGAAATGGTTTCCTGCACTACATGGCCACAAGGCAAGCAAATCGTACTCGAGATTTGGAAACACTTCCTATTTGTGAACACTCATTATAAGATGCATAATCTCTCACTAAAATGATTTGGGTTTGTTTAATTGATTCAAAAAAATAGAATTTTGAGGACGTAGTATAAAGTTATGGATCAATTATGAGATCATTGTTGATGAAATGTATTAAGTCATTAATTGAAGCACCGACCACTTCCAATTTTGCTTGTTTAAATTACCATTACTAAGGATAAAAACTTCTGTGTGAATGTGATGGCTACATGTACGTTCACCCACTTATTAAGAGTAGATGCACATCATGTGATTTGACGTGCAAATGTATGTGCATCTACTATAAGAAGACTTTCTCTCTAACAAGCTTAACACAAAATGATAAGGGGCCAGAACTTCAGTCTTTGTGGCAGAGGCAACCCATGGTTGAAGTGAAGTAACTAACCATCTCACCAGCAAATTTGGCTTGGTTGGCATTGAAAAATTAGATTGACATAGAGATACTACACGACAACAACTAGTACATGCTATAATTTGGAGCTCGTAATTACATCCTTTGCAAACTGGTCCAGAGTGTACCATAATTTGGACCACAAAAACGCATTAACCTTATGGGAAAATTTGTTCATCATCCGCTGTAACTATTCCATTCACATGCTCAGTTAATGTAGAAAGAAACCATCCAAATTAACTTGATATTTTTCCATCAAAAATTAATCTAGGAACAATCAATCAAATGATATGATCAGTTTATATGTATCAGTTAGTTGAGAGATCTAGGACTTGATGCATTTAGTTACATCAAGATCTCAAATTCGTATCCAAAACGGTCGAGACGAACATAAATAGTCCGGTTCGGATTGTGAATATGGGTTATCCAAAAATATGTATCACATAATCCCACCTTTATATTAAGTAATCATATAATATATGAATTGGGTTTTGGTATGACATCATGAAGACACCAATAAAGCATAAAGAAATGATTAAGCAATTGAACCGTGAAGTCTAAGTAGAGTCTAATGCTATCAGAATCAATTAGTTAACTGATGAATGCAAGTAAAAAGCAAAAAAATAATGTCAGTGGCGTTTATTATTTTGGGGGCTCCATGCATATACAGACAGAGAAGTAAAGGGTTAAACATATGATAAAAGCAAGAAATGCCAGAACATGTAGTGACAAAATCTGGTACAACTTACAATTAGTAACGCATAAGAAGATGCTCGAATTGAAGGCTCTTGTTTGTACCCTCTCCCTCTTTCCCTCTCTTCATTGTAAAAACAAGGAATTTGTTGGTTCGCCTTCTGGGAACTAGTGACTGGTTACCAACCAACAGCGTTTGTTGTTGCCATTCATGCTTGAACAACAACAACAACAAAGCTACACCCCAACAACAACATATTAATAAAATTCAACTAATTTTGGCAGATATAATACAATTACCCTCCAATTAATTCCATCTTTAATAAATATCACCCCCTTACCATCTCATTCTCAATTCATAATTCATATATACATATGTCCATGTTCATATGCTTAACAGACTAAACTATATTCTGATAGGATCTGATTTGATCACATGGATAGCATCAGCCACGACTCAAATGAAAACGAGAGATATCTACATCATGTGCGGTTACTCAATACTGATTTCAATATATATATATATATATAGATAGATAGATAGAATTGCAAAAGGGAGTTATATGTAATTGTGTACTGAAAAGCAAAAATATCATTAGTATATATTTCTGATATGTATATAAATATAACCTAAAGCACCCACCAAAAGCCAAACAAAGTAGCAACTAGTTTTTGCACCTCAAGTATCTCATTCTTAGCTGGTATATATCAAACCGTGGGCCATCCATAATTATATGCTTCCTTGCTGTTGTTATATATATATGAACCTTCCTTCTCTCTTTCTCTCCAAACCCAATTCAATTCACCTTTCTCTCCTCATTGTTATTATTATCATATATACTCTTTGAATATGGGAAAAGTTGGCAAGTTAACAAAGCTCAAGTCTGCCATGAAGAGACTCCCATCATTCACTAAGCGTTCACGCAGTAGCAGCAGCATAGCAGCCGCAGCCACAAGCATAGAGGAGTCTGATGATCAGCACTACCTGCAGATGGCTAGCTCCAAGGATCTTCAAGCAGTCTTCGTGGGGAAGTCAAGGAGGAGATACTTCTTGAGCTCTGACATCGTTTGTCATCCTCTCTTTCAAGAGCTGATTGATAGGTCATCATCCTCAGGAGGGTTTGATGATGGTGAAGTTGTGGTGGCCTGTGAGGTTGTGTTGTTTGAGCACTTGCTGTGGATGCTTCAGAGTGGTGGCTCTCAGTTGGGGTCCATGCAGGAGCTGGCTGAGTTCTACACTTGCTAATAATTCTTCTCAATAAAAGTGTTTAGTTTTGTAAAGAAATGTTATTATAGCTAGTTTTACGGCATGCAAGGAAGATAATAATGATCCATGTTTAGCATTGATTTGGAGATTATGGTGATGAGGATTAACACCATTTAATTACACCGGCTAATGAAGAAGAAGTACTTCAAGAAGTTGGTTAATTAGGAAGAAGAATTAATTAGCAGCTCAATTTCAATTGCTTGATTAGGATTGTTGTTGCTGTCAGGTGCTTTTTTATGTTAAAGATGATCACTTTCTTGTTAATGACTTCTTTACTCTCTCTACTCTTTTAAAATTTCTTGCCCTTTTTTTACGCATAAAAAGTAATTATAGTTAATGCAATTTAACAGAGCCCCAATGTGGGTATGATTACAAAGAGATCATACAGAAAGCTACTTGAGGTGTCATTTGACCAAGAATAAGCAAGTGGACTTTGTTTATTCGTAATTTGTAACAAAGCAAATGACAATTAAGCACCCCACAAACACAATCTCTTTCGCTTCAATATTGAAAAAAATTATATATACAAAAAAAAAAAAAAAAATTTGTCAATTAAACCAAAGCACATGTTTTTGACAATTCTAGTGTAAGGGAAATGAAATCTTTGCCCATATCACAAGATAGGCACTTAATTCATCAATATCGGTCCCCCTATATTCCTCTGGTCCTCCTCCTACACAAAGAGTGAATCTCTTTTAGTTTTCCCATACAATCACTTTTTAGTTAAGTACTTCCACTTACAATCACTTTGAGTATCTAGTCAACACAAACACATTTATGTTTTCATATACTAGCTAGCAATTTTCATCTTAGGTCTATCCAAAGTTGCTTTATATTGTATGTAAAAATTACTTCCCAACTAGTAAAATTGGTTGATATAAAAAAGTATCATTATAGATTAAATATATGATTTAGTGATTCTGCTGAATGATAAATCTACTTTACATCACTCTAAAAAGCCACTGTTTGGTGTAATTGACACAAAGTGAAAAGAGTATAGCAACTAGCAACAGGGTGAGCATCAGACCAGCTCCTGAAGAGGGCATGGTGGAACTTCAATGTGTTGGAAATAATATTTAAAGATAGAAGGTGGAGAGAGGGACATTATGTCATGTGGGCCTTCACTATTATAAAAATTTAAAGTAAAGAATTGAGTAAGTTGTCAACAAAAAGCAAGCAGTAATGGTTGTGCGTCAGACTTTAATTTTGGCACAGTTTAAGATGCAAATGATTGGGTAGTTAGGGATGCTTTTGTAGCATCAACCCATTCAATTTTTATATGTATAGATTTATGCTAATGTCTTATTTTTATCATTCGTATACGATTTTTAGTGCATTAAGAAGCACATTTTGCGGTAGATGAAGAGTAATTAATATTTTATTGATCTGAATAAAAGATAAGCAAATAAAAATAACTTGAACTTCTAAAGATTGATGTATACTTGGTGGGGTGGGTGTTGCAAATATCTATGACAATTGAATGCTTAATTTAGAATTGAGACAATTTTATTAGTATCCTTCAATTTTAGTTTAATTCTAATTAGAGAATGATTATACATTTTTAATCAATTATATCCTAAAAATGATGATTTGATAGGTGAACAACTAAAAATAATGATCTTTATATACGTTCAAGGATGTGACTGATTAAAAATATATAGTCATTCTTCGATTAAGCTAAAATTTGAGAATATTTATTGATATTATTCTATTAAGAATTTGACTTCCAATATACACAAACGGCGAAGATGAATAAATCCTTATCTCATAGCCGACCTTCAAAAGATATATTTCATTAATGCGACATATATGCATGCAAGATCATCTTAAGCTTTCCTTGTTGTCTTGTGAGTTCCCCACAGGTTGCAAAACCAGTTCAGACCTCAAACTCGGGCTCAATCGTGTTAGATAATCAATTAACACTGTTAGTTTGGCCTTAATGTTAATACTAGTCCATAGCACGCGCAGCACGCCCGTCCAAATCATCAACAGTTGTAAATGTATTGGTGCTCATCACTCTTTCTGTAATCTATATACCGCTTTTTTGTCTTTTGGTCAAGACAAGCCAAGCCTAGCTAGGCCCTTCGGGGCTGCTGCCCCTCCTGCCTTCTGGGCCCTGCTTTGTTTTGTACAAAGACAAGTCAATTGCCAACGGGGTCTGGCAAAAAGCACCAGAACTGAACCAGTGTGCTGTTAACTATGGGCTAAGACCAGAGTAGTCAGCAGCAGTCAGCATTAGCCATTCATCACATCAAGCATGATTGATGACTCATGAGTCATGTCTATGCCTCCCAATTGCCAACAATAACTACAAGTTGGAACATGAGATGGACTTCAAAGTTCAAATCCAGCATACCCCTTTGCACTATTCAAGTAATCGTTATGCAAATGGTTAGGAATTGAAGGCTTCTGTATCTCTCTATGCAGATTTTGGTCATTAAACTGGTTGTCAAATTGTTAAAACTTGTCAAAATGTCACTCTTCAGCTTGACAGCCAACGGGGTCAGCCAGCTGCTACGGTTTTGGACTACTTGTTAAAAACTCAATTTGATATAGTTGTTCATATCATTTTAAGGATACTGCAGTTTGTCCAATATTTGGTGCTCTCTATGGCTGTCAAGCACAATCTTAGCATGATTGATGTCCTCACTTCAAGCCAGATTATGAGACAAGTTAGGGCATCTAAGCATAATTACAACCAAACTGGATATAAAAGTATACCAGATTCAAAGCAAACCCACCCAATTCGGCCAAATTTTTGTATAATTAATTGCGTACAGGTGTAGCCAGAGGAGAACATTAAATATATGCACGTCTTTTATATAATTCAATTTTGAAACTGCAAGTAGCTGTCAAACGAAGAGGACCCAGACCCAGAAGAGCTACTTCTATGTTACAAGCTAAAATTTTTAGGAAGATACACGTAAAGCAATATCATATATATCTATTTATATTGAATTCATATTTTACAATAGAAATCTGTATTTTACTCAATGGAATTAACTCATTTTACAACAAAGATATATTCACTGGCTAGAATGGTTTAACCTTAACCTTTCGATTACTCCTCCTGATCATCCACTTCTCAAACTCCTTTGCTTCATATGGGATCCTCAGAACTCCATCGTTACAGAACCCATATTCCTCAGCTGATTTACACAGAAGCTCCAAGAAATCTGCTTCTCCAAGTGCTGTTGTGTGAACAATAAAACGCCTGGTATCACCATCGACACCAACACAAATTGGGACATAACCTCTAGGAGTCATCAATTGATGAGGCCCTCCTAGCCTCTTAAGCCTTCCACCACCTCCAACTAATAGCCTGCTTAACTTGCTTGATCTTACCCCCATTGTTGAATTGGAGGACTTAATCACTCTAATTAGCAACTTATAGTGGAGATCTATAGCCATGTGTCATTGGGAAATCGATAATCCCTACAGTTAATGGCCAATTAGATGTTGATTAAAGTATTTTTTCTGCCATCTTAGTGTGATAGTGATATTCTAATTGGAATTGTTATGGGCAGCATGCCGTGACCACTAAGGTGATAATAAGAGTCGAAATCGTGTTAATAATCTAAGCCAGTGTGGCCTTAATCTATACTATAATTGTTGTACTCATCAGGAATTCTCGAAGGTTTTTTTTGATAAAGAAATTAGAAATCTTTGTTTACAAGGAGAAGGAATTGCTTGTTGTTTCTCTCGTTCACATTCATTATATTATTTTTAATAATATTTAATTTTCATCAATTGTACAAAGTATGTACTTGATTGGTTCATATTTGTACTACTAGGTAAATTTAACCTATAATGCAAGATTGTAATATTGTATATATTGCTATTTTTGTCTGTAGAGTAAACAACATATATGAATGGCCTAAGAAAACGTTTGTGGTTTATCTATAGTTTTGTTCACATTAATGACCAAGTCATAAACATGAATAAATATGCTATACGCTGCATTGCAATGTGTCCAATTAGCGGGTGTCATATTAGTGCTTGTAACCAACATGCATCCTCTGGTTGGGCACACTGCAATATAGCGAATGTGGGATAGATTTACTCTAGAAACATTTTAGTAGGTTTTAATTTATTTTAAGCATTTTTTTCTTTCCTTTTGGCATACACTAATTTCATTTTAAATTGGAAAGTTCCATTATGTATCTTGTGTTTTGTATTAATATTAGGGCGAAAGCGATTTTCAAAATACTATTGATTTCCTTACTTGCTTTTTCATATGTCATCAAAGATATTATTGTTAAAAAATTTCGTCAAGCCATTTATTAATAAGGAGGCAAAGTTAATTTGATAGAATTTGTTAACAGAAGATCAAAAATTTGACAAATTTACCCTTCTTTGTTAATAAATAACTCGATGGAATCAATTAATAAAAGAGTTTTTGATAACTTTTGAAACTCACTTTTCATCCCAGAGTGAGAGAAAACAAAAAATATTTATCAAAATTAACTGATATTAAATTAGATATACAAATAAAATAATCTATGAAACGTTTAGAATTATTTTTAGTTCGAGTAGAAAAGATATTTAGAATCTGGTTGGAAAAATTCATCATTTTGAAAGAAAAATTCCTGAAATTTCAAAATCGATGTTTTACTTAAAACGATAATAAGTTTAATGCGGTTTTTCAATTTCCAAAATTTCACTCGAATAAAACCTCAACAAATAAATAAATTAGAAATTTAGAAAACTAATACGACATCGTAATGTGATTAAACCATCCAAAACGAAGAAAGAAACTCTTCCTTTGTCTACCAAGAATCGAATGCCAACTGTGGCGTGGCGGTGTAGAGGTGACTGCCATTAATTTCCCATCACCGGTGACGGTTCCTGTTGGCCTTAACACTTCAAGCAACCCAGTGAGTCTATCTCTCATTTTCGATCCGTCAATCACTTAAAAGTCTCATCTTTCTTACTGTTACTCTTCAACATTTTTTTTATATGAAACCAAAGAGAAATATGAAATTTTTAATGTTTTCGATTAGTTAATCCGATTTTTTCTACAAAAATCATGATGGGTATTTTTTATTTTCATGAAAAACCAACTGGGTAGTTTACAATTTTGCATTCAAACTGTAAAGTTGGCAACTTTAACTAGTTTGTGCAGTGCAGCATATGGTACTGGCTTGTTTATGTTGGTAAATTTTCACTTTATTATTGTTAATTCTGTTATTCCCTTTATGTAGGAGCTTTGAGGGTTTGAGATATGTCAAGATTTCGTGCATTGTGGCAAGCTTCTCTGAATGCTACAAAGAAAGGTATTGTGTACTGTCACTAGTTTAATTATTGTTAATTTTTTGATATATACTTACGTATTTCAAGATGACATCTGTGGAAGTGTTGCAATTGTGTTTTAGTTATGGTTACCCTTTAGTTGTTAGCACTTTTGTATTATGAGGAATGTATAAATGTCTTGTTAATGGTGTTCGTAGAGTCTTCGTAGGGAGGCCTAGAAAGCTGAATTTCTTGGAGATACCATGATAGTAGAATTACTAAAACATGCTTTGTGATTGTTTGCTGTTATGAGCTCAGAAAAGATTTGGAATTGTGTGTTTTGGTGATACAAATTTCCCTTTGAAGTCATCGAAAATGTGGATCAAAAGTGAAATCATCGGAAATGTAGATCAAAAGTGATGCTAATAGTTAAAGTTGCCAACTCAAAGATCAGGATAGCTAAGCTAATTATCGGACCCATCTGTAATCTGCTTTTGGTGTTTATTTTACAAAACTTAATTAGAAGATATATGGAGTAGATGATATATGGAGTTTATTTGATTGCCTATCAAATGAACAATATGATTACTGATTATGTACTTTTATTTTTTTTCCTTTTATTTATTTATTTTTAATTTTGAATCGTAGCCCTTACATGGAATGTTGAAGACTTGATGCCTCCCAGTGAGAGATTGATTTTTAATTTCAATTCAAAGGAAGAGTTAAAAAAGTGGCATCTATATGCGGATTCTGAATATGGAGGTATGCTTTCTCCCAATCTGTAATGTCTGTGTTGTTGAATTCATTTTGGGTGATAGATGGGTAATGTTGTTAAATTTCATTTATTCAATTACATAGAATTGCTATGTTAACAATATTTTAATTATTTTCCAGGGTTGTCCTCAGCATCTCTAGAGATTGCAGATGCTGGAAACGGGATGAATGGTACTAATCATTGCATAATTTTGTAATGAAAACACATGATAATAGTTATTATAACTTGAGAATTTCAGTTATTTGATTTAACATATCATTTATTTTGCATATATACGAAACAAAACAATCCATATTGAATGAAGGGCAAGTAACTTCAGTAAGAAACTTGTTCCCCAAATACCTTTTTACAGTGTATGGTAATGTTGTTCCATTGCTGATCCAGCAACTAAATTATTTTGTGGATAGGGAACTGAAACATGATTGCCTTTTGGGCAAACTTAACTGCTGAACTTCCATATATCTTTGTAATGATGTTTACAGACTCTGATCTTATTTTGAAATAAAAACATCACCTTGACATTAGGTGAGGAAGTTTGTAATAAGCATGTGATTTGACCGTCGCTACCGTTTTCAGAATCTGTTGCTTCTTTTGAAACTTTTCATGTCTCTATTCTTTTCTCACTTTTCAGTATTTAAATGATTTTCACCTTCCATTTTGATGACATATGTCACCTGGTCCTGCTACATGGATTGCACTTATGACACTGATTCTTGTAGAGCTTGTTGCTAGTGTGGGATAATGATAGCAATTTCTTTAAGATGATTATCGCCACTGAATCTTTTTCTTACTAGCAGTCAGGCTGGCAGTATCTGACTTTTGTGTAAAAGCCACCAAGCAATCATCATTAATATGGGAAGTTTTTAATGTGCAATATGCCTTCTTGCTCATTAACCTATGGATTTTTGCTTTTTACAAACTTTTTCAGTTCATGTTTCTTAGCTGAGGTTTTATACTCCTGAAAATGATTACTTTGACTGTTAGGGGTTTTCTCTGGGAAACTTTCCCTGGAGGTAAGCGAGGGTTCAAAATGGAACATTACTCGAAGTGGCTTCTGTGGAATGCGATCCAAGAAGGTGAATAGAGAGCTAACATTGTTTGGGATCTCTAGCTCTAGACTCAGAAGTTAACTACAGAGAGTTCTCACATGTTGGAAACCTGCTTTTGTCAATTTTTTTTTTTAAATTTTTAGAATATTATACAGCATTGGAAACTCTCACTTAAAACAATATGTAGCTTTTGTCAATCATTTTTGTGTTCGTTGTTCATGAAATGTATATGTTGATGCATACTTTAACATTTAGGCTACCCTTTACTTCACAATATATGAACATTAAATGGAAATGAAATCGATATGTTTTTAACTTGGTACCATGTGATTTTTTTCTGCATTATTTCCATCAGATTTTAATGTCAAAAAAGGTCTAGGTTCATTTGTTAGTATTGACAACTGTTACATTTCTGTTTCCAATTCATGATTAAATTCACTGCCAAATATGCCTTGCTTAGTCCTTATCAATATTAGTAACGTGACAATTGCCAATTGTGTATTGTGCAGTTTGATGGCTTCATTGATTTAGATGCATATGATATAATAGCACTAAAGTTGAAAGGAGATGGAAGAAGCTACATATCTACAGTAAGTTTTCTTTCTACATATCTACAGTAAGTTTTCTTTTCCTTATTATGTAAAAATAGACGGAACAAATAAAGCTACATTTCCCCATTTTTGGCCCTTTAGTATTTGTCTGTTTAACTATTGAGCTGACTTTTGTCAAATTGTGATGCAGATTTATACAGAGAATTGGGTGAATTCACCTGGGCAGCAAGAAGATAATTCATGGCAATCCTTTGTTTTTGTACCTAAAGACACTTGGTGTATAGCGAAGGCAAGTTTCTATTTCTTTAAGCCAATGTTTTTAGGAACTCGAAATCACCAACTTGGCTCTCATATTGAATAATGGAACTGAGGATCCTAGATACTGAAACTTACTCAAAAACTACATATACGGTTCTATGAGCTTTCAAATCAATATATCAATCATTTAGTAAAGATTTTTGACACATTGAGAAAAACGGTATTTGCATATAAATATTTTTGGCTTTGGACATCTTGAATTATGGAATGACGAACCATGGAATCCTCTTCATTACTGTTGTCAAACATCCCTGAGATTAATATGCAGCACAGGCAGTCAGGCACTGGAAAACCATAATGCAAAGTTCTTTCCCTTCTAAATCTGCTAATCTTTGCTTTTCGTTGACCTTCAGATTCCTCTTGCTCGATATTTACCAACATGGAGAGGGAATGTTATAGATGCAAACTTGGAGATGAATCCATCTCGAATTCTCGGCATGTCTTTATCAGTCAATGCAGAAGGTGGTGTCCCAGGTGCTAAATCTGGACCAGGTGACTTCAGAGTTGAAATCGATTGGATCAAAGCCTTGAGATCAGAATAACTTACTGTGATTGTGAGAAACTGAAAAATTGGTTATATCAAAAGCCTCGTTTCTTTCACTGTAATAATGTGTTCTTTTATGCTCCAAAGAAAATATTCTTGTTTAACATATTAGCATAAATATTAGGTGGACACAACTTCTCAGGGCAATTTTTTTTTTTATGTCCTGTTCTATAACTTATCCAGAGGCTAATATCCTCCACATTTTAGTCACCTTTTAATTTTGTTCTATGGTAAAAGAATGTCTGCAGTCCACTAACAAGCTTGTGGACCCCTGCCCGTTGGATTTGCAGGATTGTCTTGAGCATTTGCAAGTGTACCACTTTTAATTATACTAAATATCCTCTACGTGGAACCTTTCTTTAATGATATACTATTTTTGTCGATCATCACATGCCAATCACCTTGCAAAATATCAGGACGCGAACAGTTTAAGACTGTCAAATCAGTGACAAATTCAGGTAAAATGGAGATTCCACTTCAAATGGGTGGTGACAAGGTCTACTTTGGGGGGCGCTTGTCTATGATTGCATGCTTGACTACTGGACACTTTTATTGAATCCAATAAGAACAAATAATCTGTTCTGTTAATTAGTAAGCAAGAATTGATCATAGCAATGTTGAAAACGTTGGATTTTCAACAGAATAACCAATATTTGCAAGTTGGGTAAATCATTGCGGTGATTGGGTCCCTGCAGGATTCATAATCATAAAATGGCTTGATGTGGAGAAAAGCACCTTCCATATTGTTTGCAGTTAGCACATCAATTAAAAAACTTATCAACTATGCCTTTATTTACAACCACTTGATATAGTTTGTCTATAAACTGCTGCATTGAGTTTCTATTACATTCTTCACATCTGATATCGCTCTTTTTTAATAGTAAAATTTTGTTGCATGTTTAGATATAGTAAAATCCTGCTTCTTTTTAAGTACTATTTAAATTAGAGTTATTGACTAAGATATCAAATCGTTTAAGTATTTGACAATAATCAAATTATAAATGTCAGAAACATTATCATGTTATTGATCGAGTTGTTTGACAGTTGACATCTTATTCGACAACGTGACAATTGATAAAGTTGTTTGACAGTTGACACCTTATTCAACAATGTGACAATTCGATGGTTTGTTAACTTATAAAAAATGAACTTAAAATTGAAATAAAATTTATAATAACTCTTCAATTGAACTAATTTTTAATCTCTTTTCCTGTTTATATGAAGCCAAAGATCATTTAGCTTGAAATATAGGAGATTAGGACCCAACTATAGCAGCATAGCTGGATTCAAGAGGCCAAAATCCTAATAAGATATTTTTCTGCAATGTCTTTTCATCAGAATCATTTCTAGCTAGTGCTTAATTGTGATTGCATGCATGCAAAAAATAATTGAACAACTTGTGCTATCTCTTCCTTCTTCAGTTAAAAAATTATCCATTCATAAGCTTGTTAGGCAAAAAGCAACTCTCAAACTGCATAATATGTGTTTATTAGTCCGTCTTTTTTGTTGTGAAATTATCACCAATTGAAGGAAAAGCTTTAAGATATATATCTCAAATCAAATACGAGGTGGGGTCAATCGGATTGTGACTTTGGATGGATGAAATTGATGGCTGCAGACGTGGACCAACAAGCTCCAAAAACACACAGACACATGCATGCCCTCTCTCTTCTCTCGCCCTCCATCTTGCAATTCGAAGGCTGCCAATGCTGACCAATTTAATAACGATGACTATAAAATTATATGCACAAACTGTTTCCAGAAAACATTTCTAGCCGACTGTTGTGTCGGGCAGCGTGTGCATGTGTTGCCTTTTCGTTGGAATAAAAATATTGCCCTCTACTTTCTAACCTTCATTAACAACATTCTTTATTCATTTTGTGATAAATCATGCACGCACATTAGTATTACCATTTAAACTCGTTTTAAACCTTCATTTCATGATCATGGGTAATTAGTACTTTTATTAGTTGAAAAAAAAGGAAGCAATCTTGATTTCAATGATTCAAGTATGCGACAATATTATCATGTATATGTATAACTTAATATGATATCAAGATCTGTACACAAATTATCTCTAATGTGATTTATATTAGTTAAGTGTTAACAAATCCATCATCACCTGCCATGCCAAGATCATGCATTGAAAGCCATCATTGAAGCTCGATTACTAAAATATTTCACGCATTAGTTGAAAAATCATTGCCGCCCACAGCTACAATATAAAATAAACTAGTAAAGTCTCTGAAGCTCTCTCGGCCATGCAACTTGTTCTTGAATCTATAATGTATACGAACGTGTATGAATAATAACCTTCCATGCAAAAGCAAATAGGTTAAATTTTGTGTCATGTATGGTTCCGTGCTTGCAGTGCAAATGAGAGAGCGAGGAGAGCCTTGCAGGTTCTACAATCTACTTGGATCACAAGGCACGTTATCATTTCCAGCAGCTTCTCCAATCTCAAAGACTGAAAAAAACATGTGGGCATTACTATAATCTACTTACATATAGTTTTCTGGACCACAAAACTATACATCTATCGATGCTTGCTTGTCAGATCAAGTTTACATAACATGCATATTATATATAAATTTTCTTGTTTGTTTTTCCTTCATCATCATCATCCATTAGCAACTTACGTCACAAAGATGTGAAATTAAAGATCAATATATCAATGATCAAGCTTCCTAACATTATCTATCAGTATGACCCTTTATATTTTCATATATGAATGGAGGTGATTTAGGTTTCGATTTGATATCATTTGTTACGGTTTCTGGTCAAATTAAGTAGATATTATTTATTTTAATCTTATCAATTATAGGACTTGATACATCGATATTTATCATGTGTCCTTTTCAGAAATTAATTTTAGTATTAGTTGTGATTAAGACTATGATTTCACATCATCAAATTCAAGATTTTTGTGTAATTGTACACGTGTTGAAAACCCAATAAGCAATGGCTGCATCTGCGTCAAGAAAACCTTATCATATAAAGCCTATCATTTCATCATGCTTGCTGCATACATATACACTGAATCATTAGGAAACTATTAAAATATCGGCAAAAAGATGTAAAAGATAATTATGTACATGCTTCTAGAAGTACTTTTACAAGATAATGTTTAGTAACTATATGGAAAGATAACAAGTTTGGTATACTTGAGAAGGAAAAAAAATAGATTAAAATGTTCTCTTAGAAATTATAAAACAACAAAGAGATATTCCAATTATAATAATTTTAGATTTCATCAATCAAAACTAAAGCTTGTTTACTATTTAATATAAAGAGGCTCAAGATTAGGCCTCCACAATCAATATTGGATCTTAAAAGCCTCCTAATCAAAGATGGGCCATTCTTGCCTTGTGTGCTTTGTTCCATTGCATGCTTTTTATCAGCGAATTTGCCTTAATTACCCAATTTTACAAATTATAACAATAAATACATGAACTTGTTAGGGATTTGTCGACAAATTGAAACTTAAGAAAGTTAAAGATAAGTAAAGATTCTTCACAAAAATAAATGAGAAAAAGCTGACCCTCCTTTCTGAATTATGTGTTCATTAATCCACAAATATAAAGCACGTTTCCTCTAGGCAAGTAAACAAAAGAGGCATCTTTGCCTTCTTTCCTTGCAATTTGTAAATGGGTTAATTTTATTTTTATAAAACACACTTGGGTTTTCCTTTAATGCAAGACCGAAATTTGTTTATAAAAGATTATGATGTAAGTTCAAACTTGCACGTCATTGATAACAGTAACAAAACACAAGGTTACTCTCAATAGTCAATACATAATATTGGATGGCAAAAAGGTGAATATATCCAAAATGGGGGGTGACGAAATTAATCAAGTTGAAGATATTAATTTAATTTAATTTGTGTCACAAAGCAAACAGTGTTAAAAGTAGGACCCATGATCTGATCCGAAACACAAAAGTGGCGTCAAGAAAGACTTGACTCTGAACAAAAAAGAACCTTCTGGACACAAACTCTATCAAAATATCTACCACTTACATTCAATCTCCACCGTCCATTCCATCTCTCCCCAACCTTATCATTCCCGCATTTAACTCATTTATCCATTCTTAACCTAATCTAACCCAGCTCAACTTTAACTTTGGCTGTGATTAATTAAATAATTTTTTCATTATCAAATATAAAAATGTTGAGAAAAATTCTAATATGCTTTTGAAGATGTTTCATTAAGATTAAGATATCTGAGGTCACCAGTAAAAAATAAAAAAAATAAATAAATAACCAACTAAACTCTGATATATAAATATAAATATATGACTACATTTAGGCTTCTGGAGAGTTCTTCAGCTTTAGTGCTTACCCTTTGTGGAGGAGAGAAAGAGAGGGGGAAGGAAAAAGTATTTCTTTTCTTTTCTTTCCAGTTCCTCTCCTTTCTCTCCACGACAACTAATGTTGAGTTTGGAGTTGTTTCGTGTTAAGTTTCAACAAAGATGCAATCTTTCTGATGTAATAGTGTTGTATGCATAGAAACACAGGTGGGTTTGCTTTGGTTTTCGATTTCTGTTTCTGGGATGTGTCTTGTTTTTTCATAATTTGTCGACAAGAAAACAAGGGGAAGGCAAAGAAAGAAAGAGAGAAAGTTTTTGTTTTGGTTTTGGTTTTGATTTGGGGTTGAAGAATGGCCAATGAAGGAGAGAAAAGCAATGACTTTTATGCTGTGTTGGGATTGAATAAAGAATGTACAGCAACAGAGCTGAGGAATGCTTATAAGAAACTTGCACTGGTTAGAGTTGACAACTTTCCCTCGACCTTGTAATTGGTTTTTTTCCCATTTCAATATTTGAAAACCAAAAAAAAAAAAAAATCCAAAACAGTTCTTGTTGGTCATCTCTTTTTATTTTCTCTCTTTGATCTCGTCCTGTTGCATGGTCTTGTTTCGTTCAAAATTTTCTCTCAAAAACACCTCAAGGCTCAAACAATGCGATGTATGATCTCTTTTAAGGTCGATTGTACATGATTTTGCATAGATGATGTTAGAACACTTATAAAAATCAGTTCTTTGAGGTTAAACTTGTTCTATTGAGGTTCTGGGTTCTGGCTACTCATGGAAGAGTAACAGAAGATTGTATTGGAATCTAGAGTCTTTGTCTTACAAAGTAGAATTTTCCCGAGAAAGTTTGGATGCGTTTGTAATGAAAGAAAATCTGCTTTTGTTGTTGTTGTTTTTGGAATGTAGAGATGGCACCCAGATCGTTGTTCAGCGACGGGAAATTCAAAGTTCGTGGAGGAAGCCAAGAAGAAATTTCAGGCCATTCAACAAGCCTATTCTGGTAACTTTACTCAATTCCATTTTTTTAATATTAAAAGTTTGTGCAATTTGCGTTATGGAAAGATATAAAAATAATAGTTTTTTATTTTTATAAAACTTTATTTAATAATGAATGATGGATGATTACTGGATTCACGAGATGCTTTTGTCCACAGTACTATCAGACGCCAACAAGAGGTTTCTGTACGATGTTGGTGTCTATGACAGTGATGACGATGATGACCAAAACGTAAGTGCCATTTTTGCTTATTGTTTGTTTGGCTTTTTGGATGATGGTGGTGGTGGTGATGGTAGTTGCAGCATATCCATCAAACTTCTCTTTATTACATGTACAATCTTCATTTGATAATCCTAATCCTAGTATCGTGTTCATTCTTTCTTGCAGGGAATGGGTGATTTCTTGAATGAGATGGCATGCATGATGAGCCAAACAAAGGCTAGTGTAAGTCTGTAAAATTTTTTTTTGCACAGTAATTTACAGGGGTATGGTAGTTGGAAAATCCTAGGTGGTAGATGGCTTTCGATAACTTTATCTGATGATTTTACTTTTGTTGGTTGGCAGAGGAATCATGGTATATAGATTTCTCCTAATAAGATTGCCAATCTGTCACTTAGTTATTAGTGGACTATAATCTATAATATTATATTAGGCTCAAAGACTTTATGCCTTTATGTTGACATGATCGTTTGTGTATGCAAATCCTTGAAAATCAGTTATTGATGGGCCCATTATTTTGGGTCTTGACCAATGACATGTGAGGTCTACTTGCAGACACTGTAGATTCTGGGATATCAAGTATTAAAAATGACTTGTGGACCCCTGGAGGGTTGTGATTTGTTGAGCATTGAATAATTAATCCGTGGATCAAACCTAGCTTCAGCTTCAATCAAGGCTCTTTTTTTTATTGTGAAGGTTGATGAGCTTAAGATTGTGTTACTAATGGCAATTAGGTTTTTCAATACAACTTTCTTTGTGCTATTG
Organism: Boswellia sacra; assembly: GCA_013180625.2. Taxonomy (NCBI): domain Eukaryota; kingdom Viridiplantae; phylum Streptophyta; class Magnoliopsida; order Sapindales; family Burseraceae; genus Boswellia; species Boswellia sacra. The sequence continues at coordinate 31,194 of SNVD02012544.1, read as the reverse complement.
TTACCGGAAGTAATGATAGTTCATATAATTATGTTTGCAGTTGTGATTGCGGTGATATTGATTCTGATGCACTTTGATGTATAATTGACAGGAAAATGGAGAAGAGAGCTTTGAGGAATTACAGGAGCTGTTTGAAGAGATGTTTCAAGATGATGTCTTTGGCTCGGGTTGTCAGACTACTAGTTCAAGTTCTACTTCTTCATATGTTTCTCGTAGTGACAGCTCCAATTCCAACAAGCGCAATTCGTCAGAAATGAATTCTGGGGAGATGAATGCTGAAAGTTCCTCGAGCTTTGATGCTCACTTTCAGAGTTTCTGTTTTGGGGTAGGTAGCATTTTCATATACCATTTTGTGGTTGTCTGCAAGGCTGCTTAGTATATAGTGTGGATTACTTAGTTCTTTGGCAGAAATATTAGTATTGAACTTGACTTACGGTATTTGGATTAGTGCGTTTAAGTTATAGTGAATTTATTTTATAATCTTAAAAAGTTAGAAACCAAATTTAAAAAGCTAAGTCAGAAATTCATTTTGAAACAAGTTTAGGTGCAGCTATGATAATGCTAATATTCTTAAATAGTTCTTTCGTTGATACAACCTTTTAATTTAATTTTATGAAGAAGAGTGGAACATCGGCAGGATTTCATGAAGGGGAAGGGAGTAGTAGGAAGAATTCCAGGAGGAGCCGGCGGTAGTAGAAGACATGGCAGGAAACAGAAACTTTCGTCCAGCGATGATGTCTCATCAAATGATTGTTCAAGTATGTCAGCTGCATGATACACTGGTTCAGCGGTTGACTTGTCGATGAATCTGAATCAAACCCAACTGTTTTGGCCAACAGTCCCTATTAACTCGTTGCCAAAAGAGGTGAAGAGGCAGTCATTGCTAATGCATAGACTAGTAGGCGAAGTTTTGAACCATCTGCCCGGCTGCAGAGCACAGCCTCCTGCAGCAGCAGCAGCGGCAGCGGCAATGGAAGCTAAAACTAACAACAGAAGTTGTTTATTTGGCTTCACTGCTGGAGGGTTTATATTAGGAAAAAGCTCATTGTTGAAAGTTATCTCACATTTAATAATCCTTTGCAATGCTTTACTATTTCTGTAGTGTTGATATGTACTTCTGTCAGTTTCCCATCAATTGGAAGTTGCAATTTTCATTTAGCCATTCTAGACTTTCCCATAACTAAAGTTTCAAAATATCGACAACTACTATAGTAAATGAAATTGCTTAGTGCAATGTGAGTTTTATATGTACATAAAACAGTCAATTTTGATTTGATGCAAATCTGTTGTTGATTCCATAATAAATAAATACAACTTGTTTTCTGCTCGAATCGAATGTTGATGTTGGGTTATGTTCAATAACTTGTTTTCTCAACAGTGGTTTTAATGAATGAATAAATTTCGATTTGGGGTCAAGTGATTTCTCAAAGAATTGCAGCTAAGAGCTCTGATTCTGGATGTGTGTTGGTACTCTTAAAATTCATCTGATTTTTAGGCCAAATCTAACTCTGCGTTTGCTATGGCTCGAGTTTCACGTCAAAAATTTCCCGTTAATAAGCCAAAATTAGTTGAACAAATGGTCAGGCATTTGTGGACCAAATTGCTCGGATCATGTAACACATAGGCAAATGGGACCAGCACAAGCCTCAGCGGTCAAGCATCAACTCTCAAGCTGCTGGCAGCTATGGTTCATTGAAGAAGGCAAGGATTGTTTTTGTCAAATGGGTTCCACTTCACGTGGGTCAAGTACCCACCAACGGATAGTGCATTGAGAAATCTACGTAAGCACCATAGGCATACGTATGATGCACCCAAAAAGCCTAATTCGTCTGCTTTTAGCCCTGATGGTGAGGCCAAACAACAAAGCCGAAAACCCCACCATCACTTTTTGCTTTGATGAGGAGGAATTGTAGTTGAAAGATGTAGGTCCCCATTTGCTCGACCCAAGTTGCCACTTCAATGCATGGAAGAGTGTCCTTTTGGTCTTTTTTTCCACATATTCTCTATCACTCAACAATGTCACACGACTGGGGCAACTTGTATGTCTATTTGAGAAGAGTATAGAAAATGCACAACTTGCATTTATGGGTTCATTTAGTTGCTATTGTAATGCATAAGGGTGTGCAATTTATGCATGTCGGTGCAAGTCAATATCTTTGACCTAATCTTGTGTTTTTGGAGAGAGATTTGGGACTTGAAGAACGAAAAAAAAAAAGAGGAACCCGCTTGGTTTTTAAATTCATAATCAAAATAGAAAGTTCATGTATCTCATTTTAATAGGTGTGACATGCATTGCATTCCACCTTGTTTGTAGTTGCTTACACGTAAACCATGATATTGGTATTGAGATATACATATATATAGCACCTAATAGCTTCTTATATTTCTTCAAACTACAGGTTATTAATGTTTATTTGAAGTAAACAATAGAATTTTCAATATTTCGTGACAAGATCAAGCATGTTAAACATGTTTTCAATCGAAAATATCATTTTATTTTTAGTCAAAAAGTTATATTTCTGTTTTATTATTATAATTAATCAGCGGGCTTGTCAAACGATAATGTAAAACATTTGTACGGATTTCGTGTATGTAAACTTATTCGAAAAGATATAAACAGTATAACATTTTATGATTAAGTGATTTCATGATACATTTTATACAGATCAGTACTTATTAAATCTTAAATTACCGAAATATCGTGATATTATCGATAAAACGACAAAAATATTCAAATTATGAAAAGATTCAATCTTTCTCCATAAGCATAGAAACATCATCCTTGCACATGGGAATACCATTAATAGAACTTGGTCACAAAATTAGAGGCTTAAATTATTATACATTAGTCTTCATATATGTTTTATGGTACTATGCAAATTGCCAAATATGGCAATTGGCAAGTGATCGAGAAAGTTAATAAGCTATGATAGTGATTAAGAGAACAAGTTGCAATAGGAATAGAAAATGTCAAAAGTGAACGAATTGGAGGATGCAAAAAGTTGAAGAAAGGTACAAGTTGGGTGCTAGAAAACATGATGTTTAAGGCAACAAGTTGAGAGTTAAAAAATGTAGGTGGTGACAAGTTGATATTAAAATAACACCAAAAGTTTAATCAATAGTTTTGACTCTTGGAAATCTCCATCTAGATTCAAGCTCCCACTTGAGAAAAGGTGTTTCGATTTTTTTTAGTGATTGCAACTTAGATTAACTTACTAATTTATTATCCCCAAGGGAAATAATTGAGGGATGGGGACTTCAAGCCTTGATGTTTATCTCATAATCTTTTTTGAAAATGCAACCTATAAATATAACATAATATAGTATATAATAAAGTCAAATAATGGTAACTAATTGAGCTTTTTGTTCGGTGGCATTTAATATAATAGCCTACTCCGCCCAAGATTTCCATGGACTCATTGAGAGTCTTTGGACTTCATATTCTGGGCCATGGGTATGCCAATCAGCCCGGTGATTATGGAAGAACTTTGGTTCTCAATCTCATAGTCATGGCCCCCATTCTCTTTATCTTTTGATAGAATTTCCACATTCATTGGTTGGAACTCTCTTAAAATTATGGAGTAAAAGTGTGTATGGTTCGACTTTTTAACTGATCAAAAGAGTGTTTTTAATGTTAAAAGCTCTTCTAAAATTATTTTAGATTGTTTGAATGATACCTAAAAAGAGTTTATGGGTAATTAAAAAAAACTGTTTTATGTTTTTTTAGAAGAAACTCAGATTTGAGGCTTTTAGGAAAACTTTTTTCAAGCTTTAAAGTTATAAAATATCCAATATATCCTTACATAATTTAAAAGATTTATCTTATCTTTTTTTTTCTAAAAAAAATAATTTTAGTAATCTAACATTGTACTTGTATATTTATCTAACTATCAACTCTTTTATAAAAGCTCTATTATTACAAGTTCTATCTTAGAGCGCATTTGTTTGAAATTTTCTACTAGGTAAAAGAGCTTTTTTAATGCCAAAAGCTTTTTTAAATTTTTTTTGTGTCGCTTGGCTGCCTCCTGAGAAGAGCTTTTGAATGATTAAAAAAACTATTTTACGTTTACTCGAATAAGCCCAAATTGAGGTTTTTAGGAAAAGCTCTTTTTGAGTTCTTTAAAAATTTTGAAATGTCAAAGATACCCTTATTTAATTTTAAATATTTTTACTTTATTTTTTCTTTATAACAAAACTCTATTTTGGTAATTTAATTATAATTAATGTTTTTATATTTGTTCCATTAAACAATCAATAATTTTTTAGAAGCTTAACTTAAAAAAGATATACTTTAATAAGCTCTACTGGTAGAAGGAGAAACAAACAGGCCCTTGATAAGATTTACTTGAATAAGCTCTACTTCAATAAGCCAAACAAATAGACCTAAATTGCTAGTGTTCATTTTCTTTTATATACTATTTATAATATAATTTCAATAAGATAAATAATGTCAATTAACAATTTAGTTAATGGCAACTAAGTTTATGATTTTATCAGTAATAAAATAATAATTTTAAAATAGAGTTGTAACATGTGTATAATAGGTTTAATATGAGTCCTTATTTGTTTGTTCGTCCTTTAGCTTTAGGAAAGAGATAAACACAGCAGCAATCGAGATTTCTCTTCTAAATTGATGATTAAATTTCAATATTGATAATTTATTTTATTTTAGGGTATTTTATTTTCATCAAAACCATTTATACAGTTAGGAACCTATATCAATTGATGTAATATCCTTATATGATCATCTCATTACCCATCTTAAAATTTATTTATCAAATTATACCATACGATATCGGGTGAATTAGTATAAATATGGTTTATAAGAATAGTATCACTCATTAGTAATACATATACATAAAAAATGTATTGACTAAACACTAACTGAGATAGTTTTTTATCGATAAAAAGTATTAATTTATCTTTATAATCATATAATAGTTATTATAATGATTAATATTCAAGGCATCAATCCTCCTATATATATTGTTTTGCGAATCATGGTTTGCTTTATATAGCACCTAATTGAGCAATTTAGAACATCAAATTGGGATGTGAAAGGAGCATTTTCGGACTAAAACTTTACCAATTTACTTAGTATATCAGCTCGTGTATGAGAGAGTTGACGCTGTACTAACTGCAGAATACTCATTACTTACTTCTCAAAGGGAAAGAGAAAGAGGGATTCAATTACGTTGGAAAAACCTTAAAAATATTAATTCTTTGTGAGATGTTTGTTTGTTGTTGACAAAATGCATGAAATGTGAAGATTATATAAATGCATATCTCCAACTCATCAAGTTTAATTAATTACTAATCAAATTTCTGTCCTCGAAGGGTGTGAATTAATGCAATAAAACAAAACCATACAAGTTTCAACCGTCTAGAAAACGGTAAATTATCCAAACTAGCTAGCAAGATGCAAGAATCCTAGTCATACAAAATAGAATCCAACAGTTTCTGCATGCAAATATTCACAACTGCTACTTAAAATCCACAGCGGAAACAGAATAAACTGTCTTGAGTTGCATCAGACAACTAGAAAATTAATAATTATTGCTATAGAAACCTTCACAAAAAGCAAGACTAAAATTATATAATGGCTAGAGCTATTTTCCGATGAGTGAATTACAAGCATGATAAAATAGAATACTTACAAATGCATCGGAAAACCGGTAAACTTCAGATTCACGTTGCCAGGTAGCTAATTACCAAACATTTTAATGTTTTGTTCTTGAAAACTCAGGAATCTATTGATAAATTTTCTTCAGTTTATGTGGCAAATTGATTCTAAAATGTAAACATCTGATCCTTGGATTGCTTCTATCATCTGCATCACTTCCTACCGGGAATAATACTAGTGTTACCTTAAGTTTTTCATTCAGTACTCTTCACTTCTTCATTTGCAGCCTTCAGCTTTTCATACTCAAGTTCAAACTAGATATATGCATGCACCAAGAAAATCAAAAGTTATAATATATGAAAAAGTTATAAGGTGAGGAATATATCCAAGATACTGAAGATAGAAGGAAGTCCAGGGAGAAAATGAAACTAATTTTTCATTGATGTTGCATTCAAGAGATCCCAAGACCCATCACAAAGGTGAGACTCTCTTTTTTCCCAATAACAAACAATTAGCTGTTGACTTTGATTTCAAACAGCAACCAAGAACTAACATAAAAGAGACATCTCAAAGGTCATAGAACATAAGGAACATGACATTGATCCACAGCTGGGTCCAAAGATCAAAAAGGATGGTAATAGAAAGTATATAATAGGGGGTTACATAAATTTTTATCTTGTTATTGCCTAATCGGGAAAAAAAAACATTCTTTTACATTTGACAAAGACTGCTGTCAAATGCTTCCTGCAGCAAAGTGAGACTTTCTTTTTTTCTCAATAGATAGTTTCAAAGCAAATTTAATGGTGATGTTGCTAATCCTGTTTCGCTGGTGATGCAGGAGTCCTTCCTTCTCAAGACAAGCAGCCTTGCCTAGATATAGGCTCTAAAACCTTGATGTTGGTTCCCTATCTTGTCAACTCCGCCCATTCCAATTGTGTGGGATAAGAACAGAACAACAGAAGCATGGACGATATCTGGAAAAAAACTACATGAAAAAATAAATTAAAATAAACTTTAAATCCGTAATTAATGGTTTGAATCCAAAAATTTAAACTTTAAAAAGAAAAAAATTTTCTCCATTTTCCCATCTACGAAGAGCAGAAGAGATGTTTAATTATATGATCAAAAGAGTTCAAGAACTTAACCTAATCTAAGTTGAACTTCTTCGGCTACTCACTTTTAACCGTGCGATCTTTCTCCAAGGCAAGCAACAGCTGAAGAGTGAATCTACAATGATATGACAACCAACACAAATAATTAAACCCGGGCCCAACCATCAAAATATAGATTTATATTTAAATAATATTTTCGATATATTTACTTCTATTTTAAAAAATTTAATATGATTGTGATAACAAATATATATTTTAATTTTTATGAACTAAAAAGTCTATCTAACCCAATATGTATATTTCTGTTGGATGAGTTAAAAGATAGAAAACTTTATTGTTAAAGAATATTAAAATCAAGTTCCAGTCCATGTTCAACTAAAACCATTCTTTAGTGCTCCATCTATATATATATATATAATCTAACATCGATCTTTGGCAACAGATCCAAGCAGTTATTATATGCATGGAGATTTCCTTGAGATACATTTCTCCCAAAGGCGCAAGAGATATTTCCTTGAGAAATATGTGGTAGTACTAGTGGGATTTGCAGTTGGTTCAAGCTCAAACAACTGTTTCACAGTAAAAGGTGCGACATAATCGACTCCTCCACTCCACATCGGCTCCGCCAATTGCTGGTTGACGCGGTCAGTGTTATGCCCACCATCAAACCACACGTACTCGTCTGGATTATAACATAGTTCAAAACCTTCATCGTCGTTTCCACAGTCTTCGGCTCGAAACGCTCCATTGCCACAACAGGCCACATCTCCCGTCTTGAAGCCTTCATCATATGTATATAAATGATTAGCAACCAAACAGATGTTGGACAAAGCCACGTTAGTTCAATAAACGATAGGTGCAACAGTTTGGAACATGAACTTTCTTCCTCCTAACTCATGAGTTCTCTGTAAAAATAAACATCAAAATTAATCTCACGGTAATTAGTGTATTAACTTTAGTACTAGTCGTAGTTGTTGCATAATGATGAGAGCTTGATATATCTAATTAATACGTATAATCTCACCTTGACCTGAGATATGAAGAGGTCAAGAACCTTGGTGACGTGTTCCTCCTGTTCGGCCACCGTGGGATTATCGCCTTTTTGCGACACAAATGAAAAGTGATCATTCCCAGCTATGGTAATCAAGTAAATGGCACTGTTAAGTCGCAAAGTGGCTCAATTTTCACCATTTTTTTCCTTCCATTTTTCTGTAAAATTCTGGAACTGATCGATACCTGACCACCAGATCTGAAAAAGCAGACTAAAGATGAGTTAAGATGAGTTTGAAAGCGCTAATTAGTAAATAGGTAGTGGTAACATATGCTATATAAGTGCACGTATTAAACTCTAAAAAATTATATAAATTCTTTAGAAGATTTTAAATATTTTTTTGAAATTGTAAATTCTCTAAAAATGCATAAAAGTCATTAAATGTAACATTTTAAGTGAATCTATATAATTTTCAAATACTTAATATGTACCTTTAGAGTATAAATTAAAATCATTCTTCTTAAATCAAGACTGTAACATCCCTCTCTCTAGTAAATTTATTTTTTATAACACACATATATATATATATATATATATATATATATATATATATATATAACACCAAATTAAAATTCTTTTGTTAGTTAATTTCTAGAAGCTCTCATGATCATGACTTGGGGAGAATAATATCAATTTATAACACCTGCTCCAGCCGATGCAAAGCTGGCGCCATGTTCGAAACCCGCGCTCGAATGCTTATATGGTGGAATAAAGGGTATATTCGACTTCGCGGCTGCAGTCACATGACATATAAATATCAAAGTTAATTGCATATACAGAAATGAAATAAAACAAAAATCGATTAAGCCCTCCAAAGTTTTATTTATATTTTAGCTGCATGATTCACCGTAATTAGGGATTAGTGTGTCTATCCACTTAAAATACCACAGAGAGAGCTACAATGTGCCCAAATACATATCGGTGGAATATTGCTTCGATGTATAATATTTTGAGAAAGCTTAAGCTTATATGTATAACCCAATTTTAGTATTTAAATATTTTTAATTAGAAATCTAATAAAGTCAAAGAGAGATTAAGTTATTTGTCCTGGTCTAAACATGTATAAAATTAAAAACACTTTATTGAGTATAATCTTCTTACCGATAAAATCAGCAACAACACGACCATCAGAATGTCTCCCAGTGAAATGATAGAAAAGTGCTGTCCCGGCCCGCATGGCGGATGGTAAGCAGGAATAAATTGTGAAGTGTAGTACTCATTACATTCACCAGGAAGTGAATCCCCAAAGATGAAGAAGTATTGACCGTAGCAGCTCAAAGTGCACAGCAAGGGGGTAATTACACATAAACTTATGAAACAGAGTGGATAGTTTGAAGTAGCCATGAGCTTGCAGCATTATATATGATCACTTTGCGTTGTATTTTCTTAGGCTGCTCTCGCTTGCTATTTATAATGATTTTGGGTGCAATGTTGTGGCCAGAAAGTATAGTGAATATTAATGCAAATTTTTGCATGTTTTCCACGTTTGATGATATATATGGAGCGATATCATGAAAAGCTTTTTGGTTTTCCATTAGAATCTTGTCAGGATGGTTTATCAGAATCTTGGATGATGTTTGTTTATATTTTCTTTTCTAAATACGAAAATTCTCTAATGCATTTAAATCAATATAAACTACACATCGCTCTTAAAATTAAAAATAAAAAAATTTAAAACCAACCACATATTCTTTTAAAAATTTTAAAACAAAAACTTAAAATACACAAATAAACTCAAAATTGATTTCTTAATTTTCTGGATACTAAACGTTTTTTTTATATGTTGATTAATGATATACACAAAGAAACTAGGATGACATTCAATAAAGGTAATTATGCTTTATATCATAATCCTACCATATAAGGTATTATTGACAAATAAGATATCATGAGGGTTTGTTGAATTACATACATACATACATATACACATACATACATACATATACACATACATACATACACACACACACACACACACACACACACACACACATATATATATATATATTGGTGATGGTAAAAAAAATCTAGGTATATATAATATGCCTGAAACTCAAGTGATGAACCTTCAAAATTCTTTAGTTAAATTAGTTTTCTATTTAAACATCAAAACAAGTTTAAAATCAAAGAGTTACAATAATTTTTAACTATAAGATGAATTAAAATGAAGAAGATGACAAATTAAATTATCAAGAAATTATATATCCACTATAATTGCTATATATGCTTTTTAATAACTTCCTTATAGTTTATACGCAAGAATCAGGAAGGATATTAATGGATTTTTTTTTTTTTTAAATTACTGCAAACCTGAGGAGATGATTAGCTGTATTATTAGAAAAATAATTTGTTTTCTATATTTTTAGTTATAAAATCAAATTGGTGTGTAGGGGAATTTTAAGGGTGCAGAGATAGCCGATCCATTAAATTAATTTTACAACTTGTTTACAGTAAACTAATCATTGATAGAATTATTAAAAACGAAAATTATTGTTAAATTTTATATATCATAGTTTCGGGGTTTAAAAAATCATTTTCCCTTTCTTTATATATGTTTAAATGGCAATCTGTGATTCTGTAAGGTGTGCCTTAAATTAAATATTGACATTTGAAAATTTAATTATATACATATATTAAATCTATGCAATTTGTTGATTAATTACATATGCTGGACATTATTAATTAAATCATATATATACATCTATGTTTGAGACGGGCACTGATTAGAAGCTTGTGGAACCATGGGCTTATCATCATCATTGTAGGAAGTTTGTGGGCTTTTTATAATTTTCAGAACCCAAATTATGGGCTTTAGACCTTATAATTTTTGGAAGGTTGTGGCCCTTTATCATTTTGATCACCAAATTTTGGCCCACGGTTCTTTAAACAACGAATTTAATACAACAACGTTATCCTTACAATTCATTTATAGTTAATTTAATTTATAACTTGAGTTGAAAAATATTAGTAAATGGATAATTCTCATGTCATCTAATTTAACCTCATTCATTTATCTTTATGTCTTACTTGTCCAGTGATATTTTGTTAATTCCGATATTATAAGAAATGTTAGTTGTAAATGTAGTATCACTCATAAATTTATTCTTGCCTATGAGAAGAATACAATCATCTAGATTACATGAAATCACAAATAGCTATTAGCTAGCTCCACATTTTTGACAGACGATCATCACCAAATATCTTTTTCTATGTCGGCCAATTTGGACTGATCTTCCTACTATTATTGTTAGAATAAGGCATCGAAAAATGTTAGCTAGTGATGATTTGACGAACCATCATGGTGATGATGATACTAATGGTAACAACATACAATTAATGGGTTCATGAGGGCATTGAAAGATAAGTAAGCACTAAGGTTAGATTTTATAAATTTATAGAAGGCTGCTCACGCTCATCCATGCATGCATGCCTTAAAGCTACACTCTTCCAACGTTAAAAGTGCAAAATCGCCAGAATAGCAAAGGTGGTCAAAATTCGTTCTTTCTATTTCAGCATGCATAATCTATCTTTGTTGAATACATATACAATATGTTAATTATACAATAACTGGAGAATATTATAATTGCTGGTTTCATGACCACCTTTTTTTATTATATTATCAATCTACTCTTAACCATCCACTAACATAATAATAATATTATTATATTATTAATATTTTAATTTTAGTTCTAGGCTTCACATGATGAGGGTGTTAGTAAAAAAGAATCACTACTTTGAGCACCTTTTCTTTATACCACAAGATTATTTTAATTTTTATTAATTACTATTTTAAATATTTGAAACTTCAACGTGACAATTATTTTATTAGTTCTAGGTACCAAATTAACCATAATTAATGCTGATTAACTAATTAATATCTTGAATAATTGTCTGTATGTATGCATGGATGTACGCATGCACGTATGTATGTTTGTAGGTATGTACGCATGCACTTATGTATGGATGTACGCATGCACGTATGTATATTAATCTATACTTCTCTCATCAGTTTCATGCCATTTCACCAACTCTATCCATCGTTTTCTTCAGTACTCTAATTTCAACTCATATTTCTTTTTTAATCTTGTTAATGACCTTAATAATCAAATTTGGCGACTCTCCTATTCTAAAAAAATGATGAAATTTGATAATTAATCGTAGTTTTATATGGATACTCAACCGCGCCACCTATGCATAGATACAAGTTTCTTTGGAGTGGATACCTAATAAGATTCAAGATAAGCATACTATAATCAAGAAATAAATTTACTTCACAATAGATTCAAAAGCATGTATAAATATTTAAAACCACACTTTTATTACATTAACGATATTACATCTGTTATTCTGTGACATTACATCCACCAAACCCCGCTAATAAGAGCTGCAGAAGTATATCTTTTGTTTATTTAGATAAGTCACACCATAGATACTAAGGTACATAAAAGCATATTTTCATCATTTCTCCCAAAGGCGCAAGAGGATTTCCTTGAGGAAGATGTGGTAGCAGAAGTGGGATTTGCAGTTGTTGGTTGCAGTTGGTTAAAGCTCAAACAACTGCTTCATTGTAAAAGGTGCTACATATTCGACACCACCACTCCACATCAGCTCCGCCATTTGGTGGTTGGCGCGGTCAGTGTTGTGCCCACCATCAAACCACACATACTCGTCTGGATTAAAACACAGTTCAAAACTTCCAGCTTCGTCTCCGCAGCTGTCAGCGAGATGCGTTCCCGTCCCACAACAGGCCACATCTCCTTTCTTGAAGCCTTCATGATAGTATATCAACGATTATAAAAGAAAAAAATTTAACATATATGACAATTAATTACTTAACTGAGTCTGACATACGGGACACCAGTAATTATGCAAAGATAGCACGTTTAATTATTTATATTTTTGTCATGTGTTAATTAATAAGGATTACAATTAAATTTTTGTGTTAAATCTTGACCTATTTTTATTTTAGGATAAATGATCATGTGTCAATATCTAAGTAACTAGGTTCATCAAGTCAGCAAAGTGACACACAATTTTTTCTTAGTAACTATTCATGACAATGTATCGATATATATAGGGTTTTCACATCACCTACCATAGTCTGTAGGGTTGTTAATCCTTTGGCCCATTGCATGATAGTAATTAAAGATTGAGTATCTGAAGCCCGTTAAATTGTTTTGTAATTCTGTAAGGACATTAACCAGAGCGGCGTTGTGAAGTTCTGCCTGTCGTAATGGTTTGCCGGCGCACTCATGGCCGGTGAGGTTGAAATTCTGTTTCCAAATCGGTAAGCAACCCATTGGTGCAACATTTTGGAACATGAACTTCCTTCCTCCTAAATTGTAAATTCTCTGTAAAAAGTACGACAAACATTAAAAAACTCAAGTTAGGATATTGTATTTACTAGTTGTAATCGTTGTATAATGATGAGTGATGAGAGAGATTTTATGTCACCTCGACTTGAGGTGTGAAGTGGCTAAGCACAGTGGCTACAAATTTCTTCTGTTCGGCCACGGTACAATTCATCTGTTCGGCCAGTGGGGTACAGTTTTCGTCCAGAAATGCGAAGTAATCATCGCCACTTATGGAAATCAAGTAAACGGCTCTGTTAAGTCGCAAATTGGCTTTATCTTTACCAAGTTCTACTATCCATTTTTCTGTTAAATTCTGGAATGCATCGACCTGACCTCCAAAGTACATCTGAAAAGAAGAGAAAGTTCGCGATTAATTAATTTGAGACTGTAATATCCTCAGTAATTTTTTTTTTTTGTTTCCAAATAAATATAAAGATAGCTAATATTCCCTAATCTATTCTTCAGTGATCTTTAGTTTCTCAAAGAATACATCCAGAGTATACCGCTTCGCTGTTAGTGTCCAAAACACCTGCTCCAGCCGATGCAAAGCTGGCGCCATGTGTGAAATCCGCCTTGGTGTCCAGAGCGGGTGGAATAAAGGGTAAATTCAATTTCATCGCTGCAATCAAATAACATATCGAGTTAGATTGAAGCTTCGTAGTTATTAGTATACCAAATAATAATAATAACAACAGCAATAGTAATTTGAGCTCTCTAAATTTTTCTACTCGATCATGTCAATTGTCAAGCGCACATTTATGTGACTGATTAGGCTTGAAGCTCCATGATTCTTAGTTAATTCATCAATTTATCAATGTTACCATTTCCAAGGTCCCAAAAAAATAATTTTTTTTTTTTTTTTTTTTTTTTTTTTTTTGTGGCTGCTCCGCGTATTATGGCCCCTAGGGAGGGATGAATAATTGTGTCTATTGCATTATAAAATGCTAGGATAGAGTCGGTTAAGGAAACCACTTCGCCCAAAGGCTCAAAACTTACAGGTACATATAGATCCAATTTAAGTATTCAAAATATTCTCACGTTGAAATAATGTGAATAAACAATTAATTAGCCAATCGCAGAACATTACTCTGAAATCATATTAAGGGAATTTAATATATCTTAAAAGCTAAAACTTATGGGTATTTTCCCAATTTTAGTTGTTAAACATTATCTTCAATAAATAACAAAAAAAAAAAAAGGAGGTTAGGTTGTTTATACTCTGGACATATATCAAATTAAACGACACTGGGTATACGTGATTTTCTTACCAATAAAATCAGCAACAACACGACCATCGGAAAATCTTCCGGTGGCATGATCGAAAAAGGTTGACCCATATGGAGCATAGTAAGCGGGAATATGTGCTTCTGGTGTGATGTACTGATTGTTACCAGGGTCATAGAGTGAATCCCCAAAGATGAAGAAGTATTGAGCGTGGCAGCTCAAAGGGGACAGCAAGGTGGTAATCGCAAATAAACTTATGAAACAGAGAGGATAATTAGAAGTAGCCATGAGCTTGTAGTATTGTGATCTCTTATGCAAAGCTAGTTTTTTGTGTTGCATTTTCTTAGGCTACCTTCGCTTGCTATTTATAATGAATTTGGCTGCAATGTCGTGGCAAGAAAGATAGTGAATTTTTGCTTGTTTTCCACGTTAGACAAAATACATTGAGCGCTATCATGAAAAACTTTTTGATTTTCCAATAGAATATTGCCAGGATGCTTTGCCTTTGGAATATTAATTTATATTCTATTCCACACGCTAGACAATCTTCTTATATATTAATTAAAGATATACATAGAGAGACTACGATGATATTAATGATTTTTATTTTCAACATCTAATTAATGATGATCACGTAACATATTATTTATGATTTGTTATCGAGCACACAATGACAGTAGAAATGTAAGAGTGCATATTAATTGATATTTAGTATATTATTAATTAATTTGTGTTAAGCAAGTAACAAATATGAATATATAAACATGTATAAGAAATGCAAAAAGCGTAAGGAAAGTGATAAGAGGGAATCGGAACTGTAGAGCACCAACATAACATAACAATTTGAGATAACAATATATAGTAGATGGTACGATCAAAACAATTCAAGAAATGAAATATGCAATATAATTAATATCAGAAAATATGAGATAACAATTGATTAGAGTGATGAATGTCAAAAATCGATATGATAAGATTTGTCTTTGCCCCAGGTAGTGCCGGAGTCAAGGTTATTAAAAAAAAAAAAAATCAACCTTGCCATTCTGACTAGTCGATAACCTTTCTTCTTCTTCTAAAAGTCTACCGGAACCATGGATGTCTCCTTGCAAATAAAAGAAGTTGTCGTTTAGAAGATCATCAATATTAGTAATAGCAACATTGTTTCCTCGTGGCGGTCCTTACGTAACTCGATTATGGACGGAGAACTAGCTTCAGCTTCAATCAAGGCTCTTTTTTTGATTGTGAAGCTTGATGAGCTTAGGATTGTGTTACTAATGGCAATTAGGTTTTTCAATACAACTTTCTTTGTGTTATTGTTACCGGAAGTAATGATAGTTCATATAATTATGTTTGCAGTTGTGATTGCGGTGATATTGATTCTGATGCACTTTGATGTATAATTGACAGGAAAATGGAGAAGAGAGCTTTGAGGAATTACAGGAGCTGTTTGAAGGGATGTTTCAAGATGACGTCTTTGGCTCGGGTTGTCAGACTACTAGTTCAAGTTCTACTTCTTCATATGTTTCTCGTAGTGACAGCTCCAATTCCAACAAGCGCAATTCGTCAGAAATGAATTCTGGGAAGATGAATGCAGAGAGTTCCTCGAGCTTTGATGCTCACTTTCAGAGTTTCTGTTTTGGGGTAGGTAGCATTTTCATATACCATTTTGAGGTTGTCTGCAAGGCTGCTTAATATATAGTGTGGATTACTTAGTTCTTTGGTAGAAATATTAGTATTGAACTTGACTTACAGTATTTGGATTAGTGCGTTTAAGTTTTAGTGAATTTATTTTATAATCTTAAAAAGTTAGAAACCAAATTTAAAAAGCTAAGTCAGAAATTCATTTTGAAAAGTTTAGGTGCAGCTATGATATGCTAATATTCTTAAATAGTTTTTTCATTGATACAACCTTTTAATTTAATTTTATGAAGACGAGTGGAACATCGGCAGGATTTCACGAAGGGGAAGGGAGTAGGAGGAAGAATTCCAGGAGGAGCCGGCGGCAGTAGAAGACATCGCAGGAAACAGAAACTTTCGTCCGGCGATGATGTCTCATCAAATGATTGTTCAAGTATGTCAGCTGCATGATACACTGGTTCAGCGGCTAACTTGTCGATTGATCTGAATCAAACCCAACTGTTTTGGCCAACATTCCCTAGTAACTTGTTGCCAAAAGAGGTGAAGATGTTGAGTTTTGTGGCTAGCTCATATGCACAAAATGAAAGATCCCACATTGCTTAAACAGCAAAGCTTGAGACTTTTGTAGGCTTATAAAAGAAGCCTTTTGGGAAATGAATAAGTGTCCCATTTGAAATATCATTCCACCTCCTATATTTGTAAGGTCTCACTAATAAGACCTCATAGTTTAAGGGTCTTTCAGTAAGGACCTTAAAGTTTGTAATATTTGCTTTTTCCCTTCTTTGTTTTGGGTATTTGTAGTATTGCCCAATTGTTTGGGTAATTACAGTTTGGCCTAACTATTTGGATAATTATAGTTTGACCCAATAGTTGTGGTATTTGTATTGTGACCCAAAAAGTTTGTATTCTCTTTGAAGATAGTGGAAAGTTTCTTTAGCGACGTCCGAGAACGTAGGTATTTATACCGAACCTCGTTAAATCTTGGTGTTCTTTCTATTTCTGCATTGTGGTTGATTGGTTGCCTCTTTAATTGCTATTATATTCAATTATCTAGCATAGTTTGTGTTGTGCATTTGGTTGTTCTGTTGGTTACCGCTTCCGCTTGTGCATAACAATTGATATCAGAGCCGAAGGTTTTGGGTAGTTAGTGGCTATTTCATTGAAGCACTTACTACTGTTCTGGGCTGTTGATTTTGGATTGCTAGTTATTGAATATAATAGTTTGTTTGGAGCTTGGTTATTGGTGATTTGTGTATCGAGCTTATTTGTGAGAGGTAGTGATGGCTTCATCGTCAACTGTACCTGAGAAGACAGTGACTATGACAAATGTAAAAATAGATGTTGAAAAATTTGATGGCCGAAATAATTTCGGCTTATGGCAGAGTGAGGTGTTGGACGGGTTGTATCAGCAAGATTTGGATATTGTTATGGAAGAAACAAAACCAGAAGATATCAGTGCAAGAGATTGGGACAGGCTGAATATAAAAGCTTGTGGGTTGATTCGCTCTTGCTTGTGTAGAGAACAAAAGTATCCGTTCACTAAAGAGACATCTGCAAAGCAAATTGTGGAAGGCGCTGGAAAACAAATATATGAAGAAAAGCAATGAGAATCGGCTGTACCTATTGAAGAGATTGTTCCGTCTCTAGTTAAAACCAGGTACGAGCATCAGTTCTCATATTGATGAGTTTAATAAGTTAATTGCTGATTTGTTAAACTTATATGAAACCTTCAAAGATGAAATTAAGGCTATGCTATTGATTGGCTCACTTCCGGATGAATTAGATCATTTGTGCATTACTCTTATTCATGGGAAAGATAAACTGTCTTTTGAAGAAGTTTGTTCTGCTTTGTTGAATTATGAAATTAGTAAGAAAGATCAAAGGGAACATAGGAATGAGTCAGTAGATGCATTGATAGTGAGAGGGCGTAGTCAAAGTAGGAAACCAGAAAAAAGGGGAAAATCTTGGTCGAGGGATAGATTAGGAAAAGATGAGTGTGCCTTTTGTCGTGAGAAAGGGCATTGGAAGAAAGATTGTCCTAAGTTGAAAAAGAAAGATAAGGGCAAGGCTGTTTCTGATGCATGTGTTGTTAAGCGTGAGGATGATAGTGATATATGTCTAGTTGGTCATCCATCCACTTCTGTTTCTGATGAGTGGATTATGGATTCGAGTTGTACTTATCATATGTGTCCACATCGGGATTGGTTTTTTCAGTTTAAAGAGCTTGATTGTGGAGATGTGTATATGGGCAATGATGATATTTGTCATACTGCTGGGATAGGTTCGATCCGATTAAGGAATCATGATGGACTGACTAGAGTTCTGATAGATGTTCGGTATGTACCGAAGTTGAAGAAGAATCTTATCTCTTTGGGAGCCTTGGAATCTAAAGGCTGTGGTATATCTATTCGAGATGGTATTCTGAGGGTCACTTCAGGCGCTCTTGTGGTATTGAAAGGCACTAGGAGGAATAACTTGTATTACTATAATGGTAGTACAGTTACTGAATCAGCGGCTACGGTTTCTGATATTGATGCAGATTTAGAGATTACGAGACTGTGGCATATGCGTTAGGGACATGCAGGTGAGAAAGCCTTATTCAGTTTGGTAAAACGAGGCTTATTGAAAGGTGCAAAGACCTGCAAGCTAGATTTTTGTGAGCATTGTGTTCTGGGAAAGCAGAAGAGAGTGAAATTTGGCACCGCTATTCATAATACCAAGGGTATTCTTGATTACGTTCACTTAGATGTGTGGAGACCTACTAAAACCGCATCTATGGGAGGTAGGCACTACTTTATTACTTTTGTTGATGACTTTTCCAGAAGAACTTGGGTGTACTGTTTGAAATCAAAAGATGATGTACTTCGTGTTTTCCTTAAATGGAAAAAGATGATTGAGACACAAACTGGCAAGAAGATCAAGCATCTCAGAATAGATAATGGTGGTGAGTATTGCAGTGATCAGTTTTTGAAATTGTGTCAAGATGAAGGTATTGTACGTCATTTTACTGTTAGAGGTACACCACAGTAGAATGGGGTGGCAGAACGCATGAACCGGACATTGCTGGAGAAAGTTCGGTGTATGTTGTCCAATGCTGGGTTGGGCAAGGAATTTTGGGCTGAGGCTGTGACTTATGCGTGTCATCTTATTAATCGTCTACCTTCAGCTGCTATTGGTGATAGAACTCATTAGAGGTATGGTCTGGACAACCTGTTTCTGATTATGATTCTTTACATGTTTTTGGTTCTCCTGCATATTATCATGTGAAAGAATCTAAGCTGGATCCTAGAGCCAAGAAAGCGATTTTCTTGGGATTTGCTTCTGGAGTAAAATGATATCGTCTTTGGTGTCCTAGTTCGAGAAAGATTATATCCAGCAGAGATGTGACATTTGATGAGTCTTCAATGTTGAAAAAATCAGAAAACCAGACAAAGGTGAGTGGTACTCCACAGCAGGTAGAGCATACTCAGCAGCAGGTAGAGTTTGAAACGACGACATTGAACCCAGTTAGATCTGTTGAGACAGATGATGGTACTCCTGTGACAGAGGAGGATTTGGGAGATGATGGTGACGGTTCTACTCAGAAACCTCTACAGCAACAAGAATCTATTGCAGTTAATAGGCCAAGACGTGAGATTCGCAGACCTGCTCGATTTGTTGATATGGTGGCCTATGCACTTCCAATTGTAGATGCTGATGTTCCTTCCACTTATAGAGAGGTAGTAAGATATTCTGAAGTTGATGAATGGAAGACAGCTGTGAGCGAAGAGATGCAGTCTCTTCAGAAGAATAAAACTTGGGAGCTAGCTCAACTACCGAAGGGTAAAAAGGCAATTGGGTGCAAATGGGTATATGCAAAGAAAGATGGATTTCCTAACAAGAATGACATGTACATCCGCTACAGGTTGGTAGCTAAAGGCTACGGTCAGAGGGAAGGAATTGACTACAATGAGGTATTTTCTCCAATTGTGAAATATTCTTCCATTAGAATTTTGTTAGCCTTGGTAGCTTAGATGAATATGGAACTAGTTCAATTGGATGTAAAAACTACATTTTTACATGGTGACTCGGAAGAGGAAATCTATATGACTCAGCCAGAGGGATTCAAAGTTGCTGGTAAGGAAAATTTGGTATGCAAACTGAAAAGATCGCTTTATGGTTTGAAGCAATCTCCCAGACAGTGGTATAAGCGATTTGATCGATTTATGATGGGTCAGAAGTACACAAGAAGCAAATTTGATAATTGTGTGTATTTTCGGAGGCTACGTGATGGTTCTTTCATTTATCTACTCTTGTATGTTGATGATATGTTGATAGCTTCGACGGATGTCGAAGAAATTGCAAAGTTGAAGACTCAGTTGAATCGAGAGTTTGAGATGAAAGATTTGGGTGAAGCTAAGAAGATTCTTGGCATGGAGATTAGCAGAGATAAAGGGAGAAGCAAGATTTGTTTGACTCAGAAGCAGTATCTGCAGAAGGTATTACAACGGTTTGGTATTACAGAGCAGTCAAAACCTGTAAGTACCCCACTTGCTCCTCATATGAAGCTCAGTGCATCTTTATCTCCTAGTACAGATGAGGAACGAGAGTATATGTCTCGAGTTCCATATGCTAATGCAGTTGGTAGCCTGATGTATGCTATGGTGTGTATGAGACCCGACATTTCACATGCAGTTGGAGTTGTGAGCAGGTATATGCATGATCTGGTAAAGGACATTGGCAAGCAGTGAAATGGATTCTACGGTATTTGTTGAAAACCGTGGATGTTGGCTTAGTCTTTGAGAGAGATGATACATGTGGTCAGTATGCTATTGGTTATGTTGATTCAGATTATGCTGGTGATTTGGATAAACGTCGGTCGACAACCGGTTATGTGTTTACTCTTGCAAGAGCACCAGTGAGTTGGAAGTCTACTTTACAGTCTACAGTGGCTTTGTCTACTACAGAGGCAGAGTATATGGCTATGACAGAGGCTGTGAAGGAAGCTATTTGGTTACAGGGATTGCTGGATGAATTGGGAATTGGGCAGAAGAAGATCACTCTTTATTCTGACAGTCAGAGTGCTATCCATTTAGCGAAGAATCCAGTGTTCCATGTTCGTACGAAGCATATTGATGTTCGGTATCATTTTGTGCGGGAGATTATTGATGAAGGAAGAATCTTACTTCAGAAGATTGAGACTGCCGAGAATCCCGCAGATATGTTGACTAAGGTTGTGACAGCGATCAAGTTCAGTCATTGTTTGGACTTGATCAATATTGTACGAGTTTGACCGCGCCATTGGGCGCATTTGGAGGCGTTGCTGCTGTGATAGAGAATATGAAAAAAAAGGAAGAAATTTGTGATGGGTCGGCATATTCGCCAAGGTGGAGATTTGTTGAGCTTTGTGGCTCATATGCACAAAATGAAAGATCCCATATTGCTTAAATAGCAAAGCTTGGGACTTTTGTAGGCTTATAAAAGAAGCCTTTTGGGAAATGAATAAGTGTCCCATTTGAAATATCATTCCACCCCCTATATTTGTAAGGTCTCACTAATAAGACCTCATAGTTTAAGGGTCTTTCAGTAAGGACCTTAAAGTTTGTAATATTTGCTTTTTTCCTTCTTTGTTTTGGGTATTTGTAGTATTATCCAATTGTTTGGGTAATTATAGTTTGACCCAACTATTTGGGTAATTGCAGTTTGACCCAATAGTTGTGGTATTTGTATTGTGGCCCAAAAAGTTTTTATTCTCTTTGAAGATAGTGGAAAGTTTCTTCAGCGGCGCCCGAGGACGTAGGTATTTATACCGAACCTCGTTAAATTTTGGTGTTCTTTCTATTTCTGCATTGTGGTTGATCGGTTGCCTCTTTAGTTGCTATTATATTCAATTATCTAGCATAGTTTGTGTTGTGCATTTGGTTGTTCTGTTAGTTACCACTTCCGCTTGTGCATAACAGAAGAGGCACTCATTGCTAATGCATAAACTAGTAGGCGAAGTTTTGAACCATCTACTTGGCTGCAGAGCACAACCTCCTGCAGCAGCGGCAGCGGAAGCTAAAACCAACAACAGAAGTTGTTTATTTGGCTCCACTGCTGGAGGGTTTATATTAGGAAAAAGCTCATTGTTGAAAGTTATCTCACATTTAATAATCCTTTGCAATGCTTTACTATTTCGTAGTGTTGATGTGTACTTCTTTCGGTTTCCCATCAATTGGAAGTTACACTTTTCATTTAGCCATTCTAGACTTTCCCATAACTAAAGTTTCAAAATATCGACAACTACTATACTAAATGAAATTGCTTTAGTGCAATGTGAGTTTTATATGTACCTAAAACAGTCAATTTTGATTTGATGCAAATCTGTTTTTGATTCCATAATAAATAAATACAACTCGATTTCTGCTCGAGTCAAATGTTAATGTTGGGTTATGTTCCATAACTTGTTTTTTCAACAGTGGTTTTAATGAATGAATAAATTTCGATTTGGGGTCAAGTGATTTCTCAAAGAATTGCAGCTAAGAGCTCTGATTCTGGATGTGTGTTGGTACTCTTAAAATTCATCTGATTTTTAGCCCAAATCTAACTCTGCCTTTGCTTATGGCTTGAGTTTCACGTCAAAAATTTCCCATTAATAAGCCAAAGTTAGTTGAACAAATGGCCAGGCATTTGTGGACCAAATTGCTCGGATCATGTAACACATAGGCAAATGGGACCAGCACAGGCCTCGGGGTTCAAGCATCAACTCTCAAGCCGGTGGCTGCTATGGTTCATTGAAGAAGGCAAGGATTGTTTTTGTCAAATGGTTTCCACTCCACGTCGGTACTTGACCCACCAACGGATAGTGCATTGAGAAATCTACGTAAGCACCACAGGCATACGCATGATGCACGCAAAAAGCCTAATTCGTCTGCATGCTTTTAGCCCTGATGGTGAGGGCAAACAACAAAGCCGAAAACCCCACCATCACTTTTTGCTTTGATGAGGAATTGTAATTGAAAGATGTAGGTCCCCATTTGCTCGACCCAAGTAGCCACTTCAATGCATGGAAGAGTGTCCTGTTGGTCTTTTTTTCCACATATTCTCTATCACTCAACAATGTTTCACAACTGGGGCAACTTTTATTTCTAATAGAGAAGAGTAAAGAAAGATACACAACTTGCATTTATGGGTTCATTATTTGTTATTGTAATGCATAAGGGTGTGCAATTTATGCATATCGGTGCAAGTCAATATCTTTGACCTAATCTTGTGTTTTTGGGGAGAGATTTGGGACTTGAAGAACGAATAAGAGAGGAACCCGCTTGGTTTTTTTATTCATAATCAACATAGAAAGTTCATGTATCTCAATTTAATAGTTGTGGCATGCATTGCATTCCACCTTGTTTGTAGTTGCTTACACTTAAACCATGATATTGATATTGATATATATATATATATATATATATATATATATATATATATATATAATGTTTATTTGAAGTAAACAATAGAATTTTCAATATTTCGTGACAAGATCAAGTATGTTAAACATGGTTAATTAATGATTTTTAATAAAAAATTTCATTTTATTTTTTGTCAAAAAGTTATATTTCTGTTTTATTATTATAATTAATCAGTGGGCTCGTCAAACGATAATGTAAAACATTTGTATGGATTTCGCGTATGTAAACTTACTCGAAAAGATATAAACATTATTAAAACAGTATAACATTTTTAGATTAAGTGATTTCATGATACATTTTATATGGATCGGTACTTATTAAATTTTAAATTACCAAAATATCATAATATTATCGACAGAACGACAAAAATATTCATATTATGAGAAGATTCAATCTTGCTCCATAAGCATAGAAACATCATCCTTGCACATGGGAATACCATTAATAGAACTTGGTCATAAAATTAGAGGCTTAAATTATTAGACATTAGTCTTCATATATGTTTTATGGTACTGTCCAAATTGCCAAATATGGCAATTGGCAAGTGATCGAGAAAGTTAATAAGCTATATTAGTGATTAAGAGAACAAGTTGCAATTGGAATAGAAAATGTCAAAAGTGAACGAATTGGAGGATGCAAAAAAGTTGAAGAAAGGTACAAGTTGGGTGCTAGAAAACATGATGTTTAAGGCAACAAGTTGAGAGTTAAGAAATGCAGGTGGTGACAAGTTGATATTAAAATAACACCAAAGTTTAATCAATAGTTTTGACTCTTGGAAATCTCCATCTAGATTCAAGCTCCCACTTGAAAAAAGGTGTTTCGATTTTTTTTAGTGATTGCAACTTAGATTAACTTATTAATTTATTATCCCCAAGGGAAATAATCGAGGGATGGGGACTTCAAGCCTTGATGTTTATCTCATAATATTTTTTGAAAATGCAACCTATAAAAAAAAATCATATAGTACATAATAAAGTCAAATACTGGTAAAATTGAGCTTTTTGTTTGATGGCATTTAATATAATAGCCTACTCAGCCCAAGATTTCCATGGACTCATTGAGAGTCTTTGGACTTCATATTCTGGGCCAACAGTATGCCAATCAGCCTAGTGATTATGGAGGAACTTTGGTTCTCAATCTCATAGTCATGGCCCCCGTTCTCTTTATCTTTTAATAGAATTTTCACGCTCGTTGTGTTGGAACTCTCTCAAAAAACTGAAGAAAGAGCGTGTCTGGTTCAACTTTTTAACCTATCAAAAGAGCATTTTTAATACTGAAGGCTCTTCTAAAATTATTTTAGATTGTTTGACTGCTATCTAAAAAGAATTTATGAGTGGTTAAAAAAAATAATTTTATATTTTTTAAAAGAAGTTCGAATTTGAGGTTTTGGAAAAAGCTTTTTTCGAGTTTTAAAGTTATAAAATATCCGATATATCCTTACATAGTTTAAAAGATTTATATTATCTTCTTTTCTAAAAAAGATAATTTTAGTAATCTAACATTAATAAGTACTTGTATATTTATCTAACTATCAACTCTTTTATAAAAGCTCTATTATTATAAGTTCTATCTTAGAGCGTGCTTATTTGAGCTTCTCTACTAGATAAAAGAGTTTTTTTAATATTAAAAGCTCTTTTAATTTTTTTTTGTGTCGTTTAGCTACCATTTGAGTAGAGCTTTTGAATGATTAAAAAAGTTGTTCTACCTCTACTAGAAGAAGCCCAAAATTGAGGTTTAGAGCGTGTTTGTTTGAGCTTCTCTACTAGGTAAAAGAGCTTTTTTAACGTTAAAAGCTTTTTTTTTTGTTGTTTGGTTACCATTTGAGAAGAGCTTTTCAATGATTTAAAAAGTTGTTTTATCTCTACTAAAAGAAGCCTAAAATTGAGGTTTTTGGGAAAAACTCTTTTTTAGTTTTTTAAAAGTTTTGAAATATCAAAGATATTCTCATTTAATTTTAAATATTTTACTTTATTTTTTCCTTATAACAAAACTCTATTTTGGTAATTTAATTATAGTAAGTGCTTCTATATTTATCCTATCAAACAATCAATAACTTCTAACAAAAACTCTATTTTTAGAAGCTCTACTTCAAAAAGATCTATTTTAATAATCTCTACTGGTAGAAGCCGAAACAAACAGACCCTTAATAGGATCTACTTTAATAAGCTCTACTTCGAGAAGCCGAGATAAACCTAAATTGCTAGTGTCCATTTTCTTTTATATACAATTTATAATATAATTTCAATAAGATAAATGATGTCAATTAACAATTTAGTTAATAGCAAACCAAATTTATGATTTTATCAGTAACAAAATAATCATTTTAAAATAGAGTTGTAACATGTGTATAATAAGTTTAATAGGAGTCCTCATTTGTTTGTGCGTCCTTTAGCTTTAGGAAATAGATAAACACGGTGGCAATCGAGATTTCTCTTCTAAATTGATGATTAAATTTCAATATTGATAATTTATTTTATTGTCGGGTATTTTATTTTCATCAAAATCATTTATACAATTAGGAACCTATATAAATTGATGTGACATCCTTATATGATCATCTTATTACCTATCTTAACATTTATATATCAAATTATATTATATGGTATGGGATGAATTAGTATAAATATAGTTTGTAAGAATAATATCACTCATTAGTAATACACATACATAAAAAATGTATTGACTGAACACTAACTGAGATAGTTTTTTATCGATAAAATGTATTCATATATCTTTATAATCGTATAATAGTTATTATAATGATTAATATTCAAGGCATCAATCCTCCTATATATATTGTTTTGCGAATCATGGTTTGCTTTATATAGCACCTAATTGAGCAATTTAGAACACCAAATTTGGATGTGAAAGGAGCATTTTCGGACTAAAACTTCACCAATTTACTTAGTATATCAGCTCGTGTATCAGAGAGTTGACGCTGTACTAACTGCAGAATACTTGTTACTTAACTTCTCAAAGGGAAAGAGAAAGAGGGATTCAATTACGTTGGAAAAACCTTAAAAATATTATTTTTTTTGTGAGATGTTTGTTTTTTGTTGACAAAATGCATGAGATGTGAAGATTATATAAATGCAATCTCCAACTCATCAAGTTTAATTAATTGCTAATCAAATTTCTGTCCTCGAAGGGTGTGAATTAATGCAATGAAACAAAACCAAACAAGTTTCAACCGTCTAGAAAACGGTAAATTATCCAAACTAGCTAGTAAGATACAAGAATCCTAGTCATACAAAATAGAATCCAACAGTTTCTGCATGAAAATATTCACAACTGCTACTTAAAATCCACAGCAGAAACAGAATAAAATGTCTGAGTTTCATCACACAACTAGAAAAATCATTGCTATAGAAGCCTTCACAAAAAGCAAGACTAAAATTATATAATGGCTAGAGCTATTTTCTGAGAAGTGACTTACAAGCATGATGAAATAGAATACTTACAAAGGCATCCCAAAAACCAGTAAACTTCAGATTCATGATGCCGGTAGCTAATTACCAAACATTTTTTAATGTTTTGTTCTTGAAAACTCAGAAATCCAATTGATAGATTTTCTTTAGTTTACGGTAAATTGCTTCTATAATCCGAACATCGGATCCTTGGATTGCTTCTATCATCTGCATCACTTCCTAACGGGAATGCTACTAGTGTTACCTTAAGTTTTTCATTCAGTCTCCATTTCTTCATTTGCAGCCTTCAGCTTTTCATACTCAAGCTTCAAACTAGATATATGCACCAAGAAATCAATAGTTATGATATATAAAAAAGTTATAAGGTGAGGAGTATATTCAAGAAACTAAAGATAGAAGTCCAGTGAGAGACTGAAACTAATTTTTCACCGATGTTGCATTCAAGAGATCCCAAGACCCATCACAAAGTTGAGACTCTTTTTTCCCAGTAAATAGTTCATGTGTTTATAAATTTAATTATTGTCTTATTAACAAACAATTAGCTGTTGACTTTGATTTCAAACAGCAAACAGACATCTCAAAGGTCATGGAAAACATGACACTGATCCACAGGTAGGTCCAAAGATAAAAAAGGATAGTAATAAAAAGTATATAATATGGGGTTACATAAATTTTTATCTTGTTATTGCCTAATCAGAAAAAAAAAAAACATTCTTTTACATTTGACAAAGACTGCTGTCAAATGCTTCCTGCAGCAGAGTGAGACTTTCTTTTTTTCTCAATAGATAGTTTCAAAGCAAATTTAACGGTGATGTTGCTAATCCTGCTTCGGTGGTGATGAAGGAGCCCTTTCTTTTGCTACAAAAGCAAATGCCATGAGATTGGTTCCCCTCTCAAGACAAGCAGCCTTGCCTAGATGGAGGCTCTAAAACCTTGATGTTGGTTGCCTATCTTGCCAACTCCGCCCATTCCAATTGTGTGGATAAGAAAAGAACAACAGAAGCATGGACGATATCTGGAATGAAACTACATGAAAAAAAAAATTAAATTTAACTTAAAATCCATAATTAATGGTTTCAATAAAAAAATTTAAACTTTAAAAGAAAAAAATACCTTGCTCTGAACCACCTTCAAAAATTTTCTTCATTTTCCCATCTACGAAGCGCAGAAGAGATGTTTAATTATATTATCAAAAGAGTTCAAGAACTTAACCTAACCTAAGTTGAACTTCTTCGGCTACTTACTTTTAACTATGCAATCTTTCTCTAAGGCAAGCAACAGCTAAAGAGTAAATCTGCAATGATAAGAGTACAACCAATAGAAATGATTAAACCCAGCCATCAAAAACAGAACATTGAGGGATAAATAATTTTTCAAGTATAAATTTATATTTAAATATATAATATTTGATGCGTTCGAAACTAGCAAGTATACTAGTCGCACAAGTAATAAAGTGATAAGTAAGATATCGTTCCCACGAGGATTGATTCTAATTGAATTTGTTATTTCCAGCAACAATAAACTAAACAGGGGGGATTTTTGTTGAATGCTTTACTAAATGAAATAAGAATGCAAGTAAAGAATAACAAAACAGAAAGTAAATTTGAATGAAAAATCAATGGGAGAAAGCTGGTTAAGGGATCCTTCTCTACCACAAGATATGGATTTGCGAATTAATTGTAGAATTGTCATCTAATTACAGCATTGAAGTTATCAACAGTAGATAACAACAAGCTATGTTATCCCAATCTTTCCTTACTTTGTTGTTAAATAAAATAGGCTCTTTACTTAATCTCTATCCATTAAACAACCTAGAACAAGCTCTCTAAATTTAATTCAATGGATGCATTATGAAAAGAAAGACAGGTTGATCTAAGCAATAAACACACAAGCTCGGATTATTTAACTTAGGTTACATTCTCCAATTGCAATCTCTGATCACAATTTTGCTACTAATGATTAGAAATTCAAGACAATTACGGATCAAGATTTCTAGTCTAGCAATAGATAATATCCAGATTATATTCAGTTGGCCACCCAAATACAATCCAGCAAGCAATCATAAGCATTAAACATGGGAAAATACAAGCAACTTCAATTAGAGAATTGGATAACAATTCCTTGCACAATCAATTCACAAAAACCATATCAAGGGCTTTGAAATCACCCTCAACCAATTCAGATTCAGTTACACATGTTTAAGAACGTGGTAAATACAATACAACATGGAGACATTCCAGAAAATGAAAGGGAAGGGAAAAACTTAGCAAATTTGATGTAATTCTCTTTGGATTGTAGTTCTTCCTCTTTCCAAGCTTCCTTTCTCCTTCAAGAACTCCAAGAGATGAAATAATTCCAGAGCTGCAGGCTCCACCACGTTCTCCCCTCTTCAAGTTATGAAAATAAAACCCTAAAATGTGTTTAAATACTCTGCTACAGTGGCTTGTAGAATTATATTTCTATACATCTCATACTGTTTTGATTAGAACTTTTGGTACACTGAATGGATTTATAAACCGTAAATTTCTCCAGAAAATAGACTTCGAGAGCTTTCCAACGGTATATAATATGTCGTCGGGTTCATTGTATATCAATACAATTAAATCCGAGAAGATCACTGACTAGCAGAGGTGAAAATGAAGGGTTTTACTCCATTTTTGTGCAAGTTGCTCCAAAACTCCTACAAACATCAAAACCACACAAAAACATAAAAATACCAAGGAATATAGCAAAGAAACATGGACGAATTGATATAAAAGTAATACATAAATAGACACCTATCAAATTCCCCCACACTTAGACTTTGCTAGTCCTCGAGCAACTAAAATGATACGAAACAAAACTAAACCGAAACAGAATCAAAGAAAAATTAAAACACACAAATGCTTCAACTTGCAAATAGGCCTCAAAGATTGTACTTAATTATAACCCAAGGAAAACTTCAAAATAATGCACTTGATCAAGAATTTTATCTCAAAAGATTAGTTTCGCTTCACTTCAATTCCTCAAGTGTGTGTGTGTAGAGCCATTCTCACCTAATCACTTGTAACCCGGATGAGTTTATGCATAAAAATGAATCATATTTAATATTGAAGATGTGTGTATAAATGAACTCCATAGGCCTGCTTTTCAAGTCACTCTCCACTAATGTAGACATTCACAACACCAAGGATCAAGTAGGACTTTATTAAGCTTGTAACGTTTGGCTTGGGTGAAGGTATGATAAAGGATAATAATTAGGCTCAAATCACTCACAAACACATAAAATCATTCAATATTATGTGGAGCTCAAGCCCATGACATAAAAAATTCATTCTTATTCATCAAATGACTCTCCCAAACTTATTCAGAACACTTGAACTTTCTTTTTTTTCTTTTTTTTTTATAGAAAGCAAAAGAAACTACACCCCCACACTTTGTTGTTTCATTCTTTTTAAGAACGCCCAAGGGTATAGAATTCTTTTTTTTCTTTTTTTTTAACTGCAATTCCACTCCCCCACACTAACTGCAATTCCACTCCCCCACACTTAAACAATACATTGTCCTCAATGTTTAAGTACGTGGAAGATAATTACAGATTTTTTTTCTCTTTTTTTTTTTTAACAAACATAATAAAACTCACTTGCATTGCTCATGGCATAATCCAACCTCCTCTAACTTCCCAAAACCAGAACATAGCTCAAAATATAATTGCGAATGATTTACAAGCTCATAGGTAAGGGATAAAATGTTTGGAACAAATTCAATTAAGGTTAGGAAATCTTTTAGTGAGTTAACAAAGAAAAAGGTTTACAGAGGCTCAAAGGGGTAACTAGGGATCAATTTTAGTCAAGGTTGGCTCTTAAGGCTCAAACGGTCCACAGATGGCCTAAATCATTTCCCTAATGTTGCACAGTCTAGGATTTCGCCTCGAGTGACCATCAAACAAGTTCTAGAATTCATTGAAATCTGGAGAAACAATTAAATTACATAAACTTTCTCTAAGTAAACAAATAACTCAGTGATAATGGCTCGGTGCTCAATTTTGTGCAAGGAATCAAAGGTAAAGCAAAAACTAATTAACATTTCAATCACAAAGATCAATGCATCATTTATCATTTTCCAAGAGTTATTCTTAATTCAATCATTATCTTATCATCGACCCACAAAATGCAAGCAAAGAGGTACGTGGCGTTGTTACACCTGAGTCAAGATTGTATATTTCAACAATCCTTAGGACAGTAGCCCGCAGACTTAAGGTTTCCAGCCTATATACCTTTATTATGAAAGAACAAAACAAGAAACTTCAAACACATGAAATAAACAAACTACAGACTTATTTAGAGAGAATGCGTTTCAAG